>OY740766.1:151487656-152712876 GCA_963513935.1 Aphrophora alni
AATTAGTGTTTTATCTTTGATATTATTTATGTCTTCTTCGGATTCCATAACTACAGAGCTAATATTATTAATAATAATTGCTAAATTGCATTATTTAATTTTTAATACCTGCTCTTTATTGTTATAACGTAGCTAATTTTTTCAAGTACATCTTCCAATCAGGCTAAATTATACAAATCTATTTGGGGATTATTTATAGTTCAATTACTGTTTAGGGATTACTAATTACTGTTTAGTTTTAAAAACATGAACTTTGCTCCACACACTCCGGGGCTCCATGATGAGAACTTTAAAAACAGAAATAGATGATATACGAACTACAATGCACATTTTAATAGGTTGAAAATAATTAATCAACAAACACTTAGTCATGGCTAATGTATCAGGTTTCTAAAAACTATACGAGAGTTCACATATATTTCTTAACGTAATAATAACTTTGACGGATTATTTTAATAAATGTAACACAAAATGCATCTATTATAAAGTCTTTCCCTCATAAACAAAATTTTCATTCGAGTGATTTCTTTAAACATGAATTATTTTACATTTTTTAGTAAGACAATGTCAATTATATTCAATGACATTTCAAAACCCACTGGAGTGGAAGGAAACCCGCATGTTCTGAGCTGTGTATGTAGGAACGTGTATGCAAATGTGTGATTGCAAAATGTCCTGAAAAGTTGAAGCGTGCATTGTGATGTAATTTCAATTTTAAAATAAAGTAGTAAAAAGCAGGAAAGCAGCAGAGGGTTGTTCGGTTGGAAACTGAAGGGGATGATGCTCGAATTGTTCTTCCCGAGGGGGAGCAAGCTGGATCATCTCGGCGTCCTGATGTTCCGAAAAAGTTGACATGGGTTGGAAACCATTCCCAACCCCTGCTACTACATCCATAATTTGACTGCTTCGTATTTTGTATGTGTTTAAAATATACTAATTGTGTTTTTATTATTGACGATTGTGGATGTGAATAATAACATTATTATTTTTTTAATCGAATTAAATTTATATAGTACAGGAGTAAATTATAAACCTTACTGAGCAAGGTTCGTAAGCGAACATGTAATTTATTTACATGTTATATAAAATAATATTATATAAATAGGTCCTACTATTCCGCAACATGCATTAAAAAATATAATAAGGTTTTTTATTAAAAAAAAGTTTTCTCTCCTTATTCACAACTATTTTGATATTGTTTTCAATTTATTTACAAACGGTTTACATAAATTTTAAAAAAATGTTTGTCTTATCTTGTACAGTTTAAGAAATCGGCGCTATGAACTAGGGATTAGTAGGTTCGATTCTATTTTGCCACAACTTGTATTAACCTATTATTTACAAACCTGGATTAATTGTAATTTGTATATTATACCCAAAACTATTTAACCAAAATTAAATATTCTTCACTTTAGAACAGCGTTACAGAAGCTCATGATTATTAAGTGACAACTTTTAAAAACTTTTTTTTCTCACACAAACTCGTACTTAAATAGGCCTATGTCATTTATTTGAAATAATAACGTATTAAGACAACTAACAAAAATGCAATCGTATTTGGTTTTATATTTTAAAAAAGAGTTCTTGAATTGTTATCAAGTTGGGAGAGGGGAAATTGAATAAGTAATTGGGTTCTTAATAAAAGAAGTAAAATATATTATTTTCCCTTTTATTTGGTAAATATAAGTAATATAGATAATATCTATTTTCAGTTATTCTACGAACAAAAAAGTGCTTTTAGAATAATGTCTTTCCACTGTCTTCTGCTTTTTAACCTAAGCGATTAGACCGATTTTGATCAAATTTCATATGGATGTATATTTTGGTCATATCTCAACACGAGTTCTAAAATATTTTTCGAACATTCAAAAGACGGAGACAGCTGCCAAAAAACAAAACTTAACAATACAATTGTCAAGCTTTTATTCAAATTTTTTTATTGATATATCTTTACGAACACAATTTTAAGAGAAAGGTTTATTTATGATTTTTACATTATTACTTATTTTGCGTTTAATTTTGAACAATATTATAAGATCCCCTCACACTTAGGCTGTGCAATGTATTATTATATTTTATTTTTTTAAACTGTAGAAAAATATAAACTTTATGTAAAAACTTTATTCAGTCTCTAGGAATCTCTAAGCAATTATTATTGTTTATTTACATTTAAGCGACTAAACTTTATAATTAACAAAATTATTTCATTGAAATTAAATTGACTTCTTTTTTCATGTTGTAGTTGTTAAACTGTAAATATATTTTTTTGTTAAAAATTAAACCCTTAGGTTATATGTGAAAATCTCAACGATTTCTTTTTTAAGTGTACATAAAAGATTATACTTTTAACACTGGCTTTATCAAAATTAAAGTATCTACATTTTCCTTTTTTTAATGTTTATTTCACATTCGTTATTTTATTATATAAAGTTGATTTTGTTAATTTATTTTATCGTTTTTATCCAGTAAATTTAAAGATTTTTCTTGTATTGTTTATTTAAGATCACTTTGTAGGTAACTGTGTGATTTAAAAAATGAAGGAAAATAGATATATTAAAGATAAAATGTATATTCAGCAATAACAACAGAAGTTTTCTTACTTAAATACACATCTAATTTTCATCAAATATGTAACAGCTGTTTCACGGTTAATGGCATTTTCAAATACTGAACACAAAACATCTTTAGAATGGAAACTAGAAAACATATCAAGTCAAAAGTATTCAAGCCGGTAGTGAATTAATTGTATTTAATTAATTTATGTTTTCCATATATTTTATTTCTTATAACAAGAAAATATTTGCACGTTTTAAAAATACTGTGTGCAGTGTTTGATAATGTAATAAATCGCGAAACAAGTGTATCACATTTTGTAAAGATTGGATGCGTTTGATTGTAAGTTATTTTTTTTTTAGTTTTAAGGTGAAAAACCATTCAGTCATTATCGCCTTTAAAAATTTGGCAATAAGAGATTAAAATCTAAGAAATACAACTTTAAAAACAATAACAATAAAAAACCAAATCACAAACAATATAATCAACAACATAATATATAATAAGGCTGTAAAATGGCCCTGCAACAAGTTAACAATTACAATCTAAGATTAAGAACAAATATTACAGGGCTGTAAAAGGGCTTTGCAACGAGAGTATAATTGTAAAAAAAACTATTAGTATTATTAACTTAACTATGTAAAAAAAACTATTTTTCGCCGAATGGTTATAGTTTAACTAATGTTTAAACTCCGCAATTGCTTTGTATACACATTCATATATTAAAAAATAATAATACAAAACTAATAAAACCCAAAGTTTATGATATTCCACATTGATGTAAACTATAGGCTACTAATGTTACTTATAAAGATATATTACTGGCTGTGATTCTCAAGTAACTATTATGAAGTCACATAAAGAGTGAAAAGTAACTTTGACGAACATAACTAATAGTTTGTTTTACAGGTTGTTCAACAATAAAGTTTATGACATTGTACCCCAATATCTACAGTAAAGTTAGAAATAAAAGGACTAATTTATGAGCTCACGTTCCTTGTAGACAGGTGGCAAGTGTGTGAGGAGCTTTACGACTTGTTGATTAATGTAAAACACTTCTACAGGACGATTTGTCTTCCCGTTAAGCCTGTGGGACACTCCAATCCTCTGGGAACTCCTTAACTTACCGCTAACATATATCCTGCAACATAATTCTTGTCCAGACGTCTGAGACGGGAATCTTAAATCGATTAAAACCTAGTAAAGAAATTCTGTCAAAAGTGATTTGCTTTTCCTTTTAAATTTACTTTGAATACGGAATTTCTATCAATACTTATAGATTTGAGTATCTATTTTAGTTTTAAAATGGGGATAATAAAATTGTAATTCAGTTCTAAAATATTGCAAAAAGTCTACGTTTGTTTATATGTTGTGTAAAAGATTTTAAAGAATTGCCTTGCTTGAAAAATGTCTATAAGCAGATTAAATTTTGTAAAATTAATTAATTATATTTAATTCTAATTATAATATTATTTTCCTTGACACTAAAATTGTTGACCAAAGAGTTATTAGAAATTTGTGGATTATCATACAAATTTAATTATCCATTTTATCTGAACGTTGAACAAATAAAAAAGTAATTCCTAAATTTCTTGTTTTTTTTTATTTATATGAAATTCACGTTTGTAAATGGAGAATAAACGTCACAAAATGTTTATTTATCTCACGCATATTTTTAATTTAAAAAACTCCAACAACGAAATAAAATCAAATGTCCTTAAAATTGTAGTAAAACTAAGGCCTCAAATTGAAGGTTTAATAAAAGTAGGGTACAAATTAGAGGACGAACAATAATCTGTGCAAATACATGAGTGAGATTTGTTTTTTGTTTTAATCGTTGAATATATAAGTAATTCTTCTTTGTTATTCAATATTGGTAAAAGCTCATCAGTTGGATCTTGCAAATCAACTTCTCAATAAGACTTTACCAATAATTTATTGCAACAACTATAGATTATTATAGAGCTAATCTATTTTCTGCATCAAAACTTTGAGTGTTTTGTAGATTGTCCGCTAGTAATCTGTTTGTGGTTGTAAGTGATAATGCTGCTGGATTATCTTCATTAATTCTAAATTCAAAATAAAAATCTTAAATAAAGGAGATTAAAAGCTTTTCGAATTATAAACAGAATCGTTCTGTAACACAAAATAAATTACTTTTTTTTTTAAGATTTAAAAAACATTAAAATAATGGACACAATTCCATTATTTAGAACCTATAAACTAGAAAATAAAATTGTAAAGAAAATAAATGAATTGTAAATCTAAGATTTAGTCAACATAAGTTATAGTTTTTTTGCAAATCATAATAAAGAGGTGACAATTTTTTTTACCTACGAATTAGTCAGATTTCATATAATTCAGTTTGACTTGCTTCCTAAAGAATATTGAGAAATGGTTCTAAAATTTAAAATAAAATAAATTCTATTAAATCGTAGTCAATTTGCATAAGTTATGATGCAATTGAGGAATCAAATAAAAATAAATTTCATTTCATAAGTAAAGTTGCAGAATCTCTGCTCATGTTTCTAAAGTTTTCTTAAAATGTTGATGTTATTTATATTGAATTTTTTACCTTTGGAAGTGAAATGATTACGAGTTAATTCCTTTTTTTTATTAGGGGGCCGAGAGGGTACGAGTCGTCTCTTGTGCTGCCCCAAATGTATCTATTGTAGAATGATCCAACTAAATTCTTCGGCCTCAGCGGTAATTGAACTCTGCTACACTCCTTTACAAAGTAAAGACGGGAAACTATTATAGCAACAGGAGGCTCAAGTTAATTCCTTAATATTTTACGAAAAATGAGGAGTTAAAGGAATTTCTGAAACAGGTTAAATAGAAATCGACACCGAGTCTTTTGTGTTTTTTTTTCAACTTGGCTGATAACCAGTTACTGGATCTGCAGAAATAGATCAACTATTTCTGGAGGCTGTCAGATACTCTGTAACCGTCTTTTATGGTGCCCGCCTATATTCCGTACTTTTTGGAGGTATTGGTACAAATTTAATATTTGTTAAATTTGTTATTTTTAGATGGGGGGTGTATTATGTTTCCGCGAATTGTAGTACAATTTTAATATGAACGTTGTTGTTCTAAAATATAATCCGTAAACAAATCCATGGTAAACAAATTATTTTAAAAGAACGATGTTTTGTTAAAACAAAAATCAGTTTTCATATAGCCTACCTAACAACAAAACCAATTTCATACAATTTTTAAATCGTCTATAATCGAGATGAGCACTGAGAAATTTTATTTTTGACTTCTTTATGTAAATAATGTAACGTTTTGATACTGCGGTTTTTCTTTACAATAAATTGTAACAAATTTGTAATTTAAGTAAAGTGGTTATAAAATTAGTAGAGAATTACTTAATTTTAAATATGACTTAATTAAATGTAAAAATGTCAGCTGTAAATGTTCAATTTCAGTTTGAAAACTTTTGGATGAATAAACTCGCTTCCTCGTTGTTTTCTAGTAATTTGAACACGATTTTTTACTAGTTCCAGTTCAACTTAAAACAAATTAACCTGCTCCTATATTTTTTGATAGTAAAATTCACCTCACAATATTGAAAAAGTTGTTTTTTTTTTTTTTAAATTTTCCTGTTTAATTTGTCTCAAATATTTTTCAGAAATTCAGATTTTTTAAAATTTTAATAGCATTATATTGACTATTACATCTAAAACGGAAGTAATTTTTGAGTGCTTACCAGATAAACAATTTTCTCGTATTTCGATTGGTTAATTTTTTTCTTTGAGTAGTTTCCATATAAACTTAATTTAAAACACTAACTTTTTACTCATAAAATACAATTAAGTATACAAGGTTAGCTTTTGAAAATGGAGTTACTGTACTAGAAATTTTATAGGCCTAAACGAAGAAATATAGAAGTGATGCCAAGAATGGCAAAACATTTTACTCCAAGATTTTTAAAATTCGATCTGATTGGTTCATTTTTATTTTTGACCAACAAAAATCTTCTGTATTTTCCATACTTGTGTTTACACAATGCGTTATTTTTGTGTAAAAAGTTTTTCCAATATTTGTACTCCTTTATTTCAACGATTGATTGCTAACTTTTAATTAATTTTCAATTTTTCAGATTTAATCACAACTGTAAAGTAAGCAATGAAGCTTATTTTACAAAGTCTCAAGAAATTTAAAATCCAAAAAATTACAAAGGATAGCATAGAAAATAAACACACGTAAATTTTGTACGTTTTGTATTTAATAATCTATACATTCTTATTTTGAAATTGTCATTTAATTTGTTCAAATACGATTTTACTAAATATATCAATATCGTAGATCACAACCTATGGAATAAAACACATTGTTACAACAAACACATAAATATAAACAAAATACAAACATTCACACTATCTTGAGCTATGTACAAAGCTATTTATACATTTCGAAAAATACCAACAAATTTACAATATTCGCTTCACTTCACTTCACTTGATTTCTTATTTAATACTGCTTCAAAACGTTTACTTGTTCACATTGCTATATACACAAATTATTTATATCTTCTCAGCCTTAAAATAAGTTACAATAGATAGATGACATAAATTTAAGCGTTTAATAATTTGCTTGAGTTTATCAAAATTGTCAGTAACTGTAAAATTGTGTTAACATGTAAAAGAAAATAATAGAATACAGTACGTGTTATATTTAAGACAATATAGGGTGTATTGAAATTCCTGAAATAGAAAATTAAATTAGTTTTAAAACACATTTAATAAAAACATATTAACACCTGTACATTTTACAAAATTTTAAATGTGCTTATTCAAGTTCAAATTTAAACCTTCCACAATCAAATCTGTTTTAGAGACTAAAAAATAATTATAGTAGGCCTAATTATTGTATATACAAAGTGATAATGTATAATAGTTTTGTTAGCTTTTATGAAAATCAGCATTTTTTGTTATGGATTATTTTCCATTATTATACATTTATAGGTTCTACTCGTACTTTTGTAGGAAAACATTGGACTTAAATGTTTTCTTTTCACAAAATGACAAAATTTTCGGGTTTGGAAACTTGTATATAATTACAGTTAACGAAACAAAACCCAGAATGTGTTTTGTTGTACTAATGTTCATAAATTAATTATTCTACACGTTAAGCTTCTATAAGGATGGAAAATGTATGATAAAATTTCTTATTCTTTTTTCTTTTTGAGACGTTATTAGTTGAAGATATAAATTATTATTAATTTAATTTTTTCTCAACGACTGCACTGCTTTCAGCTTTCAATAGCTAAAATATTATATTCACAAATTATTCTTGTTTTTTTTTTTTTTTTTTTTTTTTGTCCATAAATTCAGTCATAATTTTCTTTTAACAAATATGCCTACTGTATGAAGCACTATTGTCAAAGTTTTGAAATCAGCATTTATTTTTAAATATTCTTGTAATGTATACATTTTCACAAGTAGTAAAGAGTCAGTAAATATTTTGGTAGTACATATATTTATATATTTATTTACAACTATATTTATAATCTACATATATTTATACATTTTTTGTATATACCATTTCAGCCTTCTTGCAAACGTATACATTGCATATAACAACGCGAGTCAAAATGTGATATTTATTTTGGAAGTAAACAGAATATATTCTTCTTTTTTTTTAAATTTCGTAGCGTTTTTATATATAATAAAATAGTACTACTGGTAACAGAATGTAAGGATTCGGGCTTTTCCCTCTATTTTAAGGTTAATATTTATTTGTCTAATTTAAAATTCAATCAAATCTATAATACTTGTTTCCTTTTTATCAATTATCAACCTTTAAAATCGATAAACTCAACACTTCGAATTTAAAAAGAAATTATAAAATTAATTAAGTTATAACACAATAAATTGTTTTGTTGTTTTACGTGAACAAAAAATAACATTCATATGTAGATACTACTATGTTATGTATTATATTACAATTTTGATACATTAATAAATCAATAATATTAAAATTTGAGTATTAAAGTGAATGTCGTTCAAAAATACTGGAAAACTAATTTGTTTTCTTAATTTAGAAACACAAAAATGTTCAATTGTAAATCAGAGCATTACAAGACGATTTATATTAAAAATTAAAACAAAATGCACATATAGGGGTAGTTGTTATATGAAATGAGATTCCAAATAAGTATAATGGTAATATTTACAAAATACATATTTAATTGAGGTGATATAGTTCTGCAAGTTAGATTATTTATTTTATTTGCAGTATCGAAATTTTAAAAAAAGGAAAGAAAATTTTGTTAATTCTATACTTTTGCTAATTCATGTCTGTTAGTTCTTGTACTACTACCAGCATTGTTATAATGACTGAATGCATTTCGGATGAATTGCATTTTCAGAAGCTATTTATACCAAAATAAAAAAAAAAACTTCTTCCTAAACTTCAAATCTATTGTTTAAATTCATTTATTTTTTATCAATGTTGATAATAGGGTAAACATAATTTTTTATCAAATTTTTAATACATGTTAGCAATGAAATTACAATTGATTTAAGATTTTAATAAATCGAGAGATTCCACACAAATTTATTATAATAACTAATTTGATGAATCGCCGATATTGCAATTTATGAATGTTTTTTTAAAACTAAACTGTGGAATTTCAATAGTTAATTTTAAGTTAAATAATTATAATTGACCGTTTATTGGACAGTAATTTATTAATATTTTATTACTTTTAAATAAATATTTTAAACAAATTTAAAACTATGAATTTTGATGGAGAAAATACATGTACCAAATTTTTACGTAGATCATATTTTTTACGAATTATAAATAATTATTTCATACCTATCGTAAAATTGGCTAAATTTCAACATTAGATAAAATTTAACCCGTACAAGCACGTTTAAAAAATCCGCAACTTTCTGTTGGAATAGTAGACCAATTATTGAATAAGATTTGTTTGCGCCTGGTAATGTGATTTATACGGTTAGTATGCCATATGTATATAATATTTTCAGAGAATAATATGACAATGTAATATTAATTAATTTTATCTCTGAGAAATTGATATATATCCTAAAGGTTGTTTCTCATGGAAGTACAGAAGAGAAACTCAGTTTGTGGGGAGTTTGTAGAATAATTTGAACATGATTTACCCAAACAAATTTAAAATTAAAAAAAAAATCGTTCCTGTATTTTAAAAATACAAACAGCTCATGTAAACCCATAAAACAATTTTTAATTGTAGGCTACATGAGGAAGTGGATATTTTTATAAACACTATCCATTAGTTCAGTTATCTTTTTATCTTTTTTTTCTGTCTAAGAGTTATCAATTGAAGTATACGCAAATATTGTAATGGTTTGTTGAGTAATATATAATAACTGTATGTGGGTATATTTGTGAGTTTTTAGTGTTTAATTACGTGCATTTATATTTGAATGTGTGTCTAAACATACGTGGAAAATCATAATATTAGTCTAATTTAGTTTAGACTGATTCATTTAATCTTCACTAAGTAGTTAAAATAGGTATTTTTTAGTAAATTAATTACTTGGTAAGGCAAGTACCCAAATCACAAAATGGTTCTAGATCTTTTTTTGGAATTGTATACATGGATTTAGTGACTCAGACCGTTGCAGTTACCTCTCTTTAGTTGTGGTTAGGTTAAGTTATTTTGTTAATGATTTATTAATCCCAACAGTTTTCTAATTGCAGGATGTTATTGTCTCTACTGTTAATAATTACAATACATAAAAGTGCACACATTTTTTCTTGTGTTGTTATTTAACCTTAAATTTATGTGTACAACATATAATATATCTCTACCAATGCAAGGAAGTTATTGAATTAATTTTAGGCCAAAACAAATTGACTTACTTGTAAGAGAGTAAACAATTGAAAATATACCAAATATATTGAAAAAAAAAGTTAATGTATTATAAAATTTGAAAAGACAACGTTTTATTTAGGATAATAAAATTATAGGATATTGGGTAAAGTCAAACTTTAAAAATAATTATTGTAAATATTATTCGATTATGTTGAAAATGATTTAAGTGTGTTAAGTTATTAAGTAAGTTATTGAGAAATAATCATTTAGTTGTTCCGTGTTAAACAATATTTATTTTAAGTGTGATATATCAACGGGGAAACAAACTAATTAACTAGCAAACAAAATTTTTTAAATGTTAATTTAGGCCTACTTTAAAAACTGTAGAGTTTCAATTGCAATTGCATTGGACGTTGTATTTAATTAATAAATTAAAATTTTAATACATTTTTTAAAGGAGAGAGAGAGAGAGAGAGAGAGAGAGAGAGAGAGAGAGAGAGAGAGAGAGAGAGAGAGAGAGAGAGAGAGAGAGAGAGAGAGAGAGAGAGAGAGAGAGAGAGAGAGAGAGAGAGAGAGAGAGAGAGAGAGAGAGAGAGAGAGAGAGAGAGAGAGAGAGAGAGAGAGAGAGAGAGAGAGAGAGAGAGAGAGAGAGAGACTAACGAATAATCTTGGACTGGACTATGACTTGAAATAATTCAAATCGCTTAAAAAATTAGTTATTTCACTAGGAAATTGGAAAAACTAGTAAGAACACAAAATACTTATGAATTAAATTAGAAATATTAGGTAGTTCACATATCCTTTAAAAATGTTAAAAAGCATGCTCTTGAATAAAAAATGTCTGTTATTCAGTTAAAGATATTTTCATACAAAATTCACCCTCAAATCGGCTATTTTTTAACTAGTATGTTGGCTCATTTCCACGGATTTTAATTATATAAAGTCAATGATTTTTTTAGTTTTGCGAAATGATGATTATTATGGTCCTCCTACCAGTTATTGTCAACCTCTAAATGTGTGGGACACAAAACAGAAATTAAATTGAAACAATGTTTCACAACTTCAGAAGAACATAGAATGTAAGCGTATACTGCCATGATTTATTATCAACCGTTATTAGAAAAAAGTTAATCTTCAAAAGGACGGGGAACAGTTGACCTTCGTTTGACAAAATATAATTTAAAACGGGCATAAATTATTCGTCATTAAAACCAACCATTGTACGCCATTTGTGATTTTTTTTAAGGTAAAAAAAAATCAAAAGGCAGAGGAGTAAAAACTGATTGACAGTTTAAGAAAGGCTATTGGAAGTGAATGGGTTGGAAACGGAAGTTTAGGTTAACTATTTAAACAGTCAGTTCCTTTTGACGCTAATCCTTTGACTAAATTGTCATTTTGGACACACCTCGATACGCCTGTCAAGCCACACACGCTAGTTTCTAGCTCCTAGCCACAAGAGTAGGCTAAATGTTTTAACAGTGTCAAAACACGGTCGGGATGACCCATGTCTGTGTCACCGTTTATACAAGACTGGATTATGGACACAATTGAAAGGGAAACAATTTGTTTTTACTTTCCTCACGAATTTAGTGTTCTATTCTTAAACTTTAACTTCAAGTATCCAGATAGGTTAAAATTTAAGTCAAATTATGAACATTTTAACTATTTAGAAACTATTCTTTTGTTTTTGTCAGTAGCAAATACAGTATTACAATTCGGCTCCAATAACAACGGGATATGGAGTTTATGTATTACATATAATATCGGAATACGAAATATACACTTAACTATTTTGGAGGATTGAAAATCAAATTGATAAAATCCACGTTTTTATAAATTTAAATATAAAGATTTTAAATAAATATCAACCTCAGAGGCTATTATAATGAGTACAACTAATAAATTGCCTACTAATTTTCCAGTCACTAACTACATTAAAAAAAAAAATAGATCTGTTAAAAACAGTTTTAATTGTCCACAAAAATTAAACAAAACACAATTTTTTCATTTAAAATTTCTTATATTTTGTTGTATAAAACATTTAGTTGGGATTGAAATTTTATTTTACTCCTCAACTTACTCAATATACAGAACAAAATCGACCTTTACTTTGAGCCGAGTAACGTGGACGCCTCAAGTATTGTACTTTAAAACGATTTATTTGATATCAATTAAACATACAAACAATTGTTTGAACGAATAAAGTTAATTACTACCAGCACTAAAAACAACAAAAACTAGCAGGAATTTGTTAATCAGTTTAAAAGCGTACACATAAAGGAGTTCTATAAAATTTATATTAGCAGATTTATTCTATAAATGGTATTTGAATAACATTTATTCTATAAATTTCCGAATCCAGTTCCAACTGGAATGTCCGAGAAAACACTGCATACAATTGTTATCTGTGAAATGTTCCACTGTTAATGAATGCAGAATTTCAAAATTGAAATATAATTCTGTACAAAATGTTCTTTATTTAAACAATCAATTATGTTAAACCAATTAAATTATAAATAAGCCGTCCATTATTAAAATATTTGAATAATCTTTATATTGGAATATATTTTTTTCACTACACACCTAAATTCTATGCACCTTTCTGAATATAATGATTTATAGAAGTTGTGTATAAAATATGTTTTACTATTTTTTGTGATTTTTGAAAATAAAATGATCATTTTACCTTTTTTCGTAAATTTTTTTTAAATTTTGAAAATGTAAGAAATTTATTTATTTTGTTTTTCTAAATATATTCACAAATATTACACAAAACTTTTGTATATCTTAGAAAAAGGTAGTAAGCTATTGATTTTGGATGATACAGGTTTTTCTGAAAAATGATAACTTCAGTTTTTGACATCTAACATACTTAGGCTACTCCAAAACCGTTTCAAATTTTTTTTATTACATAGATGAATTCTATGCATATTTCTAAGAAAAATGATGTCTTATAAGTTAGGTTTTGTATAAAAATAATATATTTTATTAATTTTTAAACAAACGAAGAAAATTAAATGAAATTAACCAATGCCGGTTCTAGGGTTAAATAACTAGTTTTATTATTTGTTATTTAAGAACTTGTTTTTTGCTAGTTTAAAATGGTTTACCTACGGAGATTGTGGCTTTAAAAGACCTTACCACTTCGTAATAATGTAATTAATTTTTGAGTAATAAATGATACATTATTATATTTGTGGTTACATCTGACTGATATGAGAGTGTTTGGCTAATTTTATCACTTTATATGACGTTGAGAATAAATAGAATAAAACTCGAATACAAATCTTATAAAAATTACGTTTACTTAATCAAACGCGTTTCAGTGACAAAGTCGACATCCTCAGTGATACATGAGCTACAATAACTCAGTTAGTTTAGTTATTGTAGCTCATGTATCACTGAGGATGACGACTTTGTAGTTGAAACGCGTTTTATTAAGAAAACATAATTTCATAAGATCTTGTGTTTGAGTTTTATTCTTTCTAATATTATCTCACAAGTCAAGCTCAATATTTATTTATACGTTGAGAATGACTTTTTAAATGATCTAACTACATTTTGAGCAAGGTTTACAGTACAAAATATATGGTTTATAAAATTTCAGAAAAATTGTCCGTCATAAAAACAAAATTACTCAAAATTTTTTAAATTGAAATCATCATACATTGTGAAGATTGTGGAAAATATTACTTCTATTAGGAGAGACCTACAAATCGAAAATATTCAAAAAGAGGACCTTTTTGTAAAGAGAAAAATTATTTATGAAGAATAAAATTATTTAAATGTAACCATTACTTTAAAAGAATTTTCCACAAATTGTATAGCTATTTATTTCAAGAATAGATTGTGTTATAATTATAGTAGGATCTTTTAATAATTATTGATATTGAAAACATTAATATCATAGACTAAATTGAAAATTTAAGTTATTTCGCGTTATGATTTGTATACCTGTTATACTATTATTTTATAACATTATAGTGCATGCTATTTTTTAAATTGTTTTGTGTCTACCATTATGTAAAATTACATATTGTAATTGATAGTTGTATATGTTGAAAGATTCGTCTTAACTATGATTACATTATAAATTCCTTTAACCTAAAATGAACAGAATTCTGAAAAAAACATAATTGATTTTTGTTTTTTCCATCATTTACTTAAAAATATAAAATAGCAAAATTTAATATGTTTTTCATTATATTAAGTTGGTAATTCTGAAACGCGTAACATAAAGTACAGGCTACCCTACTCTTATAAAATTATATTTGGGCAATCACGACTTTAGTTGCGAGCTCGCGTGACCTCGCCAATCAAACAGAGTAACCAAAGCCTCAACTTGAAATACAAGCAATGACAGGCCAGATAACTGTCTGCCAGAGAGACTCGTTGACGGCCTTTAACCGTTAGATCTATAGTACTTGTTTGAAATAGAGTCTAATGAACGTAAAGACTTCAATAGAAGGATTCCTTCAGTAGAATTGCATAAACACTACTGTGGGTCTGAGGGAGTTGATGACTGTGAAAACTGTTAATGAGTAATTAACCACTGTGTTGGTGACCAGTGCAGTGCATAGTTGGTTTAGGAATAAGAAATAAATATGTTATACTGTAAAACTGTAGGTAAAACAAAGTAACTGTAGACAAAACAGTTTTGCGTATCTCTAAAAAATATAAATCATTTATAATAAATTGAGCATAAATTATTTTTGCACTATTTTACAGCTACATCGTAAAAAATTAAAAAATAATATTAAAGGTAAACAAGGAAATAATGTTAACCAACGCAATTGCCTCAGACTTAGGTTTTGGTTAATTAATTAACGACAATATCCTTCACAGTCTGTATCCAAATTTAATTGAAACGGACTCTATGAAAGTTTTGAAAATCTCCCTACTGAAGTTATAGATAAAAGTGTAAAGAATAGAAAAGAAGTTTCCCAGAAAAATGCACAAATAACTTTTTTTTAAATTACGCAACATTGATAAATTTATAAATAAATATTGAGCTTGATGTGAGATAATGTTAGATAGACTAAAACACAAGATCTTACAAAAATTACGTTTACTTAATCAAACTCGTTTCAGTTATAGTGTAGTTATTGCAGCTCATCTATCACTGAAGATGTTGACTTTGTCATAGAAACGAGTTTAATTAACTAAACGTCATTTTTGTGAGATCTTGTGTTCGAGTTTTAGTCTATCTATCATCGATAAATTTGGTTAGATCAACTTTAGGAATTTTAATCTGACAATAAAGAAAATATATATTGATATAACTTTTCTCTAGAAATTTTCCGAATTAATGATCGTTTCAATATTTTGGTTTCTAATGATAAAAAAATATACATTAGTATATGAATAACAATAATTGCAGTCAATATTGCCAATATTTTTTACAACATGCTCAAACAGATAATTTATCTTAAGGACATATTTCATAAGGACTACCATCAGGGGAATGAGTTCTTTGATACTGAAGACGAGGCCAAAAATGTCTTTAGATACATAATAAGAGTTATGATATCAAAACAGGATTGAATTTTTAGTATTATTTGTGCTTAAAATTAGGCGTATTGTGAATGTTAGATAAATGTCCAGACAGAATGAGACTGCTTAGAAGAATAAAAGAATACACAGAGTTATATAGAATTAGGAATAAGAATATAAGGAGGAATATAATAAAAATGAAAGAATAGAGAAATAAGTGGAAGGCATACACAGAAAGGATAGATGAAGGGAGGTTGCCTTATAAGGTCAATCAAGTAGTTGTGAATTGAAAGAAGAAGTAGAGTTTGATCGAGAAAACTGGTAAGAAGAAGAAGTCTATCAGTAGACTATTATTTGAACAATCTACTCGCAAATTAGTCAAACGTAGAATTAATTACAACAGTTGGGTCTTTTAGCCTCTTGATGGAAAAAGACGAGATTTGTTACGCATGTTAAAAAGTATAATCTACGAATCCCAACAAATTTAGCCTTGATTGATTGTTCAAAAACTCCAAGGAGTTTGTCTAAATGTTCATCAAAGAAGTTGTAAATTAAGGAGTTTTATGGTGTAAGAAATTAACATTTCAAAAACAAGTCAATAGGACATTAACATTTTTTATTCTGGCTTCATTTTGGATCATTAAATTTTTTTAAAACTAACCTATTTTAACAGAAACCATTGGATTTGAAAATACCCCACTTCAACCAGAATATCTGGTAGCCTATATGTTAAAATAATGAAATTGATATCATCCTGAATGTACCATGTACATACTTAATTGTGGCAGCGGAGACTTTACTCTGTGCACAGACCAACACGCTAGAAGAAAAACCCATAAAAACTGTCTTAAAATATATCACCTCGAAAGTTAATGTACATTTTGGAGAATATTTACATTCTTTATGTAGTGTTTCTCCCTTTGATACTGAAATTAAAGTTAGGAAAACACCCATTTAAGAAAATGACTGTACATTTTGAGTAGCAGTGTAGTCCATTTTAATTAGAGAGCATACACTGATTTTACTTTGAAAGTATTTTGTCAAGAAAAGCTCAATCAAATTCTGGTAGATCCGTGTTGCATGAAATATATAACTGACGTCATTAAAAATCCTTCAAAATTAATTTGTTGTGTACAAGTAAGATTGTTCAAAGTAACAAAGGTCTTTGTTAATTGTATTTGTGGTAGTTTTTGATATTTTGACTAAAAAATGTTGTCCCTAACTTAATCAAAACTGTTATTGTCTTATAAATTGTCACACAGGTAACTCTTTTGACAGATTTTGTAAAGAAGGATTATATTATAGTATTACATCTTAAAGCAATAGTTTCGATGCTTAGTCAAAATTTCTGAATTAAAGTAATATTTTCAAAAGTAAACATTACTTTTTAATTTTTTAAACTGAGCCACGGATTCTCCTATTAGGAAATTGACATTTGTTAGTGTTAAATTTCAAGAAGAGTTATTTATTAGACAATAAAATTGTTATAGGTTAATAATATTTAGGCTATATTTTATATAAGAACAAAAATAAAATAACCTATAATAGAGCAATAATATTAAATAATTTATTTTACAGAAATAGGCTACTAGTTCATAAATAATGAGCTGGCTGTAGTTTCCACATGCATTTCTATAAACGAAGGTGAATATCAACCCCCCCCCCAAATAATCAACAAAGTAAATTGATTTTTGATTTCTGACCTATTGAGATGAAATTTAGTTTCCCCATATTTGCGGAGATTGAAAACAAATTTGACATTTAAATTGTAGGTAACATATTTTAAACACTATCTATATTTATTATACTATGGATAAATTAAATTATTATTTTTTTGCTCTCTTTTAAATAATGTTACAAAACTATTACTTGCTTATATTTCCAAAAAGAAATTAAAAGTAAAGGAACCCGGTTGCAAATAATTACTATAAATGATGTAAAAAGCTGACATGAACTTTAAATTATTCAAAATATTAAATATACAAACATAGATTATCTTTAAAAAATAAATTTGAAGAAAATCGATGGAAAATAAACACTCTTTTAACTCCATGACATTTTGAATCACATCCATGACAAGAAAACAAATATCTCTTGATATTTTTATGTAGTTATAGGTGGAACTTTTTTCTTTTTTTTACAGCAAGACATCCCTTATAAGTACCACCTTTGAAGACTAAATATAAATTCTATAATACCACATAAATTTCACTATTGGTAATAAAGGGAACCGATTCTTTCTTAAACCAATCTCTCTCTTTTTCTATTTTTGAATGGAGTGGAAGGAGGACTTTATCATCCTAACTTTGACCCTAATGAATACCACAACCAACCGAATCTACTCTCTTCATGTAGCCTAATAATTGTTTAAATATATATATATATATATATATATATATATATATATATATATATTAGCAATATTATGGCCACATCTTAATCCCAGCATCCCCATACACTCGATATTTACACTGTGATCCGCTCTAACTGGACGCATTCCGATATAAGCCTACATACAGAGATAAATTGTTGTTTTACTGCTTTAAAGTCTATGCCTACAGTTAATTTTATTTATAAACGTCAATGTGTAATGGATTGTGTTACAGGTTGAGATATCGGTCATCGCCTACAATTTAATTAAATGAAAACTAGCCTATTTGTAAGAATAAAAGAATAATTTATTTCTGTGCTCTTCTTGTTTTCGTAAATATTTTTCTAAAGTATTGAGTTTATTTAATTTTAAAAACGAAATTTATAAATAAAAAGTTCAATTTTTGACTAGTAAATATTGGTTTTTATGAGAAAAGAAAGTTTAGTGTATACAGACTTCAAAACATTAACAATTTCCTTTTCTTTTGTATTTTATAAATGTAATTCAAGCTACTTCCAAGTCAGTTTACAAACATTATGTATTAGATTTTCAAATGTATTGATTATTTTTGGGGTAGTAAATTTAAAAGTAGAAGCCACCTATAGAAAACAGCGTAGACTATATTCAAAAATGTTATTTGGTTGTTCAAAAATTTAGTCTGTGCATTACAAATATATACAGAGAGGAGAAACTTAGCCTATATACATAAATAAAACAGGCCTATTTAAAAAGTGTTTGCCGACAGTACATATATCAAATAACTGAACAGTTTTATTATTTAAAATAAAATAAGTAATACTTACATAATAAGTTGAATGACGCATGTGAAGTGAACTTATACTAAGCTATTTTATTTAAGGACGAATACACTAAATAAGTCAAAGAATCACTTAATCCATATAATTTAATCGACGCACTTTATTTTAAATTTATATTGTGCATATAATAGTTTTTTTTTGTTTATCTACATATCCTAAATTTAAATAATTTGGCGAGGAATGTTTTGAATGATCCATAATTAAGTCTATATTTTGTTAAATTCTTTTGAAAGGCACAAGATTTGAAATTGTTAAGTCATCGACTGTGTTTCGAATCTACATTTCTTTGTAAAACCAAATTTTTGTAGTTAGCCTATCTTTTCAGTTTTAAATCCTCATCAAAAATGCTGTCAAAGAAGTGGAAACATAACGTTCATTTTGTAAAAAAATCTTTCAAGTTTAAAATGTTTCTGTAGTGTAATTTCAATGATAAAATGATTAATAATCTAAAGGTCATATGATAATTCTTTTTGCAAACAAAATTGAATCACAATAATAAATATATAAAAATGAATAATAAATGTCTTTATTGACTTTTAGAAACAATTAATTTAAAGTAGAAAATAAAAGAAAGTAATTTATTACATGTTATGTATCAAATTGTAGAAAAAACAAAAAAATTGAACAATTCAAATCAATTCTAAAATATAAAACGATCGTTTCTAAATGGCCTAATCAAGAAAACTTTTGTGATAACAATAATATTACCTTTAAACCTAATATTAGGCTAGTGCCTTTATTAAAGAGAAACAATAACATTATAATATGTTGTTGATCTTTAGTTTGATGTAAACTATAGTCTAAAGAGGTTATGTTTTAATTTTAACTTTTATATTATATTTTTATCTATTAAAATCAGAACGTATTTTTAAAGAATATATTTTATATCACGAAAGGGAGGAAGTGGAATATATTTATATTCTAAATTACACACAAACACTTAAGTGCTGATTAAATTATACTAAAATAATCAAAATTATGGATCACTAAAAATGCCTTACCCTATCAATCTGTTGTGGTAGTCTCTGTCACTATACAAAACTATCAACAAGTTTGTGATGATCACATTTAACTTTAGACTAGGTTAGGATATCGTCTATCGAAGTGAAGCAGAGGGTCAGTATTTAGCCGCCTCTTGATGGTAGTAGGAGGCCGCCCGGAAACCGAGTTGACAACTAGGGTTAGGGACAGCCTCGAAGAGTTCTGTAGGATCACTATTGTACCACGCAGGATGTCTTCCAGAAGGTGTAGAGACGAACTGTTGAGAGGCCGTTGAAGATGTGGTCGCAAGAGTCTCTTCATATTGGGAACAATGGTAGGGATACATGGGCGCTGATGCGTGTTGTACTCTGGCATAGCTCTGTCCGGTCATTAGACTGTCTACGCTGAAAGTTCCTGCAGGGACGTCTCCCATCTGTTCTAAGATCCCCGGTTTAATGTCCTGGTTGTATTTACTACTCATACATGCACTTAACGTCGAAGACGGTTCTCGTTTCGGTTTACACTCTAAACTTTTCGATTTAATTTCCCCGGAAGTCAGTTTATCTTCACTTCGTTTTAGTTGCGCTTCTACTTGTTGTTGTTGTCGTTTTAACGCTTCTTCCTTTTCTCTCACCGCATCCTTCTTCTTAAACCTTCTCCTTCTACGCAAGTACGATCCATTATCGAACATGTTATACGAGTCCGGATCCAAAGTCCAATAACTTCCTTTTCCTGGTTTTTTATCGTCACGCGGAACTTTCACAAAACACTCGTTTAAACTTAAGTTATGCCTTATCGAGTTTTGCCATCCTTGTTTATTTTCTCTATAATATGGAAACCTTTCCATTATAAATTGATAAATTCCGTTTAGAGTACATCGTTTCTCTTGAGCATTCTGTATTGCCATCGCGATTAATGCTATGTAAGAGTACGGAGGTTTGACCATATCCTTGGCCGGTCCATGGAGTTGCTGTTGATGAGGATACGCTGCTGTCGTATATCCATAACGAGAGTACTGTTCGTATCCGGGATAAGGAGTCGCTCCCATATGACTAGCACCGGGATACGCTCCTGCAGAGTGCCTATAGTAGGCGTTCTGTTCCCCAAACAGTGTATGCATCTTTGCCAAGTCGAATTAGAACATTCCAAAAGACGTAATTAGTGTTGGTTTAAGATGTCACCCACTGTTTATTATGCAAACACTATTAGCGAGCTCGGGTAGCCCTCGGCCGAAGATAAACATTCACACGTACGATAAAAAAAAAGTTAAGTTAGTCTGTAGTCGAGTCTTATTATGAGACACAACACTGCGCGGTTTACACAGAGATTAAGTGAAAACAAACGGGCCGTTTCCTTTCAGCACAATGTGTAGAGAAAACACTGGCTTCCTCGTCGACCGCTCGAATTAGCGGCTAACGCAAGATCAACAATCCAGTCTGGGAGATACTGAGTGAGCCCGCGGGAGCGGCTATGCATAGCAACTACGATTGGTTGTATCTAGCCACGCCTCCCACCCAATAGTAGCGCTCGGTCCCTCCCCTCTCGTCGTAGAGGTGTCGCAACTAAATTGAACTGTTGCCCAGGGAAGGTTCTTCTTTCTAAACAGGATTATGGCTGCCTTCCTTCTCAAGAGCAATAACAAAATGTGTTGCGATTAGGCTGTTAGAAAATTAAATAAACAAACGCTGTAAAAACAATCTTGATGACGCAGTGGTGGGGGCTGAAGCCAGAGAAAACAATGAGCGGCTAATTTGAGTAGGAAGGGAGCGAGCACTTCAGTGTGCATCAAGCTAAGAGCGGTATCGGCACCGAGAGAAGCACGTTCAAGGAATTAGCCGTAATCCTGGGTCACCGTCAGGACATCTTCGGAGAGCAAATCTTTGTACTCGCCGACACTTCCTGTGGTTGATCCCATCTCTCACTAAATTATTCTGACTTCCGGTACGTTATTAATATTCCTTAAACACTACCTAATTTATCTTGTTTCCAATTTTAGGTTTTAGTTTTAACTGAGTGTAAATAAATGACTTCTGCGACTGCGTAATAATAGCCAACATTATTGATTACAGCTTACAACTTGCCGTTTATTAAATAACTTGTCTGTCTCTAAGAAAAATAATATATCTTAAAGAATTAAGATATTTGGTGTAACTTTTTGTATATGTTTTTATTTGTAAAATAGGCCTACAATCAAACAAAATTTAAATAATTGAAAATTAATGTTCACAAATACTAACTACACAAACCCATTAACCCAGCGCAATTAATCGAAAAATGTGTAAAAAAAATAGTTCTTTTAAATTAAACAACATCAATGTTAAAACACTCAGCTAAATTTCTAAAACGTTTTGAAACAAAATAAACTGTTTACATTTTTCTAAATGGCGTGTCAGAGTGACACGACTATGATCCACATGGTTCCTTGGCTACCGTGACGTCATTGAATGAGCAAAAAGTTACACTGGCGTCTTTCTTTTCATATCTTGCCAAAAAAACTTCATAAATATCAATACTTAATAATAGACGAATGCCTCTTTATGTAGGCCTACTCACTGCTTGCGTGAAGACGCATACAACACCCACTCATAACTTCACAATATTAAACAGTTTAAAGCTCTCATTTGAAATAATTATAGGCTTAAGTCAGTATTAGAGTATACAGTTTATATTTTAAGAATTTATCCAAAGATTGATGTTATTTCTAATCGGTGAAAATCTTTTAAAACGAATATTGTAAAAATAGCTACATTTAATATAGTTTTCGTGATTTCTTCTATTACGTTTTTTAAATTCGTTAACAATGTTATTAGCTTATTGGCATATTATGCAATATTGCTTAATTTTATGGAATATCTTAATATTTTATTGGAACTATTTTCGTAATAAAAATACCTGTAATATAATTAAAATACAAAATCTAACAATATAATTTAAGGCCAGTTATCCAGTCTTAACACATAATAATAAATACATAAAAAACAATTATTTATTATAATTTGAAAATAAATTCATTTTAATGATACATATTTTAAATAGAACTTAAATAGGTCTCCTAAACAAAATTTCTTTTTTCCTTTAATTTCTGTAACCTAACTAAAATCAATACAGTCTATCAATAAGCTATGTCTTTAATCTTTCTATATTTTACAAATATACGGCGACAGGTTAAATTAGTCTTATTTAAAAACAATACAAGCTTGAATAGTTACAATCTTTAATTTTTAAAGCTAGATATTTAATAATTGTTCATATATTTCAAAGGTAATCATATTAATTTAATTTAATACAAAATATCAGATAGTGGATTCAGCATCTTTAAAAAAAATATATATATATTTTACACAATTCTGTGAAAATCAAAGATATCTATTTTAACTCAAATTTATAATTTACATTAAATCGCAAAAAATAGGTTTTTATACTAAAAATATTTCAAAATTTTCAGTTTTTTACAACTTTAAAAATTAATTAATCGCCCCGGGTCTTTTACACAGCCGGTATTGTCAAAGAAATGAAAACGTAGATGTAGCTTAATTCAAAAATTATTGCTTTTAAATTTAAATTTTGAAAATGTTTACATTTTTTTAGGAATCCTTAAATCATAAGTATTAAACGTTTTATAATAAGTAGTTTACTTATTTTGGTCAAGGCAGTAGCAAACCGATCGGACGATGTGGGCCTTTTATTTATTTTTCGAATTATACCCTGTTTTAGAATTTCGTAGCTCAATAGAAGTTAATTATCATTAAAAGTTAAATAACAAATGGAAGATCTCTAAATTAGCCTTTATATTGTAAGCATTTTGAATATTTACCGTAGCCTATTTGATTTGAATAAACAATGAACTAAATATAAAAACATTAAAAGTGGTTGGACTGTACTAAAAGAAATTTTAATATAATATTTACGAGTAGGCGCCCAATATAAATATTAGAAATTATCAACCAGCCAAAAGTTTCAGTTGATACAGGCTACATTATCAATTTATATGAATTATTGACGAAATTTCGTTTTAATCATCATTTTTAATTTATGAGTTAGCATATTTGAAGAAATTAAATAGCCTGTAATAAGCCTATAGTTTTAAATGGGAACTTTTACGACAAAATGCTATACATAACTTATATTTTATAGCATTTTGTCATAAAAGATCTCATTTAAAACTAATTACAGGTATTTAATTTCTTCAAATATGCTAACTCATAAATTGAAAATGATATATAGCCTATATAAATCGAGTGATTTAGATTCCCAAACGGCTTGTCCGATTTCACTTCCTCTGGCAGTCTCGTTGTGCCCTATTTTTTGGAAGTTTTGCTTTTCAACAATAGGAAAAAAAAAATGTAATCCCTATTTTGAAACAAGTTTATGAAGAAAAAGGAGACTCTGGAGAGATCTAGTTTTTTTTGTAATTATTATTATTTTATTTTTTTTTAAAACAAATATGTAACTTTTAGTGACTAATTAAAAAAATGGGTAGCCTACTTACGTATTAACGCCACCGCAGCAACATTGCGCATATATATATATAAGGTTTGGCCAGGTGTTTATGTGTGTATATATATATATATATATATATATATATATATATATATATATATATATATATATAATATATATAGTTAGCTACCTGGCCAAAGCTGTCATGATATATAATTATATCGCAAAGTAAGCAAATATTGGTGCATATATATATATATGCGCAAAGTTGCTGTGGTGGCGTTAATACGTAAGTACCAAAAAATGATGAAAATAAGATTTAAGGTTTTTCTTATAGGTTACGAACCAAAATTTTAATTTTCACGACGATTTCCAGTGAAAAATATAACAGCATAGTAACGTAAGTTTAATTCTTGAATTAAGGCTACAACTAGGCTACACTCAAAAGTTCTGGCAAGCAAAAGAATAATTAAAAAAAAGTATTTTCAAGCAGATTTTTCATAAAATTTAGTACTATACTTCCATTACACACGTGCATACAGTTTAGGTCCTGCGTCAATAGCCTAATTTCTGTTGAATGGTAGGCCTATAGTTCAGGAGGAAATATTCTTTAAAATGTAGTATTAAAGGGCGAATACAACATTTGAGTACATAAAATTAAGATTGGGGGGGGAGGTTAATTTACTTATTAGACATTGCTTGTAGTGTTACTTAAGGATATTGTGGTATCTTTTATGAATTTATAAAATATACAAGGATTAAATAAAGCATCAACTGTTGTCCGATGATGCTGCAATGCGAAACAATTGTAGCTCATTTATATTATATAAATAATTTTGAAACTATAGATTTTATTGATTAATTTAATCCTTGAGTATGGAGTTTCAACAAGAAATATCTTGTGTTAAATTAATTATTATAAAATATAATTAATAATTTGTAATCTAACTCGTAAGAGTTTCTTGAGTGGCAAATAGAATGAAATTAGAATTAAATGTTTTCTGTAGATATTTACTTCAAAATTCAACTTTATAGATAAGTTATTGACTTTACTTAATTTGTGTTGGGCACCAAATATTCTTAGGCCTTTGGTTTGGGATCCTTAGAAAAAACGCGCGCCTTTCATAAATATCTGCAATCCCTATGTTTTGCATAACCGTTTATGTATCTGGAAGAATCCACTTTCCTACTTTCTTAAATACACGTTTAAGTTATGTAATGGGTAAAAAATCAATGACATTTTTTTAAAAGTATATAAGCTATCCGTTTTGAGGTCTCTTGAATCCAAAAAGTATTTCGGGAATGTGGCTGTGTATCGTCTGTAGGCTACATTGCTCTATAGCCCAACAGAAAGAAATCATTTAAACCAAATTTAGTGTGTAGGCTAAGCTTATAGTTAGTGTAACTTATAGTTATAGTTTGATTGGTGTAGCTCGTGTATCACTGAAGAGGACGACCTTGTCGTTGAAACGCGTCTAATACTTAGGCGTATTTTTTATGAGAATTGTGTTCTGTTTGTTTGTTATCCTGTGTAGGCTAAGCATCAATCTCCAGACGTGTTGATAGGTCAAAATTTGGGAGTACCTGCCATAAGAAAAAAACACAAAATTAGGTCCACCGATTATATTAATTTTTTTGTGAAATGTGAAATAAATGATTGAAACCAGTCTGAATAATTGAAAACAATAAAAAATTACGTTAAGAAAAAATTTCCAAAAAATAAAAACAAACTTAGGGTGTCGTCATTTAATCTTACAAAATGTAGCCCCTATGGTTAAAACTAGTTTAGATCTTGTTTTAAATAGTCTATAAGCTTATAGTTCATTTAATCTTACAAAATGTAGCCCCTATGGTTAAAACTACTTTAGATCTTGTTTTAAATAGTCTATAAGCTTATAGTTCATATTTTAATCTTACAAAATGTAGCCCCTATGGTTAAAACTAGTTTAGATCTTGTTTTAAATAGTCTATAAGCTTATAAGTTCATATTTTAATCTTACAAAATGTAGCCCCTATGGTTAAAAAGAGTTTAGTGAACAAGCTTAGATCTTGTTTTAAATAGTCTATAGGAAAAAAGTCTATTGTTTAAAATATTCTACAAAATATAAGACACCCAAGAAAGTTTGTGCATTTTTTTTTTTTTTCAAGGTTTAGTTATTGTTAGGCTATTTTCTCTATTTTGATAAATCAGGTGTAACAGAGCACCAGTCTCAGATGTATTGTGGACAAACTGTTTGAGCTAAACCAAACTAAATAAATTGTAACCCCACTAATTTGCATGACAAATATCTTAAGAAGATTTTTTTTTTTTCATATTCGGTACCTCAAAAGGGCATATTTTGTTGTTTTTTAAATTTTTCAAATTTAAGCATGGGTCAAGTGATGCCTTATTTTATAATCCTTACAACCACAAATGTTTTGTCATATATTTTTTAAAAATACCTGTCACGGTTTCAAAATGGCAGCTATAAACGTCTGTAAATTTAGATTTAACATTACACCAATATCCTACAATGTATTTACTCAAATTACTGATACACTCAAATATCAAAATAAGAATCACCTACATACAGGTTTTGAATAATATACCACATTAGTATATTTCAAAAGATTTCTCGTACTCGCCTAAACCCCAATTTTTGAAAACTACAAAAAACCCCTATCTCAAAATTTTCAATTAATAGGCTATCCGGAATACACTTTTAGCATCTGTAACAATTTTCTCACAGAATACCTACTGTAATACATAATTTTAAAATATGACAATTTAAATAAAATGTATGGTTTTCCGGTTAATGCTGCTATTTTTATATTTATGTTATTCTTCAATTAATTAAAAAAATTCACAACAGGTTAAAAGAGTTTCATGATCGTTATTTTTAAACTGTAAGAGATAAAACTGTTAAATACAAAAATGTTAGATTTTCGGTATTTTCAATGAAAAATAAACACATTGTATAATAAACTTCCTTTATGTACAGTAACAAAAACAAAATGAATGGTCTGATAAGTGCTCATTGACTCTCACTCTTAGGTATTCCCCAAAAATGAAATAACATTAACAAATTTACAAAAGAAATGAAAGGTGCAAGAGAGATAAGACATGAATAATTTTACATAGTTAGAAATGGAGCGTTATATATTTTTATCTACTATTCTACTATGCTGTTATTTGTATTCAATTATTGTTTTTCTTTTAATCACAAAAATTAAAACAACTTGCCGCCAATTTGAAACCATAAGGATGTTATAAACCTGTAATAATCGAGTCTTTCTGTCAAAAGCTGTTGTACTGTTGTTGAACTTCATAAAACCGGGGAATAACACGCAAATAACCTCAAGATAACCTCCATGTAAAATTTGTTTTGACACTTATACAAACAATATCTTAAAAATTTTGATTTACAAATCCTTACACTGCCTAAATAAATAAACAGCTGTTTACAATATTTTAAATTAGTCATCTGATAAAATCAAACAAATCTTTCTTCCATAACAATAACATGGTAACTTTGAAGGCTAGTGGGGCGAAGCCCCAACATTCGATGACTTCAATTAATAGTTTAAAACCTTCTTGGGGGTTAACCTGAATTACTACGCAAAATTTCAAAGCAATCGGTCCAGCCGTTCTTGAGTTTTGTGCTTAGCAACTCATTTAGCCATTTATGTTTATTTATATAGATTTTTTTCATTGTATAACTTATAATTGAAATGGTAACTTATATTTTATACAAAAGCTATTGAAGGGGGGGGGTCATAAGTATTACTCAAGATGCTTAGAATATACTTAGATAAAGTAAGTGTCTTTAGTATTACTACAGATAATTATTACAAAAGCGTTTTTGAAGAATGAACAATACAATGGCGATACAAACACAATTGGCGTGTAAATCAACTCTGGATAAGACTGGAAATAGTCATGCTGTAACATAATGTAGAGGAAGTTGTTTTACACTCTTTTGAAATGGTAAATCACTTTAATAGATTTTTCATAGAATCAGAAAATGAAATCAAAAGTTTATCATTTCGAAAATTTTATAAATTCAGGTTTTATGTATAGACTACTGTTGATAGGCTATGAGATTGTAAAACAAATTTAATCTCTAAATTATAATAGACTCTGAAGGATTTGATTATGAAAACTCTAATTTAATAAAATGGTTAGGTTAGGTACTTATATTATAAATTAAAGTATAGAAAATGGATATTTTCCGTGTTTTGGTTTGTAATATTGCAAGACAAAAATACCACAGACAAACAAACATAATTCTGTATCAAAATGGCTAATTAGAAATTTTAGTAATATTGCAATATTTTCCTAATTCCTTAACTGGCCAGAAATTGTAATTTTTGCTTTAAGTTATTAGATATCTATAAAATAAGCACTATTAATGCAATGATTTCATTATTATTATTATTATTTATCACAAAGTAATTTATTTCAGACTGCCCTCTTGAGTTCACTACAATAATAATAATAATAATAATGATATAGCCTAAGTGTCTTTATTAACTCCAACTTGTAAACAAAATATATTTAAAAACGAATTTAACACTTAACGCAATAGTCATGGTCACTTCTGAGGAGTAGCAGCAATACAAAAAGAATAGACCTACTTAAAATATATTTTGTAGCCTAACACACAAAGAAATGATATACAATAATATATAAACAAACTAAAAATAAAAACAATTAAATGGTTCTGAAACAAATAAATAGTAACAATTCAATTTCAAAAAAAAGAAATAGGCCTAATAACAATAAAACTTTTCTAATATAAGCCTACAGAAACAACAATCATATTTTTTTATAAAATAATAACAATTAAACGTTTATGAACTAAATAAATAATAAAAATTCATTTTAATTTTCAATGTAAGAAATAATAGTAATCGCAAACTTTTCTTATATACAGAAATAATAGTAATAAAATAATAATATTAATAGTATTAAATGAATAAATAATTAAAAGCTTTTAAACTAAATAAATAATTGAAATTAATCTTTAAAATGACGAAAAAACGACACTTTAATTAAATAGTTAATGTCTTGTCAACTAAGTAAATAATAACAATTCAATTCTAAAGCAATAATAAAGGCGCTATTTTGTATTTTAAACAAAAAAACATATATTTTCAATGGTAAATGATACAGAGTTAAAATTTTGCAAACTACTTAGATAAAGAAACAATTTGAGAAAAATAATCAATCGATTTTCTTTACTTATTTCAAAATGGTGGCTTTTTAATTTTTTTAATGTTAAATATCTAAAAAAAAAGTTACTATTACAAAATATTTACAGAGACAGAATATATTTATTTTTTAACGACAAAAAAAGTGGTTTCTTTATTTTGTAGCTTAAATGATAAAAATAAACGAAAACATTAATTCTTGATAAAAAGATTAGTCTAGGAAAAAAATTTGATCAAGAAATAAATAATAAATCGTTTTGTTTTCAATGGAAATTTATTTTACAATAAAATTAATTGAAAACCAAATCTTCACTAGAAGATCTCCTCAGTGGCGGCCCTCATTCAAAATACATCCATCTAGGTCTAAAGACCATAAATCCAATGGTTTGAGAAGTCTTGCCGACATGAGTACCATGGGAGCATGCTCGGCCTGTCTGGAAGCTTCGGCTTCTGGGAACGTGCGCTGAGGAATGGTTTCGTGGTGGCGGTGGGGTGCTGGTGGTGGATTGCACCCAGTTACTCTTTCTATTGAGTGGGGGATGGCGGTAAAGCCGCAAGGTTCAGGAACGCCTCCCTCCTAGTTCTAGTTCTCTAATTGAAACTCAAATCGAATCTGTATCCATCAATCCGGGTCAGCGTTGTACCTCACGATGCTGGCCCATAGAACCGGGGGTTGGCTACCCTATCCCATGAATGTGGGTAGCCTAATGGGCGCCGCCTTCGGAGTAAGTGTGAGGTAAGGGACGCGTGAGCGACCTGACGGTGACTCATCCAACGTTGCTTGGGGAACCTTGCTAACATGAGAATAGGTGAACATGGGTGTCACCTACACTCGGGTCGTGTATTTTACCTCACGGTGCCGGCCCAAGAAAACTGGGGGAAGGCCACCCAATCCTACTTATGTGGGTAACGGGCGCCGCCTCTAGTAGGTGAGTACGCGGGGGAGGGTATCGCGTAAGCGACCCGACGATGACTCATCAAACGTGGCTTGAGTAATCTTGCCGACATGAGTACCATGGGAGCATGCTCGGCCTGTCCGGAAGCTTCGGCTTCTGGGAGCGTGCGTTGAGGAATGGTTTCGTGGTGGCGGTGGGGTGCTGGTGGTGAGATTGCACCCAGTTACTCTTTCTTTTGAGTGGGGGATGGCGGTAAAACCGCAAGGTATCAGGGACGCCTCCCTCCTAGTTCTAGCAACTAGTTCTCTTCTTGAAACTCGAATCGAACCTGTATCCATCAATCTGCGTATCTCCGGATGCTCATGTTGTTCAATGCGTTGTCTGTGCTTGCTTGCTTTTTTATTTCTTCTCTAACCGTATCTATTTTCAAATCCCTATGCAAGTTGTCATTTCTTATATACCATGGTGCATCAACAATACATCGGAGCACCTTATTTCGGCGTTCATTGACTGCCAAACTCTTTTCAATAGTCCACGTTTGTCATTAAATATGAAAATATTTTATCTCTTGCACATATTTTGTAAAACGAACGGTTTTTAAAATATTCCATGTTAAGAAGTTTAAATAACTGCCATTTTGAAATGAGTAAATATTTATTTTTCCGAAATTGGATCTTTATAACACTAATATATAGGTAGATGGAAAACTAAAGATTTTACGAAATATGTTTTCATTGGTTTTGATGTGAAGAATGAGCTCCTGAAAATTTGGAACGATTTTTGGAAACACCCTGTATAAATATTGCTTTAATAAAATCTTATTTCTAAACAGAAATATAGAACTTTATTTCACTACAGAGATCCAGCTTTTGATAAACGATACAGGAGTGATATTTTTTTAAATTACTGGAGCGGGTACACTTTTATATTTAAATTGTGCCTCTCAATTTGAAATATTAAATTTATTACAATAAAACTACATCAACTTTTTATCCAGCGTCTCAAAAAGATGGGTCGACTAACTTTAATCAAAATCTCTGAATCCAAAAAAACATGAAATTTACCGTCTCCATTTTAAATTTTCAAGTGTTAAACATAAAAGTTTCATGATTGTCATTGCTAATTTATTAAATTAGCATAACTGCGACATTTAAGCTTTGTTAACCATGTAAAACGATTTGAAATGTATAACCCCATTTAAACCAATGTTAATTTATGCAACAACTGCTAATTTAAAATGTTAATTTTTTTTTAAACAACACAGTTGAATTTACAACCCGGTTTCGTAGTTACACGAATAATAAGTATTAACATTGAATGGAAATTAGGATTGGGGAGATAACAGCTGTTTAAATAAAAAATACTGTAGCCTAAATACATCAGCTTATCTATAAGTTACCTTTGGGTCCAAATTAAAAAAGCAAGGTTCATAATGGATAATACTACGGAGGGATTTAATAGTTCAACTTGAGTAAATTAGTTGAAACTATTTGATATGAAGCATTTAGGCTGCCCGAACGTAACAGCTTGCTTATGGAGCATTTGCTCGATCGAAACATACAATGTTTAAACCATCAAAATGTAGAAAACTTTAACCCTATTTTCATTAGATAAAATTTTGCCGGGAGGGAGGGTGAAACTAAAAAAAAGGATCTTTGTGAAAGTGTATATACAGTGTTTCCAAAACTTCAGGAGCTTATTCCTCACATCAAAAAGACAAAGTTTTATGAATATGTTTCCTAAAATGCTTAGTTTTATATCAACTTACCAATTTCTGTTTTTAACAAAAAGTTCATATCTTTTTAATGATAAATAGGCTAATAATGAGTTTTTTTTTTCATGCTACTTGGTGATAAATATTCAATTTTAGAATAATAATCAACCGATTTCCCCTTTATATATTAGTTACTTTTTTCAGTAGTCAGAGCAATTTTTGTTTGTTTTGTAGAAACACTACAGCGCTGTTTCGCCGTTCACAGCCGTTCAGAAACACAGAAACTATGCCGCGACCACGCCAGTATAAAGTTTGTATGACATTTGACGAAGAGTTAACCTCAGATAGATTTTATATTGTAGGCCTATTTTATGTCAGGTTATCGTGTCAGTGTCGTTATGTGTTAAGCCTACACCTGACGAAGCCGGCTGTGAACGGCGAAACAGCACTGTAGCGTGTCTACTAAACAAAAAGAATTGCTCTGACTAGGCCTACTGAAAAAGGTAACTCATATATATATATATATATATATATATATATATATATATATATATATATATATAGGCAATTCATAAAAAGCGAATAGACTTTGTAGTTCTACATAGGATTATAAAGAATATAATACGATTTCCTTTACTCATTTTAAATTGAGGCTATTTAAACTTAATTAATTAATTCTCCAAAACACAATTTTTTTTTCTTTTTTAACGATATAAAGTTTTAAAAATAAAAATCTTTCTGTATAAATAAATATGGAGCTTGACTTGTGAGATAATATTAGATAAAAAAAACTCGAACAAGATGTCACAAAAATTACATTTACTTAATCAAACGCGTTTCTAAGACAAAGTCACCATCCTCAGTGACTACAATAACAAAATTATAACTTATAAGCTATTACTGAGGATGACGACTTTGTCGTTGAAACGCGCTTGATCAAGTAAAAGTAATTTTTGTGAGATCTTGTGTTCGATTTTTTTTCCATTCTTTCTGTAGGTTAAAGGATGAGTTTATCTAGAAAAAAAACATTAATTTTCGGTAATTCTGTACAGCATCCAAAATTAGCAAAAAAACAAAATTTCAATAGAAATTTATTTTATAAAATAACTAATGGAAAACGATATCTGTATGTAAGGAAGTATAAAAACTCTTCAAAATAGATGCTTCTAGGTATCTTCTTGTTAACTGCCAAACTCTTCCCAATAGTCCAGATGTTTGTCGTTAAAAATTAAAATATTTTACCTCTTGTAAATATTGTGTATGAAATTAGTAAAGGAAATAGGTTGTTATTTTTCGAAAATTAGGTATTTATAAGATTAATTAGGTAGCATTCATAATTTCAATTCCATATTATTTACTGTTTAAAATATTAATTTTGTTGTTAAAAACATAAAATGGCGGCTATATAAAAACTAAGCATTTTAGGAAATTTGTTTATATGTTTTGATCTGAGGAATGATTTTTGGAAACACCCTGTATATACACAAATTTTGTAACAGTCGCGTTGTATAAAAAGAAAACATTTTAAAATTTCAATATAACTGTAGCTACGACTATAGCCAAAAACTTGTACATGACACTAAACAATCAAGTTGTGGGGGAGATGTGAACCTAATCGAAAAATAAATGGAATCTAGTTTCAACTAAAATTGTAAATAATGAAAAATATTGAACATTCCGCTGCCAATTAAAATTTTAATAGATCTAATTTCAATTTTTATGTAACTTTAGATTAATTTAATTGTACTGTAAATATTGAAAACATTTTAGCCAATGTCAATTTATGTAACAACTGCTTATGTAATGTGATTAAGGAAGAAAGTTGAGCATTTTCTGAACAAAATCTGATCAGAAACGTGTAGAAGGAAGAGGCAGTGTTGTTTCATTTACTGGGCAATTAATTAAGGACTCATAAAAATAAGAGTGAACTCAGTTTTAGTTCTTTTAGCTTCAAAACTCAGTTCACAAAATTTTGATTTCTACCAACAGTTCTAATCATCGTGACTTCCTTGTGAACCATTCTCTCTAGAGTGATGTGTCAATGTATCTGTACTACAGGATATAGCTATTACAGTAATCCCTTCATACTGCTATTTTGTGATCATGAATTGCATAATGTCTTTAAACAATTTAATTATCAGGGATTTTCTGGAGTGAAAAAAACCTCTTTTAGAAAATGATAGGTTGAAAAGACAACTAGTGACATCTTGTGTTGTCAATAAATACCGATGAATCGCGAATAAAAGTAAGGACATGAGTAACCTAAATTTAGTTTTAGCAAATTCTTAGATAAAACTCCCCCCTTTCTTCCTACCGGAAATACATGGATAATAGTATAAATCATAGACCTTAACAAAGCTCAAAGCTCTACATTATATCAGGAAAGTCTCATGGTTCCGATTTCGTACACTTTGTTGTTTAGACTGATCTGACAGTGTCTGCAAACCTCAACCAGTTGGCAAAAAAATTATTTTACCTTGCTGTGGGTACAGGTCATGAGAGAATCCAGGTAAATAATAAAGCAAATTGCTTTGCAAGAAAATGTGCAGAGGGCGACTTTGTAGGCCCTGAACTATACTTTGGAGTATTTACTATAGAAATATTTAAAAACCCTGGTAACACTTACAGTAGACAACATCCTGGACTCGGACAAGCCAAAAGGTTTACTGCTTTCTCTAACTTATCCTAAGCAATAATGTCGAGCAAGAAAACTCTTATTCTGCAAGTTCTACTACTTAATAACTCAATGACTTTTTTTTGTTAATTCTTCATCTGAACTACTACTATCATAATTTTATACTCCTGAATTAATTTATAGGTTATGACAGTAGATAAAGTGGTAAAATATATTGTGGACTCCAAAAATACAATAAATACAATTTAAACAATTCATAAACACAAAAATAAAAACTACATAAAATCGCATGCAATATTAAACAAAACAATAATTAGAAACTGTAAATAAACCAGAAAGAACATAAAAGAAATAAAAGCAATAAAAAGTCACAAAACAAACTTTAATCAACAATTAAATATTTAATTGACCGATATTAGGACTTTAAATTAATGAGAGTTTAATGGTTGATTAGCAGTTAATGAATGGTTTAGAAACTGAAATTGGTGATTTAATGACAAATTAAGTTTAATGATGAATTAAATAATTTATTGACTGTTCTAGAAACAGGCTGTAAATGGTATTCCGATATTTTTGAATTACGCTTAAAACTTTATCGTTGCTCACATGACATAAAATTAAGTGTCTAAAATAATAAGAGAGGTTGCCAGAAGTAAGATCTTTACTAATTTAAATCCATTTTAAAGCACTGTAACTCGTTTTATCATGTGAAAACAAAATCTTGGAGTATACTTATGATCACACGATTGAAGTGAAAACTTCTAATTTTATAATTTTAAATATATATAATTACATTTATGTTTTATATAGGATTAGTTTGGATTAGTTCACAGAATTAAAGAAAGAAGATATTAATATTGTGATATAAAATTATTTATTCTTATATCTGTACTCATAAAGTGATATTAGTTACAAGATACACGATCATATTTGTGAATTAATTAGCCTATATTCTAAGAATGAACTAGTAGGTTTATTGGAAGCTGAAATGTTATAAATACTTTAGATTCAAATTTATTTAATTAACTAAAAAAATTCAGTCAAGCGTTGTTCCGTACTTCGTCGTGCTCTCATTTGTATCATTAAATTGAATTTTGATTTCATAAAAATCAACTAAAGGTTTTGATTTGTTTTTCGAAAAATCCACATTAAAATGTCCTTTCAAAATCATTGGTAATTTATGTAGATTTTGATTCAGAAGAGCCGATCCAACTTCAGTGTGTGTATGAAATTTTGACGTTAAAAAAATAATTAACTACTTGTTGTTATTCTTTGCGAGAAATTTATTAATATTATTATTAACTTTTACTAATTGATGTCTAAGTTCTTCATATTACTGGAGAAATGCGAGAATTTACCTTCAAACAGATTTAGCAATGTGTAAATGTAAATAAATAATAGTAATTTTTAAATAAAGAAAAGAAAATTTCACGGGGAAAACTGTGCATGAAATTTTTACTTAAAAAACTATTGTACGTATTATTTATTTCTGCGAGAAATTTAATAATATCATTATCAACTTATACTAATTGATGTCTAATTATTTGGAGAAATGCGAGAAGTTACCTTGATGCGAAATATATTTTCACTATGCAGCACAAATTGTAAACACTTTAAATATTACACTGATCATGTACAATAACATTGGAACGATGCACTTCTTGTCGGACAGTAAACATGGCTGATGACGACTGGAGCCGAGTATAGACGATTCAGTGCGTCACCTACCCGAGCGCGCTTGATGTCGAGTAGAGCCGAGTAAACCCGATTCAGCGTAACCGACCCGAGCGTGACTGTTCACGTACGTTCACTCCTTAGTAAAAACGCGCCATGGAAGTTTTCACTTAAAAAATTAAAAGCGTTGAAATAATATTTTGTTGTTTGTCGAAATATAAATGATACGGCATAGTAAGTTAAATGATCAGAGTTCATTCTTTTACTTATGAACATATCGTATTCTGAATAATTGGGTAAAGAACAGTATACCAAACACACAGAACACAAATCTCACAAAAAATACGCCTAAGTATCAGACGCGTTTCAACGACAAGGTCGTCCTCTTCAGTGATACACGACCTATACCAATCAAACTATAACTGAAGGGTAAAGAACAGTATACCAAACACACAGAACACAATTCTCACAAAAAATACGCCTAAGTATCAGACGCGTTTCAACGACAAGGTCGTCCTCTTCAGTGATACACGACCTATACCAATCAAACTATAACTGAAGGGTAAAGAACAGGCTACTTATTTCCGTTAATATACCAATAGCTATAATAGCCTACTGTCTAAAAAAAACTGGAATGACATTGAATGTAACAATATTTAATATTAACCCACATTATGTTATACAATTCTTTAAATGACACTAATTATTTGAATATCTAAGAAGTATTCATCTAAAATTGTCCATTAAATGACCTACAGAATCCGCGATAGACTTTTTATCCGACTGATTTCGTTAAAACGCGTGTAATAAAAGAAAACACACAATAAAATGTCCGACTGCACATTAAAAGCTGAGCGAAACAAACAACGGTGTAAACAGATTATTGCCGGCCGCCCTCTCAAACAAACAAACAAACATAGAAGCCTATACCGTATTTACATTTAGACTCGTAGTTGTTTAGGATCCGCTTTTATTTAACCAATTAGGTCGCCGTAAATTACACTTGCTTTATCGCGTTTTACTTTTTTCTCCATTCATTAAGCTTTGTTTTTTAACAGTAATTAACCAGTATAATTAGTTTGTTTGGTAATGGTATTTATTTATTTATACGTGAAAGATGTAGTGGACTTGTGAAATACAGAGCTTTTATTTTAAGAAAGAAAATATAAGCGACGATTTAATTTAGAATTAATTTGCCTGTTGGAATTCAATTCTATATTTAAACACCTTTTGGTTATCTGAATTTGTTGAGGTTTTAAATTGAACACAAATCTAGTATTGTAATTATCCGCAAAATACGACTTCCTAATTGCTATGTATCCTTCAGGGGCTCATTATCGTGAGTGTGGTTGTTCCAATCTCTAGGGATTTATAACTTTTTTTCATGTGGTCTTTGGTTAGATCCTTGTCTTTCTTCTTTCCTACTTATTAGTTCTCTATTGATCTACTTTTGTTTTCTTCCAACCCAACGTTATTAAAGAATTCAAGGGTTATGGCTTTTTATTATATGCTACTAGTCATAAATAGGTCATCGAAATTAAGTTTTGTTAGATAAAATGTTTAGACAAACGTTTATAAATACTAAAATGTTAAGATTTAGGATTATGCTAGATTCTCTTCGCTAGCAACCAGAGTGAAAACCACATTATGGCGGAATACTAAAAGTTACGAAATCGCTTAGCTTACAATTATCGAAAGCGTCATGAATGACTTGTTTGTATATAACCTCAGGTTAGAGGAAAAACGGGGAAATCTATCAGGGAACGGATTTGACATAGGCGGGGGAGACTGCCGGACTAGGGAACGCTTCTAAAGTGCACGGGCAGATCAAGTTTTCGACAAGAGGGTCTACCATAGAGGTTCATAGTTGAGGACCACGATAGCTCAAATAACAGAAGATTCACAAGCTTCGCGTGTAAACAGTTGAGTTGTTATAAATTAATTTAATCTCACAATCATTGGCATCGTTTAAAGGTTTAAAATCATTGTATTGATAAATTAACTCCTATCGGCACCGGTACTTAATTAATGTTTTAATGTACATCCTAATATTGAACCACTCATTGGCTACCTCATTTATACATTTGAACTCGATTATGTATTCCTATCAAAAACGACTCTAAACTTTACCTCTTGAATTTTTACAAAAGGAAAATGGCAATAGTGAGAGCCTCAGGGAGAGCCAATTAGAGATAAGAATGGTCATCTTATCCATGTAAAGATGTTCTCGTTCGCTGTGGTATTCAATATTCTTCACATTTCACCAAAGTTTATCCTAAATCGTTGAGTCGATTTTGAGATAATTTTTAGATAACATATGACTTGTAAAGAGAGACTAGTTTTTATTAAGGTATGTGAGTGTAGGACATACTGTATTAAATTTTTAGCCTACAGTTTATTTTGATTTTGAGAAATGAAATCAGTTTCTCCTGCAAGATTTAAAATGTGGATTATCTTTTTGATGTAGACTTAGGTTAGATCACTCTTTTTCACCTTTCTGTCAGGCCTCTCTTGACCAACACTTGTTCTCTTCCGACTCAGGCTCTATTAGAATATTCTCTAGGGATTTTTATTTTTTTCTTCCTTTTTTTTTATAAGGCGAAGATGACAGATAATAACTTTTTTTTTCTTTTTGTTGAACAAGGGGAAAAAATAAATTACCAATATATTTTTTATCTGTATTCTTCAAGAAGGTTGTATGAATTTAATTTCAGTTTTGTAAACCCTTTAATATTTCCTACAAAAATGTGAATTGTTTGTACGTGTGAAACAATAAATTAATCAAACTTAATTGACATATTTAATTGATTTACGTAGGCATACAAAAGTGGAATAAATAATAAAAACTATATTTAAAATAGGTTAACTTAATTATCAATTAATAAACCGTCTATGCTGACAAGAGAAAGCTTTAACATTTACAAATCATTCAACTACTGTCAAACATAAAAGACAATGTTTACTTATGTAGGAAGACGTGGGACTAGGGGAGGGGCAGTGAAGTAATTTTTTTAACCCATAAACGGTGTTTGCTTGTTGGTTGCTATGGTGGTAGCCTAAACACTTTACTAATTATTGTTAGGTATTTTACTGTCCATAGCTTGTTGATCAAAGCAACAAACGTTTTAAGTTTGTAGTGCTTTATTTCTGACTAGATAAACCTATAAACTGTTAACGTGAAAGTTAGTTTTTAATTATTAAAATTTATAAAACATCTGCTGTTATAAAGTCACTGAATTATGTGTCCCTATCTATGTTCCAACCTATAATTAATTAATTTTAAACTGTTTTATAATAGTTACACTGGTTTTTCCATGCAATTCTCTCTAAAACATGTATTAGTTAAATAGAGTAACAATAGTCTGGTTATTTACGCTTCCAACAAGGCGAGAAGTCTATTAGTATTATTCACAAAACCACTTATTATTAATTAAAGTTTTAAGTGGTTTTGTGAATAATATACTTCGCTCCTGTTGGAAGCATAAATAATCAGACTATTGTTACTGTAATTAAATAATACATGTTTTAGAGAGAATTGCATGGAACAAAACCGTGTAAATATTATGAAAATAATAAGTTAATTTATATTTCTAACCTTATAAAAATACAAAAATGTTTTATATAAAGGTTTAGTTAAATGAAAACACCAAAAAAGTAGTATGTTAGGAAGATTATTTATTGTAAGATGAACTTCCTGCGATTAAGTTTCAAAATTAGATTAATTGTCTTTTTCACTTGAAGTTTTTTGTACAACTACTAGTTAAGCCTCCTTCGCATTATTACATTTATGAAAACAAAATTTTAAAACATTATACATAAATCGTTTGGCATATTTTCAAAGAACCTTATTCATAAATTGTATAACCATTGGTAGCCACAAACGAAATAACAAACGGTGCAGTAGGCTACAAAACAGATTTAGCTTCTTACTGTCAGTTAAAAAAAAACTCACCACTAAGTTACAGTATTTCTTGTTTATTCTGACAAACGCAAATTGTCAAACACATTTCGTAAACATATCTATTATTGACTGACGTGGGATATGAATGTAGGAAATTAGTTTTAGGTTAAACAAATATTTCAATCGCCCTCCATTTTCACACATTCCTACCTCTATGTCTGAGAAACAAATTTGAGCGTCGAATAGTAAAACCGAGGATATTTTCCAAATCGGAAAGTGATAAAAATTAATGCGATTGAAGTGTTTGATTTTTAAAATGTTAAAAAAAAACTGATATGAAAGTCGTCAAACATTCCTGTAACAAGTAAAATTGGTGGGTGAGTATAAGTTATCAGAAAAAGCATTCTAGATCTTATTTCTTCAACAATACCATTACTCCGAAATATTATATCCTTTCATCTAACAACGTGATCGAAAAAAAATTCTAAATCCATTCTGCCAGCAAGATGGAGGTACTCCCCCGAATTGCTAGTTCTTTGACTACGTTGATGTCGCGCGCTTGATGTCTAGTAGAGCCGAGTAAACCCGATTCAGCGTAACCGACCCGAGCGTGACGGTTCACGTACGTTCACTCCTCAGTAAAAACGCGCCAAAGGAAGTTTCACTTCAAAAATTTCCCCAGCTTTTATTTCTGGGGAGCATCAAAATAACAATAATTACCTACATTCCATTACACGACAGAGATTATTAATCAACCCTGTAAAATATACATGGGTTACTAATTTATATCCCTTTTTTGGCAATCAAACTCCTTTCAGGCTTAAGTAAAATGTAGGGGCACATGGCTTAGTCTTTAATTTCAAATGGCCGCTATTTTAGATAAGGGCAACATAGTAGGTTCAGTTTTTCTCATTATTCTATTTATTTCTTTTCAAATTAGGAGTTACTATTAACTATTTTCGAGTTTCCTCTTAAATCCAATTTCGCAGGGTAAAACAAAATAGACACATTGGCCTTTGACATATGTTCACGCATTTCAAAATTTGGTACACCTAGTGGGCCTAACGTACTCAGTTTATTATTAGGCCAAGGCCTACTGCTGAGAGAAAAACCAAATAACCAGTCTTTATTAGAACTGTTATATAACGAATGACATGTTATATTGATAGGTAAACTTACTGCTAAAAGCATTCTTGTAAATGACTTCTGACTACTCATCCAAACTGATGTCATAATAGCATCAACAACAGCCTGGCTGAAAACCCTACCTCATTGTTAACACTAAACACCCATGAATAGAAGAAAACTGTTTACATACCAGTGACCGAAAATATCTGGAGAAAAGATATTTATGTGGAATATAAAAGATGTTATCCAGGCGATGGGAAACAAATGAAGTCAGGACCCAGCGGGAGGTATGACCAACAGTGCCACGTCAAAACAGGCGAAGAATAAAGCGTTCTCGTAAAATATTGCTGTCTATACCTCAACAGAACACCCACTGTTGCCAACATTTCAAACATCAACACTTCTTCTTTATCAACATCGATTAATTACAGAGACGGGAGTGAATTCTCTTGCTATTATTACTCGATCCCGATCAGATTAGATTGGATGTGCTTTTAAAGAAACATAAATAACATGTCTCTGTCTTGCGTGACCTTGGTTCTTCTTGTGATTGCAAATATTTTTTGTAAAATTAAACCAAGTTATTCCGAAATTTCTACAAGGAAACAATCTCTAAAACTAAGATTGTTAATACTGTTTAATAATAGTAGGTTCGATGGATGATCACATACTATAGGATTTTTATTATAGGCCCCTTACTTTGCGGAGCTGCTGTACAGACAAAAGTAATGCTAAAAATTAAATGAGCACATCATCGTGTTCCTTATTAAATTCCTTGTATATTTTTTTAACATTTTGTTAAATGCAAAAAGAACGATGGAACGTAAAACAACATGGTTTTCCATAAACACGCGTCTTTGAATTTGCGCAGTGTAAAACCTAAGGGTGCTATAAAATATTCCTGTTAGGGGTTTATTAACAGTATTGTTGTTAATAGCATACGTAAGATTCGTAATAAAATAATCACTACAACAATTAATTGTTATTAACGTTTTTGTGTGAGTTATTGATATCTCCATAACGGATTGTTATAGATAATTACAACTTTCACTGGCATTTTAAAAATATGTAAATAAATTCCAATGAAGGAGTTGACATCAGCGAGAGATGTTTATACTGGGTTCATTTTTTCCGAGCGTCAACAGATTCAAGTTTTATATTTAATATGGATTTAACTTACACCTGTATATATGTAATTATATAGCAGAGTAGCCTCACTTCAAAATCAATTTTTATGGGTTTTATTGGTCAAATAAATGTTGGATAAAATATTTTATTAGCGAAAAAAGTGTCGGAAAGATGACTACATAATATAATTACACAAGTTGTTTTTTCGTGAAAAAATTAACTCTGTGTTATCTTTCATACTCATGACATTCACTTCAATAAACGTATGGAAGGTTTAGCCAGGTGGTTATATATATATATATATATATATATATATATATATATATATATATATATATATATAGCAACCTGGCCAAACCTTTCGTGACATAATACAGCCCTACATATTTACAGCAAAGAAAACATTATTTATTCTTATGAAGTAAGGTATGTAGTAGAGAATAAAAAAAATAAAACAAGGAATATCCGGCGCCACCTTAACCTCCTAAGACCCAGAGGTGAACTAGTTTATAGGCGTAATAGCCTGATGTACTTTTAAAAGTACAAATCATAGAAACCCAGAATAATTATTTGTCTTTAGTTTTATCGGCCTGATGTCCTTTTAAAAGTACTCCTCTTCTACTGAATTTGCAGCAGAATTAGACTCTGATTAAGATTTTCTTGTGTAATCTTGTGTAATTATATTATGTAATCATCTTTCCGACACTTTTTTTTCGATAATAAAATATTTTTCCAACATTTATTTGACGAATAAAACCCATAAAAATTGCTTTTGAAGTGAGGCTACTCTGCTATATAATTACCTATTTTATTTCTTAGGAATAGATTTAATATATAATGTTTTCTTCTTGTCGTGACTTTATAATATTGCAGTGACATTAAAAAGAAAGCGATAGTTATAATACACGGATAAATTATTTATTTAATTATTATTATAGGCTTACCCATGTGTAGAGTAGGAATCCTAAAATATCAAACTTGGTCTTTTAAAATTTAAATTTCAGTAATTAATCTAAATCACTTTCAATCGGGTTTCCATTCGCACTATCCTCACTCGACTCGCACTTATTTACATTTACTATCACATAGACAGCCAGATATCTCACAGCTTATTTACACACACTGCTATGTTTAGATAAATTTTGATAAGACCAAAAGTAGGCCTCGGAATGTTTTGTTTGTTTGTGAAAGATAATAGTAGTATCTTTTTCGATGTACTTAATTAAGGTCAACAAGTAATTTCATCTACATTCTACATTAGATTGTTAAATGATACATGGACTATCCCGTACATGTAACTCCTTCAACAATAGTCTATTCTGTCGTTTTAAAAGAGTCAAATTTTTAAATAAATTTTAATACAACAACATAAGACATTTGTAAATTTTTTTAATTCAAAAGTTAAATGTTATTAAATTACTCAGGTTTAGTCTTTACACCTTACTTTCTCTGCGAATATACAGGGTCTTTCAAAAGTAAACTTTAATTGTATACAGTTTATTTGTTTTTTAAACAGAACAAATTTGTGATCAGTACATGAGATTTTTTGCACTCTTTGTATTTAAATTGTAGTATTGATAAAAGCTTTATATCAGTCGCCATGTTGCACAGGATTGAATAAAGGTTTAAACTTAAGCAAAATTCTGACTTGTTAGGGTTATTAAGACAGGGGTTCGAAGTGGCCGCCATTCTCTTTCTCTAGAAACAGTAGTTTTTCCTTTATGCTATGCGCGGTTTTTCTTAACGTGTTGACATTTATCTCAGCTACGTATTAAAACTTTTACAGCAATTTCATCTCTTACGATTAAAGATCTTCCTGGTCTCTTGATGTCTCGAACGGACCCGGTGGTTTCAAACATACTAAGCTTTTTATACGCGACTACACTTCATAGTTCGTTCCTAAAACTGTTGTGAGTACCAAAATATCTTAACCCTGCTGATAAACTCTATTGACATTCATAATATCACTGAATCATTGCTATGTTTGTTAAGTCAAAGCTACGGTAGAATAAAATTGATAAATTCATTAATTGTAAACTACTACGACCATTTATGAAATCAATTTGCAAAATTTGAATGAACTGCATAAGAGAGTTTACAACTTATTTTAGTATAATTTGTAAGTTACATTCTGAACTATAGACCTACAGCAAGTTTTTAGTAATAGCTCACAAATCTTTTTTTCCCAATGGTGGTATTAATGTCATCTTGATGTGAATCTGCATAAAATTTAAATAAGTGAACGACTTAGTTTAACAATCTTTTAAAAGTTTATTAAAACAAAAATAATTTTAACCTAACCTACCTAAACATTCTTTAACATAATTTCCATAAAATTCGTTTGTCTTCTTATTTAATAAGTCAAAATTAGTATAAAAAACGCAGATTGTAAAAAATAAAAATAAATAAATAAAACATTTTGTAAACCTTAATAGTACTGTATTTAGATTCAAAACAGATTTTATATAATATTATTTAAACTCATTGTTATAGTACAAAGTCACAAGTAAGAATAACATTAGATATTAACGTTTTTACGAATTTGATGATGAAACAAATGTTTCGAAACGCGTCATAAACAACAAAGTCACACGATGGATACAAAGTCTATAATTATTATAAATAGGTTTGAAGTAAATAAAGTTTAATTTGTTATATTTTTTTTAAACAAAATTTCCCAAAAAACTATAATCCAATTAACCATTTAGTTTAAAAGTTCTAAATAATTTTAAGAAACAGTGACTTGTTAAAAACGTATTTTTATACTTTAGTAGTATTTTGATTAAAAACTTTATTAGATGAGACGTTTAAAAGTAAATTTAATTCAGCAAATTCGTACATAAACAAGAAGTAAGTAGTAGGGATTACATGGTTTAATTGTAAACAACAAACATGCGGCGCACACTCATGAAATGTTATTTTTAGTAAACACTGGACAAAAAACTGCAGCTTAACAGTTAAAATCACAAAGGCTGCTGTTACTACTCGACCTATATTATTATAAAGGGATATCATTTGTTTAATTTGTGTTTGTCATGTAAAGATATGTTGTTGGATTTTTAGTGTGATCAAAACAAAAATATTTACTCTATAGGTGTGATGGTGATATATCAATGTAAAATGTGTTATTATTGCTGATGTTTACAGTTTATTTTCAATTAAAAATGTGATTTGTATTCAGAAACCTATTTCATAAAACTTATATTATTATAAGCTTAGAAAATATTTTTGTATGAGCGTAACAAATTCTATTTTTATGAAATAAATCTGTTTATTTAAAAATATTATCTCAGTATTATAATAACAATAGTATTAGGCCTATAAGTTATAAATTAGGTAGTGTTATTTTACGCTTTGATTTCTGCAATTTAAATTATTTAGGTATATTGTTGTTGTTACAAAGTACCTTAACATAAAATGTCATAAACAACTTATATCGGTAAAGAAAAGTATTAGAAATGAACATCAATAAATATACTCATTCCATTACTCTTGAGAATTTTGATGAGTAAAAGAGAATTCAAATCTGGGTCACATTTACTGCATTTTTCAATAATGCGACATAAACCTGGTCTGAGAATGTAATAGGCCTATGTTCTTTATAAATACCATGTGTCCATAAAGCCCCACCCCTTCTTATTTTTTTTATTAATGGAAATAGACAGGTTTGCTTTGGGGAAAGTTTAGATAACCATAGTAGGAGTTTTTTGAAGTATCAAAATTTTCAACCTTTACCCCCAAAATGGGGTAGTTTAGGGGTAAGTCAAGAGTTTTAAATAGCAACCCCTATTGAGTGATACCTCATTTTAAAGGTATTTTCAAAATAAGTATAATGGCGCAAACCAGAGGTCTCCAAGTTCATCTTACCCAACATAGCAACCAATCGAATTGTGAATATTAAACTACAAACTCCGGTTGTTTTTATTACATTACAAACTGCTCTATGTTGGTAAAATGATGGTAAGAGAGCAGTTAAAAATGATGGTAAACGTACCTTGTTTGTTTAGCTCATATTAAGTTCTTGAAATGGCTACCATTTACTTTTTGGCAGAAATAGATTCTGGACTCAAAAGCTTGTTGTACATTTCGTAACATTTCCGGTCTAATTATTAACGTAAAATTTTTTGGCACACTTATAAATCGTAATGTACAAAATGTTTATACCAAATTTGAACTCAATATCTTGTCTATTTCTGGACTTAAAGTGGGTTTTTGTAAACAATCGAAATAGCGAAGTGCGACTAAAATAAGCCGAATTCGAAAAAAAGTTAGGTTAGGTTAAGAAATTATAACTTCTTCTACGTTCTACATGTGATATATGAATGAAGCTTGTAAAGTCAGTTTGTTAGGCAGTTCAACATGCATATCAGAGAGAGAGAGAGAGAGAGAGAGAGAGAGAGAGAGAGAGAGAGAGAGAGAGAGAGAGAGAGAGAGAGAGAGAGGAGAGAGAGAGAGAGAGAGAGAGAGAGAGAGAGAGAGAGAGAGGAGAGAGAGAGAGAGAGAGAGAGAGAGAGAGAGAGAGAGAGAGAGAGAGAGAGAGAGAGAGAGAGAGAGAGAGAGAGAGAGAGAGAGAGAGAGAGGGGGGCAGGAGGGGAGATGTCAAGAAGAGGATAGATTGATAAATAAGGGTGTTGGATAATTGTGAGCCGCGGGATGTCAGCAAGTAAATGGAGGAAATGACTTAGGGGAGAACTGACATGGGAGTGGTTCATATATTTGGTCATAGATTATGGAGGCTAAATAAATCAATAACGTGGGCCAATCTACAAATTATAAATAGCCTATAATTGTACAGTGGTTCTACCTAATTTAATACACGTCATGTTATCGTATATATATTATACAAATGTTATTTTTAATATAAGATAACCAAAATTGTAATGGTTTATTGTTAATAAAAATATTTGAAAATATAAATTCACCTCATAGATATCTACGCGTCACAGATACATCCAGGTAACCTTATCAAAAAAATATATATTGAGCTTGATTTGTGAGATAATATTAGATAGACTAAAATTCCAACATAAGATCTTACAAAAATTACGTTTTCTTAATCAAACGCGGTTGAACGACAAAAAGTTATAGTTTAGTTATTGTAACTCATGTATCATTGAGGATGGCGACTTTGTCGTCGAAACGCGTTTGATTAAGTAATCTAACCTTATCAAAGTTTAATTGGAGACACTATATTTAGCATTTTAAAAGATAAAAAATATGACTTTTAAAATACTATATATTTTTTATAACATCTAAAATATTATAAACAATTTTATTATAAAATCAATTCTAAACCATACATTTTCAGATAATTTTTTTGAGCTGTTAAGAAATCACAATTTTGACAGAAATGCAGGTTCGTGACCAAATTACAAGCTTTTGTTTCATTAGCGATAAAAACACTAATATCAAACAAATATATAATTATTGATAAGTCTATCGCAAAATCTCGATTTAGTTCATGAATATATTTTCTTAAAGTCACCATTTTGAAACCGGAATTATAAAGGCTATATTGTTTAAAGATTTTACTACTTAATAAGCTTTCATATCGATTCTTCATTGTTGGGTCGATACATGATTTGTTGTTTTTATTTTACCTCTCAATTGTAAGAGATTTTGTCTAAAATCAAATTACTCGTGTTGGACGTCTATCGTTTTCTAAACTACAAAAATCGAGATATTTAAATCACCCAGTTGTGATAATAACCGACGAAAATGTCACAGATACGTTATTTTGTAAATGATCCAAAAGTGTTCTTAGTGAAATAACGACAATTATCATACAAATATGATAAAGAAATGTTTGTAACTTTAAATACTTTCTTTATTCTATTCATTAACTGCAACTGTAGGATATTTCTTTACACCTAGGAAACTTTCCTCAGCCACTTTTGTTCATTATATAAGATATGAACTCTGATGTAGTTATTGTCAGTTATTACAATATAAAACTATTTACAATTATCTGTATTTTAACTTATCATAGAACAGAAAAAGTTTAGTGATGATAAGTTTTTTTAGAAGTTTGATACTAAGTGATACTAAGGTTTGTAACAGAAATGTCTGTTTTGTTAAACTACAGCAAAAACGTGTGATCAGATGAGGCAGTGCTTACCTATGTGTCATCAATTTTCTGACGTGCTGTTACCCATGGGGAAACCTCACCACATTTCACGGAAATGTTTCCAATGGGTTTGGTATGAATGCAAATCTAACATTAATTACGATAATTATTTGGTAAAAACTTAATCTAATTAGGCTGTTAATCAACGGTATTTGAGATTGTCCGAATCCGACAATATGTTTAATTAACAGCCCATTTCCCATGACCTTTCACAATTAATTATTTTAGATTGCATCTATTTTTAATTAGTTGTGTATTTCAAATTCATAAACGAAAAATCTGTCCACCCACTCTGTGAGACCGGCACTTACCGACCATAGGTAAGTGGTAACCATCTTTTTGCTGGCTCATAGATGGTTAGCCCCCCCCCCCCACAAACAGATCAAATCCTTGTCACAACCAAACATTTGACAAACCCACAGCCTACCAGATGTGGCAAATGCTACAACATTTTTATTAAACTTATCATGTAAACATAATTTGATTGTATTTAAATTCATTAAAATCCAAATCACAACATTTCTTTCTCAGCTTGGTATTATTTAAAATTACAACCTTAAAACTGTAAACGAGCAATTTGTTTCTAAAATCTTAAAACTAAACAAGAATTCACTTAATGGTGTCTTACCGATTAGCCACATTGTACATAAAACACCCACTTTATGCTAAATCTAATGGTTAGGTTTTTATTATAGTCTATCGAATAATTTTGAAAGTTATTTTTTTCTAAAGAAAAGCTAATTTATTCATTCGTAATTTAATAAATACTGAAATAAACTACCGGTATACAAATTATTTTTGAACTATAAAATTATTTTTTTATTTATTGCATCAGTAAACTTAATATTGTTAAAAATCTATTTGAAATAACGTGTTATTTAACGAGTTATTTAATTCAATATACCTTGTGTCCATAAAGTCCCACCCCCTTCTTATTTTTTTTAATTAATGGAAATAGACAGATTTGCTTTGGGGAAAGTTTAGATAACCAAAGGAGGAGTTTTTTGAAGTATCAAAATTTTCAACCCTTACTCCCAAAATGGGGTAGTTTGGGGGTATGTCAAGAATTTTAAATAGCAACCCCTATTGAGTGATACCTCATTTTAAAGGTCTTTTCAAAATAAGGATAATGGCGCAAACCAGAGGTCCCTAACACAGCACAGCAACCAATCGAATTGTGAATTTTACGTTAATAATTACAGCGGAAATGTTACGAAATGTACAACATGCTTTTGAGTCCAGAATCTATTTCTGCCAAAAAGTAAATGGTAACCATTTCAAGAACTTAATATGAGCTAAAAAAAAAGGTAAGGCTCTTACCATCATTTTACCAACATAGAGCAGTTTGTAATGTAATAAAAACAACCGGAGTTTGTAGTTTAACATTCACAATTCGATTGGTTGCTATGTTGGGTAAGATGAACTTAGAGACCTCTGGTTTGCGCCATTATTCTTTTTTTGAAAATACCTTTAAAATGAGGTATCACTCAATAGGGGTTGCTATTTAAAATTCTCGACTTACCCCCAATTTACCCCATTTTGGGGGTAAGGGTTGAAAATTTTGATACTTCAAAAACTCCTTCTTTGGTTATCTAAACTTTCCCCAAAGCAAATCTGTCTATTTCCATTAATAAAAAAAAATAAGATGGGGGTGGGACTTTTTGGACACATTGTATATGAAGGAGCTATATATTTTCATTGTAACAGATAACTATTTATTAAAAATATTCGAGGATATAATGACTAATAATTTTGGTTTGTAAGAAAGTTAGTAAAACTTTTGTGCATTGTTTATATAATGTAGAGGATCGGAGAGCAGCGACTTGGTCTAGACTGGGGACACTACATTCCAACGGTCACTAAGTGGAAGGCTAAATAAACATTAACGCGTGGTCAGTCATAACTCAGGAGATCCTCAGTCACCAGATGGGGTTTCGTTTATTTAACTTGTCAAAGTCAAGATTTACTTTGAATAATCTGACAAACTTTAAGAACTTGAATTGAAGAATATTGTAATTATTCTAGGTTAAATGATAAGTGGTTCAACTTTAAATGTGTTATTTATTTATATTCCATATACTTCGGTTAAAAACACGTGAGGCGATTTGTGTGATTCGACTGTTAACGTGACACGGGACAATGTTCAATCCTTTCGCCGTAATCAGGTGGACTTCACGCCGCCACTACGTTGCTCCTTGACTCGACTTCCTAAAGCTGTATTTTCCAGTGAATACAGGACGTCTGCTAATCGGGGTTTCAATTAGATATCAAATTATACGTTGATGAGAGATATTACTAGGTCTATAATAACGTTTACTTTAAAAAAATTTCAGCGTTAGGCCTATATAGCACTGAACAAAATGTGTAACGTAATTGATTTAAAATAAGCCAATTAAGGAAGAGGATCGGAATAAATCATTTGAAAATAAAAATTATAAATAAGGGTGGAAGAGAAGCGCAAGAAATCTTTATGGTTGTTAACTTATTGAAGATGGGTGTTCCGAAGAAAGTGTTTCTCTTAGTAGTGAAAAGAAAAATGTTGTGAAAGATTTAGCCGAAATCAACCGTCGAAATTAAATAGTAACTGAGTCGTTTTGTACAAGTATTAATAATAATCTTCGAAGTATATTTAAAAGATAATCGCCGTTTATAAGTTAAAAAGAGTCGTCGTCATAAAAGTGTGTGCAAATAAAAGTGTATGAAGAAAAGAAGATTCGTTGAAAAGATTAAGGCAAATCAATCCATCTACTGGAAGTCTACGCGGGAACCACGTTCAAGGAACCAGGAACATTGGAGCTGTAATAGAACTTCAAAGTCGATAAGTACAAATTAATGGACAATTTCAATTAAACAAACTACCACCTAATTCTATTATATATTAAGTAAATTATAGTCACCAAAGAACTTAACGAACCCGTAAAGAGAAAGTAAATTAAATAAATAAATAAATAATAAATTTCAGTTAGCCGGAGCATTTTATCAAAATAATTAAAAGTAAAAATTTAAAAGTAAAAAATTCTGATTGCACTCTTATTTCTTTATTTTAGATTAAGACATTGTAGAATAAGTAACTTGTATTTAACTATGTACTTAGAATAAATAGTAGATTAGGATGTTAATTGTATAATAATTATTAAGTGCATCAAATTTGAACATTAATTGTTTTTTTATTGTACATGATTTTTAAACTTTAATTTTTCAATTAAGAAAGAGTTAAAACCTACAGGTGTCAAAGTATTTATTTGAATTATGTGCGTAGAAACAAAAAATATTAAAGATTTGTTATAATAAATTATAATGTTTATTTAATTAAATCTTTAATAGATAGACTAAAACTCGAACAAGATCTCACAAAAAATACGTTTAACGACAAAGTCGCCATCTTTAGTGATAGACCTACCTGAGCTACAATAACTAAACTATAACTTTTTTATTTATCAATATTTAATGTTTAACTTTTTTCTTCTTTTTTTTTTTTTAGTTCGTTTGTCGACATCAGTTTACACGACAATTCCGAAGTATGAATTGATAGGTTGTAATCCACAGCAGTGAGTAGAATTTAATTTAATTTTAGAATTTCTCTATTTCAGTTTTTTTAATCCTTCCAAAGTACTTTGAACAATAATTTATCAGTTTTGTCTCCTGTTAGAAGTGTTAGAGGAGTTTGGATAATATGTCATGAACTTTTAAATCTTTTCTTTGTCTTGATGTTATCACGTAACATTTCATTTGGTTGGCAATACAATTGTATACAACAAGTTTGAGCCTTTACATCAACACATAAACCATAGTACAAAACACATACAACACATGATAAGAGTATCTGATAATGAATAAACAATAAAATAGAGAAATATTAAACAACATAAATAACATTTGAACAAATAAACAAATATAAGGGGGGGGGGGGTTATCGCTGGATGTTAAGAGATAACTCATACAAAAAAGAGTGGACGTATTTATTGTCGTGAAAAATTAAAAAATATAAGTTTTAACAAAAACCTAATACTTCTTCTACGTCTATATACGTCTTTTACATATATGCAATATATTTATTTTTTATCTAAAAAATTGTTCATAAAAAAACTATTTTTAAGTTTAATTATTCAAAATGTAAATTTTAGTGAAAAATATCTATAATTTATGACGGCTTTATCATCAAAAGAAGAATTTTCACTGAATGTGAGCTCAGAAAAAACGCAATAAATCGTTTTTAACCACATTTTTATGAAGGTTATATTTATTTCAATATCACGTATTGTTTCACCATTTTTTATAAACAATTTGATTATACTATTGTACATTGAAAGATGTTAATATTCCAGAGGTTAAAATTTGTACTTTAAATTAAAAATCATCTTTAAGATGAAAATTATAAGATAATTAGGGCCTACTGATAAAATTGTATGTAAAGCCGACTAAGAGAAGCAAGTGGAACGTATTGGGTGATGTGTTCGTCCCTCAGCTAACGGCGGAACAACTCTAACCTAACCTAACCTAACCTAACCTAACCTAACCTAACCTAACCTAACCCTAAAATATATAACTCAATGTTTAAAGTTATATAAAAGTAAATACGCCAATCTTTACAGTTATTTCAAATTAAAATAATTCAAATTGAATTTATGAGTATTTATAAATATTATGTATCCATCCATAAATTTATATTAGATAGTATTTAAATTCATACATTAATAATTGGTATAGTCTAATATTAATAATATTATAAAAATGTATTAATATTTTATTTATTAAATAATATCTATATTATTAGTATTTAATTACTTGGCGAATTGATTAAACAAAAATGTATTTTAATGTAACAGCAGATATTTCTTGTTGCAGCTCCATATTCAAGGATAAAATAAAGCAATAAAGCTTAAAGTTTCAAAATATTAAAATAAATAAAATATTTTGAAACTTTAAGCTTTATTGCTTTATTTTATCCTTACACTAAACTGTGTTTAACCTACGTGTGGGTATGTATGAAAGTGTTAAGTATGTAATAAAGTAAATATTCTAGTTTCAAAACTTGAAGATGTACTATTGAGAGGTCACTTTGTTACAGAGACCTCGATGGCGAAGGACCGCATCCTGGAGACTTGTGTCACGACATCTCTAGAATATGAGGTAGAAGTGTGTCTCTACAGACGAGATGTTGATCTAACTGTCAGACACGTGCAACAATACAGGTGCAACAACTTTGAAAGTAAATAACTTCTATTAGTACTATTTAAATGTCATTGAATTACACCGATAGTTTTGAAAGAAAAGATATTAAGAGTCTGCAGGCTTAGTAGAGACTTAAAGATAAACGGCCCCATGTGCTAATTCTGCGTGTACTTGGAATAACTATAAAGCGCATTCTTTAGATATCTTTGTCCGATCTTTTTTGAATAGTAATTCAATTCCGACCGTAGAATTTTTAAAATATTTTTGATTTATTTACTATTTAAAACAACAACATTTCAAACGTAACTTAACCTACTTTATCAAACACCTAACCACTTGAGGTTATAATAGAACATACTCTCATTAAAACTAACGTTATATACAGAGTGCGCGGAAATTATTAACCAAACTTCAGGAACTGATCGGGTAGAACAAAATATAAAAGAAAAGCAATATAAAATATAGTTCTATCTTGCTTTTTCCCGTCTATCCGGCATTTCCTTTTTACAAAAAAGTTATTACTTTGGAAATAGGATATTGAGTTTAGATTTGATATACGCATTTATTTTATGTAACTTTTTGAAGTGTGCCAAAACCAATTACTTATTCCGGAAACGTGAATAATTAATTGATACTTAAATATTTTTTTGATGTTTAAAATACCGTAAATTTTAAAACTGCTTTAAATATTGGTTATAAGTCAGTTACACTAGTCGTAAGTTTTATGTAAACGGTAAGAATTGATTTGTTGCTTAAGTCAAATCTTTCTAGTCAACACTGAGGCGAGGGTTTTCGGTGTTGTGCTCTTTTTTCGTCCATCAAATTTTGTTTCCTCTAGGGTTGACCCTTGTCTCACCCGCGTCAAACATCAACCTGGCGGGCTGTGCACTTTTTTCGCGACACCAAGACTACATACATGAGAAGGGTATCCAGCCCCAGATTGACAAACCCTGAGGGAGGTTTGTCAAACAATTTCACATTTATATAAAATTTGACTAATATTGCGATATTTGCCCTTTGAAAATAATTCTGGCTATTTAAAAAGCTTCCTAACAGGAATTTTTGGATAGATGGTGACAAAGAGTTTTGTTTGGGGGGTTCAAGCAAAATCTATTGAAATTAATTAGTCAAATTTGGTAAATACATATTTTAGGGGTTTGTCTTATAGTTAAATACTTAATTTATTAAATTTAATCCTCTGGATTGTTTATATTAAATATATTTTGTATTTACCTTAATTGTCAGGATTATAATTGTGAAAAGTGCGAAGCCTGATGATGTCTCTTTGCAGACGAAACGTACGTAGCTAAATAACATTCCAGTAAGGAGTATTTTAAACAGTTCAATTAAGGTAAATACAAAATATAGTTAAATACTCTCAGATTTTATACAAAAAGTTATATAAAAAAATAAATTTTAAAAATAATTGACTACAATTTTAAATTTAAAAAATACTTTGAGATAAAAATCATTTAATTCAGTTATAATGTAAGCCACTGCACGAACAACTGACGTTAACTAATCCAAAAACTAAGTTTTTGACTCAGGAGCCCGTTTAATGTATATTTCCTTTAAATTTCAACCTTTATTATTAAACTCATCATTTAAAGTTTTTGCGAGAATTGAAAAACAAAATCTTTTTAGTTCAGAATGTGTAATTGTGGGTGTCAATCTAAAGTGCGTCACAAGTCCCTAGTTCTCAGGGTTACAGCTGGGGAGGAGATTCTGTACAAATAGGTGCAAAGTTATGGTGTTGATACAAAATAATCTGCGTTTTTTTATTTTTACACGTAAGTACAACAATTCAGGTCGCTTCTAACACTACGTAAGGCATTTCCTCCTGTCCTTCCAATAATTATTATTCCTTTTCTCTTCATTCCCAATCCAACCCGCTGCTTCCAACGATGTCTTTGTCTACACTCCTTTCTACGCTCTAGAGGTTTAATAATTCAAATCCGAGCCTTGGCACCTATCTACTGCTATCCAAATGATGTCATGGGATGAGCGAACAGTAGAAGATTCACAGTGGGCTGTGCGAACAACAATGGATACGCAGGACAATGCTACAAACTAAAATCCTAATCCCTAACTTATTAATTCTATTATTATAATAGGTTAGGTTAGGTTAGGTAAATTGTTCGCTCACTTCGCGTTAGTCATAACCTTGATCGCTCAGACCACGATTTTTGTGTGTTCGCTCACCCCCACGTTGGCACACTCCATGTAACCCAGCTGTTTAATATCAACAAAACCAGTAATGTTGTTTTTAATCTATTCCTTAGTCACAATGCTTAGCGCTGCATTATGGTATCCAATATTTCATCTACATAGATAGTAATTTTTGTCCATTTCCGCTCCCGCCTTCCAAACTTCGGTATCCGATGTTAAACTGCTTTAAATATTAACCTTTTTGTTCTTCTGCTTTCTTTGTTTCTGAAAAAAGAAAGAAAGAAAAGGAAAATATGTACACGAACTAATAAAATAATACAATATATTTATTTAACGGGTAGCGATATTTAATATGTGACAATATTAATACTTTATTGTTTTATTGTGCCAATGTAAATCATCTTTACAAGGTTAAGACACTTTTGTTAAAAAATATAATATGTAACACAAAAATAAAATAAGACATACAAATTATAATAAACAATACCTGAAATTATTAACACTGTGAAGAGAAAACTCACTCACACATTAAATAACAACCAATTCTGCTCGGTCACTCTGAATTAGTATGTGCTTAAAAATACTTGAAATAAAATTGTAATGCCTGAAAAGATGTAAATATTGTCCTACACATAAAGTACAAATTAGACCCTGCAATCCTCCTAGAAAGAATCTTCATAACTTTCACTGTGAAATGTTAAGCACATTGACAGAGTCGAGTATGTTGGCCATGAGGATATCATGATTGAAGCCGATCAGTTAGGTAATGTTCTCAGGACAGATGGTAAGCTGAGCTTTCCCACAGTAGTGTTTGAAAGTTTCCTTTTCCTCGTTAACACAAGGCACTCCTTCGAGCAGTCTATCTACATATCACTTTATTTTATTTGTTTCTCGCCCGAGAGTTGTAGTTGACTGATAAGGCGGATGTTATCAATTAGATGTGGCAAAGATATGATGGACCAGAGCTCAAGAAGAGATAATGTGAATTTGCAGGAAACTTATCTTGCTATTCCTTGCAACTAAAACTTCGATCAATTTTGGTCTAAGATAATTTATTAATTGCGGGTCTTGCGATCTAAACAACTCCGCCGGGTTGATGTAAGAAAAAAAGTAGTTTTATTTGAAAGATTCAGTTGGTTTTCAGTTTGGGCGTAACGTTTCATAACCTATTTAATGGAATAGTCAATAATTTAATAAGTCAGTTGATCGCTCTTTGATACAGTTATTGATGAAATGAAGAGTTTATTTCTGAGTTTCCAGTCTGATAAAATAGCCATATGTTAAAGATGACAGTTGAAGGATAGCTTTGAAAAACTTAACAGGAATATAATAAAGTATTACCTTAATTTTCCGTCAGTGAACTTCTTTTTTCTTTACTCTTGACGCGTTTCGAGATTTTTATCCCATCATCAGAAATTCCCTCTATGGATGGAGGTCGTCAAAACGTTAAATACACACATACATACACATAACACACAACACATTAAAAAAAACACAGTCTGTAGATGCGCATCTTACGGCTCCCGGATATAAAGTTCACTGACGGAAAATTAAGGTAATACTTTATTATATATATTAGTGACTTGGATACTGGAAAAATGAATTCATTATTAACAGGAATGTTGGCAATTTTATCCACTCAAGATAAAGAATGTGTTTCAGCAGAGTATAACAATAGAGATAGTAAAATAACAATCTTAGTAACTCAGGAGTTAGAATAAGGTTTAAAGAGGACTTCTCTGATTACTACATTTTGCTTTATAGACTTTGTATCAAAAATGTGACACCAAGATAACAGAAAAGGTTGTACAGTCTCCTTTCCTTTCTTGATAACAACTTGTGTTTTTTTTTTTTTTTTTTTTTTTTTTGCTATTGGCGTGTATTAAAAATCATATCTGGTCTTTAAAATTAATTATGAGTTTATTAGTTTCACAATAAGATTGCAGAATATATAATTTATTTTGTAAATCATGAAAAGTTAATAAAATAAGATCACTAGAATATGCAACCAAAATTAAGTCATTACAAACAATAACACATACCATTTTATTCCTCATTGTCGCTAATAAAAGAGTAGAGTTCAAAGAATTCCTCCCTAGTACTCCAGACGTACAACTGAAGTGGTCCGGTAAAGGGGGTTAGACCAGAGTAGCTGTTTTTAAAATATAACTCTTTGAGAATTCTGACAAGTTTATTTTGACATAAAACTGGATTAGTTTTGCCATAATAAGCAATGTTGAATAGAATCAAAGGCTTGTCTACAAACACAGTGCACAGTTATCCATTTCTGCTAATTTTATTTACTATGAAAGAATATAAGGCAAAGATATTGTCAATGCCCTCTCTATAAATCCAGCTTGATGTTCAGGGACAGAGTTAGTTATGTCCAATTTTTAAGTAAGCGAATTGGTTGTATAGGAAAAAACTCTTTTACACTCTCAGGTTATGTTTAATATAATTTGAAAAACCCATTAAATAAAATATATCTACTCAATAGTCGAATTTTGTATAGCACTGTTCAACAATAATGGATGGAGCCACTTTTAATATTCTGGTAAATCCTGAAAAAAAATTAACGTGATTTACAAATATATATATTTATAATTAATTATAATTAGTTTAATATTTTGAATGTCTGAAGACTAAAGACAAGCATATGTATGGCGTTTTGACTCGCCGGGAAAGAAATCAACCTGGCAGTTCAAACAATTTTGGCCATTACGACTATTACAGAATGAATATTAAAAATCGGGAATATGAAGGGCATAAAAATATAGAAACAAACTAATTTAACAATGAATATAACCCCTAAATGTATATTTTATCTGCATGGACAATATTTTCTAATAAAAATAAATAATTCTTAATTAAATAACTTCTTAAATTTCTAAGAAACAAAGGGATTTTAAAATGATTCATGAAACAGAACTTGTCATTTTTGGATTCAAATTAACCAAGAAACTATTTTTAACTTATATAAATTACATATAATTTCTAGAACAATTTAGATTTAATATTATACTTTATTTGGAAGAAAATAACAACTTATCCACTGAAATTTAAAAAAAAATAATAATAAAATAAAAAAAAAAATTAAAAAAAAACAATAGGAATAAATATGCCTTTAATCTTAATTTAAATTTTTTATTATAAATATAAATTGTATGTTTATTTAGAAAAGGCAAAAATATTAAATAACTAACCTAAATTATTGTATATAAAAAGCCGAGTTAGGAATAAGCTTTTCATCTCATTTAACAATTTGTCATGTTAGGAATTAAAAATTAAGTTACAAAGTAATCCACTTAAACCTAAATTAAAGGACATAAAACAAAATTAGGAATAGGCCTTTTATGTTCATTTAAAAATTTGTCTTTTTTTACATTTACATTTGTCATTTTTAAATTTGTATAAAAATACTCTCATAAATATTTAACAAATTTCTTTTGTCTTCATTTTAAAGTAATTTTATACCTTTGAAATCTATATTATGGTTATTTTGCCATTGATTGACTAATCACAAGTAGAAGTGGGGGAAAAACCTCACTTGTATAACTGTTTATAATATTTATAGAATTAGTGTTTGTTTAATTCTATGGCACTATGTTACTGAAATGTACATAATGAAATATATCTTGTTTTATTGAATTGTGGTATTGTTTGATTGATTTTGATTTTAATCTTTACGTTCGCTACAGTGTGCTCTAAAGTGTAGTATTTAATATTCTTATGTTGTATACACCATTAAGAAATAAAGTGTTATATTCAGTGTAGAATGATGTTGTGACCTAGTAACAATATAATATCTGTGTGCACAGAGAGAGAGAGAGAGAGAGAGAGAGAGAGAGAGAGAGAGAGAGAGAGAGAGAGAGAGATAGAACATTTATTTGCTGTCTACATGCCTCTAGGTAGAGTCATTATTTTGTCAACTAATTACATCTGGTTAATTACTGCGTGCTTAATACCTCAAAATTAATCATGTAGGCTACTAATGAATTGTTTACATTACATTTATTGTAATGGATTCTCACTGAATGTTTTCATTTGAACTTGAGTTTTATGGATTGTCTGTAATCTAAGTTATATAGAGCTTTACAAATCACATAGACACTTTTGTAAATGTAATTTGATGAATTTAATCTAGTAAATAATTTTGTAATGATTAAGCCATATCATATTCAAAGTTATGTATATTCACTAAATTACTTTTTAAGATTTTCGAAATCTAACTCAATTTAATAGAAGAATATTGAATAGACCAACATACTATTGTGACTAGATGGCTAACATAACCTCAAATTTATTTTAGGCTATTCTAATGAATCAACAGTTATAAAATTTGTAAAATTGGTTATTTTGGTTTCGAATGTTAAAATTGATTAAACATTCAAAAGACAGTTCATTTGTTTGTTCCTTCAGACTATTTATTCAACATACCAATGTGACTAGTTCGTTAACATAACCTCAAATTGTTTTTACGTTATTCTAACGAATCAGCAGTTATAAAATTTGCAAAATAGGTAACGAATGTTGAAATTGTTTTTAAGTTGTAAGAGCTATCTGATTTCTTTGTTCCTTTAGGGGATTTGTATTTGTTTTAATTGAAATTTCCATTCATACCAAATTTTTGACGCTAGTCATAAATTTAAAAACTGTTTTCGTCGGACATATTGTGTAGTTCTATTTATGATAAAAAAAAGCATGATAATCCCTCAAATAGATTTCGAGATTCAGCATTTGTTACATTTCAAACACCTTGCGTAGTTCTACTTCAATAACTAATGGCCATTTATGTAACAAGTAACACTTAACCAAATGTGTTGTAGTATACCCGTTTAATCGTGAATCAAGAATTGCTCTGACTACTAAGAAAGGTAACTAATACATATAAATCATTGACTTTACAATAATAGTCACACGGCGTTTTGTTGCATCAGTATGAAGAAAAACTTAACTTTTTACACTCCAGTTGAGACAATTTATAATTATGTTTTACTGACAGCCAGTACATAGAATAGTCAACTGACATAACCGGCAGTACATATAAAACAATCTACCGGTGTTGTGTCTATTTCCAAATCATTTTTGTTTAGGATTGACTCAAATGCAATTAATTGAGATTGGTAGAGAGAAAAGTTGCTTTATTTATAGGGTTGAGTTATAACTATACCACTTAACTCTAACTTATAAAGTACAATACAATACAAACTAATAACAGAAGGTATAAAATTGAATAATTCATATTACGTAAAACAAACAAAACAAAATATAAAACGAGAAAAATGAAATAATAGTATATTTAATCACTAAGACCAAAAGTGAAGCTTTTCGATACAAGCTCAAGTTTAACAAAAAATGAGCGAGAATCGAAAACCTTCTTTTGGTCCAAGTGATGAACTATATTTTTCGTTATACTGCAAACAATTTCAAAAAACTAAAATTTTATAACCAATTTACCTTCAAATCGATTGTAACAGATGTTTTATCAGTTATTTACAATCGAGAGTATCGATTGTTTTTATAGATGCTTTACAATCGTTAATTAATTCGTATAAACGAAGTAACAGCTGATGACCTCGATCTCAGCTGATGTTTTTAAGTCCTAGGACTAAAAAGAACAACTTTAGCATCTCAATGCATGTATTGAAAACGGCTGTTTTTGAAGCAGTATGACGAAAAAAAAATTATATAGATAATTAACATTAGTAAAAATAATAAGAGTAGGCCTTTATTATAAAACAATATGAATGGATTTGACGAAATCTAGCAGCGAGTTGCGGCTATGGTGAACGATTTGTTACACAGGCCGTTTTATGCTTTGGAATAACGAGTATTCTTGACCCTTTACTTCTACTTTTCTTACTTACATAATAATATTTGCAATATTTTTTTTAAGACAGAGAGAAAAAGCGCGAAGAAGACCACATTGAAGAAAATAATATTAGAGAGAAACTTGTGTGATAGATCAAAATCCGGCGTCTAGTTTTCCAAGGAAATATCCATTTTGACGTCCTCCGAGTCCTGTTATGAGATAGAATTTTGGTACTTCATTAGCCTTTGTCACAGGTTCATTTAAAATATATCAATAAAAATTTCGATGGTTTGAAATAATTAATGCAGATTTATTACTGAATACCTATTTAATAAAAAATTCTCTTTATCATTGAACTATTCGGACCTTACTATTATTCAACATTTTCTTTCAATTAGTGTATAACATTTTGTTACATTCCTAACATTTGTTACATTCCTAACATTTGTTACATTCCTAACATTTGTTAATCTCCATTCCGAATATTGATATATTAAATAATAAATGTAAGACTTACCGTCTACAATAGTCTGATTTCGTCGGTATATATATTTAGTTTGATTTTCAAGTTAATATATTCAGGTTCCCTTCGTCAAACATAAACACAAACACAAACACTGATTTGCGCTTAATTAATTAACTTAAAAATGGCGAAATAGCAGAAACGGCCGTCGTATGAACGACATAATTCAGAATATTGTAGACGGTAAGTCTTACATTTATTATTTAGTTTATTTCAAGTTTCCCTTACTTAATATTCTTAATATGTTCTCAACTCATTTGACAAAACCTTTATAAATGGTTAACTATTCAAATCTAACATTAAACATAATCAATTTATGCTAAAGATCGTAGGTGCTTGGTGGTATTCCATTTTAATAATTAAAACAAACATTTTTTAGTATAAACCACAATTTTATTTAAAATTTACAGACCATGGTTTCGCTAGTTACAGCATTGTCAAGGTAACCAGCGAAACCATGGTCGGTAAATTTTAAATAAAGTTGTGGTTTATACTAGAAAGTGTTTGTTTTAATTATTAAATATAATCTGTTATATTCAGACGTTTAAATCCTCAATCCAGAACAACGACGATACTTGGCAATTAAATAGTTTCTGTTCACCTTCTGTATAGGCTGTAAAGTTAGTTCTATCTGCTTGTCTAGTCTTACACAAAAGTCTCTAGAGTGACCGGCAGTATCGTTTCGTCGTACTAACGTTTCTCATCCAACTGACCTTGTTTCTAGGTTGCTAGCTGTTTATATAGAACTTCAGTATCCATCACACTTTTTGCTTTCTTTCTGAATGATTGACATAACTATGATATTACAAATTTAAACGGTGTTAACATTTAATTATTTAAAATAATTAGTAAACAATTATTCAATTCCACAAAAGAGCTTTATTTGCGACATATGTGTTTCGCCGTTAGGCATTTTCAAGCAACTAAATTGAAAACAAAACAAGTCTAAACCAAAAATGTGAGACAAAAGGAAAGGTTAGAGTAGGAGGGGGGTTGAGAAATGGCAAAAGAAATGTCAATTATCGTTAAGGAATACATTCTATAAAACGAAACCTACCTTGATTTCATCTCGTAATATTTATGCTTTTTTCCGAATTATGACATGAGTGAAGCAGCCCAGAGTTGATTTTCAGTTTACTTACGACTGCAGAAATGTCATTTTTAGTGGTTTTAGTTTTGTTTGTTTATTATTTAAATTGTGAATGTGTGTATGAGAACCTTTGTAAGATGTTTTTATTTTAACTACTTTTTCGTAACTCAATCTAAAATTGTTCAAGCTAGGAGAGTTTAAATTTCTTAGATGATACAAGCTGTAAATATGGAATAATAATTTTCGGCATTGGCATCTTGTGATTAATTAATTGTAGTTATTATAATTGACTATGTACACCGCACCTGCAGTAAATCCATCCAGATGTAGATTTTTGTGATGAATTTAAAAAAATGTAAAATCCTTGAAATCGTGCCATATTGTCATAAGAGTTGTTTACCAAAAACTTATACCACGTAAATAATAAATGCAATTTTTAATTCTGATATCATTTGCGATAAATTCTCAATTTTCTCGTAGAATAACAGTAAAAATCAAAAATAAAACGATTATGACCGCTGTGTAAGCCCACCATGATTACAACTTCAGCTACTTCACCCAGTGACCACGCCCAAGAGGAGTTTCTCAGGTTTATTTGCTTTGTCAGGCAAAGAATTTACACCATTTCTTCCTCTACTCTACCCTTTCTATTATTTTTAATAAGCAGGTATTCAGAAGATTAGTAGCATCAATAGGTCCAGATGTTACGACCATGACTCGTAAGGTAAGAACCTATCAAGTCAAATGATTGATCAGGGCAATGAAAGAGATGCCGTGACACGTTGAACCACTCCTATCATCACAAGGTATTTGGTTCTACTGTTTGATGGAGGAGACAAAAATGAAGTAACGAACAAACCTTTTAATTTTACACAATAATAAATTACGGAATTTATTGGATTAAATCCATCAAAAGTATTACCCAGTGTACGAAGTATTGGGTAGGTTGGGTAATTGTCAAAACTTTGACTTCTGTTTGGGGCCTCATGAAGCTGAAAAAGTGATTTTCAACATACTGAGTTTGCCCACCAACATTAAAACTATTTCAATCAAATACAGTTTGGTTTTGGACGAATTTATGATACAAACAAAACAAGTTAAAGCTCTATTTAAATAATAATTTTAACGCTCCATTTTTCGTAACAGGTTTATAAACGAATAATTATTTTCAGTTAGTATTTGGTTGTTGATTCTGTAAGAAAGTTTGTGCGTTGTTTTAGCTATGATCGCTATTCCCAACTACTGTCGCTGCGATAAAATATTTTGCACTAACTTTTCCGATTTTTTTTCATTGCTACTAAAAATACAATCAGCCATTCTTTACAAACATACACCTAACACTAAAAAAAATTATTTTCTGAATTTCTTAGTAAAAAGTTTATTAAAGTCTTAAAATACCTTAACCTAATATTACCAACAATATCTTGTTTCAGAATTCTTTATTTTGTGGATATTTTCATCTTTGAAGTTGGTATTCATCTAGTCACTTTATATTTATCAGTGACTAATTGTCAGTAAATTACCAAGAATATCAGTGAACTTTATGAACAAGTTATTGTGGCTTACAAACATGATAACTGTTTCATTAATAATGAATATTTCCTAACAATTTCACAATAATTTCTCCTGATTCAAACACATATTTAAGATGTAATTAAGTTTGTTTATGTTTTTTTATAGATCAAATAAGTCTTACTTTAACTAAAAAGAATGTAAGAAGAGCACTGAAAATTTTTAATGTAAAATAAAGTACTTTTAACAGACTGTTGAGTTTATTGTCACGTCCGTAACGTTTTATCAATTTTTTAATTGAAATATTACAGGATTTTAAGATTGAACACTAATGTTTCTAAGAAGGTTTATCTTAGATATTATTCTTAGGATTATCTTAGATATTTATCTTAAGATAAGCTGACAAAAATTTAATTCATAAATTTCCCAAGAAATTAACAAACATTTTAACAATTGTAACAGTATGTCAGAAGACAAGTGCTTTTCAAGTCACGTCCGTAACTCCAACTTAGTTGAACTATACATCAAAACCAATAATATGATCATTTTCAAATTTAGTGAAAAAATAGTATAAAAAATTACCTACCAGTTGAGCTTTAACAATTTACAAAATAAAATTAACTTTTCTTTTTTTCCAAGTTGTAATGCATGTAACTGTCACGTCCGTAACAAAAGAATGGCTGTAATTCATTCGTAAACTTCACTTCCTATTTTAAACAAAATAATTCCACACATTTATTGAAAAATTCGTAATTTTACTTTGAAATCAATACAACATATCACATCTTGTCGACATTACTCATTTAAAAACATTGCAATGTCATTGGATTTATTTATTAAACGCTGAAACTCTGTGTGAACCATCATATCGCGTATCGATGCAATAACTGCGCTGTGAATAAATTACGTGATAAATGATCCTGCATTGCTATTACAGCCTTAGGACACCATCACCCGTGGATAATATTTGTGTTCACTTTATCATTACTGCTAGTGATTATTGTTAAACAAACAGACTCCTACTTTGTTAACATTAACATTCAAATCATTTGTTATAAATAAATATATATATAAATTTATAAAAACATTATTATCATCCATTGTTGTTATTAGTATGTTAAGATAAATGAATTTATTTATATTAGCATTAATTCATTGTTGGATTTGTTAGTGTAAAATTGTCTTATAACTCGATTTTATTGGAATTTATTTATTTATAATAGCATTTATTAGGCTACAATCCTTATTACAATAATATTATTGTTTCTCTCACATCATTTACATATCTATAATATACTACAGAACGAAGTAGTGTCTGCATTAGGTCTAGTTATTGTAATGTTTTCTGATATTCTTAACAAAAATATTAATAAATTAGCGCTTCTAAACTAGAAATAAGTTTATTTTACAACGTTTTTATTAGTTCGGTTTCCGTCATATCTGTCTGTCAGTCTGTCAGGGTGGAATTTTTGCAATCAAGTTTAAACTAACTACCCGATAAGTTATAGACCTGAAATTTTGAACATAGGTCAGAATTGGATGACAATACAATGTTCAGTTGGTTTCTTGTCTCTACATTTGTTTAAACAACAGATAATAAGAGGTAATATTTTGAATTTCATACATTTGCAACTAAACAGGATGTGAAATGCATTGGGAATTTCCTATATTATGTCCCTGTCAGAGTCTCATCAATATATACAAAACCTATTGAAATCTTTCACCCGGACATAAGACTAAAAAACAGAAAATAATAACTCAAATAATTTTTTTTAACATACCACGTTTTTAAAACGGACTAAAAAGTATAAAATAATTTTTCATGACCCTTCTACAATTTTGAGGGAGGATTGTTAGTGGCTATGGATATATTTTGTAATACTTGGAGAGAAAAACGTGGGGCGCAGCCAGTACATAATACAAGTAGACAATCCGGATGAATTCACAGCTAATTTCAGTGAATCGGAAATGCGATTCACTGTAATTTAATTTATTTACTCCTCCTTAACTATCATAGATTGCCTGCGCACCACGTTTTTCTCTCCAAGTATTCCAAATATATCCGTAGCCACTAACAATCCTCCCTCAAAATTGTAGAAGGGTCATGAAAAATTATTTTAATTTTTAGTCCGTTTTAAAAACGTGGTATGTCAAAAAATATTTTTATTTGATTTATTATTGTGATTTTCTTTTAGGAGAGATGCACTGAGATTATGCAATGTCCTTAGATCTTACCCATGGGGAGAGGAGGGGGTATGTTAGGAAACACACTAGATAACGTAATTTCAAACCTCTAAAGGCCAATAAACCAGAGGTCCGTGTATACTATCACTTCTGAACTTAATCGTATCGCCTATTATGGCAACCACATGGACATTTGGGTTGGTCTGTGGACTCAACGTTTCCAAATTAATGAAACCCTGAATAACTATTTTAACCGATCAACACACTGGAATCAGCTTTGATAGTTTACCTTAGATAATAGTTTGGGATCTTACAATAAAACTACTAAAATAAAGTTATACACGGTTAGTCTTAGCCGACAGAAATCTGGCTTTTCTGTTCCGTATAACAGAAAACACGGATTTTAACTCGTGTTACGACATTCCTAGAAAACCCTGAACCCCAATCACTCTATTAGCCAAATTCCAAACAGTAAAATCACGAATAAACCCCGGAGTGCAAAAAGCAAGCATATTTTAGTCGATTACTAGTGTAGGATGGTTTTTAGGGTATTGGGAGATTTTCGCTTCGTGTTCTCTTGTCAATAGTAGAGCGATTTGATTCCACATGTCACATCTTTACTCAAATTTGGTAGTAGACTTGTTTTTACGAACAATTGGACATATTTGTTAATCAGAAAAAATTGTTAATAATTTCAAAATCCCAGCCTATTTAAATTTTGTCCTCTGAATATTTTTTTACAACAAAATCACACAATATTTTATTTTATATAATTTTAAAATCTGGAACCGTTGGTGAACAAATGTGTTTTATAAAGTAGGAGAAGTATTGAAACAAAATTCTCAAGAACGTAACTTTCAAATTGTCCACACATTAACAATAATAATTGTAGCTGGAATTTGATTCAAATTTAGCAAGTAATTTTACTTAGTTTTATTATTAATTAAATAGTTAATTTACGTTAAAAATTAAATAGTAGGAAAATTTCAAAAATTGAAACGTTTTGTAGGTACTTTCTTCTTTTCGTGGTGCATGAACCTATATGTGCAGCTAAATTTAATATTAACAAATTCCATGTCTGCAATTAAGTGGATAAATAATAAAATAAAAACATTTGAGGGATTTAACTTTTACCAAAATAAGATATCAATTACATCCCTATTAGTTTTTAAATTATTCTGATACGTACAAAGTAGAAAAAAAATGAACTAAAATATTTTCTTACATCAAAAGTCATAAATTCTTTTAAAATTCCTTGTAGTATGTTTAGAATAGCCTAGTAGCTTAGAGTCATGATGAAACTAAAACAAAATTTATAACCTAATAAATAAACTCAAAAGAATAGAAACACCAAAATAGCCTAGTAGCTTAGAGTCATGATGGAAACTAAAATAAAATTTATAAACTAAGAAAAAAAACTCAAAGCCTAGTAGCTTAGAGTCATGATGGAAACTAAAACAAAATCTATAACCTAAGAATAAGAACTCAAAAGAAAAAAACACCAAAATCGCCTAGTAGCTTAGAGTCATGATGAAACTAAAACAAAATATATAACCTAATAAATAAACTCAAAAGAACAGAAACACCAAAATAGCCTAGTAGCTTAGAGTCATGATGGAAACTAAAACAAAATTTATAAACTAAGAAAAAAAACTCAAAGCCTAGTACCTTAGAGTCATGATGGAAACTAAAACAAAATCTATAACCTAAGAATAAGAACTCAAAAGAAAAAAAACACCAAAATCGCCTAGTAGCTTAGAGTCATGATGAAACTAAAACAAAATTTATAACCTAATAAATAAACTCAAAAGAACAGAAACACCAAAATAGCCTAGTATCTTGGAGTCATGATGGAAACTAAAACAAAATCTATCATCTAAGAATAAGAACTCAAAAGGAAAAAAAACCACCAAAATAGCCTAGTAGCTTAGAGCCATGATGGAAACTAAAACAAAATTTATAAACTAAGAAAAAAAACTCAAAGCCTAGTAGCCTAGAGTCATGATGGAAACTAAAACAAAATCTATAACCTAAGAATAAGAACTCAAAAGAAAGAAAAAAACACCAAAATAGCCTAGTAGCTTAGAGTCATGATGGAAACTAAAACAAAATTTATAAACTAAGGAAAAAAACTCAAAGCCTAGTAGCCTTGACTCATGATGGAAACTAAAATAAAATCAAAGCTGTAGAGCTCTGACCTCTACAACTGTCCACCATGCTTGTCTATGACTATGGGAAATAGGGAAGGAACTCTTGCGAGGGTGTCGTCATATCTGAGTACAGATAGTGATGCCCATAAGTTGATTGTTTCCTGTCCCGTCATTACGGCAACTTTTAATATTATATGAATTTATTTATACAGGGTGTTACAAAAAGGTTGGGCTGGCTATGTATTTTCATATTCTATGTGTGATTCTAAGCTGAAAATGAAGAATACATTTCTTTTCAATTTCCACTTTGTTTAGCAGCTAGACGCCATTTTTTTTTTTTTTTTTACAAAAACTCACTGTAACTCTGGAAATAGATAAGATATCGAGTTCAAATTTGGAATAAACGTTTTGTATGTTACGATTTTGAAGTGTACCAAATAGAAAGAATTTATTTTTATAATTTTCAAAATGGCGGTTTAATAATTTTCAAATATTTTTTGTCGATAACTCGGTTATCCTTTGACCTAATGAAACTACAAAAAAGCATCGTGTGTGTTGTTAAAAAATAAAAATATTTGGTCTCTTGTACATTGTTTGTAAAGTTAACGGTTTTCAAGATATTCCACGTCAAAAATTTGTAACGGCCGCCATTTTGAAAATTATAAAAATAAATTCTTTGTATTTGGTACACTTGTTAATCGTAACATGTAAAATGCTTATTCCAAATTTTAACTCGATATCTTAGCTATTTCCAGAGTTACAGTGAGTTTTTGTAAAAAAACAAAATGGCGTCTAACTGCTAAACAAAGTGAAAATTGAAAAAAATGTAGCCTATTCTTTATTTTCAGCTTAGAATCACACATAGAATATGAAAATGCATAGCCAGCCCAACCTTTTTGTAACACTCTGTATGTTGTTATAATATTAGATGATTTTGTTTATTATACTGTTATAATGTTCATGTACGACTTTTTTTATTCGTTCAGTTTATTTTATCTTTGCTGTTTCACCGGGTTGTACTAAATGCCTGTAGGAGGATTTACTTTGTTTCTTGTTTCTAGGTGTAATTGTTTTCTTGGATTACAAAATTAAATAAACAATAAATTTGATTCGAATCCTTTTGAGAAAAATCTGTGCGATTTAGTGATACAATCGATAAAAATCATTAGATCCAATAGTGAGAAAATGAATAAATTGTGATAAAAAAAAAGTGACCTTACGTTATATGAGAAATGAAGAAAACATTTGAATACAACTTGCAATTCCCACGTGAAAAATTAAAGTAAAGCTGGCCCACTCATTTGGGCTGTACAACACTTCATGAAAGGCAGTCAGATACAGGCTAACCATCAAAAATACTTTTTTAGAATTCACGGTACCTCAAATTGGATGTTATCACGACAAACTAAACTCTACTTTTTTGATGAATGACAAAACTATCAACATTTGAGAAAGTAAAGATGTTTTACACAACTGCATTCTGGATCCAGAAATTCGTGAGACATTTTGACAGGCGTCAAATTATAGTTTGTGGAAGCCGTTCCGCCTGCTCCCACATTGTCAACAACAATTCCATTGTGCTCGGTCTGAACTGTGTCAATTCTTTTACTGTTATTTTGTACAACATGAAATGAACTGCTCCCTAGAGGCGCTCTAATAGTAAGTCCCAAGCCATACCGTTTTATTCTTGTGCCACTTGTGATTTATTTCTCGCTTGGTGGTTCTTTTTATAACCACAGTTCTTGGGTTCCATTTACACATCTTAAAAAAATTGTTTGTTTGTGTTAGTAGATTTTAACTAAGCCTATGTTGAACCGGTTAGCAAAGTGAACTTCCTAAGTTTCATCTATGATCGGAGTTCAGGAGTAGTAAGAATAAACATTGTAGACATTGTCTGAGATACAAAAACTAAAATCGACTAAAGTTCATTAATCGGGGAGAAAGCTGCCATAATATTTAAACTAGTAATTCGGATTGTCTTTAAAACTGATTCTTACGGTTTTGATAAAAGGAAAGTTCTAAGTGTCTAAATAAAACGCCGTGCGTAAACGCTTGAATATCTGAAAAACAACTGAAACGATTTTGATTTAATTTTAGTAAAATGTAAAAATGTATGCCGTAGCACAAATTGATACAACGAAACGCGAGTAAATGAAAATCGTCCATTTGTGAGTAATTTGTAGGAAATGAGTCATACTACGGTTAGCACAGTGGCACAGGGTTGTAAATCTTCACTCTTTAGTGAAATTTGATTTTAATAGGTACAGAGAAATTGATCCAATCGAATATGTAAGACGGCGCCCTTGTTTTATCTGTTTTACGAATAACACCAAACAGCAATTTTGGGGGGACCAGTAGCTTATGTTTTATTTAGGTTCTTATAACCTACGTATTAACAAAATTTAACCAAATTCGTTAGACAACATTGAGTTAAAAGCGGAATATTGAGTTTTGATTTTATTGCAGTTGTCCCAAATATTTAGTTAATAAAAGTTAAAAAGAACCAAAATTTGTCCGCCATTTTCCATTATGAAGTACAACTTGAAAATTTCTTATAAAAACCCCATTATTGTATGATAATTTAGGACAGGAAATGTAAGTTAAACATTTTGTTTCATTGTCTTTTTTTCATTAACATTACTGATTAGTAGGCTAGAGGCACTATTTTACGTCATTTTGATTTTCAGTATCGCAGTGGTTTGGTTTATTATTATTATTATTATTATTATTATTATTAAGACTGGGGAGAGTGTTTTAAAAACGCCTAATTATGCCTATAATGCGACCTAATTAGATCTTTTGTGCCCCCCCTCTTGTTGGACTCAGGAGAGATCAAACCCCTGGTCGGGAGGTTTAGTAATTCTTCTTCCGAAATAAAGATAGATTCTAGAAAATTATGTCATTTTAGGCATAAGGCCGGGCACTCCATGATGATGTGTTCCATGCGTTCCACCTCTTCACCACAGTACCTGCAAGTGTCATCATCCACCAGGCCCATCTTACTTAAGTGATACCTGCAATGGGTATGTCCTGTTAGTATACCACAGAGGAGTTTTAGCTCTCTTCTGCTTTAGTGGTTTGGTTACTCAATATTCATTTTAAAATTAACTTTGTCTTTAAATTGAGTTTTATACATCTTGTTAGAAATTAATGTATCCTGTTTGTTTTGATTTTTACAAATTTAAGTAATAATAAACTAAGTATAAAACGTTCCTTTGTCTATTTTACCAGTAATAACTTTTTACTGGAGGTCTCAAATAACGTTTTACTGTAGATAGAAAATAGAAAAAAAAACTATTTCAAGAGCAAGTTAATTTTAAAATGAATATCGAGTGACCAAACCACTACGATAATGAAAATCAAAATAACGTAAAAGAGTGGCTCTAGCGCTTAAAACTGTTACACCTAAGGAAAAAAGTTTTAAAAGTCTTAAAATTACATTTTTTTATTCCGAAATAATCATACAATATAACGGTTTTAACAAGAAATTTTCAAATTGGACACCATATTGGAAAATAGCTGATAAATTTTTAAAATTAAAATACATACTAAACAATTTGGAATCCTGAAACATGTCTATGAAAACATAGAGCTGCTAACGATACAAGAACCCAAAGTGCTAAACCTGGTAACATTAATGCAGTAGTTGAAGACAAGTTTGCTCAATTCTTATAAACACTTTAAAGTAAAAGCAAGGGAAGTCCCCAATTTAAGTGATCTGTCAGATATATAGTTAAAAAGCTATTGGTACATGTTAGGTGAGACACTCTGTATACTACTCATTACATGAGAGTAAATATGAAAAAAAAAATACTCTTAAAACTGTCAAATTTATGAATATCATATGGCAGTAACGGTTTCAATGTATAAAAAAATAATGCTTGTGAAATACTAGGGTTGAGTCAAATTAATGTAAAATAAACAGTATGTAAAGGTGTATATCCAGAATATAAAACAAATATTAAAACCATTGTTATTAAAATCTGGATGCTAATAATCTACAGGTTTTTTTCATTAAATTCTATTACTTTAGGATATTGTGTGTGAACTCTCGCGTTTGGTTGTAGCCTATGTGTAGACTCTTGTACGTCGCGTTATAAACGCTACACTATCCCGACCACTACTGTCAAAGGCAAAAGATTAACATGTATTTTATACTCAATTGATTATCCCTGTTTTTGAAGACAGCTATGGTGTTAATGATAATTGTATATTGGAAAGAACGGGAGGGTGTAGCGTTGTTTTCTTTCCTCCACCTAAACCACATCGCAACCATTTCGGATCATCTCCACTAAGCACACTGGAGTGCTCTTCTTTGTCAAGCTTTGCATAATTCATCTCCCTCTCTCTTCTATATATAGAATTGCCGTATAGCTCTGTCTCTATCTAGAGGGAGAGGGAGGGTTGATGCTGTTTACTAACCAAACATAGCCATCTGTGATGGTAGCATAGGCTTTATTGCATTTTCAAACGAGGCAATTAATTTGTTATCTCTCTCGCAGGATTACCACAATGCCGAAGAATAACACATTGTGCTCGTTACAATCCTTTCTACTTTATATAACCAATCATGGATTTATTGAAAACCGTACGGTTTATATAAAGAATTTCAATAATTGATTATTATGTTTGAAATCGAAGTGTGGTCTCTTTATTATAAGAACGTTAAAATATTTGAACATTAAAACAGTTTAAACTTAGCTTAAGGGGAGATTGCCACTTTGAGGTGTAAAAAATTCGATTTTTGTTATTAGCGATTTATTTTCTTTGTTTTATCTAGATTATGAAAATATATACTTTTATATACGAAAGATGTCTCTAAACGGTAAAAAAAAATGGTTAATACTATGTATGTCAGTGTCTGGAAATCAAAATATTGACGAGCGCGGAACGAAATGATTTTGTTATATTATAAACTCTAACTTTACAGTGATATTAATTTTCGTTATGTTGGCAATTTTAAAGACTTGAATTTTTTTGTGTACATTAAGTGAACTTAGGTCTTCAATATTCACTAAAAATATATCAAATTTCCCTAGTGATTTACCAGAAAGAAATTAACAAACATACAAATTTTTGGAAAAAATTAACATTAGTTTTATTTGACTACAAAATATAGTTATATATATATATATATATATATATATATATATATATATATATATTTAGAATATTGTTAGTGAATTGTGTTCCTATAGTCTATAACAATATTGTGTAAAAATTGGAAGAAGATTGGTGGAGTAGTTTTTGAGAAAGATGTACTTAACTAAAAATCCCCATATAAATAACATTGAACGCTCATAGTGGCCATCTCCCCTTAGTCGTTCAGATTCAAATAAACCTGCAGACAATGACTTTGTATTCAATAATTTTTTTAATAAATTAGAATTTAAAAAACAATTTTTTTTTAACGAAGATGAAGTCTAAAATTTTAAAACATTCGAAGGTACGTGTAAACATCGGATGTACAAATGGCTGATATTTGGATTTATTGTGGGAAATCAAACATGTTCCTTCATTGAACCGATCCTTGAACTATTTTTTATAAACCACGAAATGTATAGGTTTCGCCCGAGTTTTAAATAAACAATACAGTGTTATAATTAGGTTGGTCACTAACCAGGAATTGTTAGTATCAAGTTGTAAGGCGCCATTTTGTATCAACAAGCTTAGCCTGTAATTTAAAACAACCCAGAGCTAGTCAACATTAACCAACTATAAAAAATATTTTGTTCTTTAAACGCGAAAAAACTCAGTTATTATCGTCTCATGAAAAAAGAAAGAAAAAACATCAAATAAAGACCCCTTGCCTCGCTATTATCACGCCCATACTAAACTATAAGTGAGCTCCTAACCATCTAAATTGGAAACTCATTACACTATACTTCTTCAACCCCGGACACTAATCCAGCTGTAATGAGCTAAAACTATATCTTAATTAAAATTTTTGACAAACAGAAATTTAGGTCAAATAACCAACCACGAGCTGAGACTCTAGGAGTCCTGATTGTAATTTAATTACGTATACCACAACAGCTGTTTACGCCAGCTATTGATATTGAGTCGTTGCCTCCACAATCCTGGACACTTAGTAATACGTTAAGTAATTATCTACACCCGTAGGCCTGCTAATGTATTATGAGTGAGAACTCACTGATTGATTCGTGCACTCACCAGCTGTAGAAGCAGTAAGTAGATTTTCTTCTCTCCGAAATTCTGCAAACCTTGATAATACTGAATTTCTAGTTCAGGCTCTTTTCTAGATGCGGGCTTTTATATGTCGAGACTAAGGTAGGCCCGCAACACGAAGTTAGAAATAATTGATAAGTCAAAAATAAAAATAATATGTAATTATAAATTCAATAACAGAATCTATAAAATAGCCTAATTATAATTAGATCAATTCGGGGTAGGGAACCGTCGAAAGTTACATAGATTTAAACCCGATTGATGCCTTCTTTATTGCTCTTTCTTCCGGCTATCGTTGAAGATGCCCTGCCCATCTGATCCTTCCTTGATTAATAATTAATTGTAACAATGTTCGGCCTTCAATGTAAATCCTACAGCTCCACGTTTGTTCTCTTCCATATATTCTTCTCAAATCTTCTTCACCCCCTCGTAATCTAATATTCCTGAGTTTTTGACATTGTCCCAGTTTCAGAAGTGTATAATACGCCTGGCTAAAAGAAGGTTTTGTAAATTCCTTTTGTGCCTCGAAAATTGGCCTCATCTCTTTTGGTTTAGTGATACAAAGTTTGAGTAGATTTATACTAAAACTTATAGGCGTTTAAACGTCGTATTATATCAAATAAAGTGTTTGATGTGGAAATTTATGTTTACTTATGTTTGCTGAGGTAATTAAAACTTTAAATTCAGTGTAATATTTAGTAATATCATGGCTTGTATCGTTAAATAGATAGGAAAAGAAACTTAAGTTCGTATATTAGGAGACTTGTAGCTTTCAGATTACAGGGAGAAATTCCGTTACGAAATGCAGAAACATCAAAGGATTTTATAGTGATTTTTTATTTTTTATTTACACCTAAATGAACACACATAAAATAACGCATTGCTAAATTTGTTAAGACATTGGATATTTTTGAAGAATCGCCCAATAATTTTTTCCTTTAATTTTATTAAATTTACCAGTTGTTTTATTTTCAGTTAATAATATAAATATATATATATATATATATATATATATATATATATATATATATATATATATATAATCAACTTTGTTATTATTAGCGAATGTACGTAGGAAAAAACGTCATATGGAAGACAGAATGGTGATTTTCTGTGAATAAATTATTAATTTATTTCATGAAGGAATTAAGACACTAAAGATTTTCTACGAAAGTCTCGTCTCGTCTCGTCACTAGTCTATTTTATAATTCTCGGTCTTGTTTGCTAGATTGGATTTCAGTGATCACTAGTAGGAACATGGTAATCTATATGAAAACAACCCTTATTTTTCAATTTTTATATTTTGGGACTTTAAACAAAACAAATTTAATGAAAATTATATAACTTGCTTTAGACGTGCATGTGAACTATAACTAATTTTATGTCAATATAAATAACAGCTTGCATAAAATAAGACAGTTGAGTGTGATATTTTTGTTTACTATGAAAATAAATGAGTTCGGGTTTCATTTAATTAAATAAACTAGATACAATAATGTTTTTTTATTGTCAGTAATAAAAGATAAATTCCGTTGATTTTGGTTAGATTGAAATATTGTTTTTTTTTTCTATTATCTTGACTGCCTTAATATTATGTCAGAGACACCTAGAGTAGTTAAGATTTCATTCTTGTCTTTCACAAAGCACTGGTTCGATCTTATACCATATGGAGTATGGGAAATATGGACGGGTAACCTAATTGGTCACTAAGATAATGTATAATTCTAGACCATTTTAAGGGTGTTCCGTAAGCTAGGACATGGTTATTTCGATACTCAAAATGAAAATATTCGGAAAAGGTTTAGCTGAAATCATTCTACAACCGAAGGCCTTCGACTCCAGTTCTTATTAAATAACTGAATGGTCTTATTAACTGTGCTGAACTTTTTATGACGGATATTACGTGGTACCCGCTCCTGATGGAGTTTCCAAGAAGGACAAAGCCATGAAATAATTTATACAGTGAAGAATCCTTTGTAAAGATTTCTGAAAACTGGAAATGAGTTGTCGCTCCGTGTTGATTTCATTAAAGTTTCCTTTCAATACATTACTGAGACGCCTGTCTGATGGCTGAGTGAGATTATCCTGCGAACTTTTTTGTTGTAATTTTGTTGTTTTTATTAAGAATGTATGTTTATTTTCAGTCTTTGTTATCCTAAAGTAGTTGCTGTATGTAGTAGGGGATATAATGTAATGTTGTTTCCAAGAAATGAACAAATAGTAGAGTGAAATACAAAGGTAAAAGCGTGGTTTAAAGAGAGGAGCTGGTAGATATTTTAGAAAACGGGCAACTAAGATTAGAAAATATATAAAATAATAACCAAATATTGAAAAAATAATGTTTCAGACACTTTATAATAAACATTTATTATGTAGGGATAATTTACTATTTGAGTGATTGAGAGTTGATTTTATTTTCGTGTTTTGAAGCAAGTTTTTCTTCTAATTCATCACAAAATGAAACTGGCGAAATTACTACGATGTCTGACAAGTTGATAAATTGTGTCATTTATTTGAAATGAACAACAATTGTAGAAAGTTTAATCATCAAATGAAAGAAAAACAAGAATTTCTACAACACTTTATTTTAAACAAGACGTTGTCGGTCGCACATAGCTCTATTTAATAAAAATAAAACATATTATCGTTCGTTTATATTGTTCATTTATAAAATAATTTGTATGTCTTTTATTAACAATAGCTAAATGATAAATTTGATTTATTATAATGCATTTTGATTGGAGTTGAAAGTATTCGGCTGCATTGCTGCTATCTGCATGAAACATTGGCCTAGCCTCTTTTAATACAGTAGTACAAAGTATGAGCATAGGCCTACTCATTGGAATGCCGTCTTCTTCTATGAAATAGAATATTCTAGTCTTTGCTTAGTTTTCGTATTATCCCCGTCTTTAGGAGTAGGCCTACTGTAATTCGATCTTTAAAAACTAACCATAACATTAGTAGCTTACGTGCAGTTTTAACGATAGGTTTATTCAAAGGAAGGAAGGAAGACGTGTTAAACGAAGGAAGTTAAGAAGTTGTAGATATGAATGACTGAAAATTCTACCAAGTAGACTGGCTGCTTCGTGTTTTGTCAAGTTTCAAATTTATTTATTTGTTCTAATTAATTTATAAAGCAAATTTGTCAAATGTTAGGCAAAAACTACAAATATAGCTTGCTCCGCGTTGAGTGTAGCCTATAAGAACTCCATCAAGAAAAATTGACGATAGTTTGGAAGTGTTTAAAACGTTTATAAATAGAGCTAAGATCAGGTGGTGATCTTCAAATTGACTTGGCGGCTTCTCGGGACGTCACGTCAGGTAAGATGTAATCTATGTCGCACTTTGTCTGGCACACAAATCTGGCTCTGGCGTCATCCAAGACTTTGATCTCTCTGTCTCTCTTAGCTTAGTGTTTTTCGTAAACTTAGAAAAGTCTCTGCTTTAACTATGCTGTAATGTTCTGAATGACTACACTTTAAGGAAGTCTATAATTAATTGTGAGTACGTTTTCATTTGGGTTAGGGCAAGATTATTTAATTTGCATTTGTTTGTTTAAACATTTTTGTTGGTTGCGGTAAAAAAAAATATACGAAAGCTCTGATTTCAATTTCATATCAGCTTGATGGTTATAAATGACTTGGAATAATTTTGCATGTATTTTCAATATGTAAAAGATATAGTATTGAGATTCCAAATTCAGTTGTGGGTTTGTAATTTAAGGTACATAAAAATAGCAGTTTTTCTTTCTCGTTTTTGTAGAAATATCTGTTTTCAGATCCCCTGAGAACAAATCAGTGTTTTTTTGGAAAGGATGTCTGTTTCTACCACCTGTAATTTATTTTCTACGCAGTTTTCTATAGCCCAAACGAGTGATATGAATTAATACAATTTTACATGTGTGCATTTTGGTGTAGGGGTTGAAAACCTTTTCCTCGCTACTATGTCTTCATCCTTCCCTTTTCTCAATTTACAGCTCAACTCTTAAGTGTAAAGAGACCCGTATTGATGGGTTGATTGGCACCGTGCAAAAAGTACAAAATAAGGATTCTCTGGACCACTTGGTGACGTCTTCCTCCAGGGGGTATCCTCCTTAAGATTTCATCGACAGCGCGGAGGTAATAAACCAAATAGAGAAAGGTCAAACAGGTCACTCAGGTAGAATTGAACTCCTGATTGAAGAAGGCTTTGAAACGTGGAAGAAGGAAAATTTCGTTCCCGCCACTAGGTATGGCTATCCAGATGATCTACACATTTATTATGTAGTCTAGGGTTAGATCCCTCTCTTTGTCTTTCCTATTAGGTCTTTCTTCACCAACTTTTGTTCTCTTTCGATTCTGAAGCTGAGGGAACTTATCTTCTCAACATGGTAAGTGAAAAGAAGGTTAATTTGACTGCGATGCATGTGGTCAGATACCCAATACACATAGGTAAGTTATAGTCGATGTTTTTAGGGGTCTTTATTTTATCTTCTTTTTTACTACGTTTTTTATTAGTTCGGTTTCCGTCATATCTGTCAGTCTGTCCTGGTGGAATTTTGCAATCGAGTTTAAACTAACTTCCCGATAAGCTATAGACCTGAAATTTTGAATATAGGTCAGAATTGGATGACAATACAATATTCAGTTGGTTTCTTGTCTCTACATTTGTTTAAACAATAGTTATTTAAACAAACAAAAATTGGCCAATGAAATATAGATTTTTAAACCGCATTACCGCTTAATCGCGTTACCGCTTTACCGCTTTACCGCTTACCGCTTTACCGCTTACCGCTTTACCGCTTATCTCTTCACCGCTTACCGCGTTACCGCTTAACCGCATTATCGCTTTTGAATGGTAAACGGAATATTGAAGTAGGATGAGGCAAATTTTTCATGGTTTGTGAGAGTTATTGGATTAATAATAAATCGAATACAATTTTTTTTTTAACATACCACGTTTTTAAAACGAACTGAAAAGTATAAAATAATTTTTCATGACCTTTCTACAATTTTGAGGGAGGATTGTTAGTGGCTATGGATATATTTGGAATACTTGGAGAGAAAAGCGTGGGGCGCAGGCAATATATGATAGTTAAGGAGTAGTAAATAAATTAAATTACAGCGAATCTCATTTCCGATTCACTGAAATTAGCTGTGAATTAGTTCTAATTAAAGCGCCTAATTCTGAATGTATATTGTATTTGTAACAAGAATGAAAGATCTATGATACAGAGGTTATATCCATTCTCTACTCTATTATAAACTCTACCCTATCTAACAGGATTACCCAAGACAGAAGAGGGGGAGGAGGGGGACAACAATAGAGCTAGGGAGAAGACTCGCCATTGTAATCGTGTACGGACAAAATGGCGGACAAGGTGCGCACTAAAGCTGAATAAACTCGTCTGAAATTGTCAACATTCCAAACCACAGAGGACTTGTAGGCGAGAAAGATTAGCAATACATTTCAAGTGTTTATTTTAGATGACAACAAATTGCCCTAGCGTTGACGGTTTTGTTGATTTTGGACTTTCACGCCCTTGTTGGAGATTAGGGGCACCTGTACCTCGCTAGCTTCTGTGCTCTTAAATAAATACTAGCCGTGTAGTTGTTAGTCTTGATGGAATTAAAAGTAGCCTATATTGTAGCGGTGTTACCCCCATCTACAATGTTTAAAATATTTGGTGAGTAAATTGAAAGTCAATTGCTAAAAACGTAGAGTTTGTAGCTGTAAATTATTTAGAACAATACTCGAATTTTAACTCAGATTTAAAAATATAGAAATTTATTTATGTTACATGTTTTCCTCCTGACTCACAAATAGGTTAACCTAACCTAACCTAACTTAACCTAACCTAACCTTAGCCTTATAGAGAATGTTATTTCGTAGGTAGAAAAATATCAATTTTGGAACTTCCTGAGACGAAAAATTACTTTTTGGAATGATTTCTCTGTTTGTTGACTGTGCGTTCAGACCAAACGAGTACAAAGACTTCTGATTGTCCGTTTAAACAGTGACAATATATGGTACTTACGTATTAACGCCACCGCAGCAGCAGTTGCGCATATATATATATATATATATATATATATATAAGGTTTGGCCAGGTGTTTATGTGTGTATAGGCCTATATATATATATATATATATTTATAGCTACCTGGCCAAACCTGTCATGATATATAAATATATCGCAAAGTAAGCAAATATTTTTGCATATATATATATATATACACACATAAACACCTTGCGCATATATATATGCTCAACTTCTGCTGCGGTGGCGTTAATACGTAAGTACCCAATAAATCTATTAAAATTAGTTTGTGGGCATTTTTGTTATCTACAGATTTTTTTCAAATTTTGTCAACATCTCAAAATATTGGGCTAATTGCCACATAATTAAAACTCAATATTGGTAAGATTTTAATCATATTTTTTCTTAAATGAAGCTTGTAAGATTCCAAATACAACGAAATGGCCATCATCTTTCAAAAAGTGTAGTTCCGGAGATAACTTAAATAAATAAACTAGTCCATGGACTAATCTCTCAAAATAGGTTCTCCGATTTCGTTGAAATTTTGATAAAATTAATTAATCTTCAGCTCTTTCGTGTGTAAAAACAGGTAAAAAAAAGAATATTAATAGCGTCTTTAAAAAAAAAAAATGATTTCAATTAAATAAGATTTGTGCATAGAGAAAAATTATGGCACAAGCGAGAATAGTTCTGTTTAAGTAAGCCTCTGTATAAATCATTTGAAGTTGATAATAAAGGCCAACTTATTCGATACTTATACCGACTTATCTGCTATATGAAGTAACTTACAAGAGGTTTTCCTAATAATAAAGAAAACTTCATTTTGTTTTTCTTGATAAGTAGTCTAATAACTAGTTTAGATGTTAATGAGCCTAGCAGCTTATTAGAGACATTTTTGAGGAGTTGGTGACAAAAGTTATTTTTCTTAAATATTTGGTTTTGTAGAAGCAACTGTAATTCAACAGTTGTGAGAATTAGGTAAATTGTAGCTAGTTGTTACATGAAATTTTATTAACTCAAAACTATAGTTTGTTCATTTATGGCGACTACGGGAAGGGTCGTTACTCACACAAGCACATAAGAACAAACCTCATCATCGGATGGTCATCATCTATATTGTAAATATCTCGACACTTCAAACAATTTTTTATATAAGCAATGCAACTACAAAAAACAATCTTTATTTAAATTGTACAATTCTAAGCAAAACAATACCAAACACGTTCACTAAATATTTCGTTTATAAGAGGTGACTTATAAAATACGAAAACGGAAAATAAGATTGATTAAATTTCTATTTAAATACATGTTTCTGCAAAAGCCGAAATAGTAGGCTTAATATATTTGTTTATTTTGTATAGGTTATTACACGGTATTATATTAAAGCTATTTTGCTTTTAAACACAGTGTACAGGACTATTAAGAAACAAAGAGGCAATTACAATGTTTGATTATAAAAACACAATCTGTATGTCACTGGATAGAAGACGTTTAAAATTGTTTTATCATTTAGGCTTAGTGGATTCCACATTCTAAGTGCTACCTGGAAATAATCATCTGATGACGAAGTATTTACAAAGATTGTATTCTACAGAGGACGACACAACAAATCATGTTGATGGAAATCTGGAATCGAAGATTTTTGTAAGGCCAACCGCTCCACAGGCAAAACTATCTTATCCTTACTTCGGGAAAAAAAGAAGAAAAAAAGGGTTTTGACAAGGTTGCATTCTTACATATTATGTACGTTAGGAAGTACCAACATTATAAAAACTTGTCTAATATCTTCGAAACGCAGGGTTAGTATCAGGTTGCAGAACATCCTTGATGTAGTTAATTGGACAGCTGGTATCAAGTACACAACATATAATACGAAAAAAGTATGAATAGAAGACCATCCGTAGCTCTTTGGGGGTTTTTTCCCGAATATAGCCTACATAATGTAGATTTGAAAAAGGATATTTTTTAAACCTTGGATAAATAAAATATACATAAGGATAAGGAATGGACCGACGATTCAATAAAAGGAACTTTAAACACTCAGCTCAGAAAAGGGGAAACACATAATCATTAGCCATAGTTGAACTTCTTGTGGATGAACTGAGGAACCGCCTGTTAGGCTATATTTGAGTTGAAGAAAACAAGAGATTACCACAAGGATATAAATTCCGAGGTATTCCAAAACTGGGTTTTCAATACGCAACACTCATTACCACTCTAGAATGAAACTAACCTTACTTAACGTAACCTAACCTAACCAACATCATCATTTAAGAAGGCTGATATGGTCAGTTGGCTACAAGACGGAGATTTCTTTGTCTGAAGACTTACGGAGAACTGACCTTTATCGTTAGGTTGCTTAAGCCACCACTTCCACCATACACTATAGATAATAAAGCTGCAATACCTTGGATTTAAAGTGTTTCAACTCCACCATATCATTGCCATTATAACCCGATCGAAATGGTTTGGTCTTCCCCTAAGGGTTATGTTAAAAAAATGTACGAATTACTGGTGTCCATAACATATTTTAAAATATTGAAGTTGTAATAAATCTTGTATGTGTGTTTTGTATGATTTCGTGTACACAACTGTGCAATCTTATGAATGTAATCGGCGTGAGCGTGCGTAATGAATCAGTTTGTTGTGAGCGTGCGTGCGTGAGAAGGGTATTCGCTGAGAGAGACATCTGTAGCAGGTATGAATATAGTGAAAGTAGTTTAAGAATCAACCACTGCAAAAATATAATGATGAACAAAGGGTTTATTTTATGAAACAATTTATTTAAAGCCTTTATATTCACAGGTGGTCACACCGTGGTCTGCAGTTGATGGAATATAAATAGGAGCAGAAGAAGAAGAAGGTTTTTCAAAATTGAAGATATTCTTTACTAAGAAATACTATCATTTGAGAAATGCATAGACAAATTTTGAGCTGACATGTTCAAGTAAGTTTATACATCTATGTTGTAATTCACAAATATAGTTCACAATTTTAACATAACTTATTTCATATTTAATTCGTTATGGAATTTCTGCACCAACAATTGCTCAAAAAATTATAGTTATCGGGAAAAAATGAAAAAGTCCTGATATTTGACTAAAATTATTATTCCTAAAACGTATTTTCTAGACTCACGTGACTATAAAACAGACATTTTTTAATCAACACATAATCTTCTCTATGCTAAGGATATGTGAGAGAGTAACAAAAGTAAAAATAAATAAATAATGATAAACATACCTTCATATTTTTTTGTCCATTGTACTACTTTCGTCATATTCATTTTCTATATATTTCATCATCTCCTCTCTTACTTTCCTCCTGTTCCATATGAATAAATATACTTACAAATGTTTACGGAAGGGAAAACACTATTCTTCATTATTAAGTACAACAAAAGAAGATTTTACAGACCGTAACCTAATTCTACAAAGATTTCTGCTCTACAGTTACGTATTGGGTAAGACTTGGGTTGTGATTTATTACTGAAAACAATGCAGGAACGAATAAATCTCGGTAACTCGATAAATTAACTTCAAAGCAAAGAAAAGTAGGCCAATGTTGGTCAAGTCACCTGGCCGATCTTTCTTGGCTTAATCCATATTGAGTTATTGCGTAAACAATTTATAAGTAAAGAAATCAATCCTATTTACTTTTTATTTGCTAAATATACTGATTGTGACGAACAATTTACTGATTATCATGGATTATTACGTTTTCGTCAGATCTTCTTGAGTTCGAAAAACTATTCTTATTTATCAGTTGGTGGTTATTGTTTTCTAAAAATCGTGAAACAAATTTATTGAATATCGGCATATTATCTCAATGGTTAATGGCACATAAAGTTCTAAAATTAAAAACATTCAGCCAAGCTTTAAAATGGCCACCATTTAAAATGGTTTAATGCAAATAATTTTTTACCTTCAAATGAAAAATTACCCTTAATTTTATCACCAAAATCCTACTTTTCAATTTATTCAGAAATTGTCCTCTTTAAGTAATAAAAGCCAACTTCCCTCATCAAATAAAAAAAGAAACTCTTTGATACCATTGTTTCGAAATCTAAATAATTTTAGTGAATATAAGTCACTATACCTTATAAATAAATATTGAGCTTGACTTGTGAGATAATATTAGATTGATTAAAACTCGAACAAAAGATCTTACAAAAATTACTTATAGGGCTACTTAATCAGCGCGTTTCAACGACAAAGTCGCCATCCTCAGTGATAAATGTGCTACATAACCAAACTCTAACTACAACTCAAAACTGCAGTAAAGACAATATAAGAATATACCTCAAATAAAGATTAGTAATAATATACTGAAATTAAACAACTATAACTTAGTTTATAAGTTAGTTATAGTTTAGTTATTGTATGTATAACTGAAGATGGCGACTTTGTCGTTGAAACGCGTTTGGGTAAACGTAATGTTTGTGAGATCTTGTGTTCGACTTTTATTCTATCCCCATATTTTAATCGTAGATTTCAAGTTTGGCAAATATTTGGGAGATATTATATTGGGAGATATATTTATTATTATATTATTGTATATAGGTTATAAACATTGTCTGATTCTGAGTGAAGTAGTTACAAAAGAGTCACTAATGTATAAAATATTTTACTTTTTTGTAGAAATTTACAAAAAAAAAGATTTTCCGTTTTATTTAAGAATATATTGTATAAAAAAAATTCTATTTCCATATATATAAACAATTTGTATTAATTCAAAATAAAATATTATGTGAAAATCAGTTTTTTTCGAAAATGACAGATTTTGTAAAAACATTAATTCTACGATTTAAATTGACAATTTTTAAACTTCGTAATAGTTGTTTTTGTGGTTTTTAAGTTATTTAGTCATATATTCAAATGAGATTACACCAGAATTAATTATCAGTAAAATTAAACCAACATGTCAATGTAAACTTATGTTATTCGTATAATAAAACGTTTTTGTAATTGTAATTGTATTACGATTTCAATTTGGAATATTGATTATTGGCTATACATGGGAAACACTATATCAAACTCATTAACAGTTGTATTTTTTATAATGTTAAGAACGTACTTAGAATCCAGAAGAAGAATAATTTGTTTACATAGCTCCTTCAATTTTCTCGTATGCAATTAGTTAAGCTTAGGTGTAATTTGTTAAGCTAACTCATTTCTATGTGTTACATGCTTCGGCTAACACTTTCATTCATAGCCTATAGGTCTAATTTCAACTCAATACAATATACAGTGTTTATAAAGTATGATGTAATAAAATAATCTTTAAAATTACGGAACATAAAAAGTTATTTCATTTTTTGTATATGTTTATAAGGCAACATTTACTTCCAGTTTATATCGTTTTAAATATTAGCAACCATCTGGGATCCGTCATCTTGAAATTAGGTTAAATTTTTTTAAATACGAATATGTGACATATGTTTTTACATTATTTTTCATTCTGATTTCAATAGTGGAATCTAGTTTTTTATTTCTTATTTCCTTTAAAAGTTATCAAATAATAGGCTACAACTACAAAACATTTAATAACATAATTGTTAAGCAATAGAATATATATATATATATATATATATATATATATATATATATAATATAGTGTTCAAAAAGTATTGAGTATATATATATATTAAACTATTGAATATAAAAAGTTCGTTTTAGGTATATATTTATAAAGCAACATTTACTTCCAGTTTTGATTGTTTAAAATTTTTGCAGCCATCTTGAAACTAGGTTTAATTTTTTAAATAGGAATAGGTTCATGTGACATATGTTTTTACATTATTTTTATGTTAAAAACATTTAAAACCATAATTTACAGCTGGACAAAGGAGTTTCAAACACATACATACTGTAGTGTTGAACTTGTGATTTTCAAAGATGCTCAAATTATTGCCCTAGAGCTATTTAGGACAGTCTTGAATGGCTGTAAGATTTATTATTTCAAGCAACCTGAAAACCTAAATGAACTACAACATTGGATAAGAACAGATAATAACGCTAATACTGATCAGACAATTTCTAAAGTAGTTGGTGGAGGACTGTGCCGAATAGAGTTCTAGAGCAAGATTTTGAATATTTTTGAAAAACACAAGTTGAAAACTACAGTATTATATTTAAAGGTACCTAACTCTTTTCTCCACCTGTAAATTATGGTTTTAAATGTTCTCTCATTGTATAGTTGATTATTTTTTAGAATATTAGGTTTAAAAGAACAGATTCCACCACCACAATTAAACTCAGAATTAAAAAAAAAAAAAAAAAAAAAAAAAAAAAAAAAAAAAAAAAACAATGTAAAAACATTTCTCACATGACCCTATTCATATTTAAAAAATTATACCTAATTTCAAGATGGAATATCCGAGATTGCAGCCAGAATTTTAAACTATAAAAACTACAAATATACAAGTTGTTTTACAACATATACCAAAAAAAGAACATTTTATGCTCAGCCGTTTTAAAGATTTAACATTTTCTATACTTTAGGAACATTTTTTATGTAAATATTTTGAAAAGTAGTGAAATATCTAATTCAGCTTAAGAAATTCTTTGTTATTTTTATTGGTTTAATTGTATATAGATATATGGGTTTATATTATATATTTCACTATTTTAAAGATTTACATATTTTTGTTGAGACAAACCCTCATACACACACACACACACACACACACACACACACACACACACACACACACACACACACACACACACACACACACACACACACATTCACACAATTTGTATTGGAAATATTAACCACATTATTAAATCTTAACTTACGCCCTTTATTATTTTAAATATCTAAATGATATAATCTGTTGATAAGCCATAAATGTTAATCGTATAATAAAACGTTTTTGTAATTGTAATTGTATTACTGTACGATTTCAATTTGGAATGTAGATTATTTGGCTATACATGGGAAACACTATATCAAACTCATTAACAGTTGTATTTTTTATAATGTTAAGAACGTACTTAGAATCCAGAAGAACAATAATTTGTTTACATAGCTCCTTCAATTTTCTCGAATGCAATTAGTTAAGCTTAGGTGTAATTTGTTAAGCTAACACATTTCTTAGTGTTACATGCTTCACCTAACACTTTCATTCTATAGGTCTAATTTCAACGCAATACAATATACATATATATATATATATATATATATATATATATATATATATATATATATATATATATATAATAATATAATAAAATAATCTTTAAAATTACGGAACATAAAAAGTTATTTCGTTTTTTGTATATGTTTATAAGACAACATTTACTTCCAGTTTTGATTGTTTAAAATTTTTGCAGCCATCTTGAAACTAGGTTTAATTTTTTAAATAGGAATAGGTTCATGTGACATATGTTTATTTAAACCATAATTTACAGCTGGACAAAGGAGTTTCAAACACATACCTACTGTACTGTTGAACTTGTGATTTTCAAAGATGCTCTAATTATTGCCCTAGAGCTATTTAGTACAGTCTTGAATGGCTGTAAGATTTATTATTTCAAGCAACCAGAAAACCTAAATGAACTAGAGCAAGATTTTGAATATTTTTGAAAATCACAAGCTGAAAACTACAGTATTATATTTAAAGGTACCTAACTCATTTCTCCACCTGTAAATTATGGTTTTAAATGTTCTCTAATTGTATAGTTGATTTTTTTTTAGAAAATTAGGTTTAAAAAAACAGATTCTACCACCACAATTAAACACCACAATCAAAAAACAATGCAAAAACATGTCTTACATGACCCTATTCATATTTAAAAAATTAAACCAAATTTCAAGATGGAATATCCGAGATGGCAGCCAGAATTTTAAACTATAAAAACTACAAATATACAAGTTGTTTTACAACATATACTAAAAAACAACATTTTATGCTCAGCCGTTTTAAAGATTTAACATTTTCTATACTTTATGAACTTCTTTCATGTAAATATTTTGAAAAGTAGTGAAATATCTATTTCAGCTTAATAAATTTTTTGTTATATTTTTATTGGTTTAATTGTATATAGATATATTTCACTACTTTAAAGATTTACATATTTTTGTTGAGACAAACCCTCACACACACACACGCACGCACACACACACACACACACAACCCCCCCCCCACACACAGGAATACTTTACATGATATGTTCCAGAGGGACTGCCTTTGTATTTTTTTAAGAACTAATTTGAAAAAAAAAATTTAATCTCAGAATGAAGTGATATTTTTATTTCAGTCTAATAGCTTCATATATTATATTTATTGTCACAATTAATTGAATATTGTTATTTGTGTATGTAATTTAAAAATAAGTTATTTTATTTAAAGTAGAAATTTCGTAATTTGTTCGTTTTTAATCTCTCAAAGGTGTACAAAGTTAAATATATCACACTAGATATAAATTTATTTAGCACCTAACACTGTTTGTAAAGGACTTATTTAGTTTTGAATACAAATAAAATTATTATTATTATTACAAAATATATATTACATATTATAAAATCTAACATATGCACAACCTCTTGAGGAAGTTACTCACTCATTGATACAAATTCTAACCTACTTCCAGATGAGCTAGAAACTTGAAATTTGACAAACTTATAGCTTTTAGACTATAACCGACGGAAAAATTCCCAAAAGTTAAAATCACCAAAAAGTTCATAATGGATGAAGCAAATTGTTTGGAGGTCTGTTGTGGTTAAACGGAGACCTATCAAAAAACGGATTGCAGCAGCAGCTACGGATTTAGCGAGATCTCCAAGTTTTTTTCTATGACTATTCGTATCTTCATCGGTTATACCTTAGATAGAGCTAGGATTTTTTATTTTAGATAAATTTTGTACGTTTACCACAATTTATTGAATCTCTTGACACAGTTATAGGACAGCTAGAATAATCAAATTCGGTACGTTTATGGTAGTTTGAAGTTATTAAGTTATTTGATAATGCTAATTTTTTTTCTTCATATTATTGATACGGTTTAATTGTCCGCCATGATGTTTGTACATAATAAATAATAGACTACGTTTAGAGACTATAAATTGACTCGCGCTATCAGTTTATAAATAGTAGAGAAGGAAAAACCAAGTTTCATTACTTGATAACGAGAGTTGATTTATACTCTCGAAATGTTGTCTACTAGTTTTTATACAAGTATGCGAGATAAACATCCGGTTGAACTTTATCAAAAATATGACGTCAGATGTAGGGCCTAATTTGCCATTCTGTAGACTTACTCATTACGTCAAACTTTAAATTTTTAACAATTTTTTATTAATATATTATAAATAACTTTTCTTATTATCGTGCTTTGTAGAAATATATACTTTTATAAACTTTTTTATAAACGTACATTATACGTTATTCACATTTCTAAATTGCACCCTTTATGTGTGCATCAATTAAGGGTTTGTTTTATTTAGGCAAACTCATTATACCCAGTGAACACACCTACTGGATTACACAGACATAATATAATACTTTTCCTCCCCCCCACCCCTAATAGGTAAACTCTATCGGAAATTGATGTTTTTCTCTGATACAAAATTAATTGTTGTGCAACACAACACCGCGGGCTACTACAAAACATAACAAGCTCGTACTACCTCTTCCAACACTGCACTGTTGCAATTTACATTAAATAACATTATCTTTGCCTATTAGGGCTTATCGACAGATTATATCATTTAGATATTTAAAATAATAAAGGGTGTAATTTAAGATTTAATAATGTGGTTAATATTTCCAATAAAAGTTTTTTTAAGCGAATCAGTAGTTGTTTAGAGTGACAGTTGAGTTGGGAATAGCGAGTTAACAATAAAAGAAGAAGAAAAAATTAATTTTTACTTGTTGCATTTGCACAAAATGTACCCACTTTTTCAATGTCTTTGAAATTACGAAAAATATAAATATAAAACTTTTGTTTTAGGAAGACGAGAAGAGACGAGACGAGACGAGGTAACATTGAATAACATTATCTTTGACTATTAGGGCTTATCAACAGATTATATCATTTAGATATTTAAAATAATAAAGGGCGTAAGTTAAGATTTAATAATGTGGTTAATATTTCCAATACAAATTGTTAAAAAGCGAGTTAGTACTTGATTAGAGTGATAGTTGAGTTTGGAATAGCGAGTTAACAATAAAATTTAAAAAAACAAATAAATAATCTTTACTTGTCGCATTTTCACAAAATGTACCCACTTTTTCAAAGTCTGAAATATCGAATAATAAAATTATATAACTTTTATATTAAATGTTGAGCTTTACTTATGAGAAAAATTATGCAGTATAACAAACACACAGAACACAATTCTCATAAAAAATACGCCTAACTATCAGACGCGTTTCAACGACAAGGTCGCCCTCTTCAGTGATACACGAGCTACACCAATCAAACTACACGATACACAAGTTGTGTTCTGTGTGTTTGTTATACTGTATATAACTTTTGTTTCAGATTTAATTAAGATCAAAACAGAAAAGATCGGGGGACGTCCAGCGCAGGATGAATCCTTCCAAGTGGTAAATTGATTGTCTTTCAGTTGCTACTAATCTTTACAATGGGTGATCTAGTTGTGCGCTACAAAGTCCATTTATGCATTTAATTTTCAACAACCGCTAAATACAAATTGTCTACATATTTTGCAATAAGTTGATTTAACACTTATTTCAAACAGTAAAAAAATAAATATTTATAATATTTCAATTTTTCATATCTTTAATTAGAATATTGTCATCATTAAAAATAGAAACAAGTGGCGGTGCGTCGGTTGTTTCAATGACGCCTCCTGTTTAATGTAAGTGGAAGCGACCATTGACACCTTGTCGACTCCGAACCGATTCCTCAAAGCTGTGTTGTCGATTAAACCCGATTAAAACTTCTCGATGGCGAATATTTAATATCACTATGGTTGCCACACTGATGATCCAAGGGAGGAAAGAAAGACTATACTGGGACAATGAAAATACACTTAGTGGCTTCAATTGAAGGAATACAGTGAGAACCACTTCAATTCCACAGACATGTAAGGAACCACTTTTTATGAAGTATTGGATAAAATAAAACAACGATTAGTTAAGAAAAAAAATTTATGTTGTGACATTATTTTTTATTTTCGAGTGTCGCGCAGCTCGTTTTTTGAGGTCAGTTAACATGTCTGAATGTTACAATAAGTCTCATTCGACAACACAGATCGAACATTAAGAACCTAGATGTCCTGATAGGTTTGGAATGTTGATTATTGGCTATACATGGGAAACACTATATCAAACTCATTAACAGTTGTATTTTTTATTAACGTACTTAGAATCAAGAAGAACAATAATTTGTTTACATAGCTCCTTCAATTTAGGTATGCAAAACCTATTTGCTAAGGGCCATTTTTAAAACTAATACTAGTAATCTAAGAAAGTGTTAAAGAGTCAAAGCGGGGAAAGTAACTAGGATTATAATTACAAACATTGTCAGAGAAAATCAAAAATCATAAGACCACCCAACACTAGGAATGCCAACATCAAGTTCAACTGAAAATCTATACGGGTGAACTAAAAAATCAAGGGTGTTATACCAACGGCGTCGATACCTAACGGTTTTATCGTAGTGATAAATACTAGCAAAATAAATACATGACCATCCATACCCCACTCTTCTAAAATATACCTAAAATAGTCCGCGCGCTGTTAGGAATTAGGATAGTTTTAGTTAGGAATATAGTCTAAGTTTTTTTTAACAACCCAACAAATCATTATTTAGTCATGGAAAAATGATGAAATTGTTTACCTTGCAAGCAAGACAGACGTCATTGATGCTACAATGATATATAAACCCTTGGGCGGGAGGACTTTCGTCAGTGGGCCAAGATTGGTCAAGGGAAGATGCTGCAGGAATTCTTGAAGATAGCCAGAAGGACTTGGCGAGTAAGAGCTTCCTGAAAGAATAATTCTTGAAGATAGCCAGACGGTTTTGGCGAGTAAGAGCTTCCTGAAAGAATAATTCTTGAAGATAGCCAGACGGTCTTGGCGAGTAAGAGCTTCCTGAAAGAATAATTCTTGAAGATAGCCAGACGGTTTTGGCAAGTAAGAGCTTCCTGAAAGAATAATTCTTGAAGATAGCCAGACGGTCTTGGCGAGTAAGAGCTTCCTGAAAGAATAATTCTTGAAGATAGCCAGACGGTTTTGGCGAGTAAGAGCTTCCTGAAAGAATAATTCTTGAATATAGCCAGACGGTCTTGGCGAGTAAGAGCTTCCTGAAAGAATAATTCTTGAAGATAGCCAGACGGTCTTGGCGAGTAAGAGCTTCCTGAAAGAATCATTCTTGAAGATAGCCAGACGGTTTTGGCGAGTAAGAGCTTCCTGAAAGAATAATTCTTGAAGATAGCCAGACGGTTTTGGCGAGTAAGAGCTTCCTGAAAGAATAATTCTTGAAGATAGCCAGACGGTTTTGGCGAGTAAGAGCTTCCTGAAAGAATAATTCTTGAAGATAGCCAGAAGGACTTGGCGAGTAAGAGCTTCCTGAAAGAATAATTCTTGAAGACAGCCAGACGGACTTGGCGAGTAAGAGCTTCCTGAAAGAATAATTCTTGAAGATAGCGAGACGGACTTGGCGAGTAAGAGCTTCCTGAAAGAATAATTCTTGAAGATAGCCAGAAGGACTTGGCGAGTAAGAGCTTCCTGAAAGAATAATTCTTGAAGATAGCCAGACGGTCTTGGCGAGTAAGAGCTTCCTGAAAGAATAATTCTTGAAGATAGCCAGACGGACTTGGCGAGTAAGAGCTTCCTGAAAGAATAATTCTTGAAGATAGCCAGACGGTTTTGGCGAGTAAGAGCTTCCTGAAAGAATAATTCTTGAAGATAGCCAGAAGGACTTGGCGAGTAAGAGCTTCCTGAAAGAATAATTCTTGAAGACAGCCAGACGGACTTGGCGAGTAAGAGCTTCCTGAAAGAATAATTCTTGAAGATAGCGAGACGGACTTGGCGAGTAAGAGCTTCCTGAAAGAATAATTCTTGAAGATAGCCAGAAGGACTTGGCGAGTAAGAGCTTCCTGAAAGAATAATTCTTGAAGACAGCCAGACGGACTTGGCGAGTAAGAGCTTCCTGAAAGAATAATTCTTGAAGATAGCGAGACGGACTTGGCGAGTAAGAGCTTCCTGAAAGAATAATTCTTGAAGATAGCCAGAAGGACTTGGCGAGTAAGAGCTTCCTGAAAGAATAATTCTTGAAGATAGCCAGACGGTCTTGGCGAGTAAGAGCTTCCTGAAAGAATAATTCTTGAAGATAGCCAGACGGACTTGGCGAGTAAGAGCTTCCTGAAAGAATAATTCTTGAAGATAGCCAGACGGTTTTGGCGAGTAAGAGCTTCCTGAAAGAATAATTCTTGAAGACAGCCAGACGGACTTGGCGAGTAAGAGCTTCCTGAAAGAATAATTCTTGAAGATAGCCAGACGGACTTGGCGAGTAAGAGCTTCCTGAAAGAATAATTCTTGAAGATAGCCAGACGGTTTTGGCGAGTAAGAGCTTCCTGAAAGAATAATTCTTGAAGATAGCCAGACGGTCTTGGCGAGTAAGAGCTTCCTGAAAGAATAATTCTTGAAGATAGCCAGACGGTTTTGGCGAGTAAGAGCTTCCTGAAAGAATAATTCTTGAAGATAGCCAGACGGTCTTGGCGAGTAAGAGCTTCCTGAAAGAATAATTCTTGAAGATAGCCAGACGGTCTTGGCGAGTAAGAGCTTCCTGAAAGAATCATTCTTGAAGATAGCCAGACGGTTTTGGCGAGTAAGAGCTTCCTGAAAGAATAATTCTTGAAGATAGCCAGACGGTTTTGGCGAGTAAGAGCTTCCTGAAAGAATAATTCTTGAAGATAGCCAGACGGTCTTGGCGAGTAAGAGCTTCCTGAAAGAATAATTCTTGAAGATAGCCAGAAGGACTTGGCGAGTAAGAGCTTCCTGAAAGAATAATTCTTGAAGATAGCCAGACGGTTTTGGCGAGTAAGAGCTTCCTGAAAGAATAATTCTTGAAGATAGCCAGAAGGACTTGGCGAGTAAGAGCTTCCTGAAAGAATAATTCTTGAAGATAGCCAGACGGTTTTGGCGAGTAAGAGCTTCCTGAAAGAATAATTCATGAAGATAGCCAGAAGGACTTGGCGAGTAAGAGCTTCCTGAAAGAATAATTCTTGAAGATAGCCAGACGGTCTTGGCGAGTAAGAGCTTCCTGAAAGAATAATTCTTAAGATAGCCAGACGGTCTTGGCGAGTAAGAGCTTCCTGAAACAATAATTCTTGAAGATAGCCAGACGGACTTGGCGAGTAAGAGCTTCCTGAAAGAATAATTCTTGAAGATAGCCAGAAGGACTTGGCGAGTAAGAGCTTCCTGAAAGAATAATTCTTGAAGATAGCCAGACGGTCTTGGCGAGTAAGAGCTTCCTGAAAGAATAATTCTTGAAGATAGCCAGACGGTTTTGGCGAGTAAGAGCTTCCTGAAAGAATAATTCTTGAAGATAGCCAGACGGTTTTGGCGAGTAAGAGCTTGAAAGAATAATTCTTGAAGATAGCCAGACGGTCTTGGCGAGTAAGAGCTTCCTGAAAGAATAATTCTTGAAGATAGCCAGACGGTTTTGGCGAGTAAGAGCTTCCTGAAAGAATAATTCTTGAAGATAGCCAGACGGTCTTGGCGAGTAAGAGCTTCCTGAAAGAATAATTCTTGAAGATAGCCAGACGGTCTTGGCGAGTAAGAGCTTCCTGAAAGAATCATTCTTGAAGATAGCCAGACGGTTTTGGCGAGTAAGAGCTTCCTGAAAGAATAATTCTTGAAGATAGCCAGACGGTTTTGGCGAGTAAGAGCTTCCTGAAAGAATAATTCTTGAAGATAGCCAGACGGTTTTGGCGAGTAAGAGCTTCCTGAAAGAATAATTCTTGAAGATAGCCAGACGGTTTTGGCGAGTAAGAGCTTCCTGAAAGAATAATTCTTGAAGATAGCCAGACGGTTTTGGCGAGTAAGAGCTTCCTGAAAGAATAATTCTTGAAGACAGCCAGACGGTTTTGGCGAGTAAGAGCTTCCTGAAAGAATAATTCTTGAAGATAGCCAGACGGTTTTGGCGAGTAAGAGCTTCCTGAAAGAATAATTCTTGAAGATAGCCAGACGGTTTTGGCGAGTAAGAGCTTCCTGAAAGAATAATTCTTGAAGACAGCCAGACGGTTTTGGCGAGTAAGAGCTTCCTGAAAGAATAATTCTTGAAGACAGCCAGACGGTTTTGGCGAGTAAGAGCTTCCTGAAAGAATAATTCTTGAAGATAGCCAGACGGTTTTGGCGAGTAAGAGCTTCCTGAAAGAATAATTCTTGAAGATAGCCAGACGGTTTTGGCGAGTAAGAGCTTCCTGAAAGAATAATTCTTGAAGACAGCCAGACGGTTTTGGCGAGTAAGAGCTTCCTGAAAGAATAATTCTTGAAGATAGCCAGACGGTCTTGGCGAGTAAGAGCTTCCTGAAAGAATAATTCTTGAAGACAGCCAGACGGTTTTGGCGAGTAAGAGCTTCCTGAAAGAATAATTCTTGAAGATAGCCAGACGGTTTTGGCGAGTAAGAGCTTCCTGAAAGAATAATTCTTGAAGATAGCCAGACGGTTTTGGCGAGTAAGAGCTTCCTGAAAGAATAATTCTTGAAGATAGCCAGACGGTTTTGGCGAGTAAGAGCTTCCTGAAAGAATAATTCTTGAAGACAGCCAGACGGTTTTGGCGAGTAAGAGCTTCCTGAAAGAATAATTCTTGAAGATAGCCAGACGGTTTTGGCGAGTAAGAGCTTCCTGATAGAATAATTCTTGAAGATAGCCAGACGGTTTTGGCGAGTAAGAGCTTCCTGAAAGAATAATTCTTGAAGATAACCAGACGGTTTTGGCGAGTAAGAGCTTCCTGAAAGAATAATTCTTGAAGACAGCCAGACGGTTTTGGCGAGTAAGAGCTTCCTGAAAGAATAATTCTTGAAGATAGCCAGACGGTTTTGGCGAGTAAGAGCTTCCTGAAAGAATAATTCTTGAAGATAACCAGACGGTTTTGGCGAGTAAGAGCTTTCTGAAAGAATAATTCTTGAAGATAGCCAGACGGTTTTGGCGAGTAAGAGCTTCCTGAAAGAATAATTCTTGAAGATAGCCAGACGGTTTTGGCGAGTAAGAGCTTCCTGAAAGAATAATTCTTGAAGATAACCAGACGGTTTTGGCGAGTAAGAGCTTTCTGAAAGAATAATTCTTGAAGATAGCCAGACGGTTTTGGCGAGTAAGAGCTTCCTGAAAGAATAATTCTTGAAGACAGCCAGACGGTTTTGGCGAGTAAGAGCTTCCTGAAAGAATAATTCTTGAAGATAGCCAGACGGTTTTGGCGAGTAAGAGCTTCCTGAAAGAATAATTCTTGAAGATAGCCAGACGGTTTTGGCGAGTAAGAGCTTCCTGAAAGAATAATTCTTGAAGACAGCCAGACGGTTTTGGCGAGTAAGAGCTTCCTGAAAGAATAATTCTTGAAGACAGCCAGACGGTTTTGGCGAGTAAGAGCTTCCTGAAAGAATAATTCTTGAAGATAGCCAGACGGTTTTGGCGAGTAAGAGCTTCCTGAAAGAATAATTCTTGAAGATAGCCAGACGGTTTTGGCGAGTGAGAGCTTCCTGAAAGAATAATTCTTGAAGACAGCCAGACGGTTTTGGCGAGTAAGAGCTTCCTGAAAGAATAATTCTTGAAGATAGCCAGACGGTTTTGGCGAGTAAGAGCTTCCTGAAAGAATAATTCTTGAAGATAGCCAGACGGTTTTGGCGAGTAAGAGCTTCCTGAAAGAATAATTCTTGAAGATAGCCAGACGGTTTTGGCGAGTAAGAGCTTCCTGAAAGAATAATTCTTGAAGATAGCCAGACGGTTTTGGCGAGTAAGAGCTTCCTGAAAGAATAATTCTTGAAGACAGCCAGACGGTTTTGGCGAGTAAGAGCTTCCTGAAAGAATAATTCTTGAAGATAGCCAGACGGTTTTGGCGAGTAAGAGCTTCCTGAAAGAATAATTCTTGAAGATAGCCAGACGGTTTTGGCGAGTAAGAGCTTCCTGAAAGAATAATTCTTGAAGACAGCCAGACGGTTTTGGCGAGTAAGAGCTTCCTGAAAGAATAATTCTTGAAGATAGCCAGACGGTTTTGGCGAGTAAGAGCTTCCTGAAAGAATAATTCTTGAAGATAGCCAGACGGTTTTGGCGAGTAAGAGCTTCCTGAAAGAATAATTCTTGAAGATAACCAGACGGTTTTGGCGAGTAAGAGCTTCCTGAAAGAATAATTCTTGAAGACAGCCAGACGGTTTTGGCGAGTAAGAGCTTCCTGAAAGAATAATTCTTGAAGATAGCCAGACGGTTTTGGCGAGTAAGAGCTTCCTGAAAGAATAATTCTTGAAGATAGCCAGACGGTTTTGGCGAGTAAGAGCTTCCTGAAAGAATAATTCTTGAAGACAGCCAGACGGTTTTGGCGAGTAAGAGCTTCCTGAAAGAATAATTCTTGAAGATAGCCAGACGGTTTTGGCGAGTAAGAGCTTCCTGAAAGAATAATTCTTGAAGATAGCCAGACGGTTTTGGCGAGTAAGAGCTTCCTGAAAGAATAATTCTTGAAGATAGCCAGACGGTTTTGGCGAGTAAGAGCTTCCTGAAAGAATAATTCTTGAAGATAGCCAGACGGTTTTGGCGAGTAAGAGCTTCCTGAAAGAATAATTCTTGAAGACAGCCAGACGGTTTTGGCGAGTAAGAGCTTCCTGAAAGAATAATTCTTGAAGATAGCCAGACGGTTTTGGCGAGTAAGAGCTTCCTGAAAGAATAATTCTTGAAGATAGCCAGACGGTTTTGGCGAGTAAGAGCTTCCTGAAAGAATAATTCTTGAAGATAGCCAGACGGTTTTGGCGAGTAAGAGCTTCCTGAAAGAATAATTCTTGAAGATAGCCAGACGGTTTTGGCGAGTAAGAGCTTCCTGAAAGAATAATTCTTGAAGACAGCCAGACGGTTTTGGCGAGTAAGAGCTTCCTGAAAGAATAATTCTTGAAGATAGCCAGACGGTTTTGGCGAGTAAGAGCTTCCTGAAAGAATAATTCTTGAAGATAGCCAGACGGTTTTGGCGAGTAAGAGCTTCCTGAAAGAATAATTCTTGAAGACAGCCAGACGGTTTTGGCGAGTAAGAGCTTCCTGAAAGAATAATTCTTGAAGATAGCCAGACGGTTTTGGCGAGTAAGAGCTTCCTGAAAGAATAATTCTTGAAGATAGCCAGACGGTTTTGGCGAGTAAGAGCTTCCTGAAAGAATAATTCTTGAAGATAACCAGACGGTTTTGGCGAGTAAGAGCTTCCTGAAAGAATAATTCTTGAAGACAGCCAGACGGTTTTGGCGAGTAAGAGCTTCCTGAAAGAATAATTCTTGAAGATAGCCAGACGGACTTGGCGAGTAAGAGCTTCCTGAAAGAATAATTCTTGAAGATAGCCAGACGGTTTTGGCGAGTAAGAGCTTTCTGAAAGAATAATTCTTGAAGATAACCAGACGGTTTTGGCGAGTAAGAGCTTTCTGAAAGAATAATTCTTGAAGATAGCCAGACGGTTTTGGCGAGTAAGAGCTTCCTGAAAGAATAATTCTTGAAGATAACCAGACGGTTTTGGCGAGTAAGAGCTTTCTGAAAGAATAATTCTTGAAGATAGCCAGACGGTTTTGGCGAGTAAGAGCTTTCTGAAAGAATAATTCTTGAAGATAGCCAGACGGTTTTGGCGAGTAAGAGCTTCCTGAAAGAATAATTCTTGAAGATAGCCAGACGGTTTTGGCGAGTAAGAGCTTTCTGGGAGAATTGAGACTTCGGACGAGCATCTATAAGAATTGTAAACAGGGTGAGCAAACTTCGTTTATAAACCTTGTAATTACTTCAGACACAAGTCAATATAAACTATAAACTACAACGTAGGGTCAGATCTGCGAGTCAAAACAATTATAGTCATTCTGGATTCTTAGTAATTAAGAATATTTTTAAATAAGAGAACTAAGAGAAATGGTGAAGTTGTGTTAAATAATAAAGAAATATTAATTACATAATTGAACCACTGATTTGATTATATTGAAAATAAACAACGCAGGTAGTTTAAAGGAACCAATCCTAACACATCCATAGAATAATAATACATAGAATAACTTGTAATTTTTTCTGCCATAAACGCTCTGGCAAATTAATAGTGGTTTGATTTTGCTCAAATTTGGAATAGAGGCTCGGTTATACAAATAACTGCAAGAACAACCAAACATCTTTAATACCATAAGATAGCCATACGGACTTGGCGAGTAAGAGCTTTCTTGGAGTTTTGAGACTTCGAATGAGCATCTATAAGAGTGTCAAGCAAACTTTGTGTATAAACCTTGTAATTATGTCCAAGACAAGTCATTATAAACTATAACGTAGAATCAAATCTGTAAGTCACAATAATTAGAGTCATTCTGGATTCTTGGTAATTAGGAATATTAAAAAATTTGTAATTAATATATAAGAAAATTAAGAGAATTAGTCAAATTGTATTAAAAAATAAAGAACCATTAATTAGATAACTGAACCACTGATTTGATTATATTGAAAATAAACAACGCAGACAGTTTAAAGGAATAAACCCTAACAGCACACGGATATTTTGTCCATCTGTACATGAGTGTGGTGTTTGTGTATCATATGTTTGACACACTTATCTAAAGATAGCTTGAAGGTAATAAGACGAATATTTGTACGTAGACTTACATTTTGTCAATTAAACGGGATGTATATTATTGGTTATAGCAAATTCTTTCAAATATCTACCTCTTTAAGATAAAATTTGCTAAAACTCCTTCTATAATTATTCCGTTCTACCGATTTTACTACTGAACAGAATTTACAAGATATTGAAACAAAGAATTCATTAAACTAAAGATCTATCGTACATATGAAAACTTTCTTGACTGAATGACAACATTTTTAATAAGGACTTAAAATATCAAAAGCTTAATATCATTAAAATTTGCTAGACACTAGAAATAAATAATTTACAATAAAAACATAAATTTAAGTTTTATTCAAAAAAAAGGCTTGTAGCTTTTTTTTTCTCACGTTGTAATCTAAATGAAGCTGCGACCGACACCAGTTTTAATAAAGTCTTATTTTAATAAACTCAACTATTGTTTTTGTTTTTATCTAATAGCCTAATAAATTATAATTGTTATTTTTACTTACAAATTATTTATTTGTAATATCCCTTGTATTGTTTTTATTGGTTTTTTTTGTTGTTTTTTTTTTGTGGTACGTGAAGGCTAATAACCCCAAACAGTGAACAAAATCACAAGTAAAAGAAAATCACCACGGTTTAAGATTAATTGTCAAAAAAAGAATGATCTCTATCATTAATAAATCGATTCTATTAAATAACATGTACACTTAGGGTGAGCGTCAGTGTATAAGTGAAGTCAGTTTAAGCTATTTTTAAATATGTAAATATTTGTTGAAATTAGTATTTATAAAAAGGTTTGCAAGAAGTCTATTTCTATAATTATTAAAAAATATATCTCTTTATATAAAATGTACAACTTCGGTAATAAAATAAATGACATTATTAGGATTTTACCCTTTCATATCTCATATTTTGGTTCTCCTAGCTGAAAATATTAAAAATCTTAATTGTTTCTTGGTTATGTTGTCAGGAATTGACTTAATTAATGAAGGTTCCTATAACCAATGACTTTGCAGCATATTTTTTAAAGGATAGATTGCAATCTCCCCCCCCCCTAGGGTATTGTCAACATTAAATTAAATTGACAAATTTCAATGTTAGTTCTTTAGCACCCAGATATATATATATATATTTTTTTTTTACTTCTATTTAATTGATTACAAACCCCTACCCAACTTTTTGTCATCTAATATAACCAATTAAAAACCAAACATTAATTAATCTTTTTTGTTGTTTTCCTTTTCCCTTCCCTTTCAGCTCATTATATTTTGTCAAAAACATTTTTCACTGAACCGCCGTTCAGAGGATCAGGCTTTTCCGAGAATCAATTGCACCACCCCTTAATGTATTTAACATATATTACATTTTCAAAAAAATAATTATTTATTTAACACAACTAATGATGTTTAATTTTTGTCCGTAAATTTGTTATGGTCCCTTCTTGCTTATATCATTTAATGGTTTCGACCAAATATGTCTGACTTTGTATTTAAAAGAGTAAAATCGTTTAGGTACATGCACAATTGTGCTTTTTCTCAGCCCATATGAGAAAATGAAAATTACATACAAATTTCTAATCCACTCAAAAACTATAACGAAATGATTTTGATTTTTAGTGTTAATAAATTAAGGTACTATTTATTTCATAATATACTTGCAAATATTATGTTTATTACATTAATATTATCTTCTAACAAACACTGGTGTTAAACTGGTCACACAACAATTTAGTGGAATTGTGTTTGTCGATTGATAAATTGCTTAATTTCGAACTTAATATCGATTTCATATTTAGCGTTTGTAAAATAAAACATGGTTTTAATTTTGGAAAATTTAAATATCCTTTTGTATCTACATTCTTGTATGAATTGTAAATTATCTAAGCGTTCTGACTAATTAAAACGTTATTTGGTTTAGATAACGAGTAAAAAGTATTTTTTCACACGCCATTAAATAAAACAAAAAAAACTCTATTAAATCACAGAGTTTGTACTTGAAATGAAGGTTAATGTAATATATAAAATAGGCCAATGTAATTCACATAAGAGTTTCATTTTAATCTTGATACACCGTGGTAAGTACACTACAGTATTTTTAATTAATGGGAAAATTAAAAAAAAACATTTTCACGTATTGTAATAGGTAGGCCTACTTTTCGAACCTATATCAAATTTATAATTAGGTAATTTGAACAATGTAACTTGATATAAAAAAATAATTATTGTATTTTCAAATAAATTATTAACTGTAAAGTTCATTTTCTTGCTTTTGTGGCATTTTTTGGGTAATATATTTCACCAAATTTGAACTACACTACTTCCACAGATTTTAAGACATAACGAATTTGTACAATAACTAACACGATTTGTTTTCTTATTGTAACAAAGGTTAGTACTGAACGATTTATATAGTAATAAATGTCGATTAATATATTTTTGGACCCTTGGTGCGAGAATTTTAACAAAAAATTATCAAAATATTTACTCATTATAGAAAATATTGGTTTTGTTAGAATCTCCTACTATCGTTCATTCTTTTTCTATATCTGTGAGAATGAATCTTTATTCTGCACACTTTTGTTCTTATTTATTTCAGATTTTTCTACATATTAAATTTTCTATAATATTCTGTGTCGGAAATAAGTGAATCTATCCGTTTTGAGTTACTCTAAGAACAAGAGTGTGTGTTCAATTCACTTCATTCATAATTGTATTTCTCAGTCATTTATTAATAATTTTTCAATATTTGTTTGACAAAAGAACTGCTTTACATATAATATTTGGACTAATGTCTGGTACGTTAGTCTAATCCTGAACAGTGATTTCCATCTATCTTTTACCTTCCTGTTTTACTTTCTTACATAGTGTAGAGAAAGTTCTGTGATGAGTTTTTTGTGAATCTATCCGTTTTGAGTTACTCTAAGAAAATGTGGACCCATATTATTAAATGTATTATCTGTGGATATGTTAACTATATCTCTGGACTTTTTATCATAATTCAAAATTTGGGACATCTGCCTTAGATAAGGAAAACACAAAATAACGAGTTTATCAAATTTTGCTAAAATATATGTTCGTAAATTAAAAGTAATAAACTAAACATGTAGAGTCGGCTATGGGACTCTACAGTTTACGTTCATATTTCAGTAAAATTTCAGTCAATTAACTAAATCCGTGTGCACAATATCAAGTTACGTTTTTTCTATCTACAAATAACCGATATGACAGTTTTGGGGACGATAGCTTTGGTAGTTTTTAATTAGTTTTAGGGATGAGTGAGGCAATGTTTTTGCATTACTTATCTACGATGCACTATTTGGGTTTCAAGACCTCTATGTGTTTGTCTGTTCTAAGCACAGTGTTTGATTTAAAAATTCTTCTAAGAAAGGTTTTTATGAACTTCTATCCTAATAATGCTAAATATTTAGTGCTAGAACAGACCTTATAACGTCCATGTTTGATTGAGTTATGGTAAAGATTCATACGATATTAATGTTTGAAGATAATGTATAATTTGGAGCTAACAAATATGTTATATATTGCCTAATCTAATTGTTTTGATATGGTTATAAATATAAAATATATCATTTTACCCATAAAGAATAATAGTCGCGAAACAAACATATTATAATTGACTTCCAGGTTCAATAATAAAAGTAGATTGAAATATCAGGATAAATATGTTTTTAACTTTCTTATCGAAATGCAAAGGCAAAATTACGTAATAGATTTAATTTTATTCATGAAAATGCAAACTATCATTTGTAGAAAATATAATACTTTTAAATATTATTAACATTACCTAACAATATCTAAACATGAATAAATTAAATTGGTAAACAGTGCCTTAAGCTGAATTATTTGAAAATAGCCAATCACATTAATGATAATATGTTTTCAACAAATTATAAATTGTACTTTTCTTCCAAATTTATCGTTCCATTTATGAGTCTAAAGGCTGCTAGAAGTAAGATTTTAAGCACTTTCCAGAGATTTTCTATGCCTCGTAGCATGGAGGGAAATAATCTTGTTCTATTTTATCTCTGAAATTGTGCTCAACTTTATAATATTCACTCTTTTTACAATGACGTTTATTTTACCATTAACAGATTAATTCACTTGCAAATCCATGTTTATAGAGTCACTGACCGACTAACCATGAAGATCCATACTTATCTCTTATCACTTGCGGCCATCTGCGTGTTTTCAAATCTGTAAGTATTAAATGTTTACTAGCTCACACCATTTAAAAACATTTTTCCTGACAAGTTTTATGTTCCAGATTTTTACTTCCTTAAATATAATTATGACATTACACAAAATTTGAGAATGAATACTGCAGGAAATAAGTAGCCTAAACATTTTCTTAAAATATGCTAAAATTATTTCATTAATTTTTCCTGTAATATAGCCCCTAAGAGTTTCAAGTAAAATATATCTCTTTTTTTCCCAAAAAAATTCTAAATCAGGAGTTGTAAAACAAAATAAAATACTGCAACACAGTCATTTAAAAGGGAATTTATCACGGAAGTGTTCACCTATCTTTGGGGAAATATACAATTTATTAACCAAAATCCTTTAGATCAAATCACAATTATTGGAAATGGAGGTTCTGTAATTTCGAAAATAAGTGGACTGAAATCGTTTAAACCCAATGTCACAAATATAAGTATTAATGGGCCTATGTTCTTGATAACGAAACAATAATCAATAAAAATTTTAAAGTTTGTATTAAACGTAAGGTATCTAAATTTAAAAATATAAATATAATTTTTTAATGAGACTCTGTACTAGGTCAAAAGCAAGGTAATTGTGAGAAGGACATTGGATAAAAAAGCACAACAAATTAAAAATTGCAAAGAATAATATGTTATTAAAATATATCATCTGAAATAAATGTAAAACATTTTAGTCATAAATAAATTTTAATTTAAAATGTATTCACATTTTACTATTCGATTCCAATAATAGACTTTATATTTTATAACATTTTGGATCCCTTTTCACGTTATAAATTTCCCCCAAATATGTATTAAAACAAAAATCGTGTTTTAATTTTTAATAATAAAATTATCTTAAAATAAACAATTGAAAAATAATAAATTCTTTAGGCAATTAATTGTATCACTTCGTAATAATTATATTTTGAAGAAAGAAAATTCTCAATTATTAAAACAAGATTATTTATTTTTCTAATTCTGAAAAGAATTGTAGAATTGTCTTAGATTTGTAGTAAATTTTGAATTGCTTTTAATTATTCTTTCGAATATCAACAGCTTGTCCCATGAAACATAAAACAAATCAGATATATATATATATATATATATATATATATATATATATATATATATTCTTCATTTGATCTAATCTAATAAATGGTTGTATCTTACTTTTATAGAGCTACTTTGGGTCAAAAATCTCTAGAGAGTAAAGTAAAAGTAAATCTTAGATTTTTGAATGGATCAAACAGAAAAACTACAGTTTATTGGCTGGACTACACTGGAAATACTAAAGTTATGAATACATTGGAACCTAATGACCATGCTCCGCTTTCTTCCTACCTTACACATCCATTTATATTTCAAGATGCCAACACTGGAGAAAGACTTTTAGGAAATAGAAAATTTGTATACTATCCTAGAGAATCCATTGCGTCAGATAAAACAAAAAACACTGTATTGTATAATGACAAGGGTCAGTACGAAACACTTGTGATCATTACGGAGCCAAGATCGTGTTGCTGCTTAAATTGTACCTTCGTTGATGATTAACAATAAACCAAGATAGAAGCGAAAGGTACAATATGGATTGATATTATAATGACAAATTATCAACGCAGTGGATTTCATCTATTAAAGTTTATTTCTGGTTATAGATGGAAAGAAATTTGTTGTGGTATATTAAATTTGTTGTTAATAAAGACAATGACGTATTCTAATTTTTATTTATTAACCTTTTGTAAAATGAGAAACGTATTTGGACAAAAATTAGTATAATATAAATGTTAGAAGTTATGATTTTACTTACTCCAGATCACATAAATAGATAGATGTAAACAGTTTTTAAGAATAATAATTCCTCTTTTGTACTTTTGACACAAGCTTATAGATTTTTTTCTTATTACGATGTTATCAAGATTGATCTATTGACTGACATCAGTTTTAATAAAGCCTTTAAGTAAGAGCTTCCAGAAAGAATAATTCTTGAAGATAGCCAGACGGACTTGGCGAGTAAGAGCTTCCTGAAAGAATAATTCTTGAAGATAGCCAGACGGTTTTGGCGAGTAAGAGCTTCCTGAAAGAATAATTCTTGAAGATAGCCAGACGGTCTTGGCGAGTAAGAGCTTCCTGAAAGAATAATTCTTGAAGATAGCCAGACGGTTTTGGCGAGTAAGAGCTTCCTGAAAGAATAATTCTTGAAGATAGCCAGACGGTTTTGGCGAGTAAGAGCTTCCTGAAAGAATAATTCTTGAAGATAGCCAGACGGACTTGGCGAGTAAGAGCTTCCTGAAAGAATAATTCTTGAAGATAGCCAGACGGTTTTGGCGAGTAAGAGCTTCCTGAAAGAATAATTCTTGAAGATAGCCAGACGGTTTTGGCGAGTAAGAGCTTCCTGAAAGAATAATTCTTGAAGATAGCCAGACGGTCTTGGCGAGTAAGAGCTTCCTGAAAGAATAATTCTTGAAGATAGCCAGACGGTTTTGGCGAGTAAGAGCTTCCTGAAAGAATAATTCTTGAAGATAGCCAGACGGTTTTGGCGAGTAAGAGCTTCCTGAAAGAATAATTCTTGAAGATAGCCAGACGGTTTTGGCGAGTAAGAGCTTCCTGAAAGAATAATTCTTGAAGACAGCCAGACGGACTTGCCGAGTAAGAGCTTCCTGAAAGAATAATTCTTGAAGATAGCCAGATGGTTTTGGCGAGTAAGAGCTTCCTGAAAGAATAATTCTTGAAGATAGCCAGACGGTTTTGGCGAGTAAGAGCTTCCTGAAAGAATAATTCTTGAAGATAGCCAGATGGTATTGGCGAGTAAGAGCTTCCTGAAAGAATAATTCTTGAAGATAGCCAGACGGACTTGGCGAGTAAGAGCTTCCTGAAACAATAATTCTTGAAGATAGCCAGACGGACTTGGCGAGTAAGAGCTTCCTGAAAGAATAATTCTTGAAGATAGCCAGACGGACTTGGCGAGTAAGAGCTTCCTGAAAGAATAATTCTTGAAGATAGCCAGACGGACTTGGCGAGTAAGAGCTTCCTGAAAGAATAATCCTTGAAGATAGCCAGACGGTTTTGGCGAGTAAGAGCTTCCTGAAAGAATAATTCTTGAAGATAGCCAGACGGTTTTGGCGAGTAAGAGCTTCCTGAAAGAATAATTCTTGAAGATAGCCAGACGGACTTGGCGAGTAAGAGCTTCCTGAAAGAATAATTCTTGAAGACAGCCAGACGGACTTGGCGAGTAAGAGCTTCCTGAAAGAATAATTCTTGAAGACAGCCAGATGGTTTTGGCGAGTAAGAGCTTCCTGAAAGAATAATTCTTGAAGATAGCCAGACGGTTTTGGCGAGTAAGAGCTTCCTGAAAGAATAATTCTTGAAGATAGCCAGATGGTATTGGCGAGTAAGAGCTTCATGAAAGAATAATTCTTGAAAATAGCCAGACGGACTTGGCGAGTAAGAGCTTCCTGAAACAATAATTCTTGAAGATAGCCAGACGGACTTGGCGAGTAAGAGCTTCCTGAAAGAATAATTCTTGAAGATAGCCAGACGGACTTGGCGAGTAAGAGCTTCCTGAAAGAATAATTCTTGAAGATAGCCAGACGGTCTTGGCGAGTAAGAGCTTCCTGAAAGAATAATTCTTGAAGATAGCCAGACGGACTTGGCGAGTAAGAGCTTCCTGAAAGAATAATTCTTGAAGACAGCCAGACGGACTTGGCGAGTAAGAGCTTCCTGAAAGAATAATTCTTGAAGATAGCCAGACGGTTTTGGCGAGTAAGAGCTTCCTGAAAGAATAATTCTTGAAGATAGCCAGACGGTTTTGGCGAGTAAGAGCTTCCTGAAAGAATAATTCTTGAAGATAGCCAGACGGTCTTGGCGAGTAAGAGCTTCCTGAAAGAATAATTCTTGAAGATAGCCAGACGGACTTGGCGAGTAAGAGCTTCCTGAAAGAATAATTCTTGAAGACAGCCAGACGGACTTGGCGAGTAAGAGCTTCCTGAAAGAATAATTCTTGAAGATAGCCAGACGGACTTGGCGAGTAAGAGCTTCCTGAAAGAATAATTCTTGAAGATAGCCAGACGGACTTGGCGAGTAAGAGCTTCCTGAAAGAATAATTCTTGAAGACAGCCAGACGGACTTGGCGAGTAAGAGCTTCCTGAAAGAATAATTCTTGAAGATAGCCAGACGGACTTGGCGAGTAAGAGCTTCCTGAAAGAATAATTCTTGAAGATAGCCAGACGGACTTGGCGAGTAAGAGCTTCCTGAAAGAATAATTCTTGAAGATAGCCAGACGGACTTGGCGAGTAAGAGCTTCCTGAAAGAATAATTCTTGAAGATAGCCAGACGGACTTGGCGAGTAAGAGCTTCCTGAAAGAATAATTCTTGAAGATAGCCAGACGGACTTGGCGAGTAAGAGCTTCCTGAAAGAATAATTCTTGAAGATAGCCAGACGGACTTGGCGAGTAAGAGCTTCCTGAAAGAATAATTCTTGAAGATAGCCAGACGGACTTGGCGAGTAAGAGCTTCCTGAAAGAATAATTCTTGAAGATAGCCAGACGGACTTGGCGAGTAAGAGCTTCCTGAAAGAATAATTCTTGAAGATAGCCAGACGGACTTGGCGAGTAAGAGCTTCCTGAAAGAATAATTCTTGAAGATAGCCAGACGGACTTGGCGAGTAAGAGCTTCCTGAAAGAATAATTCTTGAAGATAGCCAGACGGACTTGGCGAGTAAGAGCTTCCTGAAAGAATAATTCTTGAAGATAGCCAGACGGACTTGGCGAGTAAGAGCTTCCTGAAAGAATAATTCTTGAAGATAGCCAGACGGACTTGGCGAGTAAGAGCTTCCTGAAAGAATAATTCTTGAAGATAGCCAGACGGACTTAGCGAGTAAGAGCTTCCTGAAAGAATAATTCTTGAAGATAGCCAGACGGACTTGGCGAGTAAGAGCTTCCTGAAAGAATAATTCTTGAAGATAGCCAGACGGACTTGGCGAGTAAGAGCTTCCTGAAAGAATAATTCTTGAAGATAGCCAGACGGACTTGGCGAGTAAGAGCTTCCTAAAAGAATAATTCTTGAAGATAGCCAGACGGACTTGGCGAGTAAGAGCTTCCTGAAAGAATAATTCTTGAAGATAGCCAGACGGACTTGGCGAGTAAGAGCTTCCTGAAAGAATAATTCTTGAAGATAGCCAGACGGACTTGGCGAGTAAGAGCTTCCTGAAAGAATAATTCTTGAAGATAGCCAGACGGACTTGGCGAGTAAGAGCTTCCTGAAAGAATAATTCTTGAAGATAGCCAGACGGACTTGGCGAGTAAGAGCTTCCTGAAAGAATAATTCTTGAAGATAGCCAGACGGACTTGGCGAGTAAGAGCTTCCTGAAAGAATAATTCTTGAAGATAGCCAGACGGACTTGGCGAGTAAGAGCTTCCTGAAAGAATAATTCTTGAAGATAGCCAGACGGACTTGGCGAGTAAGAGCTTCCTGAAAGAATAATTCTTGAAGATAGCCAGACGGACTAGGCGATTAAGAGCTTCCTGAAAGAATAATTCTTGAAGATAGCCAGACGGACTTGGCGAGTAAGAGCTTCCTGAAAGAATAATTCTTGAAGATAGCCAGACGGACTTGGCGAGTGAGAGCTTCCTGAAAGAATAATTCTTGAAGATAGCCAGACGGACTTGGCGAGTAAGAGCTTCCTGAAAGAATAATTCTTGAAGATAGCCAGACGGACTTGGCGAGTAAGAGCTTCCTGAAAGAATAATTCTTGAAGATAGCCAGACGGACTTGGCGAGTAAGAGCTTCCTGAAAGAATAATTCTTGAAGACAGCCAGACGGACTTGGCGAGTAAGAGCTTCCTGAAAGAATAATTCTTGAAGATAGCCAGACGGACTTGGCGAGTAAGAGCTTCCTGAAAGAATAATTCTTGAAGATAGCCAGACGGACTTGGCGAGTAAGAGCTTCCTGAAAGAATAATTCTTGAAGATAGCCAGACGGACTTGGCGAGTAAGAGCTTCCTGAAAGAATAATTCTTGAAGATAGCCAGACGGTCTTGGCGAGTAAGAGCTTCCTGAAAGAATAATTCTTGAAGATAGCCAGACGGACTTGGCGAGTAAGAGCTTCCTGAAAGAATAATTCTTGAAGACAGCCAGACGGACTTGGCGAGTAAGAGCTTCCTGAAAGAATAATTCTTGAAGACAGCCAGACGGACTTGGCGAGTAAGAGCTTCCTGAAAGAATAATTCTTGAAGATAGCCAGATGGTTTTGGCGAGTAAGAGCTTCCTGAAAGAATAATTCTTGAAGATAGCCAGACGGTTTTGGCGAGTAAGAGCTTCCTGAAAGAATAATTCTTGAAGATAGCCAGATGGTCTTGGCGAGTAAGAGCTTCCTGAAAGAATAATTCTTGAAGATAGCCAGACGGACTTGGCGAGTAAGAGCTTCCTGAAAGAATAATTCTTGAAGATAGCCAGACGGTCTTGGCGAGTAAGAGCTTCCTGAAAGAATAATTCTTGAAGATAGCCAGACGGACTTGGCGAGTAAGAGCTTCCTGAAAGAATAATTCTTGAAGATAGCCAGACGGTCATGGCGATTAAGAGCTTCCTGAAAGAATAATTCTTAAAGATAGCCAGACGGTCTTGGCGAGTAAGAGCTTCCTGAAAGAATAATTCTTGAAGATAGCCAGACGGTCATGGCGATTAAGAGCTTCCTGAAAGAATAATTCTTGAAGATAGCCAGACGGTTTTGGCGAGTAAGAGCTTCCTGAAAGAATAATTCTTGAAGATAGCCAGACGGTCATGGCGATTAAGAGCTTCCTGAAAGAATAATTCTTGAAGATAGCCAGACGGACTTGGCGAGTAAGAGCTTCCTGAAAGAATAATTCTTGAAGATAGCCAGACGGTCATGGCGATTAAGAGCTTCCTGAAAGAATAATTCTTGAAGATAGCCAGACGGTCTTGGCGAGTAAGAGCTTCCTGAAAGAATAATTCTTGAAGATAGCCAGACGGTCATGGCGATTAAGAGCTTCCTGAAAGAATAATTCTTGAAGATAGCCAGACGGTTTTGGCGAGTAAGAGCTTCCTGAAAGAATAATTCTTGAAGATAGCCAGACGGTCTTGGCGAGTAAGAGCTTCCTGAAAGAATAATTCTTGAAGATAGCCAGACGGTTTTGGCGAGTAAGAGCTTCCTGAAAGAATAATTCTTGAAGATAGCCAGACGGTCTTGGCGAGTAAGAGCTTCCTGAAAGAATAATTCTTGAAGATAGCCAGACGGACTTGGCGAGTAAGAGCTTCCTGAAAGAATAATTCTTGAAGATAGCCAGACGGTCATGGCGATTAAGAGCTTCCTGAAAGAATAATTCTTGAAGATAGCCAGACGGTCTTGGCGAGTAAGAGCTTCCTGAAAGAATAATTCTTGAAGATAGCCAGACGGTCATGGCGATTAAGAGCTTCCTGAAAGAATAATTCTTGAAGATAGCCAGACGGTTTTGGCGAGTAAGAGCTTCCTGAAAGAATAATTCTTGAAGATAGCCAGACGGACTTGGCGAGTAAGAGCTTCCTGAAAGAATAATTCTTGAAGATAGCCAGACGGTCATGGCGATTAAGAGCTTCCTGAAAGAATAATTCTTGAAGATAGCCAGACGGTCATGGCGATTAAGAGCTTCCTGAAAGAATAATTCTTGAAGATAGCCAGACGGTCTTGGCGAGTAAGAGCTTCCTGAAAGAATAATTCTTGAAGATAGCCAGACGGTCATGGCGATTAAGAGCTTCCTGAAAGAATAATTCTTGAAGATAGCCAGACGGTCTTGGCGAGTAAGAGCTTCCTGAAAGAATAATTCTTGAAGATAGCCAGACGGTCATGGCGATTAAGAGCTTCCTGAAAGAATAATTCTTGAAGATAGCCAGACGGTTTTGGCGAGTAAGAGCTTCCTGAAAGAATAATTCTTGAAGATAGCCAGACGGTCATGGCGATTAAGAGCTTCCTGAAAGAATAATTCTTGAAGATAGCCAGACGGACTTGGCGAGTAAGAGCTTCCTGAAAGAATAATTCTTGAAGATAGCCAGACGGTCATGGCGATTAAGAGCTTCCTGAAAGAATAATTCTTGAAGATAGCCAGACGGTCTTGGCGAGTAAGAGCTTCCTGAAAGAATAATTCTTGAAGATAGCCAGACGGTCATGGCGATTAAGAGCTTCCTGAAAGAATAATTCTTGAAGATAGCCAGACGGTTTTGGCGAGTAAGAGCTTCCTGAAAGAATAATTCTTGAAGATAGCCAGACGGTTTTGGCGAGTAAGAGCTTCCTGAAAGAATAATTCTTGAAGATAGCCAGACGGACTTGGCGAGTAAGAGCTTCCTGAAAGAATAATTCTTGAAGATAGCCAGACGGTTTTGGCGAGTAAGAGCTTCCTGAAAGAATAATTCTTGAAGATAGCCAGACGGTTTTGGCGAGTAAGAGCTTCCTGAAAGAATAATTCTTGAAGATAGCCAGATGGTTTTGGCGAGTAAGAGCTTCCTGAAAGAATAATTCTTGAAGATAGCCAGATGGACTTGGCGAGTAAGAGCTTCCTGAAAGAATAATTCTTGAAGATAGCCAGACGGACTTGGCGAGTAAGAGCTTCCTGAAAGAATAATTCTTGAAGATAGCCAGATGGTTTTGGCGAGTAAGAGCTTCCTGAAAGAATAATTCTTGAAGATAGCCAGATGGTTTTGGCGAGTAAGAGCTTCCTGAAAGAATAATTCTTGAAGATAGCCAGACGGACTTGGCGAGTAAGAGCTTCCTGAAAGAATAATTCTTGAAGATAGCCAGATGGTTTTGGCGAGTAAGAGCTTCCTGAAAGAATAATTCTTGAAGATAGCCAGACGGACTTGGCGAGTAAGAGCTTCCTGAAAGAATAATTCTTGAAGATAGCCAGATGGTTTTGGCGAGTAAGAGCTTCCTGAAAGAATAATTCTTGAAGATAGCCAGATGGACTTGGCGAGTAAGAGCTTCCTGAAAGAATAATTCTTGAAGATAGCCAGACGGACTTGGCGAGTAAGAGCTTCCTGAAAGAATAATTCTTGAAGATAGCCAGATGGTTTTGGCGAGTAAGAGCTTCCTGAAAGAATAATTCTTGAAGATAGCCAGATGGTTTTGGCGAGTAAGAGCTTCCTGAAAGAATAATTCTTGAAGATAGCCAGACGGACTTGGCGAGTAAGAGCTTCCTGAAAGAATAATTCTTGAAGATAGCCAGATGGTTTTGGCGAGTAAGAGCTTCCTGAAAGAATAATTCTTGAAGATAGCCAGATGGTTTTGGCGAGTAAGAGCTTCCTGAAAGAATAATTCTTGAAGATAGCCAGACGGACTTGGCGAGTAAGAGCTTCCTGAAAGAATAATTCTTGAAGATAGCCAGATGGTTTTGGCGAGTAAGAGCTTCCTGAAAGAATAATTCTTGAAGATAGCCAGATGGTTTTGGCGAGTAAGAGCTTCCTGAAAGAATAATTCTTGAAGATAGCCAGACGGTCATGGCGATTAAGAGCTTCCTGAAAGAATAATTCTTGAAGATAGCCAGACGGTCTTGGCGAGTAAGAGCTTCCTGAAAGAATAATTCTTGAAGATAGCCAGACGGTCATGGCGATTAAGAGCTTCCTGAAAGAATAATTCTTGAAGATAGCCAGACGGTTTTGGCGAGTAAGAGCTTCCTGAAAGAATAATTCTTGAAGATAGCCAGACGGACTTGGCGAGTAAGAGCTTCCTGAAAGAATAATTCTTGAAGATAGCCAGACGGTCATGGCGATTAAGAGCTTCCTGAAAGAATAATTCTTGAAGATAGCCAGACGGTCATGGCGATTAAGAGCTTCCTGAAAGAATAATTCTTGAAGATAGCCAGACGGTCTTGGCGAGTAAGAGCTTCCTGAAAGAATAATTCTTGAAGATAGCCAGACGGTCATGGCGATTAAGAGCTTCCTGAAAGAATAATTCTTGAAGATAGCCAGACGGTCTTGGCGAGTAAGAGCTTCCTGAAAGAATAATTCTTGAAGATAGCCAGACGGTCATGGCGATTAAGAGCTTCCTGAAAGAATAATTCTTGAAGATAGCCAGACGGTTTTGGCGAGTAAGAGCTTCCTGAAAGAATAATTCTTGAAGATAGCCAGACGGTCATGGCGATTAAGAGCTTCCTGAAAGAATAATTCTTGAAGATAGCCAGACGGACTTGGCGAGTAAGAGCTTCCTGAAAGAATAATTCTTGAAGATAGCCAGACGGTCATGGCGATTAAGAGCTTCCTGAAAGAATAATTCTTGAAGATAGCCAGACGGTCTTGGCGAGTAAGAGCTTCCTGAAAGAATAATTCTTGAAGATAGCCAGACGGTCATGGCGATTAAGAGCTTCCTGAAAGAATAATTCTTGAAGATAGCCAGACGGTTTTGGCGAGTAAGAGCTTCCTGAAAGAATAATTCTTGAAGATAGCCAGACGGTTTTGGCGAGTAAGAGCTTCCTGAAAGAATAATTCTTGAAGATAGCCAGACGGACTTGGCGAGTAAGAGCTTCCTGAAAGAATAATTCTTGAAGATAGCCAGACGGTTTTGGCGAGTAAGAGCTTCCTGAAAGAATAATTCTTGAAGATAGCCAGACGGTTTTGGCGAGTAAGAGCTTCCTGAAAGAATAATTCTTGAAGATAGCCAGATGGTTTTGGCGAGTAAGAGCTTCCTGAAAGAATAATTCTTGAAGATAGCCAGATGGACTTGGCGAGTAAGAGCTTCCTGAAAGAATAATTCTTGAAGATAGCCAGACGGACTTGGCGAGTAAGAGCTTCCTGAAAGAATAATTCTTGAAGATAGCCAGATGGTTTTGGCGAGTAAGAGCTTCCTGAAAGAATAATTCTTGAAGATAGCCAGATGGTTTTGGCGAGTAAGAGCTTCCTGAAAGAATAATTCTTGAAGATAGCCAGACGGACTTGGCGAGTAAGAGCTTCCTGAAAGAATAATTCTTGAAGATAGCCAGATGGTTTTGGCGAGTAAGAGCTTCCTGAAAGAATAATTCTTGAAGATAGCCAGACGGACTTGGCGAGTAAGAGCTTCCTGAAAGAATAATTCTTGAAGATAGCCAGATGGTTTTGGCGAGTAAGAGCTTCCTGAAAGAATAATTCTTGAAGATAGCCAGATGGACTTGGCGAGTAAGAGCTTCCTGAAAGAATAATTCTTGAAGATAGCCAGACGGACTTGGCGAGTAAGAGCTTCCTGAAAGAATAATTCTTGAAGATAGCCAGATGGTTTTGGCGAGTAAGAGCTTCCTGAAAGAATAATTCTTGAAGATAGCCAGATGGTTTTGGCGAGTAAGAGCTTCCTGAAAGAATAATTCTTGAAGATAGCCAGACGGACTTGGCGAGTAAGAGCTTCCTGAAAGAATAATTCTTGAAGATAGCCAGATGGTTTTGGCGAGTAAGAGCTTCCTGAAAGAATAATTCTTGAAGATAGCCAGATGGTTTTGGCGAGTAAGAGCTTCCTGAAAGAATAATTCTTGAAGATAGCCAGACGGACTTGGCGAGTAAGAGCTTCCTGAAAGAATAATTCTTGAAGATAGCCAGATGGTTTTGGCGAGTAAGAGCTTCCTGAAAGAATAATTCTTGAAGATAGCCAGATGGTTTTGGCGAGTAAGAGCTTCCTGAAAGAATAATTCTTGAAGATAGCCAGACGGTTTTAGCGAGTAAGAGCTTCCTGAAAGAATAATTCTTGAAGATAGCCAGACGGTTTTGGCGAGTAAGAGCTTCCTGAAAGAATAATTCTTGAAGATAGCCAGATGGTTTTGGCGAGTAAGAGCTTCCTGAAAGAATAATTCTTGAAGATAGCCAGACGGACTTGGCGAGTAAGAGCTTCCTGAAAGAATAATTCTTGAAGATAGCCAGATGGTTTTGGCGAGTAAGAGCTTCCTGAAAGAATAATTCTTGAAGATAGCCAGACGGTTTTGGCGAGTAAGAGCTTCCTGAAAGAATAATTCTTGAAGATAGCCAGACGGACTTGGCGAGTAAGAGCTTCCTGAAAGAATAATTCTTGAAGATAGCCAGACGGTCTTGGCGAGTAAGAGCTTCCTGAAAGAATAATTCTTGAAGACAGCCAGACGGACTTGGCGAGTAAGAGCTTCCTGAAAGAATAATTCTTGAAGATAGCCAGACGGTCTTGGCGAGTAAGAGCTTCCTGAAAGAATAATTCTTGAAGATAGCCAGACGGTTTTGGCGAGTAAGAGCTTCCTGGGAGAATTGAGACTTCGGACGAGCATCTATAAGAATTGTAAACAGGGTGAGCAAACTTCGTGTATAAACCTTGTAATTACTTCAGAGACAAGTTGTGTTTAATAAGTTTAAGTTGTGTTAAATAATAAAGAAATATTAATTACATAATTGAACCACTGATTTGATTATATTGAAAATAAACAACGCAGACAGTTTAAAGGAATAAACCCTAACAGCACACGGATATTTTGTCCATCTGTACATGAGTGTGGTGTTTGTGTATCATATGTTTGACACACTTATCTAAAGATAGCTTGAAGGTAATATTAGGATTGGGTTCTTTGCAATCAGTGGTTCAGTTTATGAGTTAATAAATGCTTTTCTCTATATTCTTTTACATTTATAGCATACAATGTAAGTTTAAACTATATAACATGTCTCCCTGATCCATTCAAATATTAAGATAACAATTAAAATCTATATTGCATATATTTAAAAGATGAACCCAGAATAGTTCCAGCTATTTAAAGAAAATGAATTTAATATATATATTGATGACTACAAGCTTTGATAAGTTGTCTATTTGCTCACCCTTTCTGTAATTTGTGAAGCCGCTACTACAGCTTGACACCCTTGAGTTTATTGGTAGCTCCAACTCGCCAATAGAACCTTCGCGCTCTTGTCTGACCGCTTCAACGGCTGATCCTCGCTCCGGCCTCGAACGTTCCCTCTGACGTGCTCGCTCCCGCAGTTGATCGATTCATCCCCCCTTCTCTTGACTCGCCGCTTATATCTCTTTGACCTGCCTTGCGAAGTAGGTTGCCCATGCAAGGCAAGCATTTCATCATTTTCTTATTTATTTCACAATACTTGTCACTATTCTGGGTTTCATGTATAGCTTCTACTTAAATATTTTCCTAATTATTATATTTTTATTCTAATATGTATCTAATCCTAACAGTATTAAGACGAAATTTTGTACGTAGACTTACATTTTGTCAATTGAACGGGATGTATATTATTGGTGATAGCAAATTCTTTCAAATATCTACCTTTTTAAGATAAAATTTGCTAAAACTCCTTCTATAATTAATTATTCCGTTCTACCGATTTTACTACTGAACAGACTTTACAAGATATTGAAACAAAGATTTCATTAAACTAAAGATCTATCGTACAGATGAAAACTTTCTTGACTGAATGACAACATTTTTAATAAGGACTTAAAATATCAAACGTTTAATATCATTAAAATTTGCTACACTAGAAATAAATAATTTACAATAAAAACATAAATTTCAGTTTTATTCAAAAAAAAAGGCTTGTAGCTTTTTTTTCTCACGTTGTAATCTAAATGAAGCTGCGACCGACACCAGTTTTAATAAAGACTTATTTTAATAAACTCAACTATTGTTTTTGTTTTTATCTAATAGCCTAATAAATTATAATTGTTATTTTTACTTACAAACTATTTATTTGTAATATCCCTTGTATTGTTATTATTGTTTTTTTTTTTTGTGGTACGTGAAGGTTAATAACCCCCAAACAGTGAACAAAATCACAAGTAAAAGAAAATCACCACGGTTTAAGATTAATTGTCAAAAAAGAATGATTTCTATCATTAATAAATCGATTCTATTAAATAACATGTACACTTAGGGTGAGCGTCAGTGTATAAGTGAAGTCAGTTTAAGCTATTTTTAAATATGTAAATATTTGTTGAAATTAGTATTTATACAAAAGTTTGCAAGAAGTCTATTTCTATAATTATTAAAAAATATATAATCATATGAAATGTAAGGTAAACCGACCAAATATCGGATACTTTTTGATAATCTTAATTTTCATTACCCAAATATTTTTAGAACATTACCAAAATTGGTCAAAACTTAAAAAAACTATCTGGCTACAAGGTATCTATATATTAAAAAACTACATAGCTAGGGGAAACAAATTTTTTTTTTTGTAAAAGAATGCATTTTTTTAGTTTGAAAAAAAAAACAGTCCAAATATCGGATAGGGGGGGTTCCTAATATCGGATAGGGTTTTAGCATATAAAAAAATACATTTGTTTGAACTCTGAAAAACACATTTATTGTTACAGGAATGATGAAAAATAAGATAAACTTAATCAAAAATGTTTACAAGTCAGTGATTTTGGCAATGATCACAAACAAATATTTGCCAATTGTCGCTGTCAGCGCATAACTCATGTGCTCATAGAAGACATTTAGTGCACCTGATCCACTGCTCTCCTCGAGTGTCTGACTTGTATTGTTGTCCGCAGTAGAGGCAATCACACTCATTTGCACTATCCTCGTCGTCTATTGACACAAGTTGAAGGTCATTGGAATCATCCGAGCCGGAACTTTCTTCGTTTTTCCTTTTTTTTCCGGTGTTGTTTTGAAAAATTAGTTTTTTAACACCTTTCAGGGGTTTTTCTTTGTTGGCTTCACTAGGAATTTCTTTCCATGTCTCTTCTTTTTCCTTTACCAAAGCTTTCTTTCCTGTTTTTTGCCTAAACACTTTACCCTTCAAGTTTTTCCCTTTGCCTACTCCAGTTTGGTCTTCATCATCGTCAGAAGTTTTTTTTTTTTAGTTTTTAGTCTTTTAGTGTTCTTGACAGATTTTTTTTTCCCAATGATTCTATCAGTTGTGCTTTATATGGGGATGACGTAACTACCACAGCTGTTCCGCATTTCCTTCCTGCTTTTGATGATAGCTTGTTAGCATTGGCGACTGGCACAGGTCGAATATCACCGGGGGAAACACCCTTCGAAGTAGAAGGTTGAGGCTCTGGACTGCACATTGGTGGCGCACTGCTTTCTGTAGCAGCTGTACTGCCTTCTACTATAAAGTCTAAAGGGCCAAACTTAAGTCTGTCAAATGGAAAAATTCCACACTTTGCAAATCCATTGATAGCTATTTCCATTGTAGCTGTGCGCAAGTAGGCTCGACCAAAGAACTCACCAACTTGGTAAACAGTCACTGCTCTAAAAGGGTGGGCGTCTAACCAGTTTTCAATTTCGTTTGAATAAGCTTTCTTGAAAGGACCTATAAACGAAACATCAAGTTGCTGCATTTTATGGGTGCTATGTGGTGGAAGGCAAACTATAATCACACCATTTTCCCTAGCCACATCTATAACAGACAAATTTCTTGTGTGGGAGTAGTGACCATCCAAAACAAGTATAACAGGATCTTCTTTAGTTGGCCTTACAAAGTTAATGAAGTGCTTCAACCAGTCTGTAAAAATTGGAAGTTGTATCCATCCAGAAGGGTGAGTAGCTGCAATGGTCCTCGGAGGAGTTTCGTCGAGGAGTTCTGCTTTCATGTTTGTTCTAGGGAAAACAAGCAGAGGAGGAATATAGCTCCCAGCTGCGTCCATACACGTAACGACAGTTATAAGCGCACCCCTCTCTGCAGAGCTTAGTTTGCCGACTTCCTTTTTTCCTTTCACACTTATAACTTTTGTTCTAGTACCTTGAACAACTGTAATTCCTGTCTCGTCTACATTGTACATTTTTTGTGGTGCAAAATTTACTTTCTCCAATTCTGGCTTCAAAATTTCAAAAAATTTATCAACTTTTTCTTTTGTGAAGTTTTTACTCTTGACATTGATACTGCACGGGGTGTGCGTACAGCGAGACTAGGGTTACGCCTCAGAAAGCCTTTCAACCATTTCTCTCCTGCCATACCCTTAGATTGAGTAAAATTATTAGGCAACTTATTTCTTATTGCAAGTTGATAGGCCAGAACTCTGATATCTCTTCGTCTAAGGCCGTAAAACCGTTCATCCATAGTTTTACAGTAAGTAACCAACTCTGCTTCTAATGTACTCAAAACCGGCCTTCTACCAAGAGGAACTGACACTAAATCATCAATAGTTTTTGTAGGGTGGTTAACATAATTTTCTAATGTAGATCGAGGAACATTAAACATTTTGGAAGCCTTTAGAAACCCCATTTCTTTTTTTTGACAACATTCACAGCCTTAAGCATGTCTTCTTTCTTCCACTTCTTTCTTGGCGGCATCTGAAACATACCACACCACCACTGTGTAATACGTGCCTAATATCGGATATCCGATATTAGGCCCTCCCAACTATCCGATATTAGGACCGAGGCAAACTCGTTGCAAACAAAAACTTAACCTCAAAAGTAAGACCGCTACGCAATATTTGACGGCAGATCATTAACCTACAATTATGTTACATATAGTAGAAGTTCAAACATACCTTTGTTTATAGCTTCAGATAAAACACCAACTAACCACTGAAAATATTGCAAATCTCGAAAAACACAAAAAAATTTTACAGCACCGACACAGATCACGGCAGGCGTCTTAAACTCACATGAGAGGTCAGTTGGGGGGAGGGGGACGTGCTAGAGCTGTTTTCCGCTCTGAGCAGCACCTGTCAGCTGAGATACAGTGGTATCAGATATTATGCAGGTATCCGATATTTGGTCGGTTTACCTTACAACTTCGGTAATAAAGTAAATGACATTATTAGGCCATTTCCATTTCATATCTCATATTTTGGTTTTGGTAGCTGAAATTAAAAATCTCATTTGTTTCTTGGTTGTGTTATCAGGAATTAACTTAATTAATGAGGGTTCTAATGACCAATGACCTGCAGCATATTTTTTAAAGGATAGATTGCACTCTCCCCCCCCCCCCCAAGAGTATTGTCAACATTCGATTAAATTGAATAATTTCAATGTTAGTTCATTCCCACCCAGATTTTTTTTTTACTTCTATTTAATTGATTACAAACCCCTACCCAACTTTTTGTCATCTAATATAACCAATTAAAAACCAAACATCAATTAATCTTTTTTGTTGTTTTCCTTTTCCCTTCCCTTTCAGCTCATTATATTTTGTCAAAAACATTTTTCACTGAACCGCCGTTCAGAGGATCAGGCTTTTCCGAGAATCAATTGCACCACCCCTTAATGTATTTAACATATATTACATTTTCAAAAAAAATAATTATTTATTTAACACAACTAATGATGTTTAATTTTTGTCCGTAAATTTGTTATTGGTCCCTTCTTGCTTATATCATTTAATGGTTTCGACCAAATATGTCTGACTTTGTATTTAAAAGAGTAAAATCGTTTAGGTACATGCACAATTGTGCTTTTTCTCAGCCCATATGAGAAAATGAAAATTACATAAAAATTTCTAATCCACTCAAAAACTATAACGAAATGATTTTGATTTTTAGTGTTAATAAATTAAGGTACTATTTATTTCATAATTTACTTGCAAATATTATGTTTATTACATTAATATTATCTTCTAACAAACACTGGTGTTAAACTGGTCACACAACAATTTAGTGGAATTGTGTTTGTCGGTTGATAAATTGCTTAATTTCGAACATAATATCGATTTCATATTTAACATGGTTTTAATTTTGGAAAATTTAAATATCCTTTTGTATCTACATTCTTGTATGAATTGTAAATTATCTAAGCGTTCTGACTAATTAAAACGTTATTTGGTTTAGATAACGAGTAAAAAGTATTTTTTCACACGCCATTAAATAAAACAAAAAAAAACTCTATTAAATCACAGAGTTTGTACTTGAAATGAAGGTTAATGTAATATATAAAATAGGCCAATGTAATTCACATAAGAGTTTCATTTTAATCTTGATACACCGTGGTAAGTACACTACAGTATTTTTAATTAATGGGAAAATTAAAAAAAAACATTTTCACGTATTGTAATAGGTAGGCCTACTTTTTGAACCTATATCAAATTTATAATTAGGTAATTTGAACAATGTAACTTGATATAAAAAAATAATTATTGTATTTTCAAATAAATTATTAACTGTAAAGTTCATTTTCTTGCTTTTGTGGCATTTTTTGGGTAATATATTTCACCAAATTTGAACTACACTACTTCCACAGATTTTAAGACATAACGAATTTGTACAATAACTAACACGATTTGTTTTCTTATTGTAACAAAGGTTAGTACTGAACGATTTATATAGTAATAAATGTCGATTAATACATTTTTGGACCCTTGGTGCGAGAATTTTAACAAAAAATTATCAAAATATTTACTCATTATAGAAAATATTGGTTTTGTTAGAATCTCCTACTATCGTTCATTCTTTTTCTATATCTGTGAGAATGAATCTTTATTCTGCACACTTTTGTTCTTATTTATTTCAGATTTTTCTACATATTAAATTTTCTATAATATTCTGTGTCGGAAATAAGTGAATCTATCCGTTTTGAGTTACTCTAAGAAAATGTGGACCCATATTATTAAATGTATTATCTGTGGATATTTTAACTATATCTCTGGACTTTTTATCATAATTCAAAAGTTGGGACATCTGCCTTAGATAAGGAAAACACAAAAAACGATTTTATCAAATTTTGCTAAAATATAGGTTCGTAAATTAAAGGTAATAAACTAAACATCGGCTATGGGACTCTACAGTTTACATTCATATTTCAGTAAAATGCGAAGGTTAATTAACTAAATCCGTGTGCAAAATATCAAGTTACGTTTTTTCTATCTACAAATAACCGATATGATAGTTTTGGGGACGATAGCTTTGGTAGTTTTAAATTAGTTTTAGGGATGAGTGAGGCAATGTTTTTGCGCCACTTATCTACGATGCACTATTTGGGTTTCAAGACCTTTATGTGTTTGTCTGTTCTAAGAACAGTGTTTGATTTAAAAATTCTAAGAAAAGTTTTTATGAACTTCTATCCTAATAATGCTAAATATTTAGTGCTAGAACAGACCTTATAACGTCCATGTTTGATTGAGTTATGGTAAAGATTCATACGATATTAATGTTTGAAGATAATGTATAATTTGGAGCTAACAAATATGTTATATATTGCCTAATCTAATTGTTTTGATACCGTTATAAATATAAAATATATCATTTTACCCATAAAGAATAATAGTCGCGAAACAAACATATTATAATTGACTTCCAGGTTCAATAATAAAAGTAGATTGAAATATCAGGATAAATATGTTTTTAACTTTCTTATCGAAATGCAAAGGCAAAATTACGTAATAGATTTAATTTTATTCATGAAAATGCAAACTATCATTTGTAGAAAATATAATACTTTTAAATATTATTAACATTACCTAACAATATCTAAACATGAATAAATTAAATTGGTAAACAGTGCCTTAAGCTGAATTATTTGAAAATAGCCAATCACATTAATGATAATATGTTTTCAACAAATTATAAATTGTACTTTTCTTCCAAATTTATCGTTCCATTTATGAGTCTAAAGGCTGCTAGAAGTAAGATTTTAAGCACTTTCCAGAGATTTTCTATGCCTCGTAGCATGGAGGGAAATAATCTTGTTCTATTTTATCTCTGAAATTGTGCTCAACTTTATAATATTCACTCTTTTTACAATGACGTTTATTTTACCATTAACAGATTAATTCACTTGCAAATCCATGTTTATAGAGTCACTGACCGACTAACCATGAAGATCCATACTTATCTCTTATCACTTGCGGCCATCTGCGTGTTTTCAAATCTGTAAGTATTAAATGTTTACTAGCTCACACCATTTAAAAAAATTTTCCTGACAAGTTTTATGTTCCAGATTTTTAATTTGTTAAATATAATTATGATGCTACACAAAATTTGAGAATGAATACTGCAGGAAATAAGTAGCCTAAACATTTTCTTAAAATATGCTAAAATTATTTCATTAATTTTTCCTGTAATATAGCCCCTAAGAGTTTCAAGTAAAATATATCTCTTTTTTTCCCAAAAAAATTCTAAATCAGGAGTTGTAAAACAAAATAAAATACTGCAACACAGTCATTTAAAAGGGAATTTATCACGGAAGTGTTCACCTATCTTTGGGGAAATATACAATTTATTAACCAAAATCCTTTAGATCAAATCACAATTATTGGAAATGGAGGTTCTGTAATTTCGAAAATAAGTGGACTGAAATCGTTTAAACCCAATGTCACAAATATAAGTATTAATGGGCCTATGTTCTTGATAACGAAACAATAATCAATAAAAATTTTAAAGTTTGTATTAAACGTAAGGTATCTAAATTTAAAAATATAAATATAATTTTTTAATGAGACTCTGTACTAGGTCAAAAGCAAGGTAATTGTGAGAAGGACATTGGATAAAAAAGCACAACAAATTAAGAATTGCAAAGAATAATATGTTATTTAAAAATATCATCTGAAATAAATGGAAAAAATGTTTGTCATAAATAAATTTTAATTCAAAATGTATTTACATTTTACTATTCGATTGCAATAATAGACTTCATATTTTATAACATTTCGTAGCCCTATTCATGTTACACACTTTCCTCAAATAAGTATTAAAACAAAAATCGTGTTTTAATTTAAAAAAATAGATTTATCTTAAAATAAACAATTGAAAAATTATAAATTCTTTAGGCAATTGTATCACTTCGTAATAATTATATTTTGAATAAAGAAAATCTCAATTATTAAAATAAGATTATTTATTTTTCTAATTGAGAAGAGAATTGTGGAATTGTATTAGATTTATAGAAAATTTGAATTTGTTTTTAATTATTCTTTCGAATATCAACAGATTGTCCCATCAAACATAAAAAAAAAAAAGTGTGTGTGTGTGGGGGTGTGTGTGTGTGTGTGTGTGTGTGTGTGTGTGTGTAAAAGTATAAAAGATTTTGTACTTTTAATTTAATTTTTAATTTTATCTAATCTTATAAATGGTTGTATCTTATTTTTATAGAGCTGCTTTGGGTCAAAAAGTACTACTTGTTAGATTTTTGAATGTATCAAACAGAAATGCGACAGTTTATGTGCTGAACAATTCTGACAAACCTAAATATATGGCAACAAGGAAACCTAATTACCATGTCACGATTGTTTCCAACGTGAAAAGTCGATTTATATTTGAAGATGCCAACACTGGAGAAAGACTTTTGGGAAATAAACAATTAGTATACTCTGCTACAGCATCCAAACCGTCAAATGAAATATTGGTAGTGTATAATGACGAGGGTAAGTACCAAACATTTGTCATCATTACGGAGCCGAAATCCTGTTGCTGCTTAACTTGCTTCGATGATAAATAACAATAAACCAAGATAGAGGCGGAAGGTACAATATGGATTGATATTATAATGACAGATTATCAACGCAGTAGATTTCATGTAATAAAGTTTATTTCTGGTTATAGATGGAAAGACATTTGTTGTGGTATATTAAATCTATTGTTAATAAAGACAATGATGTATTCTAATTTTTATTTATTAACCTTTTGTAAAACGAGAAACGTTTTTGGACAAAACATAGTATAATATAAATGTTAGAAGTGGTTATTTTATTTACTCCAGATCACTTAAATAGATAGACGTAAACAGTTTTTTTAAGAATAATACTTCCTCTTTTGTACGTTTGACACAAGCTTATAGATTTTTTTATATTACGTTGTTATTAATGTTGATCTGTTGACTGACATCAGTTTTAATAAAGCCTTTAAAAAAAAATCAAAAAACTAAATATTGTTATAATTCTCTCGAGATAAGAAAAAATTTACAAATAAAAATAAAAGTTAAAAAAATTATTTTTGTATCACTGTCATCAATGCGTATCTATTGACTGACACCATTTTAATAAAACCTTAAAACTATTGTTTTAGTTTTATTTCTAATAGTAAATTATTATTATTTATTTTGCTTTCAACTTAGTTAATTTAAACATCTCTTGTATCGTTAATTTTTTTTAGAAATCTATATTAATTTTTTTAGTTAATACATTAAAAATTCCACCATTTTGTTTTGGTAATCCACAAACAATTTTTTTTGGAACATAATTAAAATTATTCATCATTGTTGAGTTGTATTTACATTCAGTATAATCATTTAAAACGTATTTAAATATCTGGGACATTCTGTCAAAATGGCATGGAGCCCAACAAAAAAGTTGATGGCTACCATTGTCGAAAGTGTCATAAATAGTAATTAAAATAGAAACTGTGTCCGGAAGGTTTCACCATGAAACAGGTGACGCCAAATTTGATCACATTCTGTTGGGTCCTAATGCATATTATCATTTTCTTTAGTTATTACAGATCTGTTAGTTTCTGTTTGTAATGTTTTATTATTTATAAAAGTTTAAATTGTGGGTGTCAAAGGACATAAACGCATTATCTCTTGCTGTTTTAACTTCAGACACTTGAAGTTGTCATAACTTACACAATTCTGAGATTTGATGTTAATTCGTTGAAAATAATCTTCTAATATTTGTAACAAATCTTTGAGCTATTTTATAACAAATATGAAAATCATTAAACGTTTTATATATATATATATATATATATATATATATATATATGGATCATTTTGAACACTAATAGGTTAACATCTCTTAAATCATAAATAAAAAAATATTAAATAAAAATTAAACCTGTTTTTTCTGGGTTTAATAGTCTAATAATAACTGTTCTAAAATCAGTTACAATTTTCTCCAATACAGCGGACTTGAGCGGAAAACTAAATTTTATTTAAGCCCACATTGAAAGTCAGAAAAATATAATTGAAAAGTGAAAATGGCGGCCAGTAAAAAAACCTTTTGTTTATATCTCGTGTGTTATTAAACTTTTAATACGCTAAATTAGATATTCTGGAAGTAATGGTTCCACCTCTCTACGATGAAAACTGACGAAGTTTAAACCTCCAACCTCTCAATAAAATGTGATCTTCGTATAGTTTCGACCGAGTCCAGTACACAAACATAGTGAGTAGAATCTTTTTAATATATTCAAGGCCAGTTAAGGTTAAGTCGTCAATAAAGTAATTACAGGGTACAGAAAACTTGTTTCACACATACTATGTAAACTGGGTAAAACCTCTTAATCCAACAGTTTAATATTTCCTACAAACCTTAATAGTTCATCTCTTCAGAATTACATTTAGACAATTTGCTTGTCTGATGGAAGTGGGTAAAGTACCCAACCACTTGTTTTTTATATACCAGTAAATTGTAAAAGAGAAAATGACATCACCTAGTAAAAGGAGCAAGATGTTGATGTTTTTACTCCTGCAATAACAAATACGCCTTTTAACAAAACATTTCAAACTTCAACGTCTAACTTAATCCTAATATTATACTGCTTGGCTGTGAATTTTTAACACAGAATATTTAGTGGGTGATAAAATGTTGTTTAAATAACTGTTAATCACAATTTAAAATCACTGTGATTTGTCGTTATAATTCACTACTTTCAATGTTACTGTAAAATCGCTATTATTCCCATCACCGACTGCAGTAGTTATATTGTCTTTGACCTATGATTTTCTATTTGTTGCGCGGAATGAGATGGGGTCCAAAACCCGCTTCTTTAGAGTCAAGGAAAGTCGAAACAGATTATTACGAAATGTAATAACTTAATTTTTAAAAAAAGTAACAAAAACTACCATGGATAAATAAATTTAATAAGTAATAGAAATTTGGTTGGAAAATACGTTTCTACGTTGTTTATGTGTAAATCAGTTTTCTATATAGTGGATTTAAGAAGATAATAAACAAGAATTTTAAAATAGTGGGTTCCTATTTAAAGAAAATTTAAATTATCCATCATATTGGAAAACCAGAGCTGATTTCAGATCGGTCAATTTTTTTATTTTTTCAAAACTGTTTCCACACATTTCAGATATGTCAATGAACACTTTTTAGATATAGTAATGAGTTACTCCATGTTAGGTAGTTTTGTTTTTAACGTTTGAAAGATTACTTATTATCGTTCATTGACCTCGCCTCTGTGACATTATCATCGCGAACAGGCAGGTTATATTGTTGTAATCTGTGGTTGTCGAAACAGCAGATGTACTGGCCTCCCGGCCTGGCAAGCCTGGGTTCTGTCAAAATCTGATGGACATTTCCGCCACATCTGTAAGCTCAATATATGATTAAATATGTTCAGCTTTATGCTAAAGATACATTACAATTTTTATAAGATACTTTCAATTATTTATCTTACTTCATTTTTAAAGAACTTTAGTTTTATTCATTATTTAATAATAATTCTTATGTCTTATAAAAGTAACACAGAATAACTTAAATTAGTACATGCACATGTCTTCCTTGCCTTCTCCTAAAAGAGGGTTAATTGTTCTAGAAATGAAACAGTAATACATTAAACAAAACAGAATTAAATGTCTTCTACGAAAACTTGCAATCATTTAAACCATAAAACAAGAAACTTGATATAGATGTAAATATATTGTTTTTTACATTCTGCATTATAGATTACATATAAAAAAACCTCGTTGAAAATAAAATGGTACATACAGTATTACGCTAAACAATTTTTTCCTCATCCATTCATAATAAGTTTAGCTAAGAAAAAAAGGAATATTAGTTCAAAATTAAACGATATAACTTGAATTATTATAATACTTGTGGAATTAGGTATCCTGTAGGAAACTTCTTTCGAGATTACTTTTATTAGAGTTGACAGATAAGCAGATGCTAAACTAAAATTTTAATAAAAAAATGATTAATAAAAAAGTAATTTAGATGAAAATGAAAGAAATAGTTAAGTCTACTATTTTAGAAATTCAATTACATTCTACTTTTAAAATTGTTGGATAGCTATAAAGTGTTCATATTATTGATATAGGTTATTTTGAAATTTGAAAGTTAACACCTCAAAATTCAGTTATTTGTGAGCATGAATCAACTACTATTATCATGTGATATGTGAAAGAGGACCAACATAGGCCAAATGTTGCTAAAGGCCATTTTTAAAACTAATACTAGTAATCTAAGAAAGGGCTAAAAAGTCAAAGCTGGGAAAGTAACTAGGATTATATTAACAAGCATTGTCAGAGAAAATCAAAAATCATAGGACTACCCAACGCTAGGAATGTCAAACATCAAGTTCAACTGAAAATCTATACGGGTGAACTAAAAAATCAAGGGTGTTATACCAACGGCGTCGATATCTAACGGTTTTATCGGAGTGATAAATACTCGCAAAATAATAAAATTACCAACCTTCCCCCACTCTTCTAAAATATACCTTCTCTCTAGAATTCACCTCTACAGTTGCAGAATGTAACCACGAATTTATAAAATACACCCGCAGTCGTGCATTATGAGCTTGTAACGTTTGTAACATTTCCTTTCCTCTATTAAAAGTTTAGCATGGACCTTATGATCACTCCTTGTGGAGATTTACCCGAAAAATTTAACCTTATTTAAAGTAAAGGAATATTTATTTTTCAATTTTTAATCCAGTTTTTTTACAATGGAATGGTCTTATTTCCATACTGATTTATCAAACTATTGAAAACGAGTGTTAAATCATGTTTTAGAAATGTTATTATACATATATTTTCTTTAGGCTATTATAAAAACATCAATACTATGTATCACTATAAAAATAATATTTACAAATTGTACTTTTGACTTTCGGATGTTCTTGTTTGTTCTTTTTTCTCTTCCAGAGTAATGGGGGGGGATTTCTGGGAACTATATTATATTTACTATTCAAGTAAATGTCTTTTTATAATTTTTGTTTAGATAAGCAAATGTTATAGTTATAAACTATGCATATTAGTTTTATGTATAGGTGTGTAAGTATGATTGGGCGTAAGTGTATATATTTAAGAATATGGTACAGGTCAATGTACACTTTATGTCTATTGTAGATTTGTTAAATTTGTTTGTTTGATTTGTTTGTTTTTGTTTCTCTTTTTTCTCACTCACTGATTACTATTGTATAAAATAGCTGTAATAGATGTGTTAATATTTTATATCTGTATTGATTCTGGAGGGAAATAAAATAAAATATATTAAATATATATATATATATATATATATATATATATATATATATATATGTGTGTTTGTTGAAAATAATATCTTACCCAAACGAAATCAGGAAGTAAATCAAGAATTATATTTAGTTTTTCATCCTCTTTCCTTGGTGCCTCATGAATCTTGGCTGCATTTTACTAATGCTGATAAATTCTCGATGATCTTGTGCCCCACCAATTCCCAATTCCCAACAACTTATCCCCATCTACAATATCTTCCGCAAATCTTGAGAAAATGGGCTAGGTAAGTTATTGTTTGGAAGAGCCCTCATGTGATAAGATTTATCGGTAATGTTCCTACCCAATCATAAATTCTCTAGGATTATACTCTCACTGTGTAGGCACCAGATAAAGGTATTGAGACTAAGTAGACATAGAGCATTCAAATTACATTCTCAAACCCTGGAAGTTTGGAATGCAGTTGTGAGATCAGTATATGGAAACTGTAGAACAAACTTTTCAAATGTGAGGTACTGGAGAAAACCATATTAGTTTTTGGCTAATTCGGTAATAATTCTCTAATCCTATAATACTCCAAAAGAGCATAATAGGTTCTAATCCTCACGATGAATATAACTAAGCTGACTGAATCAATATATGGAAACACACAAGGACAGAGCAACCATCAAATCTACAATATGTCACACAATTGGACACAACACAGGACATCTAGGTTCTTAATGTTCGATCTGTGTTGTCGAATGAGACTTATTGTAACATTCAGACATGTTAACTGACCTCAAAAAACGAGCTGCGCGACACTCGAAAATAAAAAATAATGTCACACATGGGCTTCAACAACGGGGGGGACGCGTCCCCCCAATATTTGAGATGTAAAATATTTTTGCTAAAAACGAATGATTTACTTAAAACCTTAAAAGTTAAACATCGGGCTTTGTCTTTACTAGGGTTTTTAACATTACATTTCTGTTACAAACGCAAATAGAATTAATTTTGAATAGTTGTATGTAATAAAGCCCAGTATGTTGGTAGTTAGTTTGTCGGCGTGGAGTATCGTTGTATCGTCTTGAATCTGATCTGACTCATTGCGCAGAAGGTTTGTTTCTCCGCTCAGCTTAAAAAAGTTATAATAATTAGATTTATTGTTTTAGTGTACTTCATTTGCTGACAAAATATTAAAATAAATGCATAAAAAGGATGTTTTGAGAAGTTTAATTTAAAAAAAAATTTCATACCACCAGACCCCCGGCATATGTCCCCCCCAATAATGAACTGGTGATGACGCCCATGATGTCACATCATCAAATTTTTTTTCTTAACTAATCATAGTTTTATTTTATCCAATACTTCATAAAAAGAGGTTCCTTACATTTCTGTGGAATTGAAGTGGTTCTGTATTCCTTCAATTGAAGCCACTAAGTGTATTTTCATTGTCCCAGTATAGTCTTTCTTTCCTCCCTTGGATCATCGAGATGTTTATTTTAATCGGGTTTAATCGACAACACAGCTTTGAGGAATCGGTTCGGAGTCGACAAGGTGTCAATGGTCGCTTCCACTTACATTAAACAGGAGGCGTCATTGAAACAACCGACGCACCGCCACTTGTTTCTATTTTTAATGATGACAATATTCTAACTTACGATATGAAAAATTGAAATATTATAAATATTAATTTTTTTTACTGTTTGAAATAAGTGTTAAATCAACTTATTGCAAAATATGTAGACAATTTGTATTTAGCGGTTGTTGAAAACTAAATGCATAAATGGACTTTGTAGCGCACAACTAGATCACCCATTGTAAAGATTAGTAGCAACTGAAAGACAATCAATTTACCACTTGGAAAGATTCATCCTGCGCTGGACGTCCCCCGATCTTTTTCTGTTTTGATCTTAATTAAATCTGAAACAAAAGTTATATAATTTTATTATACGAAATTTCAGACTTTGAAAAAGTGGGTACATTTTATGCAAATGACACAAGTAAAAATTAGATTTTTGTTTTCTTATTTTATTGTTAACTCGCTATTCCCAACTCAACTGTCACTCTAAACAACTACTGATTCGCTTAAAAAAATTATCGGAAATATTAACCTCGTTATTAAATCTTAAATTACACCCTTTATTATTTTAAATATCTAAATGATATAATCTGTCGATAAGCCCTAATAGGCAAAGATAATGTTATTTAATGTAAATTGCAACAGTGCAGTGTTGGAAGAGGTAGTACGAGCTTGTTATGTTTTGTAGTAGCCCGCGGTGTTGTGTTGCACAACAATTAATTTTGTATCAGAGAAAAACATCAATTTCCGATAGAGTTTACCTATTAGGGGTGGGGGGAGGAAAAGTATTATATTATGTCTGTGTAATCCAGTAGGTGTGTTCACTGGGGATAATGAGTTTGCCTAAATAAAACAAACCCTTAATTGATGCACACATAAAGGGTGCAATTTAGAAATGTGAATAACTTAAAATATACGTTTATAAAAAAAGTTTATAAAAGTATATATTTCTACAAAGCACGATAATAAGAAAAGTTATTTATAATATAATAATAAAAAATTGTTAAAAATTTAAAGTTTGACGTAATGAGTAAGTCTACAGAATTGCAAATTAGGCCCTACATCTGACGTCATATTTTTGATAAAGTTCAACCGGATGTTTATCTCGCATACTTGTATAAAAACTAGTAGACAACATTTCGAGAGTATAAATCAACTCTCGTTATCAAGTAATGAAACTTGGTTTTTTATTCTCTACTATTTATAAACTGATAGCGCGAGTCAATTTATAGTCTCTGAACGTAGTCTATTATTTATTATGTACAAACATCATGGCGGACAATTAAACCGTATCAATAATATGATAAAAATTTGCATTATTAAATAACTTAATAACTTCAAACTACCATAAACGTACACAATTTGATTATTCTAGCTGTCCTATAACTGTATCAAAAGATTCAATAAATTGTGGTAAACGTACAAAATTTATCTAAAATAAAAAATCCTAGCTCTATCTAAGGTATAACCGATGAAGATACGAATAGTCATAGAAAAAAACTTGGAGATCTCGCTAAATCCGTAGCTGCTGCTGCAATCCGTTTTTTGATAGGTCTCCGTTTAACCACAACAGACCTCCAAACAATTTGCTTCATCCATTATGAACTTTTTGGTGGTTAAAGATTAAACATTTTAACTTTTGGGAATTTTTCCGTCGGTTATAGGCCTAGTCTAAAAGCTAAAAGTTTGTCAAATTTCAAGTTTCTAGCATATCTGGAAGTAGGTTAGAATTTGTATCAATGAGTGAATAACTTCCTCAAGAGGTTGTGCATATGTTAGATTTTATAATATGTAATATATATTTTGTAATAATAATAATAATTTTATTTGTATTCAAAACTAAATAAGTCCTTTACAAACAGTGTTAGGTGACATATAAATTTATATCTAGTGTGATATATTTAACTTTGTACCCTTTTGAGTGATTAAGAAGGAACAAATTACGAAATTTCTGCTTTTAAATAAAATAACTTATTATAAATTACATACACAAATAACAATATTCAATTAATTGTGACAATAAATATAATATATGAAGCTATTAGACTGAAATAATAACATCACTTCATTCTGAGATTAAATTTTTTTTTCAAATTAGTTTTTAAAAAATACATAGGCAGTCCCTCTGGAACATATCATGTAAAGTATTCCTGTGTGTGTGTGTGTGTGTGTGTGTGTGTGTGTGTGTGTGTATGTGTGTCTGTGTGTGTGGGGGGTGCGTGCGTGCGTGCGTGCGTGCGTGTGTGTGTGAGAGAGAGAGGGTTTGTCTCAACAAAAATATGTAAATCTTTAAAATAGTGAAATATATAATATAAACCCATATATCTATATACAATTAAACCAATAAAAATAACAAAGAATTTATAAAGCTGAATTAGATATTTCACTACTTTTCAAAATATTTACATAAAAAATGTTCATAAAGTATAGAAAATGTTAAATCTTTAAAACGGCTGAGCATAAAATGTTCTTTTTTGGTATATGTTGTAAAACAACTTGTATATTTTAGTTTTTATAGTTTAAAATTCTGGCTGCCATCTCGGATTTTCCATCTTGAAATTTGGTTTAATTTTTTAAATATGAATAGGATGTAAGACATGTTTTTGCATTGTTTTTAGATTGTGGTGTTTAATTGTTAATTTAATTCTGAGTTTAATTGTGGTGGTGGAATCTGTTCTTTTAAACCTATTTTTCTAAAAAATAATCAACTATACAATTAGAGAATATTTAAAACCATAATTTACAGGTGGAGAAATGAGTTAGGTACCTTTAAATATAATACTGTAGTTTTCAACTTGTGATTTTCAAAAATATTCAAAATCTTGCTCTAGAACTATTCGGCACAGGCCTAAACTGTTATAAAATCCACCAACTACTTTAGAAATTGTCTGATCAGTATTAGCGTTAATTTCTGTTCTTATCCAATGTTGTAGTTCATTTAGGTTTTCTGGTTGCTTGAAATAATAAATCTTACAGCCATTCAAGACTGTCCTAGATAGCTCTAGGGCAATAATTTGAGCATCTTTGAAAATCACAAGTTCAACACTACAGTATGTATGTTTGTCCAGCTGTAAATTATGGTTTTAAATGTTTTGTAACATAAAAATAATGTAAAAACATATGTCACCTGAACCTATTCCTATTTAAAAAATTAAACCTAGTTTCAAGATGGCTGCAAAAATTTTAAACTATCAAAACTGGAAGTAAATGTTGCCTTATAAACATATACAAAAAATGAAATCACTTTTTATGTTCCGTAATTTTAAAGATTATTTTATTACATCATACTTTATAAACACTGTATATTGTATTGAGTTGAAATTAGACCTATAGGCTATGAACGAAAGTGTTAGCTGAAGCATGTAACACATAGAGATGTGTTAGCTTAACAAATTACACCTAAGCTTAACTAATTGCATAAGAGAAAATGGAAAGAGCTATGTAAATAAATTATTGTTCTTCTGGATTCTAAGTACGTTCTTAACATTATAAAAAATACAACTGTTAATGAGTTTGATATAGTGTTTCCCATGTATAGCCAATAATCAATATTCCAAATTGAAATCGTAATACAATTACAATTACAAAAACGTTTTATTATACGATTATACGATTAACATTCATGGATATAAATGTCGCATTTTCTGTCGTAGGATCGTATCTAGTGGCTGCAGAATGTCAATATACAGTATATAAGATATCCAGGTCATTGAAATATTTACGAATAACACAAGTTTACACTGACATGTTGGTTTAATTTTACTGATAATTAATTCTGGTGAAATCTCATATATATATATATATATATATATATATGACTAAAATAACTTAAAAACCACAAAAACAACTATTACGAAGTTAAAAAATTGTCAATTTAATACAATTTGACTAATTCTCTTAATTTTCTTATATATTAATTACAAATATTTGAATATTCCTAATTACCAAGAATCCAGAATGAATCTAATTATTGTGACTTACAGATCTGATTCTACGTTATAGTTTAATAATGACTTGTATTTCCTATATAAATGACTTGTAACTTAGACTATATTCCTAACTAAAACTATCCAAATTCCTAACAGCGCGCAGACAAAAAACTCGGCTGATGGGTGAGGGGGGTGGGCTTATTAACAACAACAATCTCTATCCTCCTCGGCGCATTCGGAACAAAACATCTCTTAGTACACATTCTAACACTATATTCCAACAGTTTTTAGGATTATTCTATTAAGGAATGCTAATGTATAAAAAATTAACAAATATTTTACGATTTGTCAAATATTCATAAATCTATCCAGATTATTAGATACTTGTTTTATTTCTTCGCCAGAATGAATTATTTGGAATAAAGCAAGCAAATAATTCAAATTTATGTTTGAAATTGTTAAGGAACAAATAATTACAAAATAACTTAAAAAACTGTACGGTTGCATATCTTCCTGACAGCTATAGTGATTAGTCTGCCTGGATTCTGAAACTTGCTAAATCGATAATACACAGTTTATGATGACAGTTAATCCTCCTTGATAGAAAGCAGTTTCATTTATATAATATATAGTTACCAAATTTAGTAAACCTAATTTTTGGTTAGGTTTACATGACAGGAACGGGGTAAGTACCATGATTACTTCTTTCATTTATAACATACTAATTTCTGTTCATAAATAAATCCTGTTTTAAGTAATTTAAACACACCATTGTCTTCAAACAAAATTAATATTCTTTCCATCTATAACCAGAAAATATTACATAATTTACAGAAAATGTACTACGTTTAAAATTTTTCAATATTTAAAATTTTTATGTCTAAACCTTTGTTATCGATGTTGCATATTCGTCATCTAAAGCTTTGTTTTTTAAGGATAAAATAAAGCAATAAAGCCTAAAGTTTCAAAATATTTTAATAATACAAATGAGCTACAATTGTTTCGCCTTGTGACATCATCGGGAAACTGTTGTTTTTTTGTTTGTTATTTATTTAATAAAACCTACAAGCTGAACTGCAACAAGATTTCGGCTCTGTAATGGTCACAAGTGTTCTGTAATCAGCCTCCTTTGTATACACTACGGTTGTTTTATCTGAAGGAGTGGCTATTGTAGGATAGTATACATATTGTTTATTTCCCCAAAGTCTTTCTCCTGTACTCGCATCTTGAAATGTCCATGGATGAGTGAGGAAGGTATAAGTGTCAAAAGATTCATTTGCCTCCAATGTTTTATAACTTTTAGCATTACCGTCGTAGTCCATCCAAAAAATTGTCATCTTTCTGTTTGATACATTAATAAATCTGATCAAAACTCTTTCTTTACTCTCTACAGATTTTTGACCCAACACGGCGCTGTAAAAATAATATTTATAAGATTAGTTTGAAATTATTTATAATTAAGAATCATCATAATATATATATATATATATATATATATTTTTTTTTGTTTCAAATTTTGTACGCGTTTTGCTTGGAGAATCCATAGTGTTGTGGTGGGTTATAAAAGTAAGTAAGAGGGTTATAAACGTAAGTAAGTTTTTGATATGATTTGCAAATTTGTTATGTTAGTAAAATATTTTTTGAACAAAAATTTAATACGAGAATTATTAGATCATTTTACCAGGTGGACACACACTCACACACATTTAACCTATTTAAAGCCTGAAGGAACAAAGTGTTAATAATTGAAAGAATAACTTTAGGCAATTCAAAATATACAAAAAAAAATTAAAAATGGTACAATTGATTTCATAATTAAAAATTAAATATCTCATTTTAATAATGACTTTAATTAGGTGTTGTAGTAATTACTACATAATTAGGTTATATAATTATTATTATTGTGTAGTCTACAATTAATTAATTATTTTCAATTATTTATTTTAAGATAAATCTACAATTGCAAATAAATAAAACAACTTTTGTTTTAATACATATTTGGGCAAAGTTTATTGCTTGAATATATAAACTGTCATTATTAGAATCAAATGGTAAAACGTAAATACATTTCAAATTTAAATCTAGTTATGATATTTATTTCAGATGATGAATTTTAATAAAGTATTATTCGTTACGATTTTCAATTTGTCGTGATTTTGACCCTTTTTCAAGTCACATATCTGGCGCAGATTCTAATTAAAAAAATATTCTCTCTATTTTAAAGTTTAGAAAAGGTGTTTCTTCAATTTATTAAAAAGTTTAATATTTTTTTATTACTTTCTTTATTGAGAACATAGGTCCATAAATAATCTGTTATATAACATTGCGTGTAAAAGATATCAGTATAAATGTTTAAATTTTTACATATCTCCACTAACTTTTGTGATATGGGTCAAAGGATTTTGGTTAATAACCTACATTGTTTTATTTTTTAAAGTATAACCTGATTTGGAATTTTCGGGACAGAAAAACAGATATGGTTTAATTGCGACCTTAGTGGGTCGCAGTATAATATATAGTATAATATAAAATATATAATATTACAGAAAACTAATTATAGGTTACTTATTTCCTCTAGTATTCATTACCAAATTTTGTGTTCATTCATAATAATATTTTACGAACTAATTATATTTACGAATAAAACCAATTTTGAATAAAGTTGGTTTGAACGTCTGTAAAAATAAAATCAGAGCTAATGAATTTTAAAGAGGTTCATATATGTAACAACCATAAGGAAATACAGAGGTTTTGGAATCAGAAACATAAAAAATATTCAAAAAAATCTCTGTAAATGGTGAGGTAGTAAACATTTAATACTTACAGATTTGCAGACATGCAGATAGCCGCAAGTGATAAGAGATAAGTATGGATCTTCATGGTTAGTCGGTCAGTGACTCTATAAACATGGATTTGCAAGTGAATTAATCTGTTAATGGTAAAATAAACGTCATTGTAAAAAGAGTGAATATCATAAGCACAATTTCAGAGATAAAATAGAACAAGAAGAGTTCCCTCCGTGTTACGAGGCATAGAAAATCTCTGGAAAGTGCGTAAAAACTTACTTCTAGCAGTCTTTAGACTCATATATGGAACGATAAATTTTAAGAAAAGTACAATTTATAATTTGTTGAAAACATAATATCGTTATTGTGATTGGCTATTTTCAAATAATTCAGCTTAAGTCGCTGTTTTCCAATTTAATTTATTCATGTTTTGATATCGTTAGGCAAAGTTGACAATATTTACAATTTATGATTTATACAAATGATAGTTTGGATTTTTATGAATAAATTCAAATCTATTACATAATTTTATTTCTTCATTTCTATAATAAATTAAAATCATATTCGTCCTGATATTTCATATCAGCTGTTATTATTGAACCCGGAATTTATGGATAAAATCAAATATAAATTAGTATATGAACTATATTTACCAAATGTAAGTGTCGCACATTTGTAGAATTAATTTTAATAAAACCTCTGAATAGCACACATTATATGAATATAGTAATATTGTTTGAAGTTATGTTACGATAATTATATATTAATTACTGCTTTTGTTATGATAAGTATTAAATTTTGTGCTATTTGGACTCAAATTAAATTTAAATTTTATATTGAAATTTGATTAAGACGTCAAGGAAGTTGTAATGTTTTAAATTATAAATGTATGATTTAATGTAGTCATATTAACAGACAAAATAAAACATATATGTTATTTATACATTAATTTCATACGAATCTTTCAGCATAACTCAATAAATTATGGAGGTTTTGAGGATCATTGTAGCACTAACCAGTTAGCATAATTAGGTTAAATTCATAAAACCTTTTCTTAAAATTTCAAAATCATGCAGATAAATACACAGAAGTCTTCAGTCTAATAATTCAATGTAGCTCGACATATTGCATTCATCCATCCCTAGATATAATAAAAATACACCAAAACTAATCATCACCAAAAATGTCGTTTCAATAGTCAATAAAAAAATGAAAATTAATCATTGACAGCGTTTTTGAAAAAAAAAAAAAATTATTTTAAATAAAGACCAAAATTTACTTTGATTGCACTAATAGTCGTTGTACCATAATATTTTTTTAATTGCTATTTTACACACGGGTTTCACTTATTAATATTCCCATTTTATTAAAATTTGAACTAAATCTGTAGTGCTCCATAACCGATATTTAGCTTTATACCGGTAACTCACTTCACTTTTATTTTTATATAGAAACGTAATTTTGTTCTTTTTCTTAAGGTTGGCAGCTACCCCCAAATTTGGAGTTATGAGCAAAAGTCCTGAGATATAGTCAAAATATACCCAATACTAAATTTGATTAATATCGGTTCAAGCGTTCATGTGTAGAGCACTTCACATACAACAGACAACATTAAAGTTACACAAATCACGTTTTATTGTTCGGGGTGCCTTAAAACTGATAAACTTGAATCAAAACACTTCGCAGAATTTTTTCTACACTACAGGTATGTAAGAAAGTAAAACCAGGAAGGTAAAGAAATGAAGGAAATCACTGTTAAAGTTTAGACTATTGTACTTTAAAGGCAGTAGTTATTTGAGTGTAAATATTAGATATAAAGTTTTTTTTTAGTACCCGCGTTGTATCCAAGGATAAGCATTTGGGAAGACGTTTGATATTGATGCGGTTTTCTGTCCTTATTAAGAGTAATAACTCACGATCGGTTGAAGAATACACTTCCCTTGTAAGAACTCAAACACTTTTAACTTTAACTATTAAAAACTTCTCGGTTAAGTATTATTCTGTACCCTAGTTCACATGTTTTTTTTCGTATATATCGTCCCTTTAGTAAATGATGTCCATCAAGAAGTCAACTGGCGACTGTGGACAGAGAGTGACTTTTTATATGTTTCTAACCAGGAAACAAGAAAATTCTCGGAATTTCCCTAATTACTAATGGATAAACGATATTACGTGACTTTGTCCATGGTCTGTCCCAAACTATACTCATGTATTCTTTATCGCGTACGTATTTATAAAATTTTGATAAACATTAATGTGTTCATAACAGCCTAAACGTACATTAATATTGCACAGGTGTAATTTAACAATTATTAATACTATTTACGACTACATTTACCGGCACACCGGGCTGGGATTCCTCTAATATTGTCTGTTATTTTTTATTTGTTCATCCATTCCGGATTTCTTTAATAATCTCCAAATTAGTGACATAAATCCACACAGAAATATATTGGAATACATAGAGGCAACCAGACATCCACAAATAGGATTATTGGGTTTCGTATCTATTGTTCAATCAGCAAACCTTATTGTGAAATTTCCTGATGTTACTCATGTCATTTTGGTAGTTTCAATATGAGTACATTATTAAGGAAAGTATTTAAATGTCAAATTAGTGAAGTGTGGGAGATTAAAAATTTAATGGAGTAGAACTATAAATTTTTAGTTTTTTTTAAATTTTATTACTATGTAGAGTGAATTATTATAGATTATTTTCGGTCTAAAGATACTGTTTATTAGATTATACAATAATGGGTTATTTTAACATAAGTGAACTTTTGCCCAAACAGTTTCAGTTCTTATTTATATATTATGTATATAGGGTTGTTAACAAATATTAATTGATGTTTAGATCAAAAGTCCAAAGATAAAACGTGCCTTTTTGTGATAGGCTGGTTTAGGGCTGGATCTTAACCTTATGTTTACGTTTACATAAGGTTAATATATTGAACATACTGGATTTATTACAGTCTTTGTTTCTTGTGGTTCGGGTGATCCTTGTTTTCCTTAATTGATGGTTATCTTAGGAAAAACTTCTTATAAAAATACTGTAATTTAGGAAAATAAACGTCGAACAAATATTGAAAGGTTTAGTTTCTGAAAGGTCCAATTTTGAATGAAGTGACTTTGACAACCCCCCCCCCCCACCTCATATATTCCTAGCTTGCTTTATCTGTGGTTTCCTTATTTCGTAATGATAAAGTTCCTGATACCCAATCATACATACGAAAATATAATTTTTTATAAACATGTGTAGTTAAAATACTTACACTTTTTTTATATTCAACACAGAAAGTTTTAAAATGTCTACTATTTTCAAAATCTCAAATATAGACTCAAAAAAAGTACGTAGTCATTATACGGTGTTCCATACACACCCATATACATTTATTAGATAATTACATTAATACATTAATTACATTAATACATATATACAAGACTCACATAAAACCAAAATTTGTATTTTTTTCTTCTAAAATTACTCTAAAGATTTTCATCAATTTTTGTTAAAATTTGAGCTTAAAGTACAAAAAATGTATTAGTCACCATTTATTTTAAAAAAATTAAAAAAACATCGTTCCGTAATTATCGATTAAAAAAGAGGAAAATAATCGTGTTCGTCTTTGTACGAATTCGAATATCTAAAAATCGGCGAAAGTAATTTTATTTAAATTTTGGTAAAATGTGAAAGATAAATGACCTAAGCCAGTATCACAAAAAACAAGTAAATTAACATTGCTGTTTTAGGGTTATTAATAAAAAAACCCTCGACAACGGTCAGAGGTTATTTCAGTAATTATTTATTTACAGCGTGTTACATGGTTGAAATGACCTAATTATGAATATGACATCGATACCACAAGTACCTATTATAATACTTGTAAACCCGTTACTTTTATTTCTGTACGTTTCCGATTATTTAAAAATACTCCAATGTACATACCACGATCTATAACGATTAGGATGCAACTCCTACTTGAGTTACCTTGGCATACACAATATATACCATTAACTTTCATGACAAATTCTAAGTTTTAATGAAATTTTGTTTCTCTGCTTGCAGACATTCGTGACTCCCTCGTTATCTAACGCAGATAATTCTGTACTTTGCTCAGAATTATTACGTAATTTATAATTCTTTAACTACTACCTGTAGAATATTAGAAAAACATGTCAGTGTTACTTTTGCAAAATTAAAACCATGTTATAGTTTACAAACACTAGTTATGACATCGAAACGAGCAAGTGTTCATTTATCAACCGACTTTAAAACAATTTCACTAATTTTGTCATTGTTGTATAGAATAGTTTAACACCTGTGTTTGTTAGAAGACAATATTAACTGAATATTATAAAATAGTGGTTTCATTTGTTAACACTAAATAAACAAAATCATTTTTTGTAGTTTTTGAGTGAATTAGAAATTATTAATGTAATTTTCATTTTCTCGTATAAGCTGAGAAAATAAACTATTATACCTGTGACTAAACATAATTTTACTCTTTTTAATATCAATTCAGGAACATTTTGGGCTAACTGCCAGCTAGCAGAAAAAAATGTATTTCAATAATATAGATTTTAAAACTTATTTAAGGGTACCGATTACCTTAGAGTAAAGCAAATTAATGGAATGAGGACCATTATAGTATTTACCCAGTCAAATACAATGTAATGCAAGCAGAACCTTTAAATGTAATGCCCATAAGTTGTATTCTTGGACTTTGTACTTATATTTTACTGGAAGATCAAGTAGGGTAAGTTTGTTTAAAACAATTGTTACAAAAGGTTTCTGAACCTCGCATTGTGTCAATCACTACTTTATTAACGTCAGGTAGACCCTAATGGCCCCTGTAGATGTGTAAGTTATATATTAAAAGTCTCCACTCGCTTCGCTCGCGTTAGTGTCTCTGCTCAGACAGGTATCCAAGCTGTACATTGTGAAAGAGTCTATACTCATTTTACTCTGTTATTAAGTTGAATAGTGTTAATAGAATTTCAATAGTGTTCTATATGAGTCCCTTACACCAAATTTCATGTTCCTATCTCAATTTTTGTGGTCGCTATGTGTTTATTTACAGACATCAATGGCGACGGACGAACGGTAGGGCAAAAATCACTTTTTCGATGGTCTGAAAACATGGAATGTAAAAATCAAACAAAAAACAGAGTTCGAAATTTTGAAGGATTGACATCCTTACTGTATCCTTTGTATACTGGGTAAAATAAAATGAAATAATGAGGAATTATTTTGTGGAATATCTGAAAGTCCAAAGTGTACAACTCCTTTACAAATTCAAACGTAGGGAACCAAAATACTTCAATATTATTCGTTTCATCACAATTCAAAATCAAACAAGAAATAAACACTTTATTAAATGTTTAAGATTTATATAAATATGTTCTTATAAGTCTAAATATGTTGACAATCAACAAGAGCAGTTCTTAGATTGTGGGTTCTAATCCAACCCAGGACAAACTATTTTATCTGCAAAACTGTGATAATGCGAGCAGGTCCCACGTTAAATTAACTACGTTTGGCTAAATAGTGGAATTGGTTAGAATTCACAAGAAACTTTAGAAACTAAAATAAAAGAGGCAGATACGATGAGTGTTGGTTCAAAGATTATTTTTAATATTTTTTTAAGGCGAAAAACCTTTAATGGTTATCATAACCTTAAAAAGATAACGAATAAAGCATAAAATAAAGATGACTAGCCCTCGAATATGTTAATAGCACCAGATTCGGAAGAAAACAAATTTGGTCAAGAGTGGCCTGATAGGAAATATGAAAGAAAGCTATTTACCCAAGTATTTTTAAGCTGAATTATTAAGGATAAAATAAAACAATAAAGCTTAAAGTTTCAAAATTTTGTAATAATATAACTGAGCTATAATTGTTTCGCCTTGGGGCATCATCGGGCAGCAATAGGTTGTCTTACATGCTACATTGGAACAAATTTGTTGAAACCGATTTTCAGAATATGTGACATTTGAGGTATAGAAAAATGAATAACGGCCTTCTCAAAATATGGCCAAATTATCCCCACTTGTCTAATTCAATGTATATTTTTATTGCTTAATATTTTACCCTATAGACTAATGAAGACAAGGAAGTTTGTAATACACGGAAAAACGTAAAGCCATTAACCGAGCTTGAACCTGCATAATCTGTGACGGTTCATTAGTCCGAACTTCAGCGAGATAAGCGAATGTTCTGCCAACTGAACTACACCGTTATCGAAATTGATAAACAGCTACAATAGTTTGGGCTGTAGAAGACAGTCGGACATCATTCTTGTTTTGCACTCAAAGAATCTTAAAACGATGATATATTTATATACCACTACCTTTGTTAATTTACCATATTTTATTTATCATCAAAACAGTCCGTCTAAAATTTTTGACTGTATTAATTGGTAAGTATGCTTCAATTTTGCAATTTAAAGTTGTTTATACCAGGAGATTTTACAGCCTTAAAAATCAGTTATCAGAACAATGTTCAAAACTTTATTGATATTCTAGAGTATTTCCCGATAGTGGTATTTCTTAATTCTGGTGAATTACATCCTTTTACGTGTCAACTATGTAAATAGAGCTTGAACTTGCTTCGCTTATGCCTAATCGAATTTTTAATGAGATTTATCAAAATTTGTTTTTGATTTTTTGTAAATTATTCCAGAACTCTCATTTTCTTTTAGTTTCGATTTGACTTATCGGATCTAGTAATTAATCTTCACATTCACAAAATCAGTAAAGCTGATTTTACACCTTTTATGAAAGTTTTATTTCTTGTTTTTTATCATTAACTCACGAATTGGTATTTAGGGGCGAAGACATCATATTAGATTTGTTCGTGTGTTTAGCAAAATTTGATCAAATTCTTTTGAGTTTTGGTCTGATGACAGTTACCATCAACTTTTGAGTTATCAAAAAAATGATTAAAACTAATTGATATATGGCCAAAAAGTGGCCACAAACAAAATTTGATAATAATCAATCCATTTGTAGGGGCTAAATATCCGTACCATTTCGGTAAAAATTCACATAACAGGGTGACTACTGATCTCTGAAACCGTTAAACATACAAAATACTTCAAATTTGAACGTTATTTATTATTTAGTCGAAATAAAATTATGCTAAACAATTTACAAGATAATATACTCGATTTTATTTGAAATTAGTTTTAACGTTAAACTATATTCTTTATGAGGGAGATCGATTCAAACAATCCAAAAGTATCAAATAAAAAAAAATTGTATGTTTATCAAATTTAATAAATTACACCTGCTCCTATTTAATGGCTGTTGAAACACGTTAGTCTCAGAAGTTCATATCAAACTTTTCTTTAAATCCTAAAAATCATGGGAAAATAAGTTTAAACAAAACAGGCAAAAAGAAAAATTAAAGTATGCATTTTTAAGTGTTGCTAAAAACATAAGGCATTTATCAGCTAATGTACAAAAAGGAAGATGGAGGTGTTCACACTAGAATTTAAAGTTATACTTAGTAACATTAACTTGTTGTAGACATTTAATGTGCCATATTCGCAATCAAAACCCATTGGAATTGTTTAGGGATTTAAGAACTTGTTGATATTATTCTGCTGTTACTTCTGTGTAAAAACAAATTAACTAATTGCATGCAGGTTTCTCTATTATCTTAATATCAGATATAGTCGTAATACTTTATTGTATCTTAAATCCGAAAGGTGTTTTAAGAATAAGAATATGAAACTGTTTACTATTACAAATAAGAGAGTATATCAAGGTATGGGAACTGATAGTTTTCTAGGTGTTTTAAGAATAAGAATATGAAACTGTTAACTAATACAAATAAGAGATTACATCAATATGGGAGCTGATAGTTTTCTATAATTTTTAAGAATAAGAATATGAAACTGTTTACAAATACAAATAAGAGATTACATCAATATGAGAGCTGATAGTTATCAACGTGTTGTAAGAATAGGAATATGGAACTGTTAACTAATACAAATAAGAGAGTTCATCAAGGTATGGAAGATGAATATTTTCCTGAAAGCTTATACAACTGAAGTCCTCAAAAGAGTCAAGAAGGAATTCCTTTTATCACCAAATGAAAAAAAACAAACAAACAGAATTGTCCACAAAAAACACTTTATTTGTACAATACAAATACAAGACGACGTTTCAATGACTAAGTCATACCCTCAGTTGTTACACAAACCTCGCTGAAACTATAGGTTTGTGTGTTTGACACTAATATGATGTCCTTTTATGTAGAATTGCAACATATTATATTAAAACCAGAAGTAAATATTAGAAATACCAATTATTCTACTGGTTTAAAAAAAAAACTTTAAGATATATATTTTTAATTTACAACTACACCAGTGTAAGAGGAGAATAATGATAACCACATTCACATATCCTAAGCCAATTATGCAATTCGATTAATTTATCTAATAATCTAAAAAGCTTCATATTTTATAGTGTCTGTAGTTTGAAAGATGTGGTTTTTACCATATGGTAAACGCTCCTCAACTTTGTGTATAGGAAAATAGATACTTTGAGCTCCTTCTTCTATGTAGTGACAACATTTACTTTATTGTTGTTTTAAGCAAGGTTGAATCTTAAAAAAAAAAAAATTGGAGGTATTATAAATATATTATTTTAAAACAAATTAAATAATAAACATTAAAGTAATTTAATTAAAATTAACAAAAGTATATTTTTTGTATTTAACACTCCATATTTACTTATTTATTTAATGTTGCGGACAAAATTTTGTTTTCAAATACAAGTTTATACAACTTACCTTCAAAATTAAAACTACTTAAGCTAATTAATATTATGCTTTATGTAAAAATATGTTTAGTTTTATTTCATAATTAATCCTGTACATCAAATTTAGAAATCCTTTAATATTCTTAATTATGTAATACATAATTCTGTTAATGTCCCTACCTTTAGTTGTTTATTTTGTTGCTTTAGCTGCTTTATTTTATTTTAGCCTCCTCTACAACAGCTAAATATGTTTATTTTATGAATGACCAACTCTTAATACCTAAAATGTAATTATTAGGTGTACTGTAACACATTAACTACTATTTTATTTCACTGAGGTTGTGTGACAAAAACGTTTATTAAATTTTTAGCAAGACCAATTTCAAGGTATTTTGATTAAAATATTATTTGAGTAAAGTGTACTAGAATAGAAAACAGTTATTTTTTAATTTGTTTATGACAAATTGGGATATTAGAATTTCATTACCTTTAAGACCTTCTTATAGTCCTCGATGTACATTTGCTAAAATTGTGCAGATTTCAGCTTGGAATATTGTGCAATAGTTCTCTAAATTAGTTTCAAAAGTCCCACAGTATCCATCATGCTCTGTAATTCACCTGTGTACCAAACAAGCTATCCAGGATCTACTAGTAGCCTACCATATTTCCAGTCTTCTCGTGAATAATTAAGAAGAACTGTGAAATGTTGTGTTAAAACGTAATCACAAGGCATTCTATCAGATACAGTTAACAGCTACGCATTTATGTCAACAACAAAAATAACCATAAACTTATTAAAAGAAAGTTTAAATAGTGTTTTAATTTGTAAATTATTTATATTATCTAATGTCTAGTAAAGTTAATACAGTACTAAGTTTTTGATATTCTAAGGCTTTATTAAAATTGGTGTTAGAAAATATCTACGCATTAATGATAAATTATCAAAAAATAATCAATAAGCCTTCTTAAAAAATAAAGTTTAAATTGTGTTTTCATTTGTAAATACTGTAATTTATTTCTAATGCTTAATAAAATTAGTAATAAAGTAATGTAATGGGTTTATTAAAAGTGCTCCCAGTTAACCAAAACTATAATCAATAAGAGTTAAAAATATTTAAATAGTGTTTTAATTTATAATTTAGTTTGTTTTAATGTCTAGCAAAATTAATAATATTATGTTTTTGATATTTTAATTCCTTATTAAAAATGCTATGAGTCAGCATTGATAACAATAATACTATGAAGGAATCAATAGGCATTTTTTTAGAAAAGCGCTGAAATAAGATTTTTATTTCTATTTTTTTTAAATTTTTTTTTATTTATTTATTTATTTTTTTAATGTCTAACAAAATAATAATATTTTGTTATCGATATTTTAAGGGTTTATTAAAATTAGTTTCTGTCAACAGCTATGAATTGATGACAACATAACAAAAAAGAATTAGTGTACCATTTTGGTAAATAGCAATTTATAAATAGTGTTTTTAGTTGAGAATTAATTATATCAAACACCTAGTAAAATTATTAATATTGAGTTTTTATGGCCTTATTAAAACTGGTTGTTAATCACACTTTGATGAAAACATAGGATATTATTTGGAACCTTATTATATCTGGTGTCAGTTAAAGTTGAAACTATGATAAGAGTTAAAACTATGAATTATATATAATAGTTCTTTGGAAACATAATTATCGAGATTTATTACAAAGATACTGGCGCGCACACATAGAATGGACGGGTAAAAAACATTTTCCATGGCTCAAATAGAAAGGAGAAACGTGGTAGAAGATCACCATATATGAAAGCGGATTTGAAAGTCTTCTGGGTTGGAATTGTTCAGAAATTATGGGAAACTGAACAAGATAAAGGTTAACATAAATAAGATCTTTAAACTTTCCAAAATGATCTGTCCAATCTAGACCCTGCAGATAAGGGAGTTCAGATAAAATCAGTTGAAATTTCTGTCTTTTTAAAATTTACGGGCTTATTTCTGAGAAACGTTCTATCCAAAAGAGATGAAATTCAACAAAAAACACCAAAATTCAGTTATTCCCAAAAATATATTTCTAATGCCTGCCATTTTGAAATTAGTATGGTTAACAAAGTATAATGTTCCGGTTAGCAAAGCCAATCATATTTACCAAAATTTCGACCACAGGACTGTTTATTAACACACACACTCCACTCACGGATGCGATAAATAAGATATTTTTGTACAAAAGTAACTGTGCTCAAACCAAACGGGCGGCAGATGTGCACGGGATTAGGCGGGATATTTTTCTAAAAACAAATTCGATTTATTTCCCAGCGCACTTGGAACATGTCTTCCCCCCTCCTGTCTTATCACACATTCAAACATATTTTATCCTAACAGTTCTAGTATCATTGTTTAGAGGAGTGAAATAACCTCCAAAACTTGTAAATATAAACACAGTTTTTGTGTACTGCTAATCCTCGTCGAAAGAAAGCTGTTTTATTTGTATTAAATAGTAACTATATTTACTAAACCTATTTTAGGTTTATTGACAGGAATGGAATAAGTACAGTAATTACTTTTGTTATTTATACTATAGAAATCTCTGTTAATAAATGTATCCTATTTTACAAAATATTAAATTGAAATTAAAACACTCCCATTGTCTTCAACTAATTTATATACTTTTCCTTTCTTACATAATTTACAGGAGATACACAGCATTAATAATTTTTCATTATAATATAACCTAAATATTTTTAATCAATTTTGGATCTTCCTCATCTAAATCTTTGTTTTTTTGTTATTCATTCAAGAAAACCTACAAGCTAAACTGCAACAAGATTTCGGTTCTGTAATGGGCACAAGTGTTCTGTACTCAGCCTTGTCTGTGTATATTACAATCGTTGTATCTGAAGGAGTGGCTTTTGTAGGATAGTACACATATTGTTTATTTCCCAAAAGTCTTTCTCCAGTACTCGCATCTTGAAATGTCCATGGATGAGTGAGGAAGGTGTAAGTGTCAAAAGATTCATTTGCCTCCAATGTTTTATAACTTTTAGCATTACCGTCGTAGTCCATCCAAAAAATTGTCATCTTTCTGTTTGATACATTAAAAAATCTGATCAAAACTCTTTCTTTACTCTCTACAGATTTTTGACCCAACACGGCGCTGTAAAAATAATATTTATAAGATTAGTTTGAAATTATTTATAATTAAGAGTCAAAATAATAGCAAATTAATTTTTCTATAAATTAGTTTTACTTGGATAATTTCATTTCATTTTATTTAATCTTTTAAATAATATAAAATTACAAAAGATACTTCATTTCATTTATTTATTTTTTTAATAATAGTTTAAACAATTAACATAGAACTCCATTGAGGCAATGACAGATATAGCACACAATAAAAAAGGCTAAATATTTTCTTTAACAAATTCAATAAAATAACATTTACCATTTAAAATAAGATACATTTAAAAGTAACATTTTACAAGATATTGAAATAATAAAAACATTTTTTAGTTTTAATACATATTTGGACAAGGTTGGAGCTTGAAAAGGAGTCTAAAATGCAATAAAATATAAACTTAATTATTAGCATGAAGTTTTAAAACGTAACTAAATTTTAAATTTAAATCTAGTTTTTGACAGAAATAATTTCCCATTTATTTCAATTGATGAATTGTAATAAAATGTTATTCGTTACATTTTACAATTTGTTATGATTTTGACAAATTTTCAAGTTATAGACCTGCCACAAATTTTCATTAATTAAATTTTTCTTTATATTTTAAAATTTAAACCTTCAATATTATACAAAATTTATCATTTTTTTAGATCTTTTTCATTATAAATACGTTTTTATATAAAATTGAGTTTAAATGATTTCAGCACACAGTTTTCAATATGTATTGAACAGAACTTCCACTTTTTTGTTTCGAGCCGGGGGATTTTTGGTTATTAACCTTATTCACAATGATAGGTGGACACTTCGGTGATTAACACTGACTTAAATGACTGCGTCGCAGATTTTTGTTTTTGAAGTAAAACTCCTGATTTGGAAAAGATAAATAGGTATATTTTGAAACTTGTAAATTCTTTGAGCTTAAAGAATCTATATAGAGACATACACTCATACATATAACCATAAGGAAAAAAGACATTGTAAAAATTCCCATTCTTTTTGGAATAAGACTAACATATCCTGAAAAATTCTGTAAATAGTATAGGAAAATAAATATTTAATACTTACATATTTGCAGACATACAGATGGCCGCAAGTGCTAAGAGATATGTATGGATCTTCATAGTTACGTGGTCAATTGCTCTATAAACATCGATTTGTAAGTAAATTATTGTGTCAATGATTACATGAGAGTCATAGTCTGTGACATAAGTGAACATGTGGGTTTAAAACAAACTTTTTTATATCCGACTCAGGAAGTTTAAAACGTCTATTATATGGTCTTAAATAAAATAACAATAAAAAATGCACAGTCATTGCACAAAGTTCCATACACATCCATAAACATACGCCTAATGAAATACCAATCAATGATGAGGGGAGAATCTAATACAAAATAAAATTTTCTTTTATTTCTAAATTGTTTCTACCGATTTTGATCAAATTTGTTAAAATTCGGGCTCTAAAGAAGACAAAAATGTATTAATGGTTATTTATTTTTAAAAATCGATCGTGAATTATCGATTTTAAAAGGGAAATAAATCGTCTTTGTCAGATTGTTTAGACAAAGACTTATTGGAATATAAAAAATTGATTAAATTTTGTTTCTGCACTTTTCCAATTAATTAAAAATACTATAATGTACTTACCACGGTGTATCACAATTAAGAAGCAACTCTTATTTGAGTTACCTTGGTCTACACTATTTTATATACTATTAACCTCCATGACAAGTTCCAATTCTAAGTTTTAATGCGGTTTTATTTCGCCGCGTGCAGAAACACGCGATTCGCTCGTTATCTAACGCAGATAACTCTTTACTTTGCTCAGAACTATTACATATTTTATAATCCTTTAATTAAATAGTACTAATAGAATACAAAATAACAAGTCATTGTTACATTTTCCAAAATTAAAACCATGTTATACTTCTCAAGGTTTTTTCTATTTGTAAACTAACGCAAATGTTCATATATCAACTACTTAAACACAATTGCACTTATTTTGTCATTGTCGTATTGTATGGCTAAACACTTGTGTTTGTTGAAGACAATATTCATCGAACCTAGTAAATAAACAGTCATTTTGTGGCAGTTTTTGAGTGGATTAGAAATCATTATTGTAATTTTCATTTTCTCATGTAAGCTGAGAAATTAAAGTATTATGTCTGAAGCAAAAAATATTTTACTTCTTTGAAATACAAAATAACATTTGGTCTAACTGCCAGCTAGCTCATTAGCTACTTACAACTGCAGACATTATTTTTTAGAATCATATAAACTTAAAATACTTGCTAAAGTTTTACTGTACTAATTTATTGTAATCTCAAATCCGCTAAGTGTTTTGGAAATAAGAAAATGAAACTGTTTATTATTAAAAATTAGAGAGTACATCAAAGTTGAAATGGGAGATGATAGTTTTCTTTAAAATTTATACAACTGAGGTCCTCAAAAGAGTGAAGAAGATCTTTCTTCTATCTCCAAATTAATGAAAACACAATTTTTTACACAAAAAAAAACACTTTATTTGTTCAATACAAATACAAGACAACGTTTCAATGTCTAAGTCATCATCCTCAGTTATTACATGCACACAAAATTTACTGACACTATATGTTTGTTTGTTTGACACTAATATGTGATTTTCCTTCTATGTAACAAATTGCAATAAATTCCATCCAACACTAGAAATTGAGATAAAATCAACCAATAGTATATCCCATATAGCAATTATTCTATCAGTTTTTAAAAACATACTTAATAATTCATATTTTTGGTTTACATTACAAGTATTCTAAGCCATTTGTGTAATGCAATTAATAGATCTATAATCTAAAAATATTCATACTTTTTAGTGTAAATGGTGTTTGTATTTCGAAAGATGTGTTTGTTACCACATGGTAAACGTTCCTCAACTTTTTGTATAGGAAACAAGTACAGTATAGAATTAGCATTGAGCTAATTCTACTATGTAGTAATAAAATGTTCTTTAGTGCTGTTCTAAGAAAAGACTAATCTAAAAAAAAAAAAAAAAAAAAAAAAAAAAATGGGTGTGCTTAAGACCACACGTTAGAAGTGAAAACTTGTTTGAACAGTATGTAACGCTTATATACTTATGATTTTAGTTTTAATACGTATGGGTAATTGAGAAAGTTTGTGCAATATTTTTGCATTGATTTTAGTTTGACTATGTATAAGAGTTTGAGAAAGTTAGTGCAATATTAGATTTTTAGTTTTAATATATATGGGTATGTGAGAAAGTTTGTGCGATATTTATGCATTGATTTTAGTTTAACTATATATGTGAATTTTGAGAAAGTTAGTGCAATATTTTTCGTAGATTTTTGTTTTAATATATATGGGTATGTGAGAAAGTTTGTGCAATATTTTTGCATTGATTTTATTTTGACTATGTATATGACTTTGAGAAAGTTAGTGCAATATTAGATTTTTAGTTTTAATATATATGGGTATGTGAGAAAGTTTGTGCGATATTTTTGCATTGATTTTAGTTTAACTATGTACTATATGTGAATTTTGATTAAGTAAGTGCAATATTTTTCGTAGATTTTTAGTTTTAATACGTATGGGGCGTGCGTATCCGTTGTCTATATATTAAGGTTGCATTACGCTACTGTGCGTGACGCGATTTCTATTGAAAAAGTCCATCCCAAAAGTTGCATTACGGTAGTGTGCGTGACGCGATTTCTATTGAAAAAGTCCATCCCAAAAGTTGCATTACGGTAGTGTGCGTGACGCGATTTCTATTGAAAAAGTCCATCCCAAAAGTTGCATTACGCTACTGTGCGTGACGCGATTTCTATTGAAAAAGTCCATCCCAAAAGTTGCATTACGGTAGTGTGCGTGACGCGATTTCTATTGAAAAAGTCCATCCCAAAAGTTGCATTACGGTAGTGTGCGTGACGCGATTTCTATTGAAAAAGTCCATCCCAAAAGTTGCATTACGCTACTGTGCGTGACGCGATTTCTATTGAAAAAGTCCATCCCAAAAGTTGCATTACGGTAGTGTGCGTGACGCGATTTCTATTGAAAAAGTCCATCCCAAAAGTTGCATTACGGTAGTGTGCGTGACGCGATTTCTATTGAAAAAGTCCATCCCAAAAAGTACCCAACGCGCAAATAGAAGTTTTCACTTCAAAAATATATTACAGTTTACAATTTCTTTAGTTTTAAAATAAAAACACCCACAGATTTTTCGAGTGAATATTTAGATCAAACTTTGTAAAATTAAAATAGTGTAAATGATCAAGTTGTGAGATGAAAAAACTATATTATACATTTCATGTATTTTAAATTGCAGGCAGCGAATTTACAATTATTTTTATCTGGGTTATTCTTTTTGAGGGTTATTATTGTAATTATTTACAGTATCTCCATTTTCAACAGTGATCAATCAGCTATAATAATCTGAAACGATGTTTCATTTCCAACATTAATGATTTAATCTGAGTAAAGTTGTGCGGGAAGTAACGTGATAGTAATAAAACTGAAACATTAGATTTTGGTTCAAACCGACATAAAAGGGCTTCAAACTCTAAAAAGGTTGTTTTTAGAGTAGAGTCAGGAGTAGGCTACTGAGTATTAAAATTTCAACACAAGTATTTTCAATAAACAGGAAATCATTTGTTTTTAAAGTGGTTTAAAAAATTATCATTTTTACAACACATTTTTCTGCAATAAATACGTTTTTGATTTTTCATTTCAAATCTTAACAATCATACCAAGTAAAAAGCTGTTTAATACTATTTACTAACATTTGGGAAACGTGATCAGTAAATATATGCTACGAAGAATATTCTAGTCATTATTTAACGAATTCATATTTGATACGTTTAGCTGAACTTTATTATACATATTTCACAATGCTCATAACAGGACCATTGGTTTTCTTTATATTCTTGGACTAATTAAAAAGAGGGAACAGAATAACAACAGAAAAATCTAATACCAGCAACTGAACTCGAATCTGTGTCCATTGGCGGTACGAAGTCAAAGTTGGCTCTTTTTGTTTTGTAGAAAAACCTGTGTTGTCAGAAAATTAATTATTTTAAAAAGAAAATATTCCTTTTGAGAGTTGAATTAATTCTGCTTTATGATGGCACAATATTTAATTATTGTCCACTACCTCTTTCATTTTTCCGAATTTTAAATTTAAATTAATACATAATTAGGAAGTTTTTTATTTTGAAATATTGCTAAATATAAAATGAAATATTATCTTGATCTAGAGGTAGATATTTTTTGTTTCAGGTTGGATATTTAACTTTTCGGTTCAACAATACATATGTATGAAAACTTGATTAAAAGTCAATTTTCAATCATAAGAAGAAGCTATAATAAAATGTAATTATTACCTAATATAACTACTATTAAATTTCAGTGAGGTTGAGTGACAACTTTTATTAAATGTAAAGGAAAATGATTTTTTTTTTAAATAATGTGATCTTTAACTATCAGTTAATGTCACATAGAGTTTTATACAATATATATTGAAAAGTCAATTAAATTTTTCTATGGCAATATTTATAAAATAGCTGTGACATAGTTTTGACTTTAAATCAAACAAAACTAGTTTAAACTTCCACTTAATTAAGAATGACTAAGGATCAATAAATTTACAAATTAAAATACAATTTATTCATTTTTAAATGCATAGAGTATTAAAAGATATTAAAATTTAAAGTGATATAAAGTACATTAAAATATAGTATTTCAAAGTACAGTATTTTATTGAAATATTCCATTTAGTAATGTATGAATCTTTTCCAGGATATCATTTTTTAATTTTGTGTTATTTATGTTATTTTCTTGAGGCCCAAGTAGAGTTTCATTATCTGTATGCTTCTTTTCTAAGTCAGCAGCTGTTTCATTTTTTGTGTCTCCATTATATGATTCAATAATTGTTTTAATCTTTTCGAAAATATCGTCAATATCAGTAATTGTTGTATTGTTTGTAATATGTTCTTCTAAAGTTTGGTTGTTTTTTATTACAGCTTCGAAAGTACTGTTGAGACCACTGAGAACAAAAATAAATAGTTTGTTATACCTTGGGAATAAAACACACACACACACACACACACACACACACACACACACACACACACACACACACACACACACACACACACACACACACACATACACACACACAATGAATAAAGACGACACAATTTAAAGAGGTTGTGCGATATTAAGAAAACCTAATACATTAGAATATTTAATGTTTTTACTTTGATTAGACTTATTTAAAAAAACAAAGAGATAAATAATTATAAAGCTATGTGAATTTGTTCTTATCCAGTGTTTGCAGGAAGTGGCTGTTAACAAAATATCAGATGTTTTATTATAGGTTTCCTTGATTATAAAACCTGAAGCAATTGTTTTTAAATTCTGTTACTCAACTTTTGCCATTTAAAAATTTACAAACTAATAAACACAGTAAAGCAAATTTTATCAAATCATTTGAAAATAATACTCAACATATTACTATTAATTTCATGTATTTTCATGTAATTTCAAAGTTTTGTGATTGATTTTTAACTTTGGTTGTTAACCAATACCTTGATTAGAAAAATGTAAATTATTTTATTAAACTAAGGAATCTTATAGCTATGATTTATTGACTAGGAAAATTGTTAAAAATCATTTAAAAAAAAAAGATCTTATGTAGTATCTAATTATTAGGAAACATTACATATTTTACTATGAAAAAACTTAAAAGATAAAACAAAACAAATGTTGTCGTTTCTAAGTTCTAATAATGACATATATTTGGTCATAGGTATGTTTCAATGCTTTGATGTTCCAGGTGGTCTTGGAAAGCTTTACTACAATGGATTCGGATGGCATCATCAAATAAAATCAGTTGCTGAATGAGATCAAATAACTTTTAAGTAAATAAAATATTACCAAGCATAGTTTAATACTTGAACATTTGGTTACATATTCAAAGTATCTATTCGTAATTATTGAAAGAACACAGTTTTTATATTTTATTTAACTTTGCCATTTTTGAGTCATATTTCCTCACATATGAGAGACTATTGAGATATACAAAAGTGCCATAAATAATACGTATTCTGATTTTTCAGCTGGATGGGAGATGGAGTGGGGTTTTACTTACTGACACTAGGTACTTACTGACATTATGTGACATCATTCAAACAATCTAAACACTATAACTTTCAGACTTATTATTACTTGAAAAAGTCCTATTAAAAAATAAACTTTGTAACTGGTAGAGTGGTCTCTTACGGTCCATTTTCAACTTTCAGAAAAGCAGTGTCTAACTTGTTTATATTATATAAAAGAGGTCAAATATGGTCTTTTGAATAAAGACAGTTTGAATCTACTGATAAAAAGTTTAATTTATAAAATATGTTATTCTTGTTTAGTAAATGTAAAACAAGGTATTGTAAAAACACACGGTTTTAATGAAACTGGTATTTTGAATGAGAAACCAACTTATGAAGGACCTTTGAAATGACATTCCATTGGTACCGTAGTGAGCGACTACGATGAAAATTCATTCTGTGCATTCTTAAAAATTATTTTTTATTTATTAAAAAAAAACCATACAGTTTTATACGAAGTAGATAAATATATTTATATTTAAATATCATATATAATATAATAATATATTTAATAATTTAATACTGACCCAATGGGAGGTATAAATTTTGTATAGTCATTTAAAGCCATGATGTTACCGCGAGGATCATAGTTACAAACCACAAATCTCATATCCTTATTTTGTGCGAGACCAACTCCTAGGTATTTTGATTGGGACCATATTAGTTGAGTAAAGTGTACTAGAACAAAAACAAATCTGTTTTAAATTTGTTCATGACAAATTTTTGTTTAATTTTAACACAAGTTATACAACAACATATTTGGTAATTATAGAATGCACTTAATTAGTTACCACAATTTATCTGTGCGCCTACATTCAATTTAAATGTAAACTAGTTTCTCCTTTAATTCAATATAATAATATTTTTTAATTCAATATCCAAAAATAATCTTTATTTTTGCTCACATAAACAAATAAGTCTTTTAAATTATGTAATTAAAATAATTAAATGACAATGGACTGCATAGATATTGGTTTTTACTAAATTCTTTTATACTGTAGCTATTACAATGTTGATACTGATACTGGCTGATATCTAATGTAGTTAACTGATATTTTTCTTATCAGGTACAGCCTCCAAAATACACACACACACACACACACACACACACACACACACACACACACACACACACACACACACACACACACACACACACACACACACACAATACTCATAAAATATATTATAAATTGTACTTATAAACGTAAATAAATATATAAATATTAATTTCAAGAACAAGTTTCACAATTTATTTGAAGAAAGTTTTTTGCATAATATGTTACTGGCAATGTGTATACAATGTATAGGCATTATAAATTGCCTAAAGTTGGCAAAGTATAAATGCCAACTCCATTTCAGGCAGAGTTTGGAATACCGGTTTTTCCATGGTTTCTCAGGTTTAGGTTAGGTTCATTTACTTCATTAAATATTTAGTACACTCAAAATCCTATTTTCTCCATATAATATTTTTTTAAATTCTACAAAATAATTTTCTGAACAAATCTGTTCACTTAATACTTTCCTTGAAGAACCGTAAGCATTTTCAAAAAAGGCTAGGCATTATACATAATGTTGTGTTTATTTTTACCTCATAATTAGAAACAGGACAACCAATCAAGGAGTCGGAAAGGATAATTGTGTTTAGTATTTATCATGATTAATAAAATGAAAGCGGGATTAAGATCCTTTATAAGATTGTTTAAAATTTCAATCTTTCACAAAAAACACTATTAAACAAATAATAACTATATGTATTATATAGTTTCTGTTTTAATCATCAGTAATTACATTTTTGGTAAATATACAACTTACAAATAATATATACCTGATTTATAAACATTGACTCAAAAAGCAGCCATTGTTACACATGTAAAGATATTTTAAAATAATTCCACACCAAGTATTCTTAGGAGCAATTTCACGTAAACTATTGTCAATGTTTTTCCTCTGGTATTTCACAATATTTTAGATGAATATAAAATATATAACAATAAATTAACATGTAACTAATTTTAATATTAGTAGATTGTACTTTTTTTTATAACTGTGGAAAGAATTTAGTTTTTGTATACTAGGTATTTTTTATCCATATTATACTTCCCTCTAAATAGCCCTGGGGCCCTTAACATTTCTCATAACCTAAAGCCTTCACTACCTTTACAATTCTGAAGACTATGTACCTTATCCCCCCCCCCCCCCAATAAAGCATAGCACTCCTAAAAATAACTCTAACAATTATGTATTTTTAAATAAATTTATTTATTGTTCCCAAGAACATATGGTACAGAACTAGTCAAGTCACATATCCTGTCATCTTAACATTTTCATCGAAAGGGACTCAGGGGTATTTTAGAGCCTTCTTTGCCCTAATCTCTTAATCACCTACTACTCTGTTGGATACCACCTTGATTGTTAGGGTTGAATGGACTGGTTACAGGTCAAAACACATAACTATATTATAACCAAAAAATGAAATTACGGACAATTTAAAACAGAAACTATTTACTACATATAGTTATTATTTGTTAATAATGTTTTTGTGAAAGATTGAAATTTTAAATAACGCTATAAAAGTAATCTAAAATATTGCTTTCATTTTATTAATCATGATAAATACTAATATCAGTTGCAGTTCCTACTTGTTTTAACTCAATTATTCTTTCTGACACCTTGATTGTTTGCCTTGTTTCTAATTATGATATAAAATTAAACACACACACACATATATATATATATATATATATATATATATATATATATATATATATATATATATATCTAAACCTATATACTTTTTTTATTTTGAAAGATAGAAACATATAATTATAACTCAATTGATATAGGTTAATTGACCATGATTAAATATGGAATTCTAAAGAAACTTATAAAAATGCAACACAAATAAAAGCAATTATTGCTAATACCTACCAACTTTTGACCAGTCTTCAGGATCTTTTCCAAATTTGTAGAATTTAATCTCATCATACCAATATTTCACAGGTAAAGTGCCATTAGGCTCAATGTTATTAGTGCTAAAATAAATGTTTTCTCCGTAGTTTGAGGAACTGTGTGCGAAAGCATTAATTGCAGCCAAATGTTCAGCCCAGTCTTGGCTTATGAGATTTAGCTGAAACAATAATATACATTTTTTTAACAAAATAAGAAATTTCCAAAAAATAGGGCAATCTATTCATGTGTGTTCGTGTAAAAAAACACATAGTAGTTATATGATTAAAAATTGAATTGATGACAATTATCAATCACTTTTTTTCTTCAGAAGCACTAACAGACATTTTGTAAAATACTAAATCGAATAAGTAGTGGTAGTAGTAATAAAGTTTATAGAATTGCTTTAAGCTTTTATTATTCGTTAGTTTTGACTTAATCTTGAGGACATAAAGTTGATTTTGTATCGTTGCCATTTTAAGTTGGATTAATCTTAATATTTAATAATAATATGGAACAAGTTATTTTGAAGAAGTTTCAATTCATACTAAAATTTTAAAAAGTCATAAACGTAGTACTAAAAATGTTGTACTAAAATAAACAGTCATATATTTCAAATTGTTTGTTATTCCCTTCCCTTCCCATAGACTTATATTAAACTCCACATACAGTATATCAATAAATTTTTAGATGATAAAATGTTCTGAAGAATGATTACCTCATCTTTCAACTGAAGAGGGTTAACTCCATGTAGAGCCCTGAGCTTGTTGTGTGCATCAAGAATTTCTTGTCTGAACTCTTCTAAGTTTGCTCTTGTTGCATTTTTATCCTCCTGAAGAAAATCAAATAAATAAATTTTGTTTTATTTTATCTTGTATTTTCTAAAGTCATGGAAATACTTACCATATTAATTCATATTTTACTGATACGAAAAAAAAAAAATTGAAATATTTTAACAAGATTATTGTGCAACTTATATTATAATCAAAATATATTTATGTTATTCCTAATATTGTGTAATAGTTTTTAATTTATTTGATATCATAAATTAATTTTTTTTTACCTGAATGTTAAGTTCTGTAACAGGACTTTCCTCTACAAGATTGTTTTCATGCCTAAACATAAATAAGGCATATTAACAAAGCAAAATCGTGAAGTATAATTCTTAAAAACTTTTTGTACAATGGATGTAAGTTGCTCAAAAACAAAGTTTTTATGTAATATAGAATTAATTCATATTAAGGTACCTGATAGATGAAGGCATAACATTTATAATTTAACATAAGAATATTGAGGACAAAATGTAATAAATATAATAATTTGCTTTGTATCATTTTAAAGATAGGTGATAGTGGTGTAAAAAACCAAATGTTGTAGTCTGACAGGTTATTCTAAGACAAAGAAATAAAATTATTAAGACAATAAAATATCTAAAGACATGAAGGAAAGGTACATAATGTACTTAGAAACGTCAATCTGTAAAAATATATATATTAACTAGTGGGAAGTGGTTAAAGAGGGTGTGAATTTACATCAATAACCATGATAAATTAAACATTTAATTTAAAAAATCTCTATTTGTGATATTAAATTCAACAAGGAACTTTTTTAGTAATAAGCTTGGGGTAAAAATATACTTGCTCTCAGATTTTTACACGTTACAATGTAAAAATAATAATGTAATAAAATATTACTTAGGCTTTGCATAATGCCTATTCTCAGATTTGATATACCTACTTTGAAATTTGGCTGTAATTAGTAATACATTGAGTATATTTTATTTTTACGTTATTATACATGAACTACAATCCAGATGCTTAACTAACCTATTTTGAAATATGATACACTTTACTTTAAAAAATTTCCTAATCTCAGTTTTTAATAATATGAAAAACGTAAATAATACACTTGATTTATTAAATATACATAACTAATTTCATAAAACATTAATAAGTACACATTAAAATTAACGTATTTACTAAAATATTGTATTTAACAAAATGTTCAATGTCAAATTTCAGTTTTAGGTTAATTATATATAAAAATTGATTTCAGCTTCTTTGGGTAGGCTTAGAACATCATTATCGAAAGACCTTATTCAAGGCTCTACTTTACTTTAGTATAAATTTTTTCTCCTGAATTAAATGTTACAATTTTCGGGTCAGGAGAAATTGGGATTCATCTTCATCATTTCTGGAGAGACAAATAATGAACAAAACACAAACTTTCTTCTCTCTACTATAAAAGATCTTTATATATTATATATACTGATCCAACATTTGAAATCTGCACTATGCTGGTGTTTTTGATGACTAGTTGCAGTTAATAGCAAGTAAAAATTGTGTGATATCTCTATGGGTGATTTTAAAGTTCAAATTTGGTGAACTGCATTGGTGATGATGCATTGATATTGTTTCTTTTAAAGATAAGGCAAGGGCTTATGAACTCTCCTGAGTTGTTACAGGTGGTTCACTTTACCTTTCCCAAGCAATCAAATCAAAGCACCTTAAGCGACATTTATGCAAAAACAGTTCTGTGACAAAACCCTACATTTTTAGAAAATGAAGTACTCTCAACAGTGGACTTTTACTAATAAAATGTCATTTTATGTCTAATGTTGTTTTTGGATATATTTTTATTGTTCTCAAGTTTTGATTATTTTCCTTTGTTTCTTGTTATCATTTTTTATTCCTCTCATTGGTATTAAATCATAGTAAAACATAGTTTTACAATAATCCATTTACTAGTTATTACAGCTTGTGGTAAGTCTACCTACTAGTTATTGCAGATAGTTACTGTTAATAATTGCTGCAGATTATTTTTATTTCAAGAATTTTTCATTTTTTAGGATTTATGTTTTATAAAAAGTTTAACTAAGTAGAAAAATAGAAACATTTTAATTTATAATTTATTTTGTCCTTCTTCATCCCAGTATGGTTGTTATGTATATTGTCATTCTTTCATTATTCATTCTATATGTTGTTATTTATTGCATACTCTTTTATTTCGTTATTTAATTTTTACTAAATTTAATATTTGTTAATGGTTTTCCGTTGATAAACTAAACTAAATTAAACTCCATGGAACAGCCTATGAATTAAGAGCTTAGGCCTGCTAGTTGATAAGTAAATGTAAATAATGACTTTTGTGTTCCTTTTCACCCCAAATAAATATGTTTTTAAAACCAAAGCTAAATGTATCAACAATATATAGATATTCTAATTGATTAATATTGTTTAACAATTCCGCCATAGTCAGTTTTTTACTTGGACAGTTATAAATCTGGTAATATTGACTATTATTACAATTATTATAACCATTTATACTTTTTTGTAATTTATGATATTGAAATTTTGGTTTTATCATTTTAGTTTTAAATGCTAACAAAATTATGTCTCTTTTATAAGAATTTCGTTTTAAAATCTTCCAGCCCCCCCTTCCTTCAAAATGTATCAAAAATTAATATGATAAAATAAGCCTTCAAAAAATATCAGATTTAGTTTGGGCTTTCTGAAATAGGTATATATTATATATAAGCCAGATATAAAGGCAAATATTTAAACAATATAAAATAAAGATATGATATAATCTTGTAGCATTCTTTATGATCTTTTTTATTTTACCTCCTTATCTCATTTAAAATAATATTTATTACATTTTAAGGATGTAAAATCTTGTAGCATTCTTTATGATCTTTTTTATTTTACCTCCTTATCTTATTTCAAATAATATTTATTACATTTAACTATAAGGATGTAAAATTCACTTACTCAATTGGAGGTATAAACTTTTCATAATGGGACTGATTTATGATATTACCGGGAGGATCATAATTGCATACAATAAATCTGGAGTTCTCATTTTCAGCAAGACCAATTCCCACATATTTTGTTTCAGCCCATATTAATTGAGTAAAGTGACCTGTAACACAAAATTTTCTTTAGTAAAAGATATAAAAGAATTAATGTTAACAATTGTGTGTGATATGCTGTCTGAGTAATTTAATCTGTTCCTTCTATTATTCAAATTCTCTGACTCTGTAGACCATATTTTATTGGCTATCATCAAATGACATAAACTGGAGCTAAATAGTTAATATATACCTGGACCATCATCATTAAGAACTTGGTGTTATATAAAAACAACCCGTACTTATTTTTTGTAATGAATCTTTTTCTTTTTGAAAAATGGTGTGAGAAAGTTTCTGCTGTAGTGTAGAGGCAAAATAATGATAATATATTATAAATTCGTGTTATGGTCGTTCTAATTATACAACTGTTAATAAATTTGTAAAATGCTTTGTTATAATTTGTTCATTCAACAAATGTTGAAGAAGTTTATTTTTATTTTTTAACTGGCAGCTGAATTGTAAGTAGTTGGGAATAAAGTTTTAGACCTATTGTCTTTGAAATTTTTGGTCAATTAGATTTATCGACTCAGGGTAAAAATGAAAAATCCACTTTAGTCATGAGCAATATAGAGTTCTGTCGAGTTCTACATACTTATATAGGAATTTTTTTGAAGATTGCTTAAATTAGTATCTGAGATACAACGTTTGTTTCATTTTAGTTTTAATCCTCTCCAATTACAAATATGATATCAGAGGATGAGATAAAAATTTAATGGTTTATTTTATCTGAATAATACAAATAAAATTGTTGAAAAACAGATGATTTAAAAAATAAAAGTGATTCGTTATAGCTATTGAGCTCAGAGTACTTGATATTTCAGATCAATTATTGACTCAGGCCTAAAAACAATCGGCCTTAGTCGCTGGCTTTTCTGGTTATAAATTAGTAAAGTGTAATTTTTTTAATAATAAAACATTTAAAATTAAAATAAATACATACCAACTTTACTCCAATCTTCAGGCTCCTTTCCAAATTTATAGAATTCAATTTCATCATACCAAAACTTGACTGGTGATGTTCCGTTTCTATCAAAATAGACAGGTTCTTCGTAAATATTTTCACCATGAATGGAAGTACTATGGTGAAAGGTGTCAGTATCAGCCAATTGATCAGCCCAAGCTTGACTTTCCTTACTTAACTGAATTCAAAATATATTTTAAATTATTCACATAAAATAATGTATTTTAATTTTATTAATTATATTTTCCCCCATTTTTGATAGAGATTTTTTACAAGAACAAAAAACATTTTAGATGAGCTTTTTTTCTAAAGTTGATGAAACATTGACATCACACTTAATGTGGGTAAAATTATTTGTTTTATTGAATGTAGAAATCAACCATATCACTAATTTAAGAAATTTATAAGAAAAGACCATAGAATGAAAACTAATGATTATTTGTAAGACAGACTTTATTTAAATATGTAAGTTCACTGTTTTTTATGAGGTGTTTGATTAGGCCTAAATAAAATATTATGTTTACTCTAATTTATTTATTTAATATCATCATATGTTATGTCCTTGTCTAATGACATAAAGGAGTTTTAAAAGTGAACATACTGCACCGTTTACTTACACCAGGACATAGTAGAAGTAAAAGTCCATTACTTATAAAATGTATATAGTTTACCTCATCCTGAAGTTGCAGAGGTGATACCCCATGTAAAGCTCTATATTGGTTGTGTACTTCTAAAACTTCTTCAATAAATTTTTCTAAAACAGTGTCTGTTAGATTTTCATTTTCATTACCCTAGAAATAAATATGTTGTTAAAACTGGAAGACTTTACAAACTTCAAGTCAGAATGTTAAATAATCCTATTAAAAAGTTTACAATAATATAGTACATCTCCTAGAGGTTTAAAGTGTTTTCTACTATTAATGTACCATTGAATGTAAATTTTAAACAAAATGAAGAGTAGTAAGTAAATATGTTGTTTATTCTCTAAATGTTGTCATAAATATATAATTGTATTGTTAAATATATGATAATAAGACTTATTCAAGTTGAGTGGTTTAAAAGGAGTTTAAACCATGGAATTCTGTTTGCTCATTCAACATTTATGAAGGCACTTTATTAGTGGAAAATTATCCACAATCTGCTGTTTTATCTCTGTGTGGTCTATTGAATTGTACGGTTTAGAAAGTGTTTTTAGTTACAAAATTTAATTTTTTTTGTGTTTTGTCCTTTTTTTATGCCATTAAAATAATAGGATTTTAAAGAACATTAAAAAATATAACGCCAATAACTTTTTATTTTGATTGAACAAAAATTCAAAGAAAAATTAAATTTAAAGTAAAAATAACTATGAAACAGATATTATAGTTTGTTTCTACACATTCATAAGATTTATAGAAGAGAGTATAACAAATCAAAGTTATGGATGTGTTTTTCTAAACAAAAAAATTATTTCATTATTAATTGTAAATATCTATATCTCTTAAGTGTAGGATACAAGAGAATGTCTAGCTATGTGTATGTTTTCTATATACTTATGTTAAAATTGATTTCTCATAAAGTGAATAGTTTGTTGTTTTAAATGGAATATATATATATAAAATTTATTGATCAAATTATAAGCAATTCTGGAATTTTTCAATATAATAAAATGTTAGTAGTTCTCCAATTTTACAATATTTACTACTTAAAATACACTTATTGTGTGCTTGTGAATTGCTAGTAAAAGTTACGTACATAAAAAGTGAATATTATTCATGATGCAAACAAGAAAATAAGGTAAACTAAATAAAAAGTATTTTCATTCTAATCACTATTTTTTAAGAATATAATATGTTCTAAGAACCATGTTTCAAAGTAAATAACGTTTGAATTAGGGATATATTTCTCAAAATTTAAATATAACAAGTACAGTATTTAAAATTTCTGATATCCTCCATTATTTATTTGTAAAACTATAAAAATGTAACAAAATCTATTTAAAATGTTATTTTATATCAGAAGACACTCATACCATGACTTTGGTGCACTGATTTTTTACCCATATGATTTAAAAATATTCCCGAAATTATGTAAACAAATTTAATATAATTTTGAAATACATTTTTTTTTTTTTTTTTTGCATAATTTATGAGACAATCTGAACATGCTGTATTTTGTATAATTATATCATTATTTGTATATCAATTATCATGTTTTAGGCACAAACTATTATATTTCATAACACCAGTCAAATAATATCAATTCACACATTCTATTACGAATATTGTGTAATAATGAGTGGAAACAAACATACGAGTATACCATAAATAAGACTGTACCGTATTTATTATACCTTAAATTTTTTCAAAAATTAAAAATCGGATAAGGTTATTCGAAAATGTGTTTAGATATGGAAATTTTGTTAATTTTTCCATTCTGACACAGAAATTTTAAACATGTAAAAGTTAACCGAAATTTAATAATTTAAAGATTTTAAACACGCCTTATTTTCAAACAAGTTTACAATATTTGTTGGTCAACAAATGAACTGTGTGATATTTACATAAGAGAATTTTTTTACCAGTTAGGGCAAAATCCAATATATTTTGAGAAACTAGGTAGGAATAAAAATTACCCTTATATAGGCCTACTTAGATATCTGTAAATAGAATGTTGATTAAAGTTATTTTCACAGTTTTGTGGTCTTAAGGATAAATATCTATTTTAAGAGGGTTAACATATTTTCTGTTATGAAGAAATCATAACAACTTATTTTTCTACTAAAATATTTGCTAAAATGTACGAAAAGTTTCAAATCAAATTTGATAGGTTTTTTTATGAAAAACCTTATGATCAAATAAAATATTTTACTTTATATCTTTGAAATATATTTTTATGTTGGTAGTGTTTTATGAATATTATTTGCAGAAAAAAAATCTTTGTAATTATTTCTTATTTAATTTTAAAATCATAAACAAATTCTACCTCTCTGAAAACTCCTCCTGGAAGCACATAAAATGTTTTTTCTAAAGGTAGTGGGGGATAGTCATCTTCCATCCTAAGTTAAACAATAGAAAACAAGTATTATATATAAGTCAAATATTCATATAATACATGCATTTGAGATAATATAATCAAATGAGTATTTTACCTATTGGTGATTTTAACAGGCATTGCTGATTTAAATTGTTGTTTTAATGATTGCAGTTTGTATGAATTTTGGTTAAGTTAGAGATAAAATTTTATCTCAAGAACTTATATATAATAAAAAAAACTTATATATAAGTTACTATTATATATATATAAGATCATTATTATTATTATATATAAGAACTTATTATTAAAAACTTATATATAATACTTGTTTTCTATTGTTTAACTTAGGATGGAAGATCATCCTAAGTTAAACAATAGAAAACAAGTATTATATATAAGTCAAATATTCATATAATACATGCATTTGAGATAATATAATCAAATGAGTATTTTACTTATTGGTGATTTTAACAGGCATTGTTGTTTTAAATGGTTGTTTTAATGATTGCAGTTTGTATGAATTTTGGTTAAGTTAGTGATAAAATTTGAGTTGTTCTGCGCCTGAGGAATTATTTTAAATTGAAACTTTTGGGTTCTGTATCCAGAACTGTGTTGATGATTCTCAATGGATCTTATTTTTGGGTGATTTGTTGAATCCCTGGGAAAGAGCTAACTAGAGAGTTTGGAGAAAAGGACATGTCTAGAGCACAGGTTTTAGTTACCAGTAACTATTTCATTAACTCTGAGGAAAGAATCCTTGGATCGTTTTGAGGTGCACAATGAAGAATACAAAATAAATTAATAGAATAAAGCTATAGTACTTTATTAGCTACTGCCTTTGTTGAACTCTTCGATGATAATCATTAGAAGAGTTCAACAAGGGCAGTAGCTAATGAGAACTCTGTTGAAAAAATAAATCACTTCTAAGTTTAAAAGTGTTTACTGAGTAGGCAGGACCTATAGTGAGCAATAGATATGCTATCTAGGGTTGGTATAACAAGATATCATTTGTTGTTCTCCTGTGGGACTAAGACAGCAATACACCCTTTGTACATGTGAAGTTTTTAGAGGTTTTGAACAATAGGTACTCATTACCTAGGGAAGATTGGAACAAATGCAGTAATGCAGTTATATATGTATATATATACTGGGTGAATAAAAAGTCAAGACCCCATACAGAGATATCCTTTTGGTGGTTGTGCAATCTTAGCAGGAAGTTTCATTTTATGATTTTTGTCCCTTGCATTCCTAACTGATTTAGAACATAGAAAAAAAATAACCCAGTTGTTTCAGAGAAAGTAACTTTACCTTGAAAACTGATGTAAGTGTAGACTTCAATAACATTTGACGAGCTACCATTTTTGATAGAGAAGAGATAGCGAACTCTGGTTTTCACCATTCTTTAAGTTTTTATAACACTTCAAAATGAGGTGTCACTTGAAGGGGGTTTATATTTAAAAAATTTGAGTTGCCCCCAAAATTCCCCATTTTTGGGGGACACTCAAAATTTTCAAAATCATAAAATGAAACTTCCTGCTAAGATTGCACGACCACCAAAAGGATATCTCTGTATATTTACTTAGAAAAATATTAGAGGGGGGTCTTGACTTTTTATTCACTGTGTGTGTATATATATATATATATATATATATATATATATATATATATATATATATATATATCGCTAGAAATTTTGGGTTCCATTGGAAAAAGTCTATCCATAATGGGAAGAAGAAAAAGAGAAGTTCTATGTCCATGTATCAATGATAAAACTTACACTAACTTTACATTATTTATTAAATAATATTAATATTACAAGTTTTAATTGTTTCTTACCCAAGAGGATCTTGTCCAATAATATTGCCAGGGGGATCATAAAAGCACACAACAAATCTGAATTGGTCGTTTTCTGCCATGCCTACGCCTAGATATTTTGATTTAGCCCAAATTACTTGAGTGAATGATGCTGAAATATAATAATTAATATAATTAGGCTTACAAACATAATAGATGTCCAATAACTTTTTTCTTTTTTTTTTTAATTCTCTGAAAAACTGTTAAAAGTTTTGATTTATATTTTACAATTTTCCAAGAATAATTTAATTCCAGATATATATATTACTCAATGTGTGAAATAAAACAAAAATAAAAACTGGGAAAGTCAGTATGGAGGAATTTCAAAGTTTCTATTACCTAATGTAGTCAAACAACCATGGAGTATTACCTGGAGTAGTATAGCAATCATGATAATGGTGAATTGAGTGAAGACAGTGAAGGTCACGAAGAAAAATATTTCATCTGCCAGTTGAACTTGTGTGTGTTGAATGTCTGAATGTTAATGTTTGTTTTTAAAATCAAATGGTTGTAGGGATTTTACATATTTAATCCTAATTTTTAATTTACTAAAAATTTTGTTTAATAGCTGGAATGAATTATTATGAATGATTGTTAAATTAATTTTTTTAAATATTTTATGTTGAACTTTAATACTAGTTTACTATAATTAGTAAATGTTTTATATTAAGGAAATTTTTCCTGATACTACCCAAAGCCAATACCCAAGTCTAAGAATTGCATCGGTTTTATGAAAAACTTTAAATGGGTGATCAACTTTAAAGCTGATCTTATTAACATGTTAACTGCCATGGTGGTCCGATATTACTACTTATAATTTTATTATGTCTTAAACTTTGTAAAAAACACAACACAATTGGCTATTGATTGTTTGCTTCAGTGCCAGTCCAATAGAGTCAACATGATATTTTAACAGACTTTTAATTTTTGATTTCAGAATAAAATGTTATTACATTATACTTTTAATCTAATTACTATAATATATATATATATATAATCTATCAAGTAAAACACAATTATTTTTAATGATTGTATTGATATCAAATTACAGATGTAATTAATATGTTTCGTAAAATATTCTCAGTGCTATTATGACCAAATAACACAATTTAATACAATTAATTTACACGTTTTATCCAAACAATTATATCTAACAAAAGTTTGTGTTACCAGAAAAACATTCTTTTAAATATCAATATGTCAAAATAAATAAACACTAAGTTACACTATGGTTTGCTTATGAATGTTCATAAACAGTCCTTGCAATGGTAAAGCTTCTCTAAACATATTTCACCGAATTTAGACTTTTTTTAGGTTTTTGGCTTTCTGAGGCTTCCCAAACTTGCCTTCTGGTAGCATATATTGCAGTTTTTCTTTTTTTGGTCCCCTTTTTGTTTTTCTTTTAACAACAAATGTAGTTGATTCAGATAAATAGTGATGACCCATGAACTTCACTAGCTCTATGACCATTTCCTGCATTTCCATACAATTTTTCCTATAAAAGTAGCAATGGAATAAATATTTTTCTTCTGTGCTGAGCATTAGCACCTACACAGTCTTTATAAACTAGCCAAGCATTGACTACAACTGTACCAAAGAGCACATCCTCAGAAATCTTGTGATTACAATCTTATTGATTTCAAGACAGGGGTATTGTAGGAACCCATTTAGTCAGATCCATCAATTCCCATTTTTGCTTTGTTACATTCAACAATTACAAGCGGTTTTAAAATATTCTCACTTTGCCCTTTTTTTTTACCTGTATCAATAAAAGATGTAAAATGTTTTGTTGACGTTATTTTCACTTCTCTCTTATCCATCTATCTTGAATGAACAAGACAAAATCCATATCCATCCATTAGGATCCAAGGCAAATCATTTATCTTTTTTTAAGTCAAATGTTCTCCAACGATGGTTCTAGGAATGTTTTTTTATGTGGATACCACACTCAGTTACTAATTACCGTCTCAACATGGTGGGTGCTTCTGGCCAAAAGAATGTTAGCTAGCTCCATATAAGTGTAAAAATTGTATACATTTCACGTATGCCCTTCATATAAATAATCTCCCATCAATTCCATTACAACTGATGATGCCCAACCTTCATCAGTACCAGTCCCTTTCCCCATATACTTTTTACTTTGTTACACCTTAGTACAACAAAATATCCTGTAAAACTATACAATATAGCTGTCGGTCCAAACGGGTTGGAATTATTTTTATGTAGCACATTTTGATGTAAAATAACACTGTAGTTGGTCGAAAATTACCCTCCTCAATTTTAGTCCGTTATTTGTTATAAATCGTTTTATGGACTTATTATTAATACACCAAACAGATACAACTTTAAAATGGTACATAGTTAAAGTTGGCAACACATCTAAAATATGAAAATATGCATGGCAGTAATATTTTAAGTGAGGAACATCTATAGTTTCTTCAACTTAGATGCACATCTACACAGTGTAGGTCGATAAATATCGTGAATGGTAGAAATTTTTCCTTCCACCTAATATTGGTCCATGAGCTGGCAATAAAGTATGCCGCCACTTAAAATACTGTGGATGGTAACTACAACACATAAAGTCCATTGATGGACTATGCCCATCATGTTACCCTTATAGTGTGGACCATTTAACAATATAGACTAACCAACATTAGATTACCATCACGCTCGGAGACACTTCATTAATTTTTCTTTATAAAAATATAAAAACTATGGCAAATGCCGTTTGTAATTTTTGTTTGTCGGTAAATGATATATTTTTGTATTAAAGTAATTTTCTCTGCTATGATAGCCAACTAGATAAAAAGGAAGGCACTATAATTTGACATATTTCCTTTACTGCAAGCTCCTAAATATAAACATGAATAAAAACTTGAGTTTTTTCACACTAAGTTGTAACTCATTCCTCTATCTACTATTTCTACTATTATACGAAATTATACAAAATTTAAATATAATATTTGTTTATTGTGTTAAAGCAAAAATTAATTAATTTTATTAATTAACATCAGCATAGTGCAATAAAATCTTCAGTCCACCTAACATGAGTTAGTCAATCATAAGAATTAAATGTTGTATCTTCTTTACCTGAGAATGATGTACCCACATAGGCAGCAATGTATTAATCTTTAGATAATATTGAAAGTGAATAAAAAAATAACTATGATTTATATTCTTACATGTGCATATAAAATTTGTTCAAAAATAGACAGAACTTTTAAAATTGTGTGCGAATGTTGTACAGTTTGAGTTTGAGCGCCATGTCACACCAAGTGGCGTTCTTTGGATACAAAACTAAGCTTGCCACATTGTTGTAGTTTGATTACCAAGTTACCAACCTTACCAAATTACCAAGTTATAGTCTGTTAAGTAAACATGCACAGTCAGTGCTCTGCGAAGTAATGAGAAAATGAAGATGAAGAGACAGAGCTGAGCAACATTGTAACATTAAATTTTGCTTTAACATCGGTAAATATTTTTCTAAATTTATTTATTGCTTCAGCAGGCCCATAAGGAGGAATGTATGAGCCGTACACAAAGTTACAAGTGGTTTGTGCATTTCAAATCGCACAGATAATTGATCGATGAAGATCCAAGATTGGGACAACGCTTGTTGTCAACAAATGATGAAAACATAGATGCTGTTCAATCTGTGATGACTTAAAATCATCTTTTAACTGTGCGGGAGGTTGCAGAAGTCAGGATCAGCATGGGTCGTATTTCAAAATTTTTAACTGAAAAACTTGGCTTACATCGCAAAATTCAAGAGAAATCACTGGCACAACTAGGAGACATCAGACCAAATGAGTTCTAGGGATGTTACAATGGAAGAAATGATGGGAGTGTTGCATAGCAAGCAAGGGGAGTTCTTTGAAGGAGAGAAACATTATATTTGTAAAGTTGAAAGTATTATAATAAAGATTTTATGACGAAAGTACAGCCTTTTTTGAACAAACCTCATATTTTATTTATTTTATGTATATGTATCTAATGTACATTTCTAAACACTGTATATTTGAAATAAATATATACAAACCTGCATTCCACCAGTCATTAGTTAATTTCCCAGGAGTGTAGAATTTGATCTTGTCATACCAGTATTTAACTGCTGCAGTACCATTTCGTTCTGCATTAATAGTTTCTACATAAATATTTTCTGCATAGTCAGAAAAACTATGTTCTATTTTATTAGTTTCTGCCAGATGATTGGCCCAAGCTTGGCTCTTTTTGCTGAGCTGAAATTATAAATTCATACACTGTTTTAAAAAAATAATTTTAAACAAATGTTTATATTTATTCCTTAATAAACTCTTACACGATTAAAAAACGTTTTTTTAATTTCAATTATAAAACATATTGAAGATGAAAAAAACAAATTATCTTGTTTTGTCCAATCTTTATTATAAAACTACATTTATCCTATTAATTGGGTTACGTAGCGGCCATTTATTATACATGCTGGTCCTGATTCTAACATCCCACCCACTAGACTACCAACAGTACAACATTCATGTGCATATGTAATTTTTTTAAATATCAGTCACTCACAGTCAGCCTATGAGTAAGTTAATTTATTCATGTATTCAGTAAGGCTGAATTTTTTTTGTTATTCACTGCAAGGCCAAAAGAGGTGAGAAACCATTAGGTAACTACTAAGTTGGCACTAAAACCCTTCTGTTAGTTGACCCGTGTATGAGCTTGGTTCAGCTAGCGTGCAGTTCGGTTGATGTGTGCTTTTCCGTATCAAATTATAAATAGCCTTAGTTATTATGACCACTCAAGTTTAATTTTACCCTTGGGTTAGTTTCTTAGAATAGTAGTTTCTAACAAGATACTAAACTATGTTGGCCCTTTTTTTGTTTGACATGTTCAAATTTTTCCACTTGATAATGAAAGTTTATCAGTATTTTTGAAACGTCATGATGGTAAATGTACGAATAAAATATATCAATAATAGATTATCCTTAGATTTTCAAGTTGAAACGTATTGTTTACATCTACATACATTATTTTTAGAAAAATATGAAATGGAGGTGGAAACTTTTTGACTTTCTTCACATAACAAGCTGCCACTGATTTAATAATTATATTCTATAATAATTGTTAATACAGGGTAACTTGGTTATAACGCCATTGAAGGGACCACCCAAATTTTGACACTATAAAAGGGTTACCTCAAAATCTTAATTTTTAATAAAGGAAAAATTAAAAACACTATTGTCTTTTCTTGAAGTATACTTATTAATGAAAATTTACAAATACAGTATGTGTTTAGTACAATGAGGTGTGGTATACAGTATTTAAAAAAAATGTATACATAATGCAGTACATAATGTATACAAAAAAAAATGGAAATTTATTTTTTAATTAGTAGAAAACAGTATACAGTATAAAAAAGAACATAAAACTTTTTTTAGCAAGTAAAACAAGCACATTGTAACTTACGTTTATCCTGCACAAAGGGTTCCACTGCTGAACAAAGTCTGTAATTTTCTTTTGTACAGTCCTGTCGGAAAAATACAGTTTTTCTGTAGTTGTGTGAAGAAGCTGAGCTGCTTGGAGTATGTTGGCTGATGCCTCCCTGAAGCGGAAAAATTAACATGCGGTTGCCAGAGCTTCTTGCACTGTTGGACAGACGAGATCTTCTTCCTCAACACTGTCCTCTGCTTCCATGTTTTGTACTTCCTCCATAATTTTGCATCACTTAACATTTGAAATGTCTCTATGTAGTCGTCCACTGATGCATGGGCATCGAGGTTATTAAAAATCATCTCGTCCTACACTTTAATCCATTCGGACAGTGGCAGTCATCATCTTCATCATCATCTGATGGGTTTTGGGTCGAAAGTTTTGCTTTATGAAAATACTTTGAGATTGTCATTGGAGTTACATTTCTCCAGGCGTTAACTAAGAATACAATTGAGCCAAGACAGTTATGTTCACTGGTTCATTTTTGTCCATACACAAAATCATTTTATTCAAAAACAGTTTACAGTAGTGACATTTTAAACCGCTGATGTATTCTTGGTCCATTGGTTGTAGTACACTTGTGCAATTTGCTAACAGTTATCCCACTTTCTCAATTTATTTTCAAAAATTGCAGACGTCATCTACGCTTTTCTGTTGGCAGTATAATTTACTGGAAGTTTTTTGATATTTTTAAAACATCTCGGTCACAAGCTTTTCCCAATAACTAGGAGCTTTCTTTTTTCGGTTCCAGTTTGCACAAACAAAAACAGTAAGTCTTTGTTTTGAAAGCTTCCCGCCAACACATTTTTCATTTTTAAATTGGATGGTCTTATCTGGTGTTGGCTTATAAAAAAGTCCAGTTTAATCCCCGTTAAAAATGTCTTCATCTTTATATGACTGTTTAAGAACTGGTCATGTGTTATGTACCCAATCACAAGTAACATTCTCATCTACGGTCTTCACCTCACTGCATATTTTTGCAAAGGAATTCGAATGTCAAGCTTTAAATCTATCTAGTCAGTCATTGGAGCATGTAAATTCAACACCAAACAATTTTCCGAACTCTGTTGCTTTCTCTTTTACAAGCGGTCCACTCACAGGAATATCGGAACTGCGACACTGTTTGAACTATTTCAGCAATGCTTCATCCACATCAGTCGATCACATTTTCTAATTTTTTTAACGATTTCTCCATCTTCCTTTAAAAAATTAAGGATTTTGTCCTTGTTTTTTAAAATTGAACCAACAGTTGAATTCACTAGCCCAAACTCACGGCACATGTCTGTTATTTTACGTCCACTCTCACATGCTCTTATTATTTGCACTTTGTCTTTAATAGGCAGAACCTTTCTTTTTACACTATAACTCGCTATAACTAAGTTGGAAATGTTATTCAAAACTGTGACTAAAATTCTGAAAACTATAAAAAGAATCAAATGACACTACAGTACTCTTAGACAAAAACAGAAAAGGAGGAATAGCCAAGCATACTCGTACTAAGATGTGATTGAACTGTGGTGTTGCAAATGTCACTGATATAGACTTTAGCTGACAGCTGAGCTGCTTCTAGAAGGAGTAGAAAGGATGAGGCGGGGTAACAAATCCATTCAAAAAAATTTTACAGTTGTTTTATGATTCACGAAACAACACCGCGTAGTTCTGTCGATCACTTTCTACATTCCTACAGCTTTTATGTGGCCCACAGTGCATAACACAAGTTAAATACATTTTATAACAAGATCAAAAGTAAATCAATAAAGGTTTTTAAATAACCAAGGAGTCCATATTTATTGACGATACAACCAAGTGTTTTATAATATTGATGAATACAGTTGGCCAGGACTTGTTAACAAATGATGTTACATCCATATTGATGATACGGTAGAGGCTGTAATAACCAAGTTCCACTGTATATATAAATGTGTAGCATACAAAAATTCAAAATATAAAAGTAAACATTTCTCCAAAATGAAAATTACCATAAGAAATCCAGTTGTACCTTTAAAGAGTTAAAAAGAATTTTTTCTGTGATACTTTAGATGAGACACATATTCTAGTACACAACTATTGAGTTGTATGGTTTAATTGAACATTTACAATCATTGTGTGTATATAAAAACAAACAACATTTTGAGAGCACAAAATAACTCTCATTATCAAGTGTTAAACTTAGAGCATAAAAGTGATATTAACATTATGAACAATCTATCATTCTCAAATAACTTTAAAACCAGAATAGTTGTATAATGTTTCTATTACTTTGCAAAGAATAAATAACAGCACTATCACACTACAGTACATTGAAAGAGCATAGCAAAAACTTGGTCATTCTCCCCCCCCCCCCCTTCTACTTATTGTCACCATGCTAAACATATTGTCTCTTATCTAAAACATAGGTATACAGCACAATAAATTCAAACACATTTAACCACAGTTTTTGGTATTGAATTTTAATATTATTATTACTCCCACAAGAATAACAATTTTTAATGTATTCGACTAATATGGGTTTAGCAAAATATAAGTTACACCACTGCTCTATAGAATTAAAAAACTAAATTGATATAAATATGTAAGATTTTTTAATTCATTTTTTTTAGTTTTTTTATATGTATTTAATAAAACTACTACATTACTACGAGTGTTTACAATTTTCAGTGGCTTCCTACATGATAAAGTGCTTCTCAATAGAGACTACCTACTATTAATTAATTGTATTTTCTTACTTCTTTACGAAGTTGAAGTGGTGGTACACCATGGATCATCCTGTATTTATTTTGTGCCTCTAAAACTTCTTCAATAAACTTCCCATTGCTTGAATTTTCATCAATCTGTAAGAATAAATAAATAATTTAAGTATGGTATCGATACTGACAATGATATTAATATTTATAGTGATCTTACAGTCACCAGTGTAATATACAATGAAATTTCAAATATTATTTTTAGATTTAAATTATCACTTACATAAGCTTATTCGGATTTCCAGCTAATACATGGTGTTTATTCTTAATTAATTTTTTTTCTTTCTCTAAGCTCGCTGAAAAACAATGAATTCACTATTTACTACCCAATAGTGATACTTGCCCAAGACTTAATACAACAGATACAACATGTAAGAAAGCATGGACACCTTACAACTTTTTTGGAGGCCACTCCCCCCCCCCTTAAGATAGGCATCAAATAATTTATCAGCCTGTAATAAAATTGCTGATAGAAAGACTAGTTGCGAGTTTGTGACACCACTGTATACACCTAAGTGAAGAGAATCAGTAACAGGTTGTTGACTTACTGTGACTAACCGACTTTCACTACCCCTTCCCAAGGCCTTTCATTGTGCGAGAGCCTATCTTTGTGTCACTGTACTCTTTACAGTAAGTCTGGGGTTCTGTTTATTACACTGCATATCACAACTTGAATTTCATTGTTGTTGTTTATTTAATTCATGGTTTTGAAACACTTACATAATATTGTTTACTTTTATGTACTGTGGATGTCATTGCATAAACCAGCTGAAAGTAAACACAAAACTTTCTCTTCAGCAAAATAAAGTTGTTTTTTTTTTCATTTTAGTTAAATATTATTAACCTTGGGGGAGGTAATTGGCGGCTGGTAAGATAATACTTATGTTTTATTTAGATATTAAATACTTTGTTGTGTTATTTTAATTTACATCTAATAAGTGGGGAGGAGTAACAAAAATGGCATAATTCCAAATTGGAAGGAATTTATAAATCTGTTACAACTATGAATAAAAAGGAAAATGAGACAAATATTAAAGTTTGAATTGAATTTTGTATAAAATAATTCAAATATTTTACAAAATCAAAATTATTTAGTCATATATCCACTACGTTAAATATTTATTCACAATAATGAAAACAATACAACCACTTTGACTTAAGTTTGTTTTTAATGTGAAAAATAATACTAATAATACATATTTTATTTATAATAATTCTTCTTTTAATCTATTTACAAAATACTTCAATATTATATTAATATTGCTTAATTGTTGTTACTTTTCATTTATGGAATTATGTCTATGGGTAGATGAATACAATTTCTAATTGTAATTTTGAATTATCTATGAACAAAAATTTAATGCGACAAAATCTATATAACAAATCAAATAACAGTTAACAATCAGCTTCCAGGTGCAGGAGGAATGTATCTGACATACAAACCAACTACCAACTTTTCTATATAATTCCGACATACCTAGATCTCCTTTTTCATAACTCCATCTCTGAGTTTATAGTTTAAATCCAGCTTTTAACCAACTACTTGTCCAGAGCCTAAATTTCTATATTTATGGTAGTAGCTTTAATCGAATCTTTCAAAAAATTTATTCACTTTTATTTAAATCAAGTAGAAAGAAGTTTTATCATTTTAAATTTAAAATGGTCAAATAACGGGTGTTTCAAAAATACTCAACCCGAAGTTTAAGAAGGTATAAGTTATGCATAGGTAAATTTTTTTATTCTCCAAATATCAGTTGGCAAAACTGTTCTCATTGTTGACTCGTCATGTGTTATTGTAATGCACTAGCGCTATTCCAGTATGCATTTGTCTTTGTGAGTGTGTATATATTTTCAACTATGTCTTTTTCCAAGGATAAATGTGTCTGTTATTATTGAGACTTATTGCGCGTATAAATCTTACAATGGAGTAAAAGATGAGTTCCAGTCACAATTTCCCAATTATTCAGTACCTAATAAGTCAACAATATTGTATCTGATTAATAAATTTCGTGAGATTGGCAATGTATATGATCGGAAAAGCACAACTTGACCCTTACTGTTTACAGTGGAAGTTCTGTACAATGTGAAAGAACGATTGAATTTCTCAACCAGCAAATCACTTAAAAGTTATCTTCAAAAGCTGGATTTTCACTATCTACCGCTTTTAAGGTTACTAAAACATTTAAACTGCGTGCTTACCGCATCGGTGTCATTCATGAATTGAAAGAAGTTCACCACGGTAAACGTCTACACTACAGTATTGTCTTTGGATGCATTCTCTTGTTAATGTCAAGGGTATTGAAATGTTGGATTGTGTTTTTTTTAGTGACGAGGCATGGTTTCACTTGGATGGTTACATTAACAACAAAAACTGCCAAATATGGAGCGCTGAAAATCCTCACTCATTACACGAATCCCCACTACACACACACACACACGTAAAATTAATATTTGGTGTGTGATCTCCCAGAGTTGTGTTATAAGGGCCTTTATTTTTTTGAAAAATCTGTAGATGGTGTGGTTTATCACAACTTAATTGAACAATTTATAGCCTTGTTAGATTTACACGAACAATATTGCTGGTTTCAGCAGGATAACACAACGTGTCATACTTCTAATGAAACGCTGGATATGTTACAGGAATGTTTGGCCATCATGTGATATCAAAAGGATTGTGGCCTCCAAGATCCCCAGATCATACTCCTGCAGACATTTTCCTTAGAGGGTATTTAAAAAGTAAAGTTTTTCAAAACAATCATCATACACTTGAGGAATTGAAGGATTACATTAGAAGTGAGATTTAAAACAATACTGAGCAAATACTACGAAAAGTGGCTGCAAATGTTATGAAACATGTCTGAACACTGCATTCCAAATGGAGGAAGTCATTTGAACATTTATTATAAAAGAATAAAGGTAATTTGAATATTGTATTATTGTATAATGTTATATTAATATTTAATATTTTAAAGTAATATATTTTAAGTCATTAAAAATATGGTTGCGTCCTTTGAAATACCCGTTATTTTAATAGATATGAATTGTTCTGTTATATTTCAATGTTCCACTGAATACCTAGGATGAGCCAAGACTAAAAAGAGTTTTAAACTTTTTTTTTTAACGTTTGCCTTGAGAAGTTGTAAATAATGAAGTAGGTAACAATTTTGACAATGAATTCACATCAAATTTGTGTTTTAAATGTTTTTGCTCTTGTTTTATATTATCTATTTATTACATTATAAAAATTCAGAAATATGATTTATATAAATTACTTCAACGCTGTTGATCTTATTAAGAAGTATTTCTTCTGTCCCAAAACTCTTTTTAATACTCGGTGTTGTATTTATATGTTCCTGAAAGAAAAACAAAATTGAAATGATAGTATTAAAAGATATTACTGAAACTAAATATATATTTATTGTTAGCAAATCTAAATTAATATAACTTAAAAAAAAATAGTCTAATTTGCTACACAAAGAAATTCATATAACTATTATATATATATATATATATATATATATATATATATATATATATATATATATTATATATATATATATATATTATATATATAATACGTAGGGGAGTGTATATATATATATAGACTATATATAATGTATATTATATATTAAGGGGAGTCGGACAATGAGAAATAACAAAAATTTGATTTTTCGTGATTTTTATAGCCCCAAATATTAGGAATATCTTTATCACTTTATCCAACTAATTCGGTGCAGTATATTTTTATTAGAATATAATATGTAAATGTATGTTGGGTCATTTTTCAAGCTATTTTGGTGTTTCACCTACGCTCTTTATTTTATTAGTTTATATAGTATGTAATTGACTTCATTGTGAGTTGATTTAGTGTGGTTGTATTGGCAATACTATATTACTTCAGTTTCAATAAGCTGTCTGCTAAACACTGTTTTTTTTTCTTTGTTGGCACATGGCATGTTGACACTGCTGACAGTTTGTTTTTGTTTTTATGGAATACCAATACCTACCGGCCTACCTAGTACCTATCTATAGTGCAGTGTCAGTTTGTGGTTAGAGTTTTGGTGTTGTTTGTATTTTAGTTTACTTAATTATAAAAGTAATACATTATGCCTAGACTAACATTAAAAGTGTTCAAAAGCCGAAAAGGTGAGTTCAGAGGTCGACAAAAACAATGTGTTGCGGGAAATAGACCCTTTACTCAGGTTAGTCCTAAGCCTACTGATCCATGTACAAGCACAAACTTGTACACTTCCAAGGAAAGTTCTGCTAAAAAGAAAGTCGGTCATAATTTAGGTAGATATGAACAATACACTATTGACAATGATGATTCATATGATCTTGTGTGTTTTCTCAAAATACAAAGCCTTCTTCAGAAAATTGTGGTTTGTGCAAGGTGTACCCTATCAAAAAATTAGCCCAAGTTGTCTAATCAATATGAAATGTGATGAGTGTGGTTTTTTTGGTAAGTAAAAGAAATAGTAATGTTATTGTAGGGAAGAAATCGGATATAAACGTTAAGTTTACATATGCATTTCGCTGTATCGGCTAATGGGAAGAAGCAAACAATCTGCACTTTAATGAATATGCCGCAACCTGCCAATTTTAAACTATACATACTGTCATTGTTAGTTGCAACTAAGGCTGTTTGCCATGAATCTATGGACAAGGCTGTCATAGAATGTGTAAAGCAAAATAATATTGACACAAATATTACAGCAATTTTTGATGGCTCATGGTAACATTGAGGCTACACTTCCCTAAACGGCATTGTCACAGATACCTAAAAGTACTTTTGTAATGAGAAATACTTTGGAATTGGGTGTTTATGAAGCTATAGCTAGCTACATATAATGAGGGCAAAATTGTAAAATGCCAAATCTGGGAAAATCTAAGCATCAAACCAGGGTAACAACACTGCAGAAAGAATGAAAATCATCGATGAACTTTGAATCTGCAAGGAGGAAAAAGCCTTTAGTGATATAGGCCTAGAATAAAAGTGTCGTCAGCAAATGTCCATTGCAAAGAAGAATTTGGATGACCTTTAAGAAGAGAGGGAAGATCTAGACAATCTTTCCTATGAAGCTGGAATGCATTAGGTTAAGGTAATTTGAACATACATTGCTTTCTTTAATTTATCGATAGATTTCTAAAACTTTTGTTATTTTTTAGTATTATCTAAAGAACCGTTACAGATTTTGAACTGATTTTGTGTGTGTTTGTTCTACCCACATACCAGCACATTTTAAACAGAGGTATTTCAATCATTTGTCCTAGTTTTTTTAAATAATTTTTAAATTGTATTTTCTTGAAAAGAATTGACATTGTTTAAAAAAACAAAATTTTTTTTAAAGTATATTTAAATTTCCTCTACTTAAAATATGCAAAACAGTGGATGCTAGTAAGAGAAAAAAGTGCTTGCCAATATATTTTGTTGTTTTCTAGAAAATGTACCTCAAAAATGATAAATTTAGCATGGGGAAGATAGCAACATCCGACTCTCCTTAACATTTAAATTAAAACCTTCATTTAACAAAAACCTACTTTAAAACTAGATATTAATATTGAGTATTTCTCACTGCATAAGAGATCAGATTATTTACACAAATTTTAAAAACTTAACTTACAATGTTTATATATATATTGTTGATATATAAAAGTAAACTTTTAAAATTACGAATGAAGTTTATTGATCGAAGGGAAAGATGTACATATCTATAGTTTTGCTTAAAATAATCAGATTTAAAAAAATATGAAAGTCTGTAAGAACATAGGTACTGTAACACCTGAAAATACTGATCGAGTTCTAAGTGTCATTACATATTGATATTTCAACATGAGACATGTTTTATAAAATATATTGTATGGTTTACAGTTGATCATATTATATAAATCTGTGGCCCAGCCAAGGAGCCCACCAAACCAAAACTATAATAAGCATAAATTAGGATGTAATGGAAAGGGATTTTAAATAATAAAATATGAATTGGCACTTGCGATTTTGTTGAGCAGTGCAATATGACGTAGAAGGGGGGAGAGACGAGGAGTGGAAGGCTTGAACCAGCAAGCCGAGCGGGAGTCTGTTCCGAGAGCCGCGAGAAGTAAGACCGCTACGGGACGAGGTCAGTCCATTTTCGGCCACGTGCTAGCTAAATTAAACGGTATGTTTTTCGGCCACTATTAAGGCTTTATCTTGCCGTTATGTCTTTTTTATAAATTATAAATATTTCTGTAATCTAACTCGGTGCTCAAATAAAATATAACATTAAATTTCACTTGCGTTGCGTGCGTTCATTAGCGTCCTAACCCGACTCCTTGGCCCATCCTGACAAGATTCGGCTAAAGTGTAGGCTACGCGGTCTCCAGCCAGCCGGAGCTTCCAGCTGGTCAAAAGAAGTGGAGACGGTCACAAATCCTTTCATTATATTATCGCCGCTACAAATACAGTTTGTTCAAAAGCTATTTAAACATGACTATATGGAAAAAATAAAGTTTTATGAAAACTTTATATTTGTAAAACTAGATCTTTATGAATCCAGATTTTTAAAACTACTGATCAAGTTAGATGAAGTTTTGTGCTTCTATGGAATATGATTTATGTAATAATAGAAGAAGCATAAACCTCAAAACTGCAATGAAAATATCTTCAACATGATCATGTTACAGTTTGATCTTGAATTTCTGCAACTTAGATTTTTAGTACAACTAAGTATTTATTTAAAGATGAAGATGGAAAAGTAGTTACTGTAAATTCTGAGTAATTTGTTTGTATTTTAGCGTCCTACATTTGTTACCCCACGCCTACATCATCATGATTTTGACATTTAATCATTAATGGAATCAACAAGACAATTTTTTTTCATAGCTTGGCCTCCAGTAGGCTACAGCATGCTTTACTTCCTGAAATTATTTCTTTTGGGGATATCTCAAAAGAAAACTTTTTCCAAAACTGATCTGTTCATCTACTCAGTTTAAACTCAGTTTAAAGGGAAGAATTTGAGAAAGAAGTTTTTTTTAAAAGTGTTTGATATTGTAGATCATGGAACATTGTAAAAAGATTATGGGAGTTGGGAATAAGGAGAATCATATAACTGATTTGCTATTTAACAGATTACGGTATATATAATGTGTTAGAATAGGTATCATTTAAACAGTTCTTGGTACTGTATTATTTGCAATTTATATCAATAGTTTGGTTCCTTCTTGTACAACTGAGTCCCCAGCTAGTCTAATGGTTAGAACTCTGCTTTCTTGAATGAAAGGGTCCTGGTTCATCCCTGTGGGGCTCAAACTTTACAGAACTCAACCAGCTTTGTGAGCAAAATTGAGAAGCTATGCGTTGTTAGTAGCATTCTCTGATTGAGAAGGCTAGAACAACAGTGACAAGAATTTTGATGTGATAATCACACATTACTCGACTGAAATGCAATCTAGCAGGCCTAGGGTAGTCCCACCTTGGAGTTTAGTTTTAGATTGAAGTTTCCACGAGTGTTGCTCATCTAGGTGCAACTCATCTAATGTGAATCTTAGATTTGTTAAAAGATCATCCAGGGTTGATTTTAAATTAAATTAATATCAGTATTATATATTAATTTTAATTTTAATGACTTTTTTTTATTGATTTATCAATTTCTTATATTATAATAACTGAATAAATTAAGATTTATATTACCTCAACATTATTACTATTAGTAGAAAGAATCTCTTCTGATCCATGTTTCTTTTCAATATTTGGTGTTGTACTTACATCTTCCTAAAAGAATTTTTAAAAATCATTGAAATTAATATTATTAAAGGTGATGCTAAAAATAAAGATATATTAGTGTGATATTTTCACAAATAATACCATTTCTTCTCTTTGTTAAACTACATAGTTAAGTTTTAATAAAATGTTGTTATCCAATAGCTTCTTGATCTGGCTTATGTCATTTTCACTTTTGCTTCCCAGTATAGACCATGTAGGTTCCTCTTATATATTTTCCCTTATCTAAGCTGCTGCAGACCAAGAGATGGTCCTTGTTCATGTAGGGATTGCACATTTTGTTCATCTGCTTCAATATAAAATATTAATTTTACTTTGATGATTTACCAGACAGTCATGTCAGCCTTAAAAGTGCCACCGATGACCTTCTCTAAGGATTCTTGACATCCTTGTACATGTTTGATACATTTTAATATATTTTACATTTAAATTTTGCTTTATATTCTGTACGTGTTCTAGGTGTGATGTTTTCGTCGATGACTTAATTCTCTCATCCCGAGAGGGCAGTCTTTTGGGTTTCTGTGTTATATGTGTCCCCTTTTTACCCAATTCATTAGGCACCTCATTCTCAGGATTTACGCTGTATCAGGTAGTGGTTTGCCACTCATTCTATGGTTTTAAGCAACAAAACAAATTTATAATTATTTTACTTGAAAAGAGAAGGAACATTTGAAAATGGTATTAAGTATTTTAAATTATCTTTATTGTTGGATAAAAATTTTAACTGACATTATAGGCCATTTTTTTATTATAGAATATCTTGGAGTCACACTGGATTGCAATTTGGAAACAACACATTGCAGATCTGAATAGAAAATGATTAATAGTATTGAAAACTGTATTTTTTTAGGTCTTTTTTGGCACAAAGCTGTTAGAAGATATATTTTGTACTTTTTAACTTGAAATTAAATATGACATGCTAGTGTGGGGTGGTACTTATGTCATTACTTGTATGTAAATTCAAAACCATGTAGTTAGGTTTCTTCTTATACAAATCCAAAGTAACACTCATTGTCTTTATTTAGAAAATTAAACCTATTACCCTTGTGCAGGCTTATGAACAAATTGTTTTAAAAGAACTGTTGACCGAAAAGTTGAAAAGGTCGGAATCTAATATTGAAGTATTGGAAAGGGAACAAATTTTTCTCTTACCTATTGCTAGACTTAACAATTTTTCAAATATTATTTGGATCAGGCTCGATTGTTATTTAATGTCTTAACTAAATTATATTGAATTACTAATTCACAAAATAAAACTTTTCCTTAAGGAATTAAATAAATGACTGTTTTAGATTGGTGTTATCGAAGAAATACTTTGTCCTGTTGTGTCTAGTGATTGAAGCAACTATGAAACATATATATGTTTCATATACTTGAAATAGTCTTTATATATTTCAAGGTGGATATAAGCTTTAGGTTGAGATCATTTATATAATTTGACTGGGTTATGTGATTGCAGACTTTTCTTTTGCTCTTCATGGGACTATTTATCTTTTTATAATAGTAAACACAAAACTCTCTTAGCCATTCAGGCTATCCAATTTCATTAAATTGATATGTATTGTGTAAAACATATTAATCTAAGCATTATATGTAAGATAGGCCTCTACAGGTTACATTATAAAATAAAAAAAATTTATTACAGTGTGGAGTTTCATTCAATATATATTTTTAACTAGTATAGAGTTCCATTTTATATTTATATATAACTATGTATAATTTTGTTTTTATAGGAGTACACAAGTGTTGCTTATCTACGTGCAACTCATCTAATGTGAATCTTGACTAGTTTCAAGATCATTCAGGGTTGATTTTTAATTAAATTAATAACAGTATTATATATTCATTTTTGTTTTTATGACTTTTAATTGTTTTATCAATTTCTTATATTATAATAACTGAATAAAATAAGATATATATATTACCTCAACATTATTGCTATTAGTAGAAAGAATCTCTTCTGACCCATGTTCCTGCTCAATACTTGGTGTTGTACTTACATCTTCCTAAAAGATAAAAAAATTAATGAAATTAATGTTATTAAAGCTGTTGCTGAAAATAAAGATGTATTAGTATGATATTTTCACAAATAATACCATTTCTTCTCTTTGTTAAACTACATAGGCTAGTTAAGTGTTTATAAAATGTTGTTATCCAATAGCTTCTTGATCTGGCTCATGTCATGTCATTTTCACTTTTGCTTCCCAGTATAGACCATGTAGGTTCCTCCTATATGTTTTTCCTTATCTAAGCTGCTGCAGACCACGAGATTCCTTCTCCATGTTGGGATTGCACATTTTGTACAGCTGCTTCAATATAAAATATTAATGTTACTTAGATGATCTGTCAGATAGTCATGACCAGTTGACAGCCATAAAAGTGCCACGGATGACCTTCTCTGAAGATTCTTAACATGCTTTTACATGTTTGATATATTTCGATATTTTTTCCATTTAAATTTTGCTTTATATTCTTTGTGTTTTAAGTATGATGTTTTCTTCAATGACTTAAATTTCCCATTCAGTGAGAGCAGTCTTTTTGGGTTTCTGTGTTATACGTGTTCCCTTTTTCTCCAATTCATCAGCCACCTCATTACGTTCAATGATGCTGTGCAACAGTATCGACTGCATAACTATAGTGTCCATAGGCCTATTATTTTTAACAATTACTATTGTATAAATTGTTTCTAATATTTTGTATAAATGAGCTTTTGGGTAAATTATTATTGGCTATTGTTTCAAGCACTGACCATGAATCTACTAGTAATACAACTGTGCCACTAAGCCAGGCTCTCATTACAACTGGCTTCAATACTTCATTAAAAGCGAATAATCCTGCCTTGATTACAGTAACATTTGCATTTAGCGGAAAACAATGGCCAAAGTATTTACTAAAGATACCTGCACCTGTCTCTCTCTTTAATTTTGAGCAATCTGTGTAGATTCTTATCCAATATTTTGTTGGTTATAGGTTGTTAATAGCCTCCAATGTGATCTAAATAATTTATTTCATTTTGCAATACAAGTATATATAATGTATATAAATTGTTGTACTTGCATTAATTTCTAAGTGTTGCTTCAATAAGGAATTTATTTTTAAATAACATAAATGTTTGTTTCTCACTTGATCGATTATATATTAACTAAACTTAAGTTCTTCAAATTTAATTTCACAGATATATCATGCTTGAAATTTATATAATTTTATGACATTTCTTCTTTTAGAAAAAAAAATTCTTTATTACTTGGTCAAATTAATTGGTATTATTATTTTATATTTAATTTGCTAAGGAATTTTTGCGCCAGTTACTTATTTCTTGACATAAGGATTTTAAAGATTGAGATGTCAAATTAAACAGTGTTCCCTGCAGATTTACCAAAAATAATTAATTTTCCTTGGAAACCATTATTTTTTAATAAATTTATCATTTAAATAACGTGCCTGTTATGGGTAAATAACATGTTTCACAACAAAAATAATTTGAAACAGCTGTTATAAATTCTTAAATAGATTGTATTTTATTGTTTTGTTTGAGAATTAATTAAATTATTTATAGCTTAACTTATTTAATGCTGACTTTATTTGTGGGATTCCATACTAAACCGGTTATATGGGTTAATGTGAAGAAAATGGGTTAGATTTTTTTTCTCACAAAAGTTAACAATATAACTGTACATACTGTTTAGAGTTTACTTTATTTGTGATTTATTGTTTACATATCATAAAGAAATAATGGTTATACAGCTTATTGTTAATGTGTGATAATTCCATGGGAGCTTAGACATTCTAAATGTCAGCCATAAGAAGACTGCATGGAAACTGTTAAACACTTACTGATCGACAAGGAAGTGCCAATGATAGAAATCGAAGGGCACGTGTTGAATCTTGAAGTAAACCAACAGATTCAACTTTTTTATCCAAACATGAACCTTGACGTTATTTTAAAATTGCATGTTTATTTGATATTAACAGTCCATATTTTGTTGTAGGTGATCTTTCTGATGAATATAGACATTGTAGTACTTTGATGAAATAACCACATAAACTATTAAAATTCTTAACTGGAAACAACTAGTTATTTTTATTTAAGAATACCAATTTTAAACAAATATTATTTTTGACTAAATTCTTAGTTAACTGGTGTTTTCATACATTTCACATTTAAAATAATAACAGAAATCTTGTTATTACGAAAAAAAGAAAACAAATGTAGACTATTTGCTTTTTCAAAGTTCAGTCTCAAACCAAAATATTTATAAATCAACATGGAGGAACATTAGAGAAAAGACTATGTATTCCATTTTTGTAATTTATATTTTTCTATGAAATATGCAAAACAAGATGAATTTAAAGACATCTAGGTGTTTAGTATAACATAAAATATATTGTTTTTGATTATTACCGAAACTGCTGTTTAAGGTTGTCTATGGAATCATCCTTTTATGATTATTTATTTATACTCTTAATAAAGAGGCCATTTGATTTTTGTTTTAAATAGATAACGATATTATATGGACTATTTTGGGAAACAGACACAGTTATAAAAGAGAACCATGCATGTTTTTATAGAGAACTCTAAGTTTAAATACAAATAATGTACATCACAAACTAATATAAAAAAATAATTTCAAGTTTTAAAGTCACAAAACTATGACATATATCTCATTCAGGATGTAAAAAGGAATAGTATTAGAATACTTTCATTTAATCTTAGTGTATAAGTAATTATATTTTAAGGTTATTAATATCTATCTTATTAAACTTATAATACTTTTAGTTTTCAACAATGAATGTATAGACTCTTATATAATTTCATAAAATTCTAGAACTCTAAATTTACAATTTTCTTTGTGCTAACAATAGTTTTTCTATTTACCTGTGCAGGTGTTTTTTCTACACCCAATATCAAGGTGACTGGTTGCTCTGTAAGGATATTATCTTCAGCTCTAAACAACATAAACAGTTATTCCTACAAGTTACAGAAACCTACTTTTTTTTCAAAAATATAATAAATTAAACTAGAGAACACTTGTGTGCAATTTACGAGTACATCACATATGCATACATTTAAAATTCCAAGTAAGAAAACACACTATTATAAGTAAATATTGAGCTTGAATTGTAAAATGATATCAAATTAAAATTAAACTCGATCTTACACGCTTTTTAATAGCAATGTTATCATCTTTAGTGAGTGATCCTTGGGCTACAATCATGTTATAACGGTTGTAGTTTGATTATTGGATTACTAATTATGGTAGCCTTGTTGTTGGAAAGCGTTTGAGTTAATAAACTTATTATTTGAAGAATCTATGTTTAAGTTTTAATTGTAACATATACTGTAATGATATGTATTTGTGTAGTCAGCTGATCCTTAGCTGATTGGTTGTTTATATTTTTAGAATTAAGTATATCAACAATACCCAAAGTAAAAACAATCAATCAGTTAAGATTCAGCTGACTGGATAAATAGACATCATGTTCCCAGGGCCGGGTTTAGCATTTTGGCGCCCCTTGGCCCAATATTTTTTTCCGCCCCCTAGACTGGTTAAAGTTACTTCCCCAAAAACCACTCGACGACATCCCTACAGCCAGTTCTCCGGTGTTTGAGATCAATGTTGTAACGAAGTTGATGCGTAATGGTGAAAAATAGTTTAACTTTACCAACAATTATATGTTCCAATGAACTTCAAAATCAGAATGATTTTTTTGTAATCAATTCAAAAAATATGTTGTTATGGCTATTTATTTTTATTTCTAGATATTAAAAAAAATTAAAAATTCTCGGCCGTGCGCACCCTGGGAGCTTGCGCCCATAGGCCCTATTGGGAAATCCGGCCCTGCATGTTCCTTAAACTTTTATTAAACAAGTAACCCAGGATTTTCCTGCTATAGTTTCCTATGTTAGTTAACTTTTTACAATGCTGTAATAAGCAAAAATACTTAATACTCCATAAAGTCAGAATGGCTAATTTCGGTTACTTTTTAACATGTATTTCATTAAACAGGGTTATCATAAAAGAATGGTGGGGTTTTGAACATGACTTAAATGAAAACAGAATTACTTATAGCTGATGTAGTTCATTTATCTAAATCCATACTAATGTATAAATCCATAGCTGATGTAAATAAATCTATCATTAAGCAGTTTAAGTTTGATTATGATAAGAGAGTGAAACTAGAGAAAAATCATAGCTACAATACTGTGTGGATATTAATACTTTATAAACCAGCATAGCAACTAGATCATATAAACATATAATAGCAAAATATAGTATATAACAACATTGGATAAGTAAAGTATAACTAATGGTAAACAGCACATAGAGGCACAGTGTAAGTATTTTGGTGATTAGGTTGTCAAATGCAAACAAGTTTTTGCAGAAACAGCTTTTTTTTTCAACATTTTGGATTTCCTTTTTTTAAAACAGAATTTGGAATAATGACTTATTCTGAATTCAGATTTTTAGTTAGATAACTTTTTTGATGAACTAGAATTTACAATTAGAAAATTTCAGAAACCAATTTTTAGATATAGATTTGCAATTAGAAAATTTTATATGAAAGAGCTAATGATTGCTAGTGGCTATTGATTAGGTACTCCCTAACCATCTATATGTAGAATTACCCAATCAAATATTTTAAGTTAGCTGAAATTGGTAGCTAATTACTACTATGAATAGGATCAGTGGACATTTCATAGTCCTCGGTGTTAATGTTTCTATGATGGAAATTCCAATATCTAGAATTTCTATAATAGAGATTTACTAATATAAACATGTACATTAAGGAGTGTATACACTACATTAATTTAAATTGGAAGCTTAATGATGCAATTTTAACAAATATGTAGTATTTTGATTTATCTTTTTATACACCCACTTATAGGAACATTCAATTTAAAAATCATGAAAGGTTATTGATAATTAGGTGTATTTAAGAGGATATATATATATATATATATATATATATATATATATATATATATATATATATATATACATATGTGTGTGTGTGTGTCATTTTAGTTGTTAACAAGTAAGTAAATGGCCATTTCTCTGTACCTGATAAGACAGAACATGAAAAAATGTGTCAATAATGTACAGATTGTTATTGACTGAATGAAAATAAACAGATAAAGTAACTACAGTAACACATGGTTTAGTTTGTTGAATGATGCAATCTCTGTAAAAAACAAGTCATACAAACTCACAATACTTTGATTTTTATTGTTCCTTTAGAATAATCTATAATATGATAAAATAAAGCAAAAGCTTAAAGTTTCAAATATTTAATAGTATAAATGAGCTACAATTGTTTCGCCTTGCGGCATCGTCGGGCAACTGTTGCAAGGCGAAACAATTGTAGCTCATTTATACTATTAAATATTTGAAACTTTAAGCTTTTGCTTTATTTTATCCTTGAATATGGAGTTTCAACAAGAAATATCTGCTATTACATTAAAGTTAATCTATAAGATATTTACATGAAAACCTTAAAAGAAAGAAATATTTTTTAAACATCCTAAGGTTAGGTTAGGTTGGGATGAAAAGAAAAGTAAACATAAATAAATGTAACTTAAACACACTTGAAGAGAAAAACTGTGACCAAACAAGTTCCTCTAAAACTTAACATTCTACCAGTCCTAAGTATTGAAATCAATAATATGGTTTCCAAATTACATCACATAACTATTAAACTATGAAATACACATCATTAAAACTTAAATACTGTAGTACCACTTAAACACTACAGACTTTACGAGAAGACACATAGAAAAAAAAAATTTTTAATAAATAAATATAAAAGAAGAAGAAGTTATTACAATAGTCATACATACATTATAAAAACTTGAATACTAATAAACCTTAATTTATCCTATTATTGTATTGAAATAAAATTCAATGTCTACTTGGTTTGTCAAATCTAGAAACATAGTTTTATTTTCACATTGTTTTATATATTCTGGCGATGGATTAAAAAACTTTGGAGCGAGATGGGAATAAAATTTCCTATAAACAGATAGATTTGATTTAGACAGCCACATTTAAATGATTGTGTAAGTTTACTCTTCTTGGTTCTACAATGGTTTTACTTTCCCCACTTTTATTTAAAAAAAATAAATAATAAAATAAATTTAAAAAATAAATAATAAAAAATTAATGTCTATACATATTGGGAAAGTTATGAGATGAGTAAAAACATGATTTTTTGGAATGTTGTCTGTCTGTCAACTGGCGTGTGTGTAGTCCTATACAGGTTTAATGCATAGATCGATTTTAATCAAATTTGATATGTGGTTATATTTTGGCCATTATCTTGAGTCTTTAAAAAAATGTTCTTGTTAACTCAAAATTAGGAGGTAGCTGCCATAAAAATAATAAGAAGAAAACACAAAATTACCATTTTTTTAAATGATTTTCATTAAGTTTTACACAAATGTAGTTTCTATAGACCAAAAAATATTGGTTCATAAACCTCTCTAAAAATACAGGTTCATTAGTTATTGGTAAAAACCAAAAAAAAAAGTCATGGGGCTTTATAAAATACAAAACTTCTCAAAATCATCTCTATCAATTTTAATGAATTGTGAAGATTAATGACACATAATCATATTATGGCTCAGGAATAATTGGCAAAAAACAAAAATGGAACCTTGACTGACATCATCAAAAGCTCAATTTTAATCAAATAAAATTTACTGTGAAGACATGATTATGGTAAAAGTGAAGCAAGTTTATGCCCTTATTTGAATATATATATAGATACAGTATGTTCTTCTAAGATAGCGTCTATAGTTCATTTTCACTTTTTGATTGACAACGACTTGATATTGTGAATGATTTTGTATAATGTAACCAAAATATCAAGTAAATATTGCCTAGTATATAGCATATCTGGGCCAGTAGGTCTAAGATTGTGTCTCAATACAGGAATGGGCTTGACTACTGCCAATGACAAATATTTAATGAGAAAATTAGTTTAATTTAAGTTAATTAACAAGTAAATATTAATCATTTTTATAAACTTCAGATATCAGATGTCAATGAACATCAACGTTGTTTAATATTTCACACTTAACTGATATTTTTATATAATTTGTAAAGCAATATCTGACCCTGACTAAATGTACAGTACCCCTGAACAAGGTGATTGACAATAAGCATCTTCATTTTTGATTTTTAACGATAGACTTCCACAGTCACAAACATCATTATGATCTTGTTCTTCGGGGTTTGACCGCGTCAATATTGTCTGCACGTTGAGTACAGCCGACATTTCGGGCACTTTACAGATGTCCATTCTTAAGGCTTAACAAATGTCGAGTCCTGAATGAAACATCGGCTGTACTCAACGTGCAGACAATATTGACGTGGTCGAACCCCGAAGAACAAGATCATAATGATCTTCATTTTTGTCTCACATCAAGTGATATTTGAATTAACACATTTTTTGTATTATGTGTTCATAAAATGTTATTTTTTACCTAAATGTTAAATTATAATAAATAACAGGTTAGATATTTATATTAACAGATAACAATTTATGCTGTTATTATTTTGATACACACCAGTTGTCAACATTTTTATTTACACATTTTGAAAAGTGATAGTATTTGAGAAGGTAAAACTACATAGTTTTAATCACATTCTATAATTAAAAAACATCAACTTTGAATTTATGTATAATTGCATATAAATTTCAATGTATTTTAAATTAAATTATTACAACAGAATGCACCAAGAATATCTTTTAATATATCTGTAGAAAAATAGGAATTAAATAGAAATAGCTAAGAAATAAGAAATAAAAGAGAGATAAAAATGACTTCCATGGTATAAATTAAATTTTTTCCCTTAAATTTTCATTCTTTTAAAAACAAAAATATAAATATCTGTGATTAATTTTATAACAGCATAATGAAGAAAAGTACATGTTTTAAGCCAATTAATTTCTTTTGATTCAAATAAATCTGAAAAGAACAATTTTTAATGTTAGTTGGCCAAGGAGCATGTAGGTATATATAAATTTTTGAAGTTAATAGCATGTAAAATAAATTAATTTTTCATAATATTACAAGTATATATACAGTACTTTTAAGTGAATATATATTTAATTTCAGTTAAATAATTAAAATTACATTGTCTTGGGACAAAACTGTTCAATTTATTAATAATATAAATGTAGAATATTAATGTTGTAGAATATCTAAAATGTTTAATACATACATAGACAAACTGTGTAACGTGAGTATAGTCAAAACAACAATCCACAAAGGAACGATCATTATGAAAAACACAAGCAATTCACACGGAGAGTTTATTACAACTGTGTGCAAATAGCTTATTTTCTTCAACAGAAGCACTTTGGTTAAATGTTGTGTGAATAAGCATAAAATTGATTTTACAAGGTTACTTAACAGCAAGGTCCCTAACATCCTACCTGATATTCCCGTCTATATTAATGTATTGTGATGATAGTATTTAGTAATAAGATAAATTATGATTACGTAACCCAAGTTATTAGGATTAGTATTTAAAAAAGTAATGGATTAGTATTTAAAAAATAATGGTCTAGCCACTTAAAATTACAGGCCTTCCTAGGAACATCGTGTTATTTGTGTTGTTATTAACATCATGTCTTGTTAAATTGCTTAACGGAAGTTTATATTATAAAATGTCAAAGTCAAGTTTGTTTATGTTTATTTTAATGGCCTTGTTGTTTAATTAAAACTTAATAATGCCTTTATACTGATGAAATTATATATCCCATGATTCTTGGACATTGCTTATTAGTTTTTTTTAAGGTATTAGACAAATTAAATTAACATTAGTTATACATAATATGTAGAAATTCCTGTACTTAAACTGTTTATCTAATTATTATACTATTTATAACTAATTATTTCTTACTTTGGCTAAATTATTATTCAATTGATATTTATGATTGTAGCCTTACTGGATTGTTTACTAATTATTAGTTATCTACAGGTGATGCTGTTGATCAATTCTTAGTTTCACACTTATTGTTTCTTTTTCACATGACACGTTTTGACTCTTTATCAGTCACTATCAAATGTCACAGTCAATAAATTACCACTACACACATCCTACATACACAAACAAGGACATATCTAAAATAACAAAAATACGGGGGCCACACATGGTCAATGACTTGCCACAGTGTAGTTTGTACATCCACACACTTTAAATATATTTTTGTTACTTTAAATGTATCAGTGTTAGTGTTATGTATCATGTGTAGTGTTGACTTATTGATTGTAACATTTGATAGTGATAAAGAGTAGAAACGCATCATGTGAAAAAGAAACAATAAGTGTAAAACTAAGGCTTGATCAACAGTATCACCCGAAGGTCGTTAATTTTATTCAGTACATATTTAATTATAAATAATAAATATGAATAGTATATTTTTACAATATAATACACAGTTTTTCACAAATCCCTGTCAAATTTTGGGAATATTATTCCTAGGTCAAAATATTGAGAAAAAGTTCAATAAATATTTCTTTAAAACCTTTCCATAAAAATGTAGCCTGTAGTTAAAAGATAGATATTCATTTTGGTAATTTAATCTTGTTTCTCCAAAAATAGGCAAAATTGTTAAATTTTAATATATTTTTATTCAAACATATTATATTGAATCATATTTTATTGATTTTTATTAAATTCAATATAAAACTAGAAATTTTATTTTTAAACCATTTTTATTTATTGTTGCCGGAGTATGAAGCAATTGTACTAGTACAAAACCCCATACTATGAGATTGTATTTTATAACAAAATTTTGCAAAATGTAAGTCTAAAAAACAAAAACTATACAAAATTTTTCTCGTAAGAAATGATTTTTTAAAAAAATGGATATCTCTGGGAGGGGTTTTTGTAGGTTACAAATTAAAAAATCAACCATTTTTCCAAAATTAACCCCAACTATTTACATATATCAGGTGTTTAAATTTTCCTGTAACCACCTGCAACTGTGACTCACTAAAACAAGGGTGTACACCCAAGAATTTGTAAAGTGGTTGATTTTCCAAAAAGGGTTTATGAAACTTGTTATTTTACAACTATTAAAACCCTGACAATAATGTGAGATGCTAGGTAGTTAGTGAATTTGGGGTCCGAGGCTATACAGCCTCTTGTCACTGTGACTCATATGGATCTTTTGTGACTACCTTACTAATTATGTTTTAGTCCCAGCCAAGATTTAAGCTTCCTAAGAATCTTAAAATGGTTCTGGTTGACATTATCGTTACCTCTGTAGCCCTGAGGAAAGGAATGCTGAGGTAAAGTAGCTGTGAGGTGCTAAGAAATGTACCTAATTCCATTTCTGTTGTAACAAGTTGATATTTGTTGAATGTGACTGAGGTGTGATTTGAAGGAGGAAAAAATAAGAATGTGTACTTTTTTAATCTTCATTCTTCATTCTTCTAAAGCAAAATAGTTAAAAAATATAATATCACAAGCATGAGATTAAAATATAATTTCTGGTTTGGCAAAATTTTCAAGTGGAAATAAAAAATGAATTTTAAATATTATGTTCTGAATCAAAATGTCACAAAATTAACAAGTTTTGTTTTAAAGTTATTGGATAGTGATAAATTGTTCATATTTAATCAATCATTTGAGATAATATAAAAAGTAATACATGACATTTTGAGAGTATGAATCAACTTTCATTTTTTAAAGTGTAAATCCTAGGCCCATGTTGGAGACTATAACTAAGAAATGTGCCCAGTGCTAAAGCTAAGCTACAGAAATTAAAAAAAAAAAAAAAATTGTAGTTGATTCATACTCTCAAAATATTGTGTCTAGATTTACACAAATGATGGTAAATGTTTGATTTAACTTCTTTTTTTTTTTCTTATGCCTAGCTTTATGGATTCCAATACAATGGACTCAAGTTTCTGCTCTTCGTGTCCAGTTTTTAAAACTTTAGGCAAATGATGAGATGAGTCACCCAGCAGTCCTGTTTTCAATTGAAAGGTAACCCCTGATTTCCTTTTGGCTTTTTTTTCTATTTTTCTCCAATGTGTGGACAATGTTTTTCCATACTTTGTTCTTTGTACACTCCGTTGCCTTTTTCATTATAGTGCTGAGCTGATCTTCTTAAAACAGTTTAACAGTAAATATGCCGATGGAGGTGTTTCATGATGGAAAGTAATGTTGATTGTATCCATAACATTTTTAAACATGTGCCTCCTGGTAGTGCTAATTGAGGAGCTCTAGTGGAACATATACGAAAGCAAATGAATCTAACTAAACTATATCAATAAGAAATTTAAGGTGAATGTAAGTTGTTAACAACAACCCATAATTTGTTGTTGTTATTGCTTCCCCCCTACCCATCATTTTTTAAGATTGCAAACGTAAATATGTACTAATAATAATGTAGTAATAAGAAATAAATATTAAATTTGAATGTTATTTAGTCTTTTTATAGGTTTGGTGAAATTTTCTTACTAAACATTTCATTAGAATATTGGGTTTTGTACCAGTAAAAAACAATTATTTTATATCCTGATAAAAAAATATAAAAAAAATTTAATTAAAATTTCTTTTTAAAATTAAAAAAGTAAAATATAAAACTTCTTCTATGTCTATTTAATTATGATTTGGCATATGTAATTGTGTAATTTCATCTACTTTTAGGGGAGATTATAAGTTTTATATAAGATTAAGAGGAGTCCAACCACCATTTATACTCATTATTAACTGTATGTCAGATATCTTAAAAACTACTTAAGATAGACCCCTTAGTTATTTTGTATTTTAAAGAAGGGCTCTTTTTCTAGTTCCACACAGAGTTTTTTTGATTAAAAATATAATAATTATGATTTCCAAAATTTTCAAGTTTTTTTCTAAAGAAATATTACAAATTTTTTTTAAATTTTGTCTGTAGTAGAAATATCTTAAAATCCATGCATAGAACTAGTTTTATGTGCGTTATTTTTTAAATATAATTTAGAAATGAAATTACATCTTATTAAATATTTATTTTAGGGATAACATTGACAAGTGCCTAATTAATCTATTTTATACTTTGTTTTTAGTTAATACGTATAAAAAATTAAACTTAACAAAATTGATGTATTTTATGGAGCTAGATATTAACCAACCCTCAACTTCTACTCAAGCTAATCATTATTTATTTATAATAGGCCCTATAATGCACCCTCCCTCCACCATACCATTGGTTGGAAAGAACCTAACTGCACAGAATAAACCTTGTGTACTGGGTGTAATCCGAACTTAATATCTCCATCAGTGAGTGACCTAACCTAACCTTAACCACTCAGCTGTCACAAAGAACGCACGGAACTGCCGCTGAGTAGCAATGATTGAATCGCCACTTTTAAAATACGCCTCGATAACAAATGCACGTTGCTCAAGCGACCACTGCTCCATGACTACTGACAATGGCGTCGTGTAGGCTTTCCAACAAGCCTATCCCCACCACCCTCAGACGTCCTGTTGCTGAACGGTACGTAGCAGAAAATAGATCGGTTTTTTTGCCGCACCTTGTATAAGTACAGTAGTGTTCAAAATCTTCCATAATTACACCAGTCTTTTCTTTGAAGCAGTCACAATGGCTGCTGTAAATTTTAACTTTATATAATTTTATCCATATGTTAATAAATTTTCGTGGTCTCATTTTTTTGGTGTGCCAAACATGACTTGGCAGTGTTTTTCTTCTTCAAGTTCAGAGTTTTAACATAATTCAAAATTAAAATATTTACAACAGTTATTCTGAATTTGATTGACTTCATAGTTTTGAAAATACAGTATATACAATTGTAATACATATTTGTTTAAAAATTTTTATTAAATTAAAATAAAATTATATGGTCATCCTAGGACTGTCTAACTAGGTCAAAAGTAATAAAATATTTTTTGTGTGTTTCTTTCACAAAAGTTGTAATATATATAATTATATTGTTCATAATTCAATCAAAATAAATCACACCAATGTTCAAATTATGCATTCTTTTCATGTTTTAGAGCTCTAAAGATCAATCTTTTTATTATTTGGACTGATCATATTTTTTGAGATAAACAAGTCATAAAATAGTCTTTTATTTCATCCCATTTTTTATTTACAATTTAAAAACTAAGCACAAATTTGTAAAAATTAATTAAAACAAATCTTTATTTACACAATGAGGAGGTGTATTGAGGCTCTAAGTTTATCTAATTACTTTCAAATGTTTATAGGAAAAGAATCTAAACATCTAAATTTTAAAAGTTATTTAGGTACAATTTTAACAAATCAGTAAAGAAAATTTATTTAAAAAAAATCTATGACACACACACACACACAAACATCACTATTAAACTCAATATATACTGTACAACAAATATCATAGATTTTTCAATATTGTTGAAATCCTTAAAAATTATAATTGAACAAAAACTATTAATGAAATAGATTTTTCAGTGAACAAATTTATTCTTCTTCACATTTACTACCTAAAGGTTTATTATAAATGAGAAAATTTCAATTACTAACAAAAAAAAATGTGCTTATTATACTATCAAAAACGTGTTTTGTTAACTCTCCTATAAGTGCTTCATTCAATGAGGTTGCAAAGAATTTAATTAAAAAATACTACAACATCGGTACAAGCAAATATAAAATAGTGTTATATTTACTAATTTTTTTATTTTTTTTTTAATTTTTCATCATTAACAATTTGTTATATTTATATTACAACTAACTACAAACTTATCAAGTAATTTATCTTTCACAATATATCTTCCCAATAAACCAGTAGCTCGTGAAAATTATTCCAGGATCTGTACTCATCAGACAGATCAACTCGTCATTGACACACTAAGTCATATTCACTAAATGAATGAAAACATAATTTTACACAAAAATCATTTTATTTTTGCAAAACAAATACAAGACGCTGTTGCAATGACTTCGTCATCCTCAGTTGCTACAAATACCACTGGGCTATGAAAGCCTCAAATAGTTTACCAAACTGCTTCCTTTTGTGGGGCTTTGAGTTTGCCAATCGTAGTCCAGTCTCAGAAGGGTTTTTGGCCATGTAGCATCTGAGAAGGATAATTTAGTAATTGAAACATCATCTTACATTTTTTTTGCACCAATAAAGTTGTTTTTGTGGAAAATTGTGTTTTCATTCATTTGGCGAATGAACTTTTCACAAGTGTATCTCATTACAATTGATTTAGCACTATATCGTAAAGCCAAGCTACTTTTTAACTAACATTAATTTTATTATTTATTTGATATAGTATTATTTTTAATATTTTAAAATATTAATTTAACAGCCAAAGTTACAATGTTACTTTATTTGTGATTAAGAGGCAACTAGGTGACAGTTAGGCTATTTGTGTTTCTCTGATTTGAATTTAACTGTAGGGGGACATTTTCATAAAGTGCAATATTATGAATAATTTTAAGTAGACATTCAGAGTTCACTCATTTAGAGTTAAAAATTGGAGTTTCCTATAAAAATATTAAGTGAGCACAAATACTGAAAAGGAACAGAATATGATTTTATTGCATTCTTGAAACTTATTTACTAATTTATAAAATCAGTACTATCTCAGTGTATGTGTGTTATTTAGTCATTTATATCTTTCAGATGGTTTTGTGATGTTTTCAGATAAAACAAAACTCAATATTAAAAAATAACTATATTTGTAATCCCACTTGAATTCTTTGCTCAAAACACATTCAGCAATATCATAATAATTGAGGCTTTGCATTTTTTATATTTTAGTAATTGAAATATTATGCTACAGAATAACAACAAACATTTTCTTAACAGAAAAATTAGTAAAAAGCAGGTTTTTTACACCACCAATTTTATGAACATTAGCATGTCAAAAGTTGAAATAATTAAATAAAGTGAATAGTATTGTTTTATAAAGATTTAATATTTTTTTCCAAATTCATTAAACATGGTGCATATTTTTATATTCCTATAATTAAACTATTAAATCTTTTTTTTTTTTTTATATTTCTAATTTTTTAAATTTAGATCTTGAGTAAATAATATACTGTCCTTATCTTTGTGCATAATTAATCTTTTCACTTTAAAGCTATAATAGTGCTGTTTGTTATTTAACTCCTCTAGTTTTAGCTGTGTTTGATGTCCAAGTTTTATAGATTTATTTAATTATTCCCCTTTGTCTTTTGTTTTCCTTTTCCACCTCTGTAAACCTCTGTAAACAAAATAATCCAATTTTTAATGTAATTAAATGTAATAAATTAATACCTTTTTATGTTTATTAATAATTTAAAAGTAATGATAATGAGTTATATTTAAGTAGATTTCAAAATATGTCATTCGAGATTTAATTCTATATTAGGTGTATAGTCAGAAATTCCTTAAACTGATTATTATCTTGTACAGTGTGTTTTCATTTAAGAATGTTACACTTCCTAGTTGCTTCTTGTTTGATATTTTATAAAGAAGAGACAACAGTTTGCTTTAAACACATCCAAAGTAAAGCTTATGATATGAGAACATCTACAATGTGAATTTTTGTAATTTTATAGGCTAATTTTATATTGGTATTTTTGTATGTATGTTATATTGTATTTAAAAAAACATATTCATAATTTTCCTGGTGATGATAAAGCTATTAAGCATAACAACATAATCAAAATACTATTAAAGACTGCTGGAGTAATTGGAATTGTATTGTGTTTGAAATTATTGTCAGTCTATATATTATCTTTACCAACAATTTTCTGGAGAAACACAGATAAGATAAGAAACATAATATCAGACAACAGTGTTATATGATAGCTGACTACTAAGATGCTTAGTAGATTAAGAGGATGGGTCGCACTACTATGGTGGTGTGGCATGATGTCAGCACATGCTATTTATAATGAAGGAATGTCTCGGGTATCAGATGTTCTAGGTTGTAGGTCTTGAATTAACTCGTTTCACTATTATTTTGTGTTCTTAGTTTTACTCATTTTGTTAAGGTACAATAACTGCTTTATTTTATTTCATTATGTTTCTTGATCACATGATTTTTCAAAATTTTACTATTTTGAAGAATTGACTACTTATATTTTTTATAATACCTAGTTAAATATTTAGTTTATATTTTTAATTTGTTAATCTTACCGTTATATATTTTTATACTTATTATTATGAAATATTTTCAAATTAAAAATTACTGTATAAAAACGTTCTTAAGTTTTAAATTGTTTATGTAATGTTTTCTTGGAAAACAATTATTTTGTAAAGATTTTATAGTTGAAAATACATTAAACCTAAACATTATTATAACATAAAAACATTACACACTTTATTACTCATAATAATTTTAATGATTAGGCAGTTATATATATTTTAAATTTTTATAGAGGTTTGGCAAAATGCTATTATGCACTCATCCCAAGGGGAATTATGAGTCGGCCTACCAACTAAAATCTTCCTCTTTGCCTGGGCATTCTTCCACTCCGGTACCGCTCTCGCATTTCATCAGAGTGGTGCCTGCTTTTGTCCTGTTTTTAGGTTTCTTTTTCTGCTATTGTTATGGCTCTAGCCAACCTTCCTCCTTTTTACATCGCAATACCGCCTCGATATACCTTGATATTGCTTCCCCCCATTTCTCTCTGGATGTTAATTAACATCATTTGCATAATGGACTCGGTTGTTAGGTCTCCTACCTTGTTCTTGATATCCCTCCTCTGAGGCAGTTATTTATAATTATTAAGTAAAAACTTCAAGTTAAAAAATAAATAAAATAAAACACATAAAAATTAATGTAGTTATAGTAATGGATAGAAAATGAATGAGAGACTACAGGGAAGGGGTATGCAATGACATCATTATTCCAGTACATAGGCAAAGCTAGAAGTGTGACAAACTAGTACAACCCACCTCCTTACTCTAAGCATCTTGGCTGACCACTACAACAACTGCTTGGAGCTTAATTTTTTTTAAAGATTCAATCAATTCCATCTTCTTAATAATGTTAGTATGCAGATGTTCTGAGCTAAATACACACATGAGCATGCACATATTTTGGAAAGGGATCAAGAGTGATACTTTATTTTAAAGGACTACTGAAGACAAAAATACTAGAGCTTCCACGATTTATAAAATTTGGTGGCTTGTCAAAGTTAAACATATTACAAATCTAGTTTACTTTAAATGGGTACTTAAAACAAAAATATTTTGTTCACTAATATGTTTCTTTTAATAAGGTATCAATTACTATATATTCTTCTCTCTCTACTATTAAAGATCAAAGTTTGAGTAAAATTTTTTATGGACTAGAGTGGATTTATGGTGTAGGAGGCTTGTCTCACTGGATATTTTGGGAGGTTCTTGGCTTAAGACAAGCTCAGGTATATTTACTAAAGTATGTGATTATATATTTTAGTGCTATCTGAAATTTAAAAAATCTACTTCACACAAAATCAACGATTTTTCTGTCTTGTTGGTGAACTTTTAGGTTTTCTCTAACCAGATTTTAGATTTTTATTATATATTTTAGTGTTATCTGAAATTTAAAAAAATCTAATTCACACAAAATCAACGATTTTTCGGTCTCGTTGGTGAACTTTTAGGTTTTCTCTAACCAGATTTTAGATTGTTATTTGTATTTATTTTTTTATAAAAATCAAATCTGTATTTTAAACCAGAAAAACAAAAACAAATGTTGACAAAACTAATACAGTAATCTGGATGAAGTTTTTAACAATTAATTTGATAAAGCATCCAATGACACTTTAATTATTTTATTTTTTCCATTTTAGTTCTTTGTTTTTCCTGTTTCAACTTCTTTTTAATCTCCTTGTGATTTGGTTGACCTGTAAATGTGCCCCTGTTTATGGAATCATACTTTGGCAATCCACAGAACTGATATGGTATGTGCATGTCAGATTAATGAATGAGAAATTTATTAGCAGTTTTCATGTTTATTTATTTTTATTGTAATATTTTTATTTCATATGAATTGATTATAAAGTAAAAAAATATATAAATGTTACCGTCGCAGGACGGTAGACAGAAGTGAATATTCTAACTATAAATTTTAAATATTAATAATAGGCCAAAGCACGCTAATAGAAGTTTCATTTCAAATTTTAAAATTAATAGTTTTTTATGTTTGGGAGTCTGAGAAAGTTGGTGCAATATTTTTCGTAGATTTTTAGTTTTATTACGTATGGGTATGTGAGAAAGTTTGTGCAATATTTTTGCATTGATTATTAGTTTGACTGTGTATGGGAGTCAGAGAAAGTTAGTGCAATATTTCTGCATTGATTATTAGTTCAACTATGTATGAGAGTCTGAGAAAGTTATTGCTATATTTTTCTTAGATTTTTATTTTTAATATATATGGTTATGTGAGAAAGTTTGTGCAATATGTTTGCACTGATTATTAATTTGACTATGTATGGGAGTCTGAGAAAGTTGGTGCAATATTTTTCGTAGATTTTTAGTTTTATTATGTATGGGTATGTGAGAAAGTTTGTGCAATATTTTTGCATTGATTATCAATTTGACTATGTATGGGAGTCAGAGAAAGTTAGTGCAATATTTCTGTATTGATTATTAGTTCGACTATGTATGAGAGTCTGAGAAAGTTAGTGCAATATTTTTCTTAGATTTTTATTTTTAATATATACGGTTATGTCAGAAAGTTAGTGCAATATATTTCTTAGATTTTTATTTTTAATATATATGGTTTTGTGAGAAAGTTTGTGCAATATGTTTGCACTGATTATTAATTTGACTATGTATGGGAGTCTGAGAAAGTTAGTGCAATACTTTTCGTAGATTTACGTTCGTCTGAAAACATCGTAAAACAAAAAATAGTAGATTATTTAAATACGCAGCATAACCATTGTTGTTCGTATAGTGTTATTATTATTTTCGTGACGATTTTTCCTTTCATCACATCAATTTAACAGCACCAAAAAAATTGCCTACCGGGCGTAAAGAAGTATTCACTTCAATAATAATAATAATAAGGAAGCTTAGCCCTCCTTACATTCAGCCTATTGTATCTTTATTAAACATAATACTCTAATATTATAACATTAGATATATTTACCCAACAGGAAAGACGTTAACATCATACATTCCCTCATAGTTACCAGGTGGATCATATTGGCAGACTACATATAAGTTGTTATCATATGATTTGGCAACCCCAACTCCGAGGAATTTTGTGCCAGCCCAAATAACTTGGGTAAAATGACCTAATGAATCACAAATAAATTACCAACAGCAACCATATATATTGTGTTAAATATACAGAATGCATCATATATGTGTTTTCTTAAGAATAAAACTCTCTTTTTAATTATTAATAATAATAATTCTAGTAACTTTGGTAAATAAATTTACAAATAACTGTTTTTAATACCAATTATCTTTTAAATATAGCTTTATATATTGATAGTATTGAATGTAATGTTATATATAAACTCGTATAAATGTTAGAGTTTAATAGGGCCTTATTATGTTTAGATTTTGTAGGATAGGAGACACAGGCTTACCTTGTGGTAAGTGGTCCTTGGTCTTAGCTATTAGTATACAATTAGAAAAACCACACAATAAAACTCTAATGTTATAAAATATTTCATAAACACAATATTACTTTCACAATCAGTAGGTTGTACTCAATCTACTGATTGAGATAGTAAACAGTGTTTATGAAATATTTCAGACCTTCAGTGTTTTATTGTGTGTTTTTATATTTGTGTACTACTAGGTCATATACCAAGGACCACTTTCCAAACTAAGTTTCCATCTTCTTTCCATACAAAATCTAAATATATATACTTTTCAAGGATTAAATAAAGCAATAAAGCTAAAGTTTAAACATTATTTTAATAATATAAATGTAGCTCATTTATATTATTAAAATAATTTTGAAACTTAGCTTTATTGCTTTATTTAATCCTTGAATATGGAGTTTCAACAAGAAATATCTGCTGTTACATTAAATATATATACTTTTAATTATACATATTATAATTAATTACAACACAAATTATATATATATATATATATATATATATATATATATATAATTGACAAACAAATTTTGGTTTTATTTCCTGTACAGTAAGGTAAGAAAAATATAACACAACACACAGATTAGAGCATTATGTTGAGAAATTTGTATTTCAAAAGATTTTTTCCGAAGCCATAGCACATACTTTGAAACAATTCTATATTTTAAAAATGAGATTATTTGTAACGCCACACTTTGGTGCACTATTTGAAACAATTCAATGTTATTTAATAAAAGTCTTTGGTTATTTAGAAATTATTATTTAATAAAGTTGGGCGCCATTTTGTAATGTTTTATTACAAAAAATAAAAAATTAAAAAAAATTATTACTCTTGAAGAGAGTGTAAAGTATCGCTGAGGTCGCTAGTTCTTTTGAAACAGTGTACTTTGTAGAGTATTAAATAAAATCCAGAATATTTTTTTCTGAAATGTACATTTTATTATTAATAAATAACATAACATCAGTATTCATACAAATCAAATATCACCCGAAAAGATAGAATTATATATATAACATCCTACATACTAAATTAATCATAAAATTACATTCATTAAAATTTTATTTATTATTATTTTTTATGGTTGCAACCTACTTTTAAATTGAAATTTCTAAGTATTCAGAAGCTAATATTTATTCATCTTACATAATTACTTTCATAAAACTTTAATTCTTTTTTAAGTTCAAAACATCAAATTCAAAGAGTTAAACAAGGAAAATCTTATATTTATAAAAAATTTCAATAATTATATTCCAATAACACATTATCACTCTTTATAAAAACATGAGACGATTCTATAGACATAATATTCAAGTTTCAACAATAGATTACAAGTTTCAATTGATTATATTTCTTAGTTTCTATAGAAAATAGTTTCGGCATGTTATACCAGACATGCATTCTCATAAAAGTCAAATTGAATATTTTACATACAACTTTTAATTAAAATCACTTCTTTTCCGAGTTGAAGACACATGGCATCGTTTTACCGAAAGTTCGTCTCCCGTTTTAAAATTAACTTTTTTTCGTTTTCTATTTCACTTTTATGAATGTTACAATTGTTTACTTCATCGTTAGTTCAAAGTATTCTATTCAAGTCTTTAAAACACAGTTACTTGTTCTTTTTATACACATTTTCCTGCTTACGTAATGCACTTTGTCCATTGCACCATATTATACAGGGTGAGGCAGTAAAATGGCACGATTTTGAAAAATCACAAATAATTTATTTAGAAAAAAAAGATAATTGTTTTAACATAAATCTTAAGTACATGAGTGGAAATTAATGTTTTACCTTAAAAACAATTTTTTTTTTTTTAATACAGTATCAGTAAGGTGGTTTTGCACACATTGTTGAAGTCAGATGAAATCCACCCATGACGTTTTGTAGCAACTGCAACGGAATGTTGTTAATTTCCTGCCGAATTCACTCCTTCAGGTCTTCTTTTGTTCTTGGTGGATTTTTGTGGAAGACTTTGCACTTAAGATAGCCCTAAAGAAAGAAGTCTGGAGGTGTCAAATCTGGTGAACGGGCAGGCCAAGGGATATCACATTCCTGCTGATAAGACATCCTGGAAATGCGAGTTTAAGCAAATCCATTGAAACATTAGCAGTATGGATTATTGCACCATCTTGCTGGAAGATTGTTTCTTCATTTGGATCATACTGATCGATTTCAGGCAGACCAAAAGTTACCAACATGTCAGCATAACGTTGAGAGTGTACTGACACCGTGATACCATGTTCATCTTCAAAAAAATAGGGTCCCACGATTGCACAAGATGACATTGCACACCAAACTGTTACTTTTTCAGAATGGAGAGGTTTTTCATGAAGTTCATTTGGGTTATTTTCGGACCAATATCGGAAGTTCTGCTTGTTCAAGTAGCCACTAAGGTGAAAGTGGGCTTCATCACTCATCCATAAGTTGTGCACTCTTTCTTCATTTCTTCCAAAAACATTAAGCATTGTTTGGCAAAAGCGTACGCAATTATTGTAATCATTAGGTTTTAGGACTTGCACTATCTGTATTTTGTATGGATGATAGTGTAGGTCGTTCTTCAAAAGCCGATCACCGATTGATTGCTGAGATCAAGTTCTGCGCTGTGCCGTCTCACTAATTTTTGTGGACTTCGTCCTAATGCTTCGTGCACCGATCAATGTTCTCTGGAGTCTGGATTGTTTTTTTCACTACCACCTCTTTTCTTTGTCGTGCTAGCAGTGGCTTCAAAAATATTCACCCAAAGGAGGATAACTTTCCTTGATGGCACGGGAGCCCGTGGCGGTAGACTGAACTCACAACGGAAAGCGCGCTGAGCACAAACCACACTTTCCTCGTTTTTATAATATTCCTTTACAGCAAACGCACGTTGTGCACTTGTCCAACACTTGATGGCTACTGAAATTTCCACTTGTCTAGACGCTCAAGTCATTTCCCCCTACTCTCATAACCCCCACCCCCCGTCAGCTGGAGTGGGAATCGTGCCGTTTCACTGCCTCACCCTGTACAATGACGTCTTTTCACTTTCAAAAGTTTATTTCTGATCGATTGAAACTAACTCACATCATTACATAATAATACTTTTAAAACAATTCTTAGTTCCTTAGAAAAACACTTTCTTTCGACGTCTCCACATTTTCTTGGCAAACATACTTATGTTCTGATCGTGCTCTCCCTTTGAATGTTAAGCTCGGACTGAAATGCCCCGGTTGATAACAGCTTTCGTTCTTTGTGTTCAAATTGGTAACTGCAATTTTCTTACAACTAAATTTATACCTGTTTTAAATATTGACATACATATAATAAATTTCTCTGATCATTTTGTACTAATCTCTGATCATTATTTATTTTATTCTTTATTCATTTTATTCAAAAAAACAATATACGTTTCCTGTTTGTTGCATTGAGTCAAACGTATAACCCCATTCCATTTAAGATCAACAAACTGAAAATGTACACTATTACAACTTGTTACGAGAAATAAATCATAAAATGAGAAAATTAAATGTACAGTTTTCTTGTAAAAATAATACTTAAATTGAACACTCAGTGGATTATGTGATATGATGAGAAAATATATTTCCACATTTTTATTTCTACACTATTATTAACACATATTTGATACAAATTTCAGTTTAGAGATCATGTTTCATAATTATAATATTGATCATTATTTTATTGTTTTTCATTGTAGGGAATTGGGATTAGTACCAATTATTGCTAATTCATTTTTGATTTCAAATATACTTATTTTAAACAAAATTGGTGTGTTTACTATTGAATTATTTAGAAATGACCTGCAATTTTGAATTTGTTTGACCAATTTTTTTTTTTTTTTTATTGTTAACCTTTCTACTGTTATGCAGAAAAAATACTGTTCACCACTCGTTAAAATAGTATAGAAATTGTTTTATAAAGTAACTTATTTAAACAGAGTATATATACATATACAGCAGAACCCCCAATTCAAACTAAATATGAAAGTGATATGTTCCGATTATCCAAAACTAACATAAAATGTTTTATTATGTTGATGGTCTAGACTCTAGAGCAACCAGATATGCTTGAATAACTATTTGTTATTTGTGACTTACCGCCAGCAATTCTTGAATTTTTCTTCTTTTTCAGTTTATATATTCATGTAACGAATTTCACTACACATGTTTCGAACATCATCATGCATCATCGGGTGATAAACACTTAATTAAAACAAGCATCCACATAACACTCATGCATAACGAAACACAATATTTTATTTTACATTTACGGCACGGAGATATTAATGTAAAATTTACTCTTGTCCCTTTTGTGTGCTTTGTACATAGTTATTGCTTTGTGTATTGTACTTTTGTATAGTGTAGTGCTATTATTGTAATTTTACAATGGATAATACATCATGAAATAAATATTCTCTTGTGAGTGATGATGACTTATAATCAACTGACCAAGAAAGTTTGAATGAAAATATTGATGATACCTCGTAACCTTGATCTACCCAACAAGCCCACATAGTGTGCACAAACTGTTGGAATGAGAATAATTCCATTTACAGGGGTAAACTATTATTCGATGAGGTACTTTTTGAGGATATTGTAAAAAAAAACCAACAAATACGCTCTTCAGGTATTTTGTGGGTCATCAACTACTCCACAGTCAAAAATTCATATGTGGAAATTTCTCACTGTATCAGAGCTTAGGACCTTTTCAGCTTTGCTTTTGCATACTGGCAATATTAGGCTGAATCATCTTGAAGATTATGATGAAATGTACAATTTGCCGCTTTTTAGAATGCATGTGAGTCATAAGAGATTTATGCTTATTCTTAGAAGTCTTCATTTAACTACAGCAAACAGAGTAGGCTACTCAAGGAATAAGACCGCCTGTATAAAGTGAGGTGAAAATACGATAAATGTTAAATTAATGTTTAATCATCCAATGAGAATCGGGTATTAAAACGTAAGAAGATATTAGGCAGGAAAAAGAAATTTGTTATAGTAAGGGAATAAATATATGTCAGTTGTTCATAAATCTAATTATAAGGCAATATCATTCAAAAGACAAATGGATAAAAAATTATTGTAACTAAACAAATTAGTACTTTAATGTATTTAGTAATCAACTAATTGGTGTCAGTACACCTTTTTTCACAAAATAAGAAGTAAGGAGTAAAATAGATGAGTTAGTAACAGTTACAGAGAAGAATAGAACAACTAGTTCACCCCAAATAGGTTACATAGCTGGTCATTCTTCCCCCAGACAGAGTATCCCATCCCCCTCTCATATAGTGTGACACATGCTAGTCCTGTAGAATCACTAGAGAGGAGAAACTATGTATCTCAATTACTGACCTATATTCATTGCTTTATTAAAAGGAGTTGTTCAAATTTTACATTTAATGAATACACATTAATTTAAGTTTAATTATTAAAATTTGCAATTGATTTAAATAATTTTTAAAAAACAATAATAATATTACTAAACTGTTTTAGTTTGAATTTTGAAGTTCATTATTTATGAAATATTAAAATGTTTAATTAACATCTATAGTAAGTAGACTTAATATTGATAATTATTAGCTTACACATCTTTTAGATTGAATACTACAATATTTTGTTGTGTCTTCTAATTCAGTTATTGTTTGTAATTTATGATATTTAAATCTGTTGTTTTTCAAATTTAGTTATGTTGATAATAGCGCATTATTTTTCACTTTATGGTAAAGTTAAGATTTCAAAGTGAGGAATTGTAATGTATACAATATATTATAATTATACTTATTATTACTGTGTTTGAAAGGCACTTATGGTATGTTGTGTGAGAAATGTAAACAAAAATGCATCGATCGATGTCTTGCTATATTGACATGATATTAAAATGACTAGATCCTATTGGCTACTAACCTATCATCCAATATGCCTTTGTATTGCTACCAATGATCGATAATATCCTAACTGATACCTTGCCTGTTGGTCCTGTACTCAATCAACCTGCTACAGTGAACACATAGCCATGGTTCAATAAATATGTATTTCTAGAAATTGTATTACAATAACATATTCAGATGTTACAGCTACCACAGTTATCAATAATCAGTGACAAATTATCAGCTGATCATCTCACTACAGTATATACATAAAAGAATTATCAGCTTAATTTCTTCTAAAAAATATTTACCACAGGAGGTTTACAACTATGGCAAGACTGGATTAAACATCAAGGTGCTACTAACAATGAATTTCTTCTTTTATTGAAGTGGGACATTTGAAAGGCCGACTCAGATCTCTTCCCACCACTACTTTTATGGATCAATTGCAAATAAAGGAATTTTGTACTGCATTAGAATGCAGGAAATAATATATTATGATTTTTAGTAAATTTCAAAAACCAAATACCATCATAAATATTAATATGATCTTATGTTCTATGTGTATATATAGAATTCTCAAAAGAAAATCAAATTTGGATAAAAGTACTCTCAATGAATAATTTGAAAAACAGTTTGTTCCTCCTGTTAAATTATTCAATGAAAAAAGTTGATTATCAGCTTGACCATTACTTGTTGATGATAACACTCCACAGCACCCTGGTGGAGAAATAAAAACTATTTAATTACTTCTTAATGTCACACTTTTTGCTACGAGCAAAGGACGAAGGGGTGTTACAAAACATAAATAGTGTAAATATAAAAAGTGCTTCTTTAACAATTACACAAATGAAGATAGTATAATTTCTCTACTTAAAAAATTGAAGAAACTTACCATGAAGATGTCATTTACTAGTGTCTAAATAATCAGAAAATGTAACAGAAGAATTAATAAAGAAATCTTTACAAAAAATATTGGCAAACCTCAGGTACATTGAAATCACACTTGGTTAGACAAGTAAGTTTGTTACCAGGGGACTTAAATTTAATAAAGGCGGAACCAAAATGGTAACAATGTTTGAAAAGAAAGATAAAAAAAAAAGACAAAGACAAGTTTAATAATTAACAAGGCTCAAGTTTATTGAAAACAGAAAGAAATTTCGACGGTTCAGACTTTGTCATTTACAACAAAAGACATCCTGACACAAATCATCAGTAAAAAAAAAAAACTTATGATTAACAAGATCATAAATTGTAAAAGTTATAAGCCCTTAATTGTAACATATAATAATTTAGATAAAAAAAAAATTAATCAACAGATTCTAAAAATTTATCCCCCCTTTTAGTATATATATATATTTATAGTTACAAAAATTTAACAATAAAAAAAAAACAATGAGCACAGCTTAATAATTCACAGAATTATAATTAATCAAAAAAAAGAATTATACGCCCTTAATGTAAAAGTATAATAATTTAAAAAAAAAAATTAATCAAAAGATTCAAAAAACTTATCCCCCCTTTTTTAGTTTATAAGATGATAGTTTCTTTTTAAACAGTTACAGAATTTAACAAAATATAAACGAGCTTGATATTTTAAGTTCAAAAAAGATCATATCTATAGTTAAGATGTTTATCACTAAACTAAAGTTACATAATATAATTGGTTTGAAAATTTCTTAAAAACTATATTGGCCAATAAATTTATATATTTAAAAAAAGAAAAGAATTTAGAAGTTTGAAATTTTGTTAATTGACGTCAATTATTTTAATTTAGAAACTAACCTCTTGGAGGTTGTTAGGACCGAAAATTGCATGCAGGCTCCACCCAAGAAATTGTTATATAATTTATAAATAATTACACAAGTTTACATCTAGAAAATAGTTTTAAGGAACACATATTTGCGGAAGTAAATTTAGGCACATATACAATATGAGTTAGTTAAAGTTCTGTAAAGTCAGCTGTAAAAAGGGACATCACTTTTATGCACTTGAAAATCTGAAGTTATGTTATACAAAAAACGTGTTTTGCCAACAGGACGAAACTTGTTAGGATGTTTCGCTGGTTTGCGCAATGTGAGACAAGAATTTCTCTATTTCTCCTATTTCTTCTACCAGCATATTAGCTGGTTAATCCTGTCGCAGTTCACGTGAGCTTGTACCGAGAAAAATGATGATTTATTTTACATTTTAGAACGAGATTGTTTAAACTAAAGCGCACAAACTGTAAATATTGTTCAAAACTTAAAATGTGCCTTTACAAGGTTTTGTAAATGATGTTTTAAGAAAAGAAAATTTTTTTATAATAATTTAGTTTCAAAAGAAAATAGAATATTAAATAAAACATGAAATACATATTCTAAAGAATACATGATATTTAACAAATTATTTAAAAAAATTAACAAAATTTATAATATGACAAAATCTGTAAGGTTGAAGTACCTGGTTAATCCTGTCGCAGTTCACGTGAGCTTGTACCGAGAAAAATGATGATTTATTTTACATTTTAGAACGAGATTGTTTAAACTAAAGCGCACAAACTGTAAATTAGCATGATGTAGTATAAGACTTGTAAAATTTGAGAAAGAAAGAACTTTTGTTAACGGAGTAATGCAGAATGTAGACCATGTTGTTATCACATCTAGACTGTGGACGGGTAGTAGGGAAGCTAGCTTGACCGGCGAATTGTACTTTGTATTCAGGTGTCAGGCGATGCTTGGTTTTGGAGAGGGCCGCCAGGTGCCAGCATCTGTCAAGGCTAAGCAAGTTGAATGTATATTTACGAATGTGTTTTTGAATGCTACAGCTCTCCCCCCCCGAAAGACGGAGTTAGGGTGTAGTCAGAAAAGAGGCCAGAAGGGCCTCCCACAAAATTTTGAAAAAGGGACAAGGGCCAGAAGGGCCTCCAAAAGGATTCTAAGGAAGGGGCCCGAAGGGCCTCCTACAAAATTTAGCAACGGGGCACCTGATAGAAACAACGCTTCATAATGCTTTTATAATCACCACTCTAGGGTGTAGCCTCCTTCGGCACTTACTTATTAAATTTTGAAATTTCTACAGCGTCTCAGCTCTTCCCACCTATCATTGGGACAAGCCCCGACAGAAAGAGCTGAAGGATGACGCAAAGGTCGACATTGCTGTGCATGAACTGACTTTGTACTCTAAGGTACGTGGGGAAAAGGGGTGGAGTGGCACCTCGGGAAGCCAAGAGGAGGTGACCACTCCGGGGACCAGGGGAGGGAATGTGCATGGCACATGGCATTGCAGGAAAGGTCGGACTCAGACGGGGGGGAGTATCCTCTGAGCCGACCTTAACATTAAATTATAAAAATAAATAAAAATAAATGAAAAACTCCTGAAGCCAATTAGGTCAGATCATGCTCAGCGTCGTTATTTTTTAAATTCCTCTTCTCCCATACGAAGAGAAATTTAAACTATTCACGGCTCTTAACAATTTCCGTGAGAAAAAAGAATTTTGAAGGGTCTAAACAAATAATCCATTTGAAAAATAAACAAAGAAGCAGTATGAAACGTTGGGGAGTCAAAATGGTTTTACTGCGCAAGGCAGGGCATGTAATATTTGACTTAAGGTCTTATGTATGTGTATCTTTAATCATGTGCCCCAAAAAGGAATTTAAATTAATCAAAAAAAATTATGTAAAAAAAATTTCATCAAAAAAAAAAATTTTAAGTGTTCAAAAAAAGTACAAAAGAAAGATGTGTTAAAAAAAAGGTGTAGCAAAGTAAATATGTATATAAAAGGTGACCCATGGTGAGGAAAACCCAACTCCGGTTTTCTCAACCCTAACGAAAAACTAATTAAGGAACAAACATGTTGACCTGCTAATAAAAAAGACAAACAACCGAATAATTTAAAGAATAGACAAACAGGCCAACCATGTTGTCCTACATACAAAACTGGGCCCCTATAATTTGGAAGAGAAAAAAAAAATTTTAGCACACAATGATATATTATTAAAGAGTGTTCAACATTTCAATGAATTATCTATTAAGAAAGTGCCACCATCTGCATTAACCAGTCCACCGCCATCTTGCCTATTGCTCATGATGATAAAATTAAAAAAAAAATAAATAAAAATAATTTTCTTTTAAGATGACAAAAAAATTCAAAGCAAGCTCAGTGTTCCTTAACGAGTCCACTAATCGCAGCAAATCCACTGCCATTTTAACTGTTGCTGATAATTATAAAAAAAAATAAACCAAGTAATTTAAAAAAAATTTCTTTTAAGATGATCCAAAAAAAAGAAAGAGCCAGAGAAAGACTCAAGAATTATATGTAGTGTAGTTGTTGTGTATATATGTGTGTGTGTAAGTATGAATTGATACAGACAAGCGAAAGAAAACTCGAGAAAGTTTTTGAAGGAAATTTTTTGAATATTTTTTTGTTTTTTTTTGTTTCTAACTATTTTTTGGGTTTTATTATTTATTTAAATTTTTTTTGGAATTCCCGAATGAGCCCGCTGTCTGGATCAAATTCAGTGAATGATTAGTGTGCAGTGTATGTAAATATATATATATATATATATATATATAAATATTTAAGCAGACAAAATAATAATAAAAAAAAAAATTTTATCAAAATTGGTTTAGAAGTTTTTGTGTAAGTGTTTATAAAAATAAATAAATAATAAAAAAGAGACTATAGATTTATAGAGATTTAAATATTTAAACTAAATAAAAAAAATTTCATCAGCAACAGTTGTGCAGTATTTGAAAAAGCTGCAAAACATAAAAATGAGCCTTGTTTAACAAAGAAAATTTTGAATTTAAATTTAGATAGTTCCAATGCAAAATTTTGAAAATTAACTAAGGTTCCAGAATTTTAAAATTAACCACGCTAGAATTTAATTTAACCACACTAGAATCTAGAATCAACCACGCTCTGCTACCAGAAACATGTTACCAGGGGACTTAAATTTAATAAAGGCGGAACCAAAATGGTAACAATGTTTGAAAAGAAAGATAAAAAAAAAAGACAAAGACAAGTTTAATAATTAACAAGGCTCAAGTTTATTGAAAACAGAAAGAAATTTCGACGGTTCAGACTTTGTCATTTACAACAAAAGACATCCTGACACAAATCATCAGTAAAAAAAAAAAACTTATGATTAACAAGATCATAAATTGTAAAAGTTATAAGCCCTTAATTGTAACATATAATAATTTAGATAAAAAAAAAATTAATCAACAGATTCTAAAAATTTATCCCCCCTTTTAGTATATATATATATTTATAGTTACAAAAATTTAACAATAAAAAAAAAACAATGAGCACAGCTTAATAATTCACAGAATTATAATTAATCAAAAAAAAGAATTATACGCCCTTAATGTAAAAGTATAATAATTTAAAAAAAAAAATTAATCAAAAGATTCAAAAAACTTATCCCCCCTTTTTTAGTTTATAAGATGATAGTTTCTTTTTAAACAGTTACAGAATTTAACAAAATATAAACGAGCTTGATATTTTAAGTTCAAAAAAGATCATATCTATAGTTAAGATGTTTATCACTAAACTAAAGTTACATAATATAATTGGTTTGAAAATTTCTTAAAAACTATATTGGCCAATAAATTTATATATTTAAAAAAAGAAAAGAATTTAGAAGTTTGAAATTTTGTTAATTGACGTCAATTATTTTAATTTAGAAACTAACCTCTTGGAGGTTGTTAGGACCGAAAATTGCATGCAGGCTCCACCCAAGAAATTGTTATATAATTTATAAATAATTACACAAGTTTACATCTAGAAAATAGTTTTAAGGAACACATATTTGCGGAAGTAAATTTAGGCACATATACAATATGAGTTAGTTAAAGTTCTGTAAAGTCAGCTGTAAAAAGGGACATCACTTTTATGCACTTGAAAATCTGAAGTTATGTTATACAAAAAACGTGTTTTGCCAACAGGACGAAACTTGTTAGGATGTTTCGCTGGTTTGCGCAATGTGAGACAAGAATTTCTCTATTTCTCCTATTTCTTCTACCAGCATATTAGCTGGTTAATCCTGTCGCAGTTCACGTGAGCTTGTACCGAGAAAAATGATGATTTATTTTACATTTTAGAACGAGATTGTTTAAACTAAAGCGCACAAACTGTAAATTAGCATGATGTAGTATAAGACTTGTAAAATTTGAGAAAGAAAGAACTTTTGTTAACGGAGTAATGCAGAATGTAGACCATGTTGTTATCACATCTAGACTGTGGACGGGTAGTAGGGAAGCTAGCTTGACCGGCGAATTGTACTTTGTATTCAGGTGTCAGGCGATGCTTGGTTTTGGAGAGGGCCGCCAGGTGCCAGCATCTGTCAAGGCTAAGCAAGTTGAATGTATATTTACGAATGTGTTTTTGAATGCTACAAGTTCTTCAGCTAATAAAATAAATATCAGGCTGTGACTAAGCAAATGAAGATGAGGTCTTGAGTTTTGAATTTTTTGAATTTGGTCCACTGATTTTGAAGGATGTCATATTAAATGGACAATGAAATCGAACCTCTTTACCAAAACAATTCTAACTAATATTTTTAATAGATGTTCAATGAGCACTGTGGTGTGAACAATATAAAACACTGAAACCCCTCCCACAAGTTAAGTACAATAACACACGCACAAATAAAATAAAATATTTATTTGCCTTATGTTATTATAATTCCCTGATGTACATTTCGGTAAACAAGTTACCATCATCGAAGAGATCTGAAATAATACTAACAATATAAAAAATCTTAAAAACTAAAATGTCATATTATCCCCTCCACCCTACTTCCGGTGGTTCGGCAATGACCACGTCAATGACCTAGGTGAAAGCGGCTAACGGTACACATTCCTGTCCTTGGGAAACCCGTAGGTTGAATATGGCAATGGCGGCAACAATTTTTACAGATAACAATAATATCTTAAAACTTTAAATATAAACATAACATGTGCATAATAACAACAAAAAATTAGTGAACCAAAAAGCATAATATGACTTAGTGATATTAATAATGCATAAACCAAATACAAAACAAAAAAATTAGATTTACAGATAACAATATATCTTAAACTACTTCAATACAAAACATAGAATGTGCATTAAAACAAAAAACTAGATCAAGAACAAAAATAATAACATGTGCATTAAAACAAGAACATGGAATAAGCATTAAACAAAAAACTACATCAAGAACAAAAAGTAACATGTACCGGTACATTAAAACAAAAACTATATTGAATCAAAAAACCTAACAAGACATCAAGATTTACCTAAGTTTTAACAAAGAGAATAAACTTGAATTAGGAATAGGATCCTTATCTGAGTTAAGTAATAAGTCACTATCAGTTTTAACAATGAAAATGCTTTCATAGCTATGGGACTTGTGGGAGGGCTTTTCAGTGTTTAATGTTTTTAATTAAATGTTTGCACAGATATTATAATACAGAGTTACTTTGACATCACTATATTCTCCACTTTGCTATGTAGAACAGTGTGCTAATACTGTATCACTGGATATTATGTTTATAAGACTGTAATATAATATAGCAATCATCATTCAAACTCACACATCACAATGTCAGAGACAATTCCCGATTATATAAATTGAAAAAACTATTTACATCAGTTGATCTATGTAAATATTGAGCTGTAATGAAATGATGTCCACCTAACCAAAGAACAAAGAAACTTTGATTTTGAAATGTTACCAACCTCTTATGCTTATTGAATACAATTCCATTTTCTTATAATGATTTTTTATTCTTAATGAAAAAAAAAGACTGCATTTGAATTTGGTCTTTAAAAACACTATAAAACTTAATTTTTGATGTCAAATGTTGTTAGTTTTCTATTTTATATACCTTTCAATTTGGTTTGGATGATCAAATCTCATTAGGAGGTTTTGGATAAATATTACTCTCAGACTGTAATGTACACGTATAAGTAGAATAAATAGGAAGCTGCTTAGAGGAATGATTATTTCAGAAGATAAAATTTGTTCATTTAACAACTTCCTGTTTTATAGCAGTAGACACTATATTTTTTAATATTTTACAGAAAGGAAGTAGAGTGTATCCATAGTAAGGTTGTATTTATGATTCTTTGTAATAGTTGGAAACATCAAAATTCAATTTAGTTAAGATAGCAGAAATTAATCTGATTTTATTTACTGTAGCAGGATATCATACTCTTATTAAAGCTAAAACAAACCTTATATATATATATATATATATATATATGTGTGTGTGTGTGTGTATGTGTGTGTGTGTGTGTGTGTGTGTATAATTAAATTATATACACAAAAATAATGTAATAATTGTACTTGAGTGTTTTAAATGATAGGATTGGCACACAGTTCATGGTTCCAGGTTATGACGACATGTACACAATGGTTTGGGTTTAATCTCAATGGGAGGAAGTAGCTCTGTTTTTAATTTATGAGAAAATCATTAATAGCTCATTCTTGGGGGGGGGGGGGAATGAGCTGAGACTTACTTTTTGGAACAAAGTTAGTGATACATATTTCATTTAATTAATTTAAATATAAATTAATCTTTTAAGGTAAACAAAACCTAAATTTGATGGATATTCTGTTTGATTTTCATTTTAATTTAGCCTTTTTTAAACTTTATTTCTTATCATAAAGAAGCTATTGCTTTTTGTCATTCAACTTAATGTCATTAGCTGTACTAACCTGTTTTCAAATAGTTCGCATTTTTTTTACCATATTTAAAGAATTTTACTTCCGTTTGATACCAAATATGTACAGGCTCACTACCATTCACAAATAAAGTATTCAGTTTTCGTATTTTTCCAGCCATGTATATATTTTCTCCATACGGCAAATAATTACTATGCTGAAATATGTTAGTCCTAGCAGTCTCATCAGCCCACTTTTGACTCCTCTTATTCAGCTGAAAATAATTTTGAGAAATATTTTAAATGATGAAGAGAAATATTTGCTGGCATTGTGTAATATATTGAAATTACAAAGCACAGTTGAATCTATGGTTAGGACTTTAAGTTTCAAAAATTGTTTAATAATATATAGGCCTTTTCGAATAAGATATTTTTCAGTAGATAGATTAGTATATCTTGTATCTCTTTTACAAAATTATGATATTTATTGATAACTTCAATAGTCAATTCCTTATTTAAAGATATTATTTAGTTATTTATTTCATTTATTTATACATACAAATTTATCACTTGACCAAAATTCTTGGGTTAATGTTCAGTACCAAGACGATTTATATACCTGCAACAACTGAAGATGACGACTTCACCATCGAAACATCATCTTCATCAAATAAAGTCTTTATTGTGGAATTTTTATTTATTTATTTGGTGATTGAAGTTTCCACAAAGTGTTGTTTATTTCAAGTGAAGAATGTTTACTGATTCATATTCTGTTTTTTAATTATTTGATTTTTCCGCTTATATGTTTTTACTAGCAAGTATTGAATTTACAATAATATTTCAAGTGAAAAATATACGACTTAGACTGGGAATCGAACCCAGGACCTTTAGCAAATCGAACCCGGCAAATTGCAGCAATTAAACGTAAAGTCAAGTGAGAAGTCTACACCATGTACTGGGAAGCGCCTAGGATAGCTCAGTTGGTAGAGCATTGGCGCGTAAAGCCAAAGGTCCTGGGTTCGATTCCCAGTCTAGGTCGTATATTTTTCACTTGAAATATTATTGTAAATTCATATTCTGTATTTAGTTTTCATAAAAAATTAAAATTTTCATTCGAAATTAAATATTAAATCATAAATGACTAAAATAGAATATACAAATTTATTGTTACTTCTGCTACAAAAAGTATTTTACACATTTTCTATTTTTAACAGTAACATAAAAATATTGGTAATAAACACACAACATCTCAACATAAGTATCCAAATACAATGGGATATAATACCTTTTCACTTAGTTGTAAAGGTTTTACTTTGTGTTTCCTTCTGTACTGATTATGAGCAGCCAAACATTCAACAGCAAACCTTTTTGTTTCTTTTGCTCCAAATTTCACAGTGGATGATGATCTATCGCTCCTCCTGCTATTACTTGACTATGTACAAGTATAAAATTATAATTACATTCACAAAATAAACATAATAATATATTTAATGTATTACAAAATAGTAGTGACCAAAAGTGCATTGTTGATTTACAAGGTTATACAGATAAATAGAAGTACTTTACAATTTCAGAAGAAATTTTAGAATGTAAACAGAAATGGAAAGCATTTATGCTTTTGCTAATTTATTGGTTCCTAATACTTAAAATGTTCGTAACCTACCCAGTCTTTCTTTCTATAACCTCTACCCCACTCTGGGTAGAGATTATATTTATTTTCCCACCCAGGGTTCACCAATTACTTTCACCCTAGCTCTCTGTTTGCTATACTGTTAGGCTAATCTGACCTAAATATATTTTGATTTCGTTAACTCTTCCAACTTTTATAGCAAGGATAACTGTAAGGGTAGTTGTTGGGAGGCTGCACTCACATATTTTTTTACAACACACAGCACTACCTCACATGTAGTTACACAGGGTAGTTAACACAAGCACTTTTTTCGATTCACAAGAGTCCTTATAATGTACCTTATACTATTTTATGCAATATATTATTATTTGAAGAGATAATTTCCTCCATTTTGTTATGATTTTTTCCCTAAAATTAACTTTAATTTGTTAACATTTATAATTATACATTTATTTAGTATCCCTCCCTATATTCAAGAGCCCTAATTTTTATTCCTTTAAAGATTAAACTTGCAATTCTTATAACATCATATTACATCCTCCCAAGTTATGCTCTGTTCTTCTCAAGCCATCGTAGGATGCAAAAGTAGAATCATGCAACTCGCTAGAAAGAAATTTTTTATTACTTTCTAAATTATGGTGAAGTGTAAAAGATGTATGATGCATAGTAAACATAAGTATACCTACAATTGGATTTATCATATTAATTTAGGTACAAGAGATCCAGAGTCAAAATTCTTTTTTATTATTTTAAAATTTACGATTTTGTCATTTAAATAGAACACCATATAGTTAGTAGGAATATAATATGAGCATCCTGAAACAAGTTTTAGTGTTAGGGTATGGGGATGAAATCCCAAGGTACTCTAGCTGGAACTGCACTTTTCTTCATCTTCACTTGGATTCGACCACTCATTTTCATCTTTACTATCAAGTAAACTTTACTCATCATTACTCGCTTGATCAACTCTTGTTTTCTTTCAATCCTGACGCTATTAGAGTATTCAAGTGCTAGGAGTTTTTATTTTATATGCTTTTCTTCCTTTTTTTATAAGGTGATGATGATGATCGAAAAGTTTTAGCTTTTTAACAAGAAAGGGAAAAATTTAAACAAGATTTAGAGACTCAAGACTAGACAAAGTTTTTAGAGTCCATTGTGGTAGCCCAAGATTAGTGAAAATTTAATTTCAGTATATTAAAACACTTTTACTAAGTTGTACTCAGTTGTAAACAACTTCTGATCCTAAGCCTACACTGTACTGATACATTAGTTTCTAAGATATCAATGAAATGCAACTTTAATCCATTTTATTAAAACTGATTATAGCTATTACTTATTTTACAAAAATAATTATCGTTCAGAGTTAATTATGGCTCACTAAACATTAAACATATATCAATAGTTTTAAAGTAATTTTGATTAAAGTAATTAATTTCTGAGGTCAGGATATAGTTCCTTAATAATAATTATGTATAACATAACGATTTCTGTACACTAAACAATTTAGTTCATGAATCGTGGGAATTTTCACATCTGTTTTTATTACCATAGTTTTACAAATGAACAAAATTTTTGATTAAAATTGACTCTACAATTATAATTTGTTTATTTTCACAATTGCTTTGCTTTTATCCTCAACATCAATTCTATGATTATAATTTGTTTATTTTTATATTTGCTTCACTCTTATGGTCGACATTAATTCTACAATTAACACTATGTTTATTTTCTTACTTTGCTATTATGTTCAACATTTATTCTACAATTTCAGCTTTGTTTATTTTTATGGTTGTTTCGCTCTTACATTCAACATTGATTTTACAAAGAGAACTTTGTTTATTTTTATGCATGCTTTGCTCTTACTCTCAATATTTATTCTACAATGAGCAATTGGTTTTTTTGCTTTTGTAGTAGTTAAATCAACCCCTAACTTACTTCAACATCTAGTGGCAGAGGTTCATAAGACAATAGAAGATAAGGACATGGCACTATGCGTCTTTCTGGATAAAGTAGGCATTTTTGAGAATATCTCCTATAACTCTATTGAAAGGGTGTCTAGAGGGAAGAAGATGGAACCCTTGAAGGTTAGATCTATTCTACAGTAAGTTGTTAAATAACAGCCTACTTAGGTGGTGAGTCCAAAACAATCTTAGCAGTGATGGGTTGCCCCCAAGGAGGGGCATTGTGTCCTTTCTTGTGGACACAGATGATGGATGAACTACTTAGGATATTGAAGGTTAACAGCTTTGAGACAATAGCATATGTTGATGATCTGGTAATCAACGTGAATGGAAGTATGATCAGATGGCTTGACCTCATGCAGAATGTTCTGCTGGTTTGGGAATGGTGTCAAAAAGAGAGTCTTAGTGTCAATCCTGGCAAGACAACCATTGTTATATTCATAAGGAGAAGGAAGTTCACTCTTCAGCCTTTAATGTTGGGTTGTGTGTAAGTAATTGCTTCCAAGAAAACTAAATATCTGGTTGTAGTCTTGATCAAAACTCAACTAGAACCAACACACTGATAAAACTACCAAAAAAGCAAGGAGGGCATACAGACGACTTTATGGTAAAACTTGGTATACCTTGTTCGGTAAGTGAGGTGTAGCTAATTATGACATAATTAATTGCATCATACAGGTGTTACGACGGGTGAATGAGTTATATGAATGAAAAATATGTTAAATAACAGTTGTAGGTTTAAATATTACATTTATATGCTTTTTGTAAAAAATATATACAGAAAAAAAAGGAAACTTGTAAAAAGAAAAATTGTTTGTTAAAGTGAATTAAAATCAGTGCAGTTTGTGCGTCGACTAATTCGTTCATAGGAGAATTTGATCCTAATGCTGGTAATTTGTTTGACCTAGTGACCAATGAAAATGTTTTGGAAATAGAGGGGATCAGTTGAGTTTTGGTATGTCTTGCTTACCCTTCACTTGCCAAGGAGGCAAGTCATTTGACTCTCCCTCTATCCATCAGGAACTTCTCATTTGCCTGATCGGCACTTCGCTTCACATCGAGAGAAATCCCCTTGACAAATGAGCAATGTCAAAAAAGATAGTTTTTAAATTGAATTTTATTAAATTCAGTCCTGGAATTTTTGATATAACGTTATTGTTAATATTCTAATATTCCAGTTGAAATATATCAAAGAACTCCTTGCACAAAATCAACCTTTTCAAGTTATAACTATCAATCACTATTTGTGGAAGTAATTTCAAAATAAATGTTATGTATTGGAAGAAATAAATATCAGAGGGGTTGAGTTTGGTCATATTAGGACGATTTGCAAAATTTATAAAAAACTTTGCAAGTATAAATTTTTTGAAAGAAATATTAATTTAGAATAATTATTTGACTATGAAACAATATATACATATATTTCAGAAAGAAAGACGGTCATAAACCGTGAACCATTTTAGATTATAAAGAATTTATATGTTTATTATATTTATATATAATATGTTTATATATGTAAATGTTCATGTAATTAAGAGAGTTAATATGGTAGTGTCCATTATTAAATATGGGTATTTCAGAAAACCCGTGTTTTGTTTATAATTAAAGTAAATTTTCCTTTGGAATTCATGATCCTGGGGTTTTATTTTATAAGTATCTGTACTTACAGATTTTCGCCTAACAAATTAAAATCAATTAAATAAAAAATAACATTAAAAAACATCAAATTTGAAACCTTTAATAATAGTTACAAGATACAAAAGCTTAAAAGACAGGCTTGCCTAGGAATTACAGGTGCAATGGTATCTGTTCAATTACAGCCATGGAGGCAGTGCTGGATTAGCTCCCTTTGAACCTACAGGTGAAGATATATGCTTTCAGGCAGTGGGGGATAGACAACAAAATGCCAAGAATATTGACTGACAAACAAAAAAAAACCTGCAAGAACAGGAAACTACTCAAATGGTATACGGATGGATCCAGAATGAAAAGGAAGGTGTGAGAGGAATTAAAAAGCCCAAACTTAAGCCTTAGCAAATCTCTAGAAAAACTACATCCATATTTCATGCTTATATACATGTAATAGAGCTTTAGGCTAGAGAGAATATTTAAAAAAGTCTCAAGGGCCCAAAATCTATATCATTTCTGACAGTTAGGCAGCTCTTACTGTTCTAACTTCATACACTTTTGAGTCGAGACTAATCTGGGAATGTCTACAAGTAATCAATCAACTGGAAACAAACAACAAAGTCTCCTTATTATGGATGCCAGGATATGAAGGAATACCAGGCAATGAAGAAAAGGATCGCCTTGCCATATAGGGTGCAGAGGCAGACTTTGTTGGTCTTGAGCCATTCTTTGGAGTGTCTAGGACATATCTTCACAATATCATGGAAGCCTGGGAACAAGATCAGAAGACCAAGTATTGGACTAAATACTTTAGTCAATTGAACAAGATGTTAAACTATTCTGTACCTATTGAGTAGAAAGGGTGGAACAGCTTCTGTGTGAGTGTAAAGTTTTACCTGATGGGAACTCAATGTTAAAAGTGCTTTTGTGAGGAATACCTATAATCTTTCAACAAGGAAGTTCAAGGGAGTAAAAATTCAAAATTGGAGTTCATAGAGAACAATTAGACTACTAAGAGAAATAATACTAATAAACAATACAAAAATATTGTACAAACTTTCTCATTCACCCACCCAAAAATAAAATTTTAAAAAAACCAAGCAAACAAAACTATTCATTACCAAATTACTGTAGATTGGTTAGCTTCAAGTCAAAAATTAACACCCAAGAAGATATATTTAAATAGGGGCTAAACTTGCTTTGTTTGTGCTATAATTATATCCTCAGTAGAAACTGTATTTGATTAGAATATAGCTTTTAATATGGTGATCAATGTTCATATTTTTTTATTTGTTATTTTACACACAAGAACTTTGAGAAATTACGTCTTTTAAAATAGCTCCATGTGCTATTTTTAGTTTTTAATAATTAATTCATGACCCATCATTTGTGGAGAAATGGCAACCAACAAAAATTTTGTTTGGTAGTACTAATTTTTAGAAAATAATTTTGTGTTTTTTTCCCCTGCTAATCACAAATTATGAGTTATTGAGAAAATGATAGCAAAATAAATAAAAATCTCTTGAGATATAGACCAAATGTTCCCACATACTAAATTTAATTCAAATCTGTCTATGAGTTGAGAACAGTAGATGTAAAGAACTGTACAGGCAACAGAGATGTGATTTAAAAAAAAAAACTTTTTAGACTTGAGGGACTTCAAAAAAGTCATCATTAATTTCCCCCCCCCCCCCCATTACATAACTTTATATATTCTATGTATATGTGAGAGAGTAAAAACATGAAAATCGCTTCAACCTTTCAAAGAAAACAATCATATGTTTAAATAAAAAATAATAGTTTTCCTAATAAATTATCTCTGTTGTGGTGCTCAACTGAACAAATCAGTTGAATTGTTTAGAACAAGATATTGTATCATTTAGATGTATGGAAATCCAAACTTACATTATTATTATTATTATTTTTTTTTTTCATTACTGTTGAGACCGATGGTTCTTGGTGGAATTCCATGTTTAAAGATAATAAAACACAATTATTTATTTTGTATATCCACTTATAATTAGTCTAGCCGACCAATGGTTTCGCCTGTTAAGGCATTGACGAGGCTGTATTACAGACTGTAATACAGCCTCGTCAATGCCTTAACAGGCGAAACCATTGGTCGGCTAGACTAATTATAAGTGGATATACAAAATAAATAATTGTGTTTTATTATCTTACATTATTTTGTGTGTAAATTTGTAATTATAATAGCGTGAACAACAAAATTGCACATTTCTGTTTCAAAAATGTAATTTTTTTTTTTTTTTTTCATGTGTGATAACACATTGTTTTATGGATTTAATACAGGTAATAGCATTTAGCAGTACTTTCCTAAAGAATTAAATGTTTTAAAGTAATATATATTAATGAACCATGTCCTTTACTTCATGTATTAATTGTTATTAGTAAATTCTCAATAAATTGATAGTTGCCAATATGATAAATTTATTAAGGAAAAAGAATTATTTTTAGCAAGGAAAACGTGGGGGGAAGTGAATTTTATGGCACCAAACAGGGCGAGTTTCATTGTTTCTCCCCTATTGTTCCTTGAAGGAATAAAAGGAGATAAGCCAATTAATGTTAAACTAATTAATGCATTTTATATATATATATATATATATATATATATATATATAATTATATAAACAGCTAACAGTATAAGTCACAAATAATTTTATTCTAATGTCTAACGGTATTACCAAAATGTATTCATACATACTTCAAGTGCTTTTTGTTCTCTTTTTTGAAATTTTCCCTCTATAGCACTGCTCCCTGGTGGTAGTAGTTCCAAATTTCTTTCCCATCTTAAATAAATAAAATATAATTAAAATAATTTTATTGAAGTTAGATAAACTAAAGTGGACTAAAACACAGGAAAATCAGATCAAATAGAACTTAATCTATTATTAATAACTCAAATGTTAAAATCAGAAAAAGAAATATATATATATATATATATATATTTTTTTTTGCACCCATAGGGTGCATGCAGATAATTCAGAGGTGGTTAACCATATGGGTGTATAACCATATAAAAAAACACAAAATAAAGAAAAAAGTTCCTGTAAGCATTTGTTCAAAAATACATCTTTCACCAGCTATCCACCATTAAAAAAAAAACTCTGTCTCAATAACGGCACAACCAATTGAGTTTAAATTTTACAATGTACTAATCAATGTAAAGACCTAACTGAAAAATAATCAACTTGTTCCAATAATCAAATTCAAAATAGTAGCCATTTACAAATTTTTAATAAAAATAACTTATAAACAGTACATTTGTATAAGAAATGTTAAGTGTAAATTTTTGTAGCCTGTTTAATTTCCTATCAAGTTGTATAACTGTCAAAACTATTAAACAAATGGTAACAGTAAAATAGCGTCCACTAGTATACTTTACTGAGAATGGTAAGCTATATCATATGAGCATTAATCTAAATACTATATTTAAATTCAAGAGTAATTAACTGATTGTTATGCATTGTTATGAATTTAACATTAACAAACATATTGTTTTTAAAACATTTGATGTGTGAAAGAGTTTAGTTTAACTAGTCCGTTTTTCAATTTCCAGACGGTCAACAGCCAAAACATAAAATGTTTGCTGGAGTATTTAGAAGATTTGCAGAAACTAGAAGTTTACTACCAAATGTAGATGGCAAATGTAGATGTAAGCAACCAAAGAGACATTCGGACTCCTGAGTTAGAAGAGAATGTTCTACAACATGTTGCTTAAGAGTTGGTAAGTACTAGACAATTAGCTAGAACATTATAGGTCGATCACGCTACAGTATGCAGAATATTGAAATAAGAGGTATTTTATCCTTAATATTTATAGTGAGTCCAAGCCCTTGGTCCTACCTACTTCCCAGATCATATATCTTTTTGTAACGAGTTTATTCAGAAAACTATTAGAAGCCTTGTATTTTTATCTCCAGTAATATTCACGGATGAAGCAACTTTTTCAGAGATAGTAATGTAAACTTACACAACCAATAAATTTGGTCATATGAACATCAACATAGTGTTTTTTAAGGCAGACATCAACAACAATAAATATAATAAATATTTAGATAGGTATTATTGGTGATAGTTTATGGGCCTGATGTCTTACCTCTAACACTCAATATCATTGTGTACAGAAATTTTTTGATCAATGACTTTCCCAACATTGTCGAAAATGTACCCCTTGGAATAAGGCAAAATGCATACTTTAAAAACGATGGAGCTCCATCACATTACACTTTACTATGGAGGGAACATAAATGATGTGTATCATCAAAAGTGGATTGGTAGAGGTGAACCCGTCGCATGGCATTCACATTCTCCAGAATTAAATCCTATAGATTTCTATATCTGGGGCCATATGAAGTCACTAGTGTATTCAACATCGATTTAAAACCAAGAAATGGTTCACCACTCTATTTGAAATGTTACTGCAACCATCAGAAAACAGCCGGAAATATTTGAATGAACAGGCCATTTGTTAGGTGAGATAACGCATGCATTGCATCAAATCGTAGTCATTTTGAGGACTTAAATGTTAATTAAATATATTTTTAATCTAGTTCAATGTTCATTTGTCCATATATTAAACAAGTAAAATATGTTTCAATTAAACAAATTTTTAATTTCTATCTTATTTGTCTCATTTTTTTATAATGAAATTTAGCATCAAATGAAATTTAGATATTTTGAAATACATCAAACTAGTGTTTTAGCTAATTGTGTAATACTTACATTAGGTTCTTCAACAACACGTAGAACATTGTCATCTAACTCAGGAGTCCGAATGTCTCTTGCCTTTATATTCTACATTGGTAGTAAACTTCCAGTTTCTGCAAATCTTCTAAATACTTCAGCAAATGTTTTACGATTTGGCTGTTGACGGTCCGGAAATCTTTCTTGATACAACCGAGCAGCTTCATAACTGCTACCATTAGCCCGACCATAAATAAAAATTGTGTCTGCCTGGTGAAAAAATGGATAATTTGACATGTTAAAAGGACTAATTTTAGAAATAAAATGAACAAATACGAGTAGTTCTACAATCCATAAATAGTAATGGACTGGTTAAATGCTAAAAACTAACCTACCTCACACTTCAAATGTTATTGAAACAATGCATTTGTTGATGTTAAATTCACAGCAATACATAACAACTAACATGTTTCTTCCTGATTTAAATATGGTATTTATTATAATGGTCATATGATAATTTATAGCCTACCGTTCTCAGCAATGTACAATAATGGACGCTATTTTTCCGTTATCCTTTGTTTGATATTTTTGACAGTTATACCATTTAATAAGAAATTAAACAGTCTACAAAAATTAGACTTAACAGTTTTTATAAAAATTTACTGTTCTTGAGTTATTTGAATTTAAAATGTTTAAATGGCCACTATTTTGAAAAGGATTATTGGAACAAGTTGATTATTTCTCAAGCTAGGTCTTTACATTGATTAGTACCATGTAAAATTTAAACTCAATCGGTTAAGCCTTTCTTAAATTATTTAGTTAAAAAAAGGAAAATATTGGATACCTGGTACAAGAACCATTTCGGACATAAGCTCATAGGATATTTTTCTTTATTTTGACCCATGTAACCACCCCCAGAATTACCTCAGTGTATTACAGAAACACCCTAAAGCCTTACACCAACAAGTTAAAATATGCTAAAATTTAATGTGCTCCCATTTGCACATTATAATTACGTAATTTTAATGGAAATGTTGAGGTTGAGTTTATAACAAACATCTTAATTCATTATTTTTCACAATTATATAAATCTATTAAAGAAACAACATTTTCTTACTTACCTTTTTACAGCAGTACATGGTATTGAATAGGTGGTGCAAATGTATGTAATTAAAAAAAAACCAACTGATGAATAAATGCTGGCCATTGCTAGGACATTATTTTACTGAGAATAAAAATAAAAAAACGCTCCGTTACAATAAATAGCCCTTATATTGCACTTATTTTTAATGATCTATTGTTTTAATCCAAAGCACAAAAAATAAAAATTGGCTATTGTTTTATGACACTGTTTATCAACAATTAATTATTAATTCAATTAATACATTATCAAAGTTTGTCAACAGATCATTTTATGTTGTCATGTTGTTCTTTATATTGTATAATTGAACTAATTAGAAAGTCGTAAAAACTTAGTGATTAATTGACTGTAAGATGGTTTTTAATTACAATTATAAAGCAGTTCACAATTTGGTGAAAAAAGGAAAATAATAATTGCTTCAAGACGTATAATCCATATTATACTTTATCAGAATAGTGGGGACTGAGGAAGTGACATGAACACAGAAAAACCAATACCACTAATTGTAATTTACTCAATCAACCTTAAATAATCCATCACCAAACTTTAGTGGTGGCTAAACAGATTACACTAAATGCTATCCTCTGTTTTCATTTACTATACCGGGTGAATAAAAAGTCAAGACCCCCCCCCCTCTAATATTTTTCTAAGTAAATATACAGAGATATCCGTTTGGTGGTCGTGCAATCTTAGCAGGAAGTTTCATTTTATGATTTTGAAAATTTCGAGTGTCCCCCAAAAATGGGGGTTTTGGGGGCAACTCAAATTTTTTAAATGTAAACCCCCTTTAAGTGACACCTCATTTTGAAGTGTTTACAAAAACTTAAAGAATGGTGAAAACCAGAGTTCGCTATCTCTTCTCTATCAAAAATGGTAGCCCGTCAAATGTTATTGAAGTCTACACTTACATTAGTTTTCAAGGTAAAGTTAATTTCTCTGAAACAACTGGGTTATTTTTTTTTTCTGTGTTCTAAATCAGTTAGGAATGCAAAGAACAAAGATTCCAATGAAGATTGTAAAGCCTACTGATAAGATGTTTGTTTGCAATGAGTGACCTTAGTACTGAGGACTTTCCCAGTTTGAAGTACGGTTTAGTACAAACCAGCCCCTTCTTTGTTTCAATCTCATCAGAATAGGTCATACTTTAGAGTGGTAATGAAATAATTGTCACTGTCAAAAACATTGTAGTATTAATAAATACAGTGTTGGTATCATTATTGTGTGTTAAAGGGGGAAGGGAAAGAAAAAGAGACCAATATTAACTCTATGCTGTTATGAGAAAATTTTGTTGTTGTTTTATTTCAAACTATTCAATTCACATATTCTTAATTTATTACTTTGCTGGTGACAACTTTAAACACTGTAAATAGAATTTATTGATGTTTAAATGTATGGTATATTACTTTATTTTCTAGTTTGATTATTATGTTCTAAAATTCGGAAAAAGTGATGATCCAGATGGGGTCTGATACCCATTAATCTGTTTTTTTTTACACCATACTGTACTTAAATTTTTTCATTAATTAGTTGATTGTTTGTAGCCTACCTATCATTCAATAAATCTGTTTGATTATGGATAATATGGGCTACTAGCAATATGTTTTATACTCCAAGGTAGTGTGAATTTGCAAAAATATCAAAAGTAAAATTTGGGCCCTTATCACTTCTTCTATAGTCAGGAATTCCATGTTCTGTGTAAATCTGTTTGAGCAAAACTACAACTAAATTTGTAGTAAAAGGTCCAGGTAATTTTTCGATAAAAGGAAATTTTAAATAGTAATCACATGTTTTATAGTTTTCTATTATCACACACTTCTTGCTCTTAAATTTTTTTTTCTCAATTCCTAGATGTCCTTCATGCAATTTCTCTAATATATCTAGCTTTTTATAGATGTTTGTATGATCACACGTCGACCCTTTAAAATAATTCCATCATCTATTGACATTTAATCACTAAAAAACCAATAAGGATGTATTTCTTTTCAAACTTCTCTTTGATTTCCTGGCCACTCATTTGTAATGATATGAAATAATTGAAATAAGATTGGATTTTTCTTACTTTCATGTTAAACATATTTCAAGGTTATCTTTGCTGAGTTGTATATAGTTGTTATACGTACATCAAGAATTGTGTCTTTAACTTCAGTACTGGATAGTCTTGATAAGCTGTCAGCCAAAAGTATGTCTTTTCCAGGTTTGTATGAATCTCAACATTATAGCTTTCTAATCATAACAATATTCGCTGTAGTCTAGCAGTTGCAATGATAAGATTTTTTAATTTTATCATCTTATGAAGATTATGATCTCTCGACAATAGGTGTCTTACTATACACGGTACATAAAATATGGAAGTGCTCACATCCAAACACCACATCTAACATCTCACGTTCAATATTTGCATATTGTTGTTCAGTAATAAGTTCATTTCTTTGAAGCAACGGAAATCGGTTTTCCTTCTTCAACAAGCCCTTAAAGATGCATCAACTTGTATTATTATGGGGTTTTAGGGTCAAAATAAGCTAGGCTAACACATTGACGTAATGAGTCTTTAATATTCTGCAGTGATTGGTATACAAAAATAAGCATTGAAAAGTAACATCATTTCTTAACCAATTCCTTAAATCTGTAGTTTTTGAAGAAAAATTAGGTGTAAAAAAAGACATATAAATAGTGAGCCTCAAATATGCCATGGATCTTTCTTATTTTCAGGCTCAGGAAGATTTTGTGATTGACTCTATCTTTTGTGTGTCAGGGTGTATTCCATCTCAATTAAATGTAGCACCAAAAAATTTTGCTTGCCTAGTTACATGTTTTACTATTAAAAACTAATCCATTTTGATTAACTACATTCATTAGATTCCTGTCATGTTTATTCTCATATTTACCAAAAAATTATGTCATATTCAATATTCAGTTTGGGCAGTTCCAAACTCCTTCCTTTAATTATCTGTGTGTGCTATGGCTTTGCCAGTCACAGTCTATTATCAGGAGGGTTTGTGTGAATGTAATAACTACGGATAAAGGATGATGACTTAGTCATTAAAATATCAACTTGTATTTGTATTGAATAAATAAAGTGGTTTTGGGGGATAGCTGTTTTCATTAATTGGTGATCAGCAATATTAATTATCCCAGGATAATTTCATCGATTTTTATTTGAAATTCATCTTGAGGTGTTTTTAGACTGAATGATAATCTCAAATATTGATATCTTCTTTTTGGATTATTTAACATAGAAGCACAAAAGCTTTCGTCATAAAGTACAATATATCAATATCCATCTTTTACATCTAACTTTCTAAAATATTAAATCCTTGCAACCTATATGTATTTTCTTTTAGTCTAGGTGTCTAACGTGTCTTATGATATGATCGTTTTACAGCTTAATTTAAATTTATTGGATCTAAGCTCATTCTCAAATGATCATACCACTTCTCACCATTTACTGTTCACACAAATCGGTTGGTTCAGTTACTCAACATATTAACCCTAACTATTCAAGTCAGCCTAGACCTACAACCATTTTGTCTTTTAATTGAATAAGAAATGTCCTTAATGAATGTATTGGTTTATATTAAGGATTGATTATTATTATTGATCCAGGAAATGTTATAAAACTGATCTAGAAATCGATTGACTAAATTTTCTGTATTCATTACATTATTTACTTCAAGACCGACTTTGGCCTGTTTTTGAATTGGAATAATGTCATTAGATAAAGTTTTTTAGAGCTTACCAAATCTAATAATGCTGGACAATCATTATTAACAATAAAATATTCAGTATCAATCCAATCATTTTTGTATCTAAAAGATAATATGATAGTACCAAAGTGTTCTATTAAAGTTCCAAAATAGAGATAAAATCTTCTATTGCCTCATTTTCCGTGTCTGAATTTTGTGAATAAATTTTGCAACCCTATAAGTTTTAGGCTCAATATGTGTTTCAGCTTATATTTACAATAACATTATATCTTAATAAATATAGCTCCATCAGCTACCACTATGCTATATTTCTTATATATTTTTAATGTTTATAGGTATGGTAATAATGAATTAATACAACTAATTAAATAATCAGATATTATAATGATAAAGATTAACAGACTAATTTAAAGTAACCTAAGTCAATAACCAGAGGCGAATGTCTTAAACTTCCAACAAGTGCATTAATCAGTACATATGATCGTTTCATACACTACCTTATCTTCGACTACTTTAGATAGGGAAATATATAGAGTAATTGAAAATTTAAAAAATATTCTAAATAACTGAACAATCAATTCCTGGAATATTTATTAATACATAGAACAATACAAGAAATATTGCTTAGACAAATTAATTTCCATACTTATTAGGATTTGACTCACTATGCACAACACAATCAAAGTTTGATATCTACATTAGGTTAGAAATAACAAACAATAAGATCAGCTGAACTTATGAACTGTAGTTGTAAAAACCTTGACTTTCTATTGGTTGTTGTTGAACTGTTTTGAAATGTAATTGGTTGAAAATTTGTATCCTAATGAAAAATCAATTTCATAATTTGAAAAAAAGCATAATTTGTAAGCTTGTGGAAAATTTAATTACCATAAAATAGTGGATTTGAAATTACCATTTTATGGTGTAATCATGGATAAAATATATTTTAGTTTTATGTATAAGTTATTATAATTTTATTTGGAATAATCAAATCTATCATATATCTAACTATTATAAATTTGTGACACTTTGTTTTTGGTTAAAAACCACAGTCGACAGTTCTAAAGTAATGTTCTTGTAGTTACACAGTCTCCTTCTTCATTTTTCTTGTGACAAAAAGCTTGAGATTGTAATTTGCCTTTTTTGTGTTAAAAATTAACAATTTGTATGTGAAGTTTTTCATAAGTTAACATTGGTTTAAATAAGAGAGCACATTTTCGTTCAGAATCACACAACTTTTTCCCTTTGAATATTCAACGGTTGCTGTAAATTTTAACTTTTTCAAAATTTTATCCATACGTTAATAATCTTCATGGTTTTATTTTTCAAATCTGGTTTGAATTCTGCAAATTTTTATCTCCAGATGTTCCTGTATCTTAAAATACTACTAAGTTATTGACACACACAATAATAGTATGGTATAACTAATATTATTAACTTCTGTGTTTGGAAGTAGGTAATGTGTAAATAATGGCATACAGTGTATGGGAAACAACAATGTTAAAGAAACAGCTGTTTAATACACCTAGAACATTGATAAACATTCCAACACATTTCATTGAACCTCCTACAGCTGGGTACAAAGTATATTAATGTCAGACAATAGCTAATTATTAACAAAGTATTGTTGTTATTATTGTAAATAACAACCTATTTCCAGTTAGTCATAGTGAATAAGTAGAATCCACGTGTTGTTAAACAATTTTTATTATTCGTATTATTATGCACGCCATGGGAGAAGATAATAATCATGTATTTTCAAACTCAGAAATAACAGACATGCCTCTAATGTAAGATCTTGCACATTTAAATAGTCGTAAGGTTAAAAGGCTGTAGGTACCTGGAGCACTTTACTAATCTAGTGCTACCTTCTCACAAAACATTCTCTACTATTCGTTCCAAACCCTGTGCAACAGGAAGTCTTCAAGCTGACAAACATAGTAAGACTTCATTCAATCAAAATACTTGTATTTAAATTACTGTGATGTATTTATTAAATCAAGTATTCAATAACCTTTAAAAAAAATACTAGATAATTAGCTCTACAATTTAATGTAGTCAACACAACTGCTTGGTACTGTATGAGCACCAAGTAAATACCTAATATGTTCAGTGAGTGCAAGCCTTCTACCACATGATTGCCCTCATTATGTCCAATTTTGTATAGACCATAATAGAACCAGCCTGTGCCATAACAAACTCTACTACATAACAACGTCATTAAGAGATGTTGCAAAGTTCGGCATTGTTAACACTGGCAGGAATACTAGGGAAGCGCTTGGTAAAATGTTTGTCAGAGGCAGCAATGTTCAGCTTACCAACTGGTTAATGAAGTTGAGTAGAGGTCATATGAAATAAGTTATGACACTACTCATTGGACACAGCCACTATGGAAAACATCTGGTACACTCTGGATCATTAACCTGTTGAATAGTGGGTGGGTTTTCCATTTATCTCCATACCCCAAATTAGTGAGTTTTTATGTTTTTTTTTTTTTTGTAATTTGCTTTAATATTGTTCTTATTATATAAAAGCATGAATAAAAGGTAAAAATATTTCTTTTAATTATTTATAATAACAATTTTTTTTAATATTTGTGCCCAAAACTGCCTGACCTAATCTAACCTCCGAAACATGTACAGTTGCATTTTATAAAAATAGTTTACTCTTCTGTATCTTTTTTTATTACACTGAACATTACAAAAATAAATTGTACAGTGGATTACAAAAATAGTTTATAAAATATGAATACAAATTACTTAGTCAAAACTTCCTCTCCATGTGGTATACACGAAAACACTCCGGCAGACAGAGCAGCACATCACAGTCGTTCCGAATGCATATTTGTAGCAACATCGTTCACTATTTCACTGAAATTCAATTCAGATTCCTCACTATATATTTCATCCTCACTCCCGGAATCCAAATTATATTCCTGAATGTCATCAATGCTAAGATTTTTACGATTATCCATTATACAATCGAAAGAAGAAACAACATAAACCAAATATATTTGCAAACACAAGTTACGTAATGACTATGTTAGAAAGGGCAAGGCAATGTATTGTCTGGTAAGGAATGCTAGCGCACCCTATCGGAATTAACTAGAAGTAAAATAGATGTTTTATATTACAGCCAACAGATCGCAGAATACAACTAACCAAATATTAGTTCAGCCGCAAAGGTTACGGCCTTCCTATATAAATACAAATATCAAACACATACGTTGCGTCGTTACTATTATTGGCGCATGGGAAGGCTGCCACAGCACATGCGGCATTACTAACCAACAGGTTAATAGTGATACCGTTTGTAGGCTATGTACACAGTGTCTGAAGAGACTGTTAAACATATCATCCTAGAAATATATCATCCTAGAATGTGAAAGTATCGTGGCTATGAGAAGGGCCATATTCACAACCCGGTTATGATTCTGATGATAACCAGCCTTTCTTAAGCTATTCTGATGATGGTTCTCCAAAGCCTCATTGAAGGCACAGGCATTGAGCTTTGCCTTGTTAGTAGATATTTGGAGTGTACAATAAGCTTAGGTAGATGTACAAGGATCTTGAGGCCTCATATCCCAATAATCTGTACAAGCTACCACGAATGTAGTCCGTTGTGCAATAGCCAATAGGGGAGATAGTAACACCCTGTTGTAAATTCGAACAACACTCTGCACAAGGCTAGCCGACGATCGAGGTTACTGACGTCTTGCAATGCTAATATAGTTGCATAAATAAGTAGTTTTATCATGTTTGCATAGTTTTTTTATGAGTTACACGATAGTTTTTTGTTTTAATAATTTAAACATGTTCAGTGTAACAGATACATTAACATTATGCGTCACTTATCATACTTAAACATAAACCTATAAAAGAAATGTATGACAATGTTGGTTGAAAATAACAAACTTATCTCCAATACGTTTAAGTCCTTTATTTGGATGAATATACTGCTTTTAAATCTAATAAATTTTCTTAATAATATATATTATTAGCTTGGTTAGGAAATTTATTAAGCACTGGTATTAACTAATAACAACGACATAGGTGAATGAAACTAACTATAAAATCTGCGCAAATCTAATAGATTCTTGATTTGGTATGCACTGATGTTGTTTATCACCTTTCAGAAGTGATATAGATAATATTTTGTACCTTCCCATAAAGAATAGTGATAAGAGTTTGAGGAAATAAACGTGATAGATAGTCTGGAAGTACTGTAAACAAAGAGGCGAACACACAACTCGAGCATTGACTTGACAAAAAGTTTCCGAATAATAAATATTTTCATATCATTTGTTATTTTCATTTAATTCTAAAATTTATCAATATTAACATTAGTACTAGAAAGACATTACATTCTTGCTTATAATGCTGATACATTTAAAGTATAAAGTAGTAATTATTTGAGAAGAGAGCATACCGCTTGTCTGTGGTTAGATTTACCATCGAATCAATAATACTGACATATTTATTTTTAAACATTTTTTGTTTTAACAGTAATAATTGTTTCCCCTGTAATAATATTAATTATAACATAGTACAAACATTAATATTAGTTTTTAATTAAAATTTTCCAAATATGAATTTATTTATTAGACGAAAAAATATTGTTTTTGTTGAGAAATTTATAATGATTTTTTTATAAAGAAGGAAAGTAGCTACGGATATGTTTTTTTTTTTTATTTTTGTTAAATTATGGTCTTTGCAACTGTGGTGGGTTTCTATTAGTTTCTTTAAGGTCATGCTCTCTACAGGCTCCTCCCTCAATGGACTAGATTCGTGGCGGCTTGTATAATCTAATCTACATCATAATAATCTGTACATATTAACATGGTTAAAATAATTTATAGTAATATTAATAATAATAAAAAGTAATAGTATTGTTTTATTTCGTAAAGATTTAATCTTATTTTTAAATTTGTTATAACATGATGTACATATATATTCCTATAATTAAACTCTTATTAAATTATTTTATTAGAGTTTTTATTTTTTCATTCTAATCTTGATTATATAATATATTGTTCACATCTTTGTTCATAATTAATCTTTCACTTTAAATCTATAATGCTGTTATTTAACTCCTATAGTTTTAGTTTTGCTTGATTTCCAAGTTTTAAAGATTATAATTCCTCCTGTTTCTAATTCATTTTTTCAATGTAACCTCTGTAAACAAAACCATTGAATTTTTAATACAGCTAAATTCATTAAATTAGTGTCATTTTATAATTATTATTAACTTAAAATTAATGATGATGAGTTATTTTTAAGTACATTACTAAATATTATGTCATTTGAGATTATATTTTATATAAGTCATATGGGTAAAAATTTCTTCAATTGAATAGCGGCTTGTAAGGTGTGTTTTCTTTTGCTGATCCTCTCTTATCTGATCCTCTCTTATCTGCTCTGATAGTGAAAAAGTATTTGAGGTTTAGGTGAGTAAATAGAAAAATAAACAATTACTGCTCCTTTGACTATTTGTTTTAGTTTTTTGTGGGACTGACAGGTAATTCAAAACATCTAATTCAGTGCTTTATAGGAACCGTCTGATTTTAAATTATGATGAACACAAAAATATTGAGAATGGTTTCATATTTCTAAAGATGAAAGTGTAAATATTGGAGTCCTGCAGTACTGGGCATTGTAAAAACATTACTTTATCTTTTAAGTGGTAAATATTTATACATTTATTGTAATTATATAGATGCATATATACTTTTGTGATTGTGTTGTGAATTTTGTATGATATACAGGGCAGTAATAGTCATATAAAGTTAGGCGGCAAGAAAATTATTCATAGTCAGATTGTTAAGGAAATGAGATTCAGATGGAAGAAGTCTGTAAATAACAGAATAGTACTGATCGAGAAGAATGGCATACGGGGAAAAGTCAGTAAATGATATAGATCATTTCTAAGCATATTTTCATTATATATTAGATTTTTTTAATTTGATTTTTAATTTGTAATAATCAAATTTGTATTTTTAACATGAAAAGCAAAAACAAAATTAAACGAACAATTTGTAGACACAGGATATGATAACCTGAATGATGTTTTTAACAATTAGTTTATTTAAGCATGCACAGATACTCTATTTTGCCCCATTTTTATTTCTTGTTTTTCAGGTTCCAACTTTCCTGTTCTCTATAATTTGGGCACCCTCTGGAAAGTGGAGCTCCTTGTGATCGTGACTTGTGTGATTCTATAAATCCGCCTCTGTTTATGAAGTTTTTGACATTCCACTAGACTGATATGGTACATGTATGGTTTATTAATTAATGAGGAAGTATGATATATAATATAATAGCCGTTTTCATGCCTATTTAATTGATAAAATTGAATAAATTAAAAAACAAAAATCTAAAAACGAACCATAGCTCTCCTTACTTTGAGCCTATTACATCTATGTTATACAAAATAGTCTAATGTTGTTATAATGTTGTAGATTACATATATTTACCCAATAGGAGGGACGTTAACATCATACTGTCCTACATAGTTACCAGGTGGATCATATTGGCAGACTACATATATAGTGTTGCCATCAATGGTTCTGGCAACCCCAACTCCGAGGTATTTTGAGTTAGCCCAAATAAGTTGGCTAAAATGACCTAAAGAATCATATATAAATTATACAAAACCAGAAATCCCAAATGTATTCAATGCATTATATTTTGGTTTAAGAATTAAACTCTCTTTTTTTTGTTATTAATAATAATAATTTCCAAAACTATGATAAATTTACAAATAAATAACTGCTTCACATACCAATTATTTTTAAAGGTAACTTTTAAGACATTTATAAATATTATGGTATTATTATTAGTGTTTTGGTTTTATTTCCTGTAGAGTAAGGCAAGATAAATATAACACAACACACAGTTCAGAGCATTACTTGTATTGAAAAAGGTTTTTCCATAACTCAACATATACTTTATGTTAATTTCAGATATAAATATTTAAAACTAAATTAGTGTGTTTATTATTGAATTATCTAATTAATTTTGTGTGAAAACTCAGTCAAAATCGCCTATAGTTTTGAAATGGTTTGATAAATTTTGTTGGATTACGAACTTTTTAATGGTTTTGAAAAAATAAATAAATAAAAATTTAAAAAATACTGTGTGCAATTTGTTTTCAAAATACAAAATAAAAGCAAAATTGTAATAAAGTACCATAACTTATTTAAACAGAATATTTACAGTACATAGTGTAAAAAAGTATGAAAACAGCTTCTAAGAAAGATAGAAAAATGTTTGACCTCTCATTTGAAAGTTCTTAATTAAGCTTCTCAGGAAATAAAAACAATTCTGTTTTAGTATACTGAGTGTTCTGAAACATTTACAACAATTTTTTTTTCTTACCACTAAAAGATACATTCAAAGAATTTTTTTTAAAAGCATATTTATGTGTTTTTGACTAACTGAGCTCAGAAAATTATTATGTTAAAGTGTACTGTTAAATTTGTTTTGTAATTCCTTTAAATTAACTGAAGACCACATTACTTTGACAACAGGTTCTAACCTTAACCAATGTAGGGAGTGGTACTACGGCCAAACAATGAAGGGGAGATAAGCATATCAAGAGGGAATCAGAAAGAATCCCATGAATAAAAAAGAAAAGTTATACTAGGACAGGTTTTGTCAAGTCACCTGAAGATAGGAAAAATGGGTGGCAGACAGTCATTGCAAGACCTAGGAGGTAATAACATCAACAGTAGCAAAAAATGATCACCACAGGAATATAAGGCAGTGTGATACATTCATCTGTTTGCTCGTGGGCTGGAAGATTTGCAAGAGGCAGACATGCTGGTCTACTCTATACATATATGAAATAACACACCTGTTGCCATGTCATCATACCAACTAACACTGGTGGAGAAGGATGAATTAGACCAACAAGTTGAGCAAATGAAAATGGCAGGGGTGGTTGAAGATTTGCAGAGTGCATTTGCAATGCCAGCCTACCTAGTAAAGAAACCCAGCAATCAGTTTTGAATGGTGGTTGATTATAGAAAATTAAATGTGAATATGAAGTCAGACAGATTTCCATTACCAAGAGCTGAGACAATTTTAGACATTCTGGGAACAGCCACATACTTCAATGGATATTGACCAGGTATTTTTCCAGCAATCTATTGTTTCAAAGGATAGGGGTCATACGGCGTCTGTCACACACAAGGGGTTGTATCAATAAATCAGGCTGCTGATTTTAATATGTAATTCATGGAACTCATTCCAATGTAGAATGAATAGGTGTTTGTAGGCCTGCTACACCAGGGGATGATCATTTATGGGGACGACATGATGGCATATGGGTTTACGTTTATAGAGCAGTTGCAGTCTTCAGAGAACTTTTTCCAGAGGCTGGACAGGGCAAAGTTGAAGCTGAAAACTACAAAATGTCATTTATTTTATAAAAATATAGATGTGCTGGGTCATAAAATTTCAGCATAAGGGGTGCAACCCTAAGGACAAAAACCTACAAGCTATCAAGGAATTTCCTACACCTAAATCAATGAAGGATATAAGGAGCTTCTTAGGGGCACTGTCATACTATAGGAAGTTCATCCGCCGATTTAACGATATCACTAGACCTCTGACTAATTTGACAAAGAAAGAAAATACACATGGCAAGAAATTTAATTGGACAAATGAAAATCAGCAAACATTTCAACAATTAAAAGATGCGCTGAAATTACCACCGGTATTATCTAACTTTAATGAGAATAGAGAAATAGTGATCTCATGAAATGTGAGCAGACACGGAATAGAGGGGGGGGTTGTCTCAATATCAAGATGATGGCACACTTAGACCAGTCGCCTATGTAAGTAGATGTCTCAGAGATACGGGGGGCGATGGAGTGAAACGGAGATTGAACTGCTGAGTATCGTTTACACAATAACTTATTTTAGTATGGGCGCCCCTTTATTGTTTTCAATGATCATGCCAGTTTACAGTACTATAGAAATATCAAGAATTTGAGTTCCCGTTTAAATGGGTTAACGTTAAAATTGGTTGATTACAACTTTGATATAAAACACAAACCAGGGACAATAATGAGATTGCCAGATAGTCTCAGCCAGAATCTGGGAACCTAGCTGACATTGTGGAGTACATACAAAATTGTCATACATATCAGACAATGAAAATGTTGAGACAAACATCCACAGGGTTTTTATAGCCATTTGCACCACTTATCTAACCCTCCTTAAAATTAACCCTGGATTATTTAAGGCTATTGCCCAGATCGAACAGAAAAGCATACATACTGATAGCAATAAACAACACCACAAGATTTTCCATCAATGAGGCAGATGCGCAGAAAACCATTGAGTTTATTCATGAGGACATTTGCTGTGTTAGAGGATGCCGTCAGAAATTCAGACCGACTGGGGAACCTATATCATCACAAATTCCCTCAAACAATTATACAAGGCTCTAGGAATAATATACAGGACCATATAGTCCTCATATAATTATTAGGAATAATATTGAGATACTTGTTTATGTTCCAAGAACACATCAGTAGTTAGGACTGTCCTACTTGTACTCTCATCTTCTCACTTTCCACATGATTCAGCTAAAAATCCACCACCCACCAACTTTAAGAAGATGGTGGAGCACTGCATCCATGGAGATGTCGAAGTCCTGGTGAAAGTAGACATCAATGCACATCAATTAAACAGTGTGAGGAAGCAGTAACACAAATGATAGAGGTGAGTCTTCACTATTTTATACTGTGGCAAAAAATATTTATACTATCAATAATGGGAATATACTTACCTTAGTTACTAAGACTAGAAGTGAGATTTTAGATCTTACACTCAAAAATAATGCTATACACATTGCTGTAAGTGGTATATGTCAAGTAAGCCATCTGTCGGATCATAGACAAATTGTCATTGAATTCCAAGCAGACAATAGGTCATCTGATACTTTTTGTAATCCCAGAAGCACTAGATGGGGGCATATTTTGTCCCCTAAATTAATTTTTAGGTTTTTAGGAGATCTATTGGTAACTCATATGAAATAGAGTTGGTGGCGAGTAGGTTGACAGATGCCATGGTAGACTCATTTCATGAAAATTGTCCTCTTACAAGGAAGGTGAATGGGGTTAAGTTATTTTCTGAACAAAGGAGGTAAGTTATTATATCTAAGTGTAACGTTAGATGGGAGGCTTAAAAGTGGTCCCTCACCAAGTAAAACATCACTTCAAAAAAGGAAAGGCACTAGTCTTGGAGGAAGTTTTGTGAAGAGATAGAATGCACTCCTCAAGGAGCACGACTTTATAAGATTCTTTACTCTGATCCTCTTAATCCAATAGTTTATTCTTATAAGCCTCATATACAGAGATTGGGAAAGAAATGGTCAAAGTTTTTAAATAGTGGTGAGGGTCAGACTAGCCTATAGGGTGTGAACTAGGTAGGACTGGAAAATTACAAACCAGATGGTCAACATTCATAAAATTAGGTGGGCATCAATTCTATAAACACATTAAAATCGACATGCCCAGACAGGATTTCGGCATTACTACAGAATAGTACATTGCTCCTATTCTGTCTTGGTTTTGGTTGTTCTGGGTATTTTTTCTTCTGAAAGCAGGGCACATATTATATTTATGTATTGGCTTATAGACTGATCAGTTCGGTCTTTTTCATTATGAAGGCACTGGAAAAACTGGTATAGAAACATGTGGGCAGGGCCTTCAGATCTCACTGCATATAATTCAAAATGATTACTAGTCATGCAGAGGATACAATAGTATAGTACAAACACTGGAAGAGACTCTTTCTAACAAGGAGTATGCCCTCGGTGTCTTTTTGACATTAAGGGAGCTTTTGACAATGTCTCTCATGATTTGATGGTTCACACTCTATCATGACACAGGATTAACACAACTAAATCTTAGGACAGGAGCTGGAGGTTTATGTCAGGGACATTAATTAATAAATATATATTTTATCTAAAATTAGTTCATTTAAAAAAAAACCGCCCATTTTAATAGCAGCAGACTTTTTATTATTAAATATTTTTAACCCTTCAACGCGGTGAACCGTCTATAGATGCGGCCAAACTTTCACCTTCTGGCGCGGCCGCCCGTCTACAGACGCTAAATGTCGCTGCTGTACGTGCTGGATTCTAGTGTCTAAATAAAGAACTTTTATGAACTGAGCGTATACCCAGAACATTGCCATCTGTTGAGTTATTGATTTTTATTTCTAGACCACCGTGACCTTCAGAAAAGGAAACAACACGTGGCTATATACAAACAGCTGATTTACTCAGTCTGTGTAGCGGGTTCGTGGAGGGCTCTCGTGTGTTATAGGTTATTATAACTTCATTTATTTATAAGTGTAATATTTTTAACAGTTCGACAGTAGATCGTGTGATTAGTTCTAGTGTATATTGTGTTTTAGTGATAATGTGGGAACCGCAAAGTGATAATATTCGCGAGTTTTTTTGGATTACGCTCAAATGGAGTTCCATTGTGATCCAAATATTGAAGGTAATCATGATAGTGGTGATGAAGTTGTAAATGTATGCAATGTGGCTAATGATACCGCAATAATCTTAGATAATGAGGAAGTTACAGTAAATGTAAATACGTATAATGTCCCGCCAGACAATCCACAAGAGAAAGAAATGTTAGTCGACGATTTTCACTACTGCACCAGAGGGTCTAGCGCTCGGAACGGCTTACCGCATTGAAGGGTTAAGGAAGTAAGAAAATATACGATACCATAGTGAAACTTTATTTATGATTCTTTGTGACAGTTGAACAAAATTCAATTCAAGTTAATATAACAGAAATTAATCTGATTTTATTTACTGTGGTAGGATATTTTTCTCTTATTAAAACTGAGACGAACCTATATAAAAATAATATAATCATTTATATGTGTACATCATTTTGTAACACTTTGTGTTTGAGTATTTCAAATGATAGGATTAGCAGAGTTCATGACACATGTACACAATGGTCTGGGTTTAATCTTGATGGGAAGAAGTAATTCTGTGTATATACATAGTTTCTTACTAACTAAATCTTCTGATTTAAATATCTATATGAAGATTTACAATTTAAACTGAGTAGTTAGTCACATTCATTTTTTTAATCAAAATCATGATTCAAGGTTTCTGTAATTTAAAAATATAAAAACTAGTTTTAGAGTAAACTAGTTATATATAAATTTATCTTTAGGGTAAAATATTTTTATGAATAAAACAATTGATACGGACATTTAGTTTAATTTTAACTTTAATATAGCTTTTTAAAGCTTGTATTTCTTATTATAAAAATAAACCATTGGTTTTTGTCATTTCACTTAATGTACTTACCTGTTTTCTTATAATTTGAATCTTTTGTACCAAATTTAAAGTATTGAATTTCTGTTTCATACCAACTATGTACAGGCTCACTACCGTTCATATATAAATTATCTATTTTTTGGCTGCTCCAAAATTTGTATAAATTTTCTCCATATATGTTATTAGGAGTATGTACAAAAGTATTAGTCGTGGCAAGGTGATCAGCCCACTTTTGGCTGTTACTATTCAACTGAAAATAATTTTGAGAAATATTTTAAATCATCAAGATTAATATTTGCTGACATAGTATAATATATTAAAGTTATAAAACACAGTAGAATTAATAATGGTTAAAATTCTATGTCTCAAAATTTGATTTATAACATAAGCCTACTTCAAACAAGATTTTTTTTTTTAATTAGACAGATTAGAATGTAGTATATAATTACAAATTTCCGTATGTAATATTTTGATATTTATTGATAACTTTCACAGTCAATTCCGTAATTAAAGAGATTATTATACATTATATTAGAAGCTCACATTACATTATATTTCACTAAGCTCTATTGGGATACCACTGGTGCACTGGAGTTCAGTATAGATGGAAGTTACAACATTTAGTTATTTAAAACAATTTTATATATACATACTTAAACAAGTTATAAACTCTTCAGTGCCAAGAAAATGTGTATAAATTTAACAAATAAAATTAATGACTTAGTCATCGAAACAGCATCTTGATCAAATAAAGTCTTTATTGTGGAAAATTGTGTTTTCTTTCATTGTGGATTGAAGTTTCCACAAAGTGTTGCTAATTTCAAATTAATATTACATTATGTTTACCAATTGATTTTCTATATTTATTTTTTTCATAAAAATATGTTACATTCTACTTCAAAAAAGAATTTTAAACACTTTCAAATTTTGCATTACCATGTTTAAAACAGTAAAATAAATTCTGATGGTTTTATTATTTACATAAACAATATCTTAATATAGGTGTACAAATATATAGGAATATATTACCTTTTCGCTGAGTTCTAAAGGGTTTACATGGTGTCTCTTTCTGTACTGATTATGGCTAAACAAACATTCTTCAGTAAACCTTTTTATTTCCTCTGCTACAAAGCTCTCAATTGTTGATGATCTATGGACCCTTCTGATTTTATTTGACTATGCACAAGTATAAAATTACACAATTAAAGTTACTTATTGTGTAAGTTTGTTTAAAAAATAATCATAATAATATATTTAATATATTACAAAATAGGAGTCCTCAAAAGACATAGTATGGATGTACAAAGTTAAAGAGATCAAAGAAGTATCTACTTTACAACTTCAGAAGTATTTTTAGAGTATGAATAGAAATAGATAGCATTTTTGGTTTTGGTAATTTATTATTTTCACTAATAAACTTACTAATTTTAATTGTAACAAATCAAACCCTAAACAGAAGCAAACAATTTCTAAATCTGTCTGTTGAAGCAAACTTTGAATTTCATAAAATTAGCGGATTAACAGTTTAATATTAACAATAGCTGATTAATTTATGCTAATAAGTTAATTATAGAAAATTAGACTGTTTAATAATATCAGCTTATTGACAGTTAATTGGATATATAAATACAACAATAGCTAATTAAAAGTACCCTTTTAAGTTTAATATGGGAAGTTATATTGTTTATCAATATCAACTGCTTGACATTTACAATATGTTGCTTGATAAACATAATATATGCAATATTTACATGTAACAAGAGCTATTTAAAAGTATCCTCATAAACTTAACATGAGAAATATAATACAACATTACAAAAATTGAAAAGTTGTATTCATTTGTGTAACTTTCTCTCTCTCTCTCTCTCTCTCTCTCTCTCTCTCTCTCTCTCTCTCTCTCTCTCTCTCTCTCTCCCTCCCTCTCCCTCTCTCTCTAAACATATTTTTAATAAATATATTAAATACATGTGTTTTTTAAAATATACATATTATATTTATTTTAAAAATACACATATTGAAATTCAGTAATTTAGATCATTTCAAATTTTTTGGAGAAAATCTTTAAATTTATGTGATTTTTACTTTTCTTTACTCTATGGTTCGATTTCACAAGGGTGCTTCCAATGGACATTATAGTATTAATTTTATGTACTTCAGTGCCAGGGAGTTGCCGTATTATTGAAAGGGTTATTCTCTTATTTCGTTATTTATTTTTTATAAAATTAACTTAATTTAGTTATTTTTTATAATTATATTTTATTTAGTTCCTGTATTCAAGAGCCTTAATTTTTAATCTTTTATGGTTTAACTTGCACTTCCAATTAATTTATGTTACCCTCTCCACAATTAATCTCTCTCCTTCTGAAACCTTCGCAGGAAGCAGATGTAGAATGATGCAACTTGCTAAGAAGCAAATTTGCATAACTTTTTAAACTAGGTGAAGTGCAAAATTAGTATAATCATGATCAAATATTATCTATCTAATTAAGTTAAAAATCATGTATCTTTTCATTCCTTTCCTTTATGTGTGGAATTCCATAGTTATTAATGATACTGATGGATGATGCTAAGTGTAAGTACACCTACAAATTAATTTATGGTTTTAATTTAGTTACAAGAGTTACAGAGTTAACATTTTTGTTCTCTGCACAAAATATGTGAATTATTTTAAAACTAATTTTTTAAAGTATTAAATTATATTTTTAAATTGTTTTAAAGTGAATGACCTTTCCATTCCAATAGAACACCAGGCTTTTAATATGAATACAAGACCATAATTTTGAAACAAGTTTTACCCATAGGGGATCATCTATACTGGGTAAAAGCACCCCTAATTCCAAGGACCCTAACTGGATCTATATCTAGTCTTGGGTAAAGACCTCTTGCTTTCATCTTTCTTATCATGTCTCTCTTAAACTCTTATTCTCATCCCACCCTCACACTATTACAATATTAGAATATTAGGGTCTTTATTTAATGTTCAAATTCTTCCTTATTATATAAACTGATAATAATCAAAGGGGTTTTTCACCTATAAACAAAAATAGAAAAAATGAAACCAGGTTCATACATTCAAGATTTGACAAAGGTTGTAGGTTACGAATCATACGACCTAGCTGTATCTAGTTTCTGTTATCACATAAACTTATGAATTTTAGTTTTATAGCTGATTCAGTTGTTAATAAACTGCTCTTAGGCCTATACTGTACTGATACATTAGTTTCATGTTATTCATGAAATGCAACCTTACTGCATTGTTCATTAAAATGATTTTTTATTTTACACTAATAATGAATGTTCATAGTTAATTACAGTTTAATAAATATTAATTACACAAGAATATTTTTTGTTATTTTAATTTAAATAATTAATTTCTGAGTTTAAGATATTGTAAAAAAATATATAGTACATTAAACAATTATTCTTTTCTTTGTCACATAGGTAGCTTATCTCAAAGGTATTTCAAGAGTTTTGTTCAATAATTGTGGGAATGTTTACACCTTATTGTATTATGATAATTGTATATATTTTATAAATGAACAAACGCTTTGATCAAAATTATTTATTCACTTTTACGCACAACATTTATTCTACAACTAGAACTTTGTTTATTTTCCCCCTTGCTTAGTTCTTAAACTCAATATTGATATTTCAATTAGAACTTTATTTATGTTCATGCTTGCTGCATTCTTACACTCAATACTTATTCTGTAAGTAAAACTTTATTATACTTTCAAGATTGCTTTATTCAATGTTAGTTATAAAATATATTTAATAATTATTAAAACGTACTTGCTCTGTAGTACTATTTATCCAAATCACAATGAAAATTACCCATCGGTACCATTAAACTTCACGCTGTTATATTCTATTATGTGTCAACATGTACTGAAAACCATGTAACAGGTTCAACTCCTAGTCTCGCAACTAGGAGTATTTATCAAAAGAGAATCAAAACTCTTTATAAGATGAGTTTTACGATGGTAATTGATTCTCCTAATATAATGTCATATCAAGCTAGACATCAAGAGGTTGACAGCTATCATGAAAACTTTATGACACAACATTTACAGTTAGTGCATTTATCCAATGTATTAAAACAAGAATTAGACACAGAATTCTACAAACAGTAGATAAACAATATTTTCAAATAAAGGAAAAAATGGGTTTTATCATATTTGCCTAAGTTTAATAGACACTAATAGAGCATAAATCTCTTTATCATTACCGCATTGGCAAGTCAAGAATAATAAATTATAACTTTATATGTATTTATAAGCATTATGAATCTAACCAACACACACAAGCATGCCTAAAGCTTCTAATCAGTCAGTTGGGGGTCATTTCATCCACTTCAGGAAGCAACATCTCATCCTATACTTCTTAGCTTAGGAAAAACACAAAATTTTTAAGGTGGGCAGAATGTTTGATTCACACAGGTCCTTGCAATGGGCCTTATACTATCTTATCCCCTTCAGTGCTTGGCTAGTGCTATAATATTATTTGAAAGGGTAACATTCTCCCATTTCATTTTTAATTTTTGTTTTTTATTCTAGTTTTTATTATTTTTCATTTATTTAGGTTTTATTTATTTTATTCCTTTTTCTGTATGAAATTACACATTGTATAGCAGGAGTACAATAATACCAGTAAGTAGTCATTATCAATAAATATAAACTTTGTCATAATCATGTTACAAATTGGTGATAATTATGATTAGAAACAATTTAATCCCTAGGTAAGCAATATCATCATCAAACCAAATAATCACAAAATACAGGTTTCTGTATTCAAGAAATTTATTTTTATTCCTGGGGTTAACTCACACTTTTGATAAAATCATGTTATGTCCCCAGTTAAGCCCTGTTCTTCAGCAAACAGTTGTAGAATCACACACACATTTTGATAACATTTAAAACTATGGTGAAGTGGAAAATAAATATTAGTATGGAAAATATGAGGTGAAATTATATTCACAGGGTGTCTTCTAAAGGTGAGGCCAAACTCTGGGAAGTGATTCTACATAATGTAGTGATGAAAAAATGTCCAATGAATGTAGGCCCAGAAATGCTTCGTTTTCCAGTTATCCGCTTTTTTTCCTAAACATTTAATATCTTTAGTAGAAGTGGGAAATATATTCAACTCAAATTTTGTATACATATTTGTTACAAAACCTTTTTTATCCCTGTATGAAAAACCTGAACATACTTTTGTATATTTTCAAAATGGTGGTCATTTAAAATTTTTAAATGTCCAATATCCTGAAAACAGCTAACTTTACAAAAAAAAAATACAAGAAACCAAAAAGTTATTTTATTAATGATAAACTAAACTGTTTTAAATTTTTTTTGTAATTCAAAAGTAACAGAGTTATTGGCTAAAAACTAACAATTTTATTTCTTGGTAGTTGTCTACCCTAATGCCCTTTAAAACAACAGCTGTTTAAAGTTGCTAAACTTTTTACATCTGTTAGCTACATTATTAACATTGATATTAATGCTAATTGTGTTAATTGACATTAAATGTGAATAAAAATTACAGAAATAAAGAACTTGCTTATATCCATTTTACATATGGTCAAGCAAGTTGAAATGCAAGGGAGGCAAAACAACTTTACCAAGAAAAGTATCCAAACCACCATCAGCCAGATAGAAAATTATTTCATGTCTTCACACGTTTATGTGAAACTGGAAAATTGGAAGCTGTCGTGATTGGTAATAGTGGACCTTACAGTTTCAACACCAGAGGTACAAGAAATAGTCTTGAACAATTTTTCATAGAAACCAGAGTTATTTTGCAAATGAGTTGCTATCCAAGAAAATATACCTCGTACAACAGTTTGGAATATTTTACACTTATAGTTATTGTAACCATACAATCTGTATCATAAGTTCTACTAACAGCTGATAAGCAACATAGAATTGCATTCAGTTAATGGTTAATTAACAAGTGTGCCCATAACCCACAGTCTATATAGAACTTTTTTTTTACGGATAAGGTGTCTTTCACTATAGATGGTATATACTACTTTCACAATAGACATGTTTGGTGTGATGAAAATCCTCTTGCAGTATTTCAATCAACAAGTCAACACAGATTTTCTTTGAATGTGTGAGCAGTAATTTACATAGATAAGTTAAATGTGCCTTTCTTTTTGCCACATAGATTGAGAGGCGACTCTTATTTACAATTCATCACAAATAACAAACTCGAACTTTTAGGGAATTATTAGTTGTATCCTTTACCAACTCTAATAAACATGTAGTTCATGCATGATGATGTGCCTGCTCACTTTTCAAATGATGTCAGCCAAGCACTAAATGAACTGTTTCAAGGAAGATGGATTGGTCAGGCCAGTCCCGTTGGTTGGTCTGCAAGCTCTCCAGATCTGAACCTATTAGATTATTTCTATCCTCTAACTGATGAATATCGACAATTGGTGTTGAATAAATCAGAGACTTTGCATGTCCTCAAATTATTGTCCACTCTTTTCAAATAATCAGGGAGCAGCCTGGCATTGTAGACCGTGTTCATCAGTTACTTAATTCTCTTTATAAAAAAGGATCTAAATTTCACATGCTGTGCATATTTATTGGTTTTCTCATTTTAATTGCATTACAGTACTTATTACAAAATAATAATATGACGTTTTCATTAATTACATTGGTTTGAATATGTAATATGAATTTAATACATAAATATTTTCATGTATTTAATTAATTAAAAATAGTTTTTGAATAAATTTCTTAATTTTTACTCATTTTTAAATATTAAAAAAATATTAATATGGTTCATAATAACGTCAAAATATTTTGGTTCTGGAGTAATTTTGGGTATTATAGACAACTATTAAGAAATACAATTTTTCATTTTCCACCGATAACTCAATTATCTTTTGAGCTACAGAAAAAATAAAAACCCTGTTTAGTTTGTCATTAAAATAGTAACCTTTTTTGTTTCTTGTTATTTTTTGTAAAGTTAAGCTTAGTGGTTTTCGAGATATTTGACATTAAAATTTTTAAACGGCCACCATTTTAAACATATGCAAAAGAAAGGTCTGGTTTTTCGAAGAGGGGTGGTGCTCAAATAAATATGTATACAAAATTATAATTCACTATCTTTTTTACTTTCAAATATCTTTCTAAAAAACAAAATGTCGGATAACTGGAAAACAAAGCATTTCTGGACCTATCTTCACTGGACTTTTTTCATTAATATGTTACGTAGAATCACTTCCTGGACTTTGGCCTCACATTTAAAAGGCACTCTGTATATAATTAAGTTAAATAATTTAAAATCCTTTCATTCCTTTTCTTTACCTGTAAAGTTGCAGATTAAAAATGTTTTTTATTGTTAACATATTATGGTACTAATCTAGCTAAAAGAGCTCCAGAGTCAACAACTATATTCCACTGAATATATTCACTAGTGCTATTAATTCTTATCCAAATCTATTTATTCCAAGGGTCTAGGAGTTAAAACAAATTTAGCACATTGCTGGCTAGTATAAACGCCCTATGAGACATTTAGTATAATAATGTAAGGTACACATAAAAACAAAACATGAACTACTAATTAAATCCAGAACACAGATGTTGTACCATATAAAAGGTAATAGAAATCAATCCCGTCTTAACTTGCCAAAGAGCCATTGACTTGGTGCTTGTCAGCTCTTCAGCAATTGTTGTCTTAACTGAGAGCAATAGCCTCTTTCCACTGAAATGGAATTTAAGCACATCAAGATGTGGATGTAATAGCTTCTATTTTGAAATCTGACAAATAAAATATGAGTGGGTCTCCTCATGTCGGTCTTGAGAACCTAATGAAGATAAAAGATCTAAGTTCTGTAGGATTTGAAAGATTTAGTAGAACTGCAAAGAAGAGTGGTTGAGATAAGGTTATAGGGTGCTTATATATTGGCTTTTATTAACATAAAATTAAGAAAGAATCGGAGATAAAGAAAAAAAGAAAGTTGGATAGCTTAACTACAGAATCCACCTTTATAAAGAGGAAAGAGCACTCTGTATGCACTACAATTTTCTATGACTGACTGGCTACAGCTATAGTCAAGCTGCAGTGGGAGTTAGATTGGAGACCCTTTCCTGAGACTTCGTGTGATTCTTCTGTCTAAAAAACAAATTGATGCCTTACTTGAAAGAATTCTGAGACAGAGAGACCTAACATCTAATAAATTAATTTGTTATAGTTTAGTGTCGAACCAGGGTTCTATATTCTGAACTGTGTAGATAATGTGTCTATGCCTAGGTGATTTGGTAAAACTGGGAGAATTCCAACTTGAGACAAAATGTAACCCTAGGCCACAGATTGTAATTGCTTCTTTTCCTAGCCGTAAGGACCATTCTGATAAGAGAACCCTTGAATTCTTCAAGATTCAAAATGATGTATCATGTGAGTGAGTGGAGAATTATCAGAATGTAATTCCATATCAGCTTTCAGTTTTAAAATATTTCAGTTAAAGAGTTATATTTTTTACTTGCAATTTTACACACGGGTTTAGGTCCATTAATCTTCAAATTTCACTAAAATTTAGGTCAACATCAATTTTTGGACATCACATAGATTTACCTATTCTATGTATTTAAGAAAGTGAAAACATGAAAATCGTTTCAACCTTCCAGGTTATGGAGACAATTGTGAGTTTATGTGGAAAACAATAGTTTCCTTTTTAAATTTTCTTTCACAACTAAACAAATCAATGGTTTAGGACAAGATATCAACTAAAATCAATAATTATTAAACAAATGATATTAACTAAACAAATCAATTCAATATTTTAGGACAAGTTTATTTTCAAAGGTCTGGAAATCCCAATGCACATTTTTTTTTTTTGTATGTGAATTGGATATATAAATATTCACATTTTTGTTTCAATAATTTAATAATTTAATTGTTCATTTCAGATGTAATAGATTGTGATAATACATTTAATTCACAGAATAGCATTTACAAGTAATTAAATAATAAAATATTTTAAAGAAATATATATTAATGAACCATAATATATACTTCTTATATTCATCTTTGTTAGTATATTCTGAATACTTTGGTACTTTTTAGTATGAACAATTTATTAAGGAAAACTATAGTTACTTATAAATATATCCAGCTAACAACGTAAGTCACAAATATTTATATTCTAATGGTATTATTAAAATGTATTCATACATACTTCAAGTGATTTTTGTTCTCTATTCTGAAGATGTCCCTTTACAGCATGGTTCCCTGATGTTAGTTCGAAATTTCTTTCCCATCTTAAATATATAAAACAGAATGAAAAATGTTTTATTGAAGTTAGAGAAACTAAAGTGGACTAAAAAGACAGGGTTTTTGCAACTCAAATAGAAAACTTTTTATCAAAAATAAAACTTGACAATCAGAACTAAAAAATAAGAGTAGACAATCAGATCAATCAATAAAATCAGACATATCCAAAAGTAAAACCATGTTACTATGAATAGCTCAAATGTTAAAATCAGTATAATGAAATGTTAAAATGTATAATTTCACATATATTATGAAAATGTATTAATTATTTTAAAACCTTACATAAAATTATAAAAAAATTAATGTGCCCCACATTTGTACATTATAATTAAATACTTTTTTAATGGTAATTTTAAGAGACAGTTAGTTGTAGTTAACATTTTACAAGAATCAACTTTACAAAACTTACTTTTTTACAGCAGTACATGGTACTGAATAGAAGATGCAAATGTATGAAATTAAACAAATTAAACCAGCTAAAGTCATTGCTTGAAGTTTATTTTACTAAGAATAAAAAAAAAAATGCTCGGTTACAATAAATAGCCTCTGGACTACACTTATTTTTAATGATCTATTGTTTCAATCAAAACATAAAATGAAAATTGGCTATTGTTTATGGTGATATTTGTCAACATATAACTATGAATCCAATTTATGAATTGTTAAAGCTTGTCAACAAGTCATTTTATATGACCATGTTGTTCTTCATATTGTTTAATTGAACTGATTCAAAAGTCGTAAAAACTTTGAGATTAATTGGCTGTAATAGATGGTTTTTAGTTACAGTTATTAAACCCTTCACCATTTATTGGGGGAAAAAAATTATTGCTTTATATGGATTGTAAATATTACATACAATCAAGGGTAATTAGGAATGAGGAAATGACATGATACCAAACCAACTGTAATTTACCAAATTAACTGTCAACAAACTTTAGTGGTGACTAAACGGATTATACTAATTTCCACTCCCCTGTTTACATATACTGTATATGTATGTGTAAAGCAATAGGGGATACTTGTAAAATTTTTAATTGTTTTCTTTTAATTAACATGAAGATAAAATGTTGTTGTGACTAGTACAACACTTTCCAATAATTTACTTTAAAAGAAAGATATAAATTAGAACTAAAAATATTTTTTTTAAATAAAAAATTATAAATTTTCCTAAAATTTGTCAATCAACAAAAATTTTATTGTTTTTCTAATTTTGGGGGTAAATGTGGGCCAAGTATGTACACCAATCTCTAATTCAAACTTAGAGTACAAACAAAAATAAATATATGAATTTCTCCAAAATATAACTATAAAATTTCATAAATTTTCACCCTTCACCAAGTTGCGAAGTACACCAGAAAATTTCCCAGGTGGTTGATTTTTCAAACACCAAACTATAAAGATTCAATGAAAATTGTTATGTTCACAACCACTAAGACTCTGACAATAATATGAAACGCTAAGAAAATTATGAAGCGTGTTTTTTAAGTTTTTTGAAATAAAACTAAAATAAGTAGCCTTTTCTTAACAATTTTATTTTTACATGAAAGCTTGTACATTAAACTATTTTTCTACACACTTCCCACCAATATTAAGGCACTTATCATATTGTACAACCAGCTTTTGAATACGATCCTCGTAGACATCTGCCTTCTGATTAGACCACTATTGCAACACAGTAGTTTTGACATCTTCATTGTTGTTGTGGCGCTGACCAACCAGATGCTTCTTCAAATGCAGGAACACGTGGTAGTAACTGGGCACTAGATTGGGGCTGTATGGAGGGTGTTCAAGTTGTTCCCAGCCAAATGATCCGATCAGCTCTTTTAAAGTTTGATTGGCTGCATTTAGACGGATATTGCATGAAACAAAACGAACCCCTTGTTCAACATGCCATGCCTTTTGTTTTTGATTGCACAGCACAGTTTTTTTAAGGTCTCACAATAAGTTGTAGAATTTATTGTATCACCACGAGGCAAAAAATCCACAAGGAACCCAAAAAACACACGATTTTCCGGGGTGAAATTGTTTTAATAATATAAATGAGCTACAATTGTTTCGCCTTGTGGCATCATCGGGCAACAATTATTTAATAAATTCAAAAATCTTAAATAAAGAATTATTTTTGTTTATAATAATGACAAGCTATAGATGAATAGTAGTGGACTGCCTACTGATTCCACTAACTTGGCTGTCTCTACCTCTACCCTTAGGGCTTACTTATAGTGAGTATACCGGGCTTATAGTGTGTATTCCCGTGGTTGTCACTGGCTGGATCTACCTACATCTTTCTTTATGTACTCTTGGGTTAAGTCATTCTTTTTCATCTCTCTTTGATCTTTCCTATCAGGTTTTTATTGACCCATTCTTGTGTATTTCTGACGCTGACACAATAAGAGTATTTGAGGGCTAGTGGGTCTTTACTTTAGGTTCATAGCTTTTTCTATATGAGGGAAAGGTGACTGAAAAGTTTGTCACCGTAAAACGTTTTAAATATCTACAATACAATAAATATACTACACTTGAATTTTCATAGGGGTTGTGTGATTGTGCTTTCTTATAAATACGGATACACTCATTTGTGTGTTCATGGGTTTGAAAACACTGAAATACAATAAACAATACCACACTTAAATTTGTGTGGGGTAGGAATAACCATTGAGGTTCAGTGTGTGATTATGCCACAAACACAACACAAATGTATTTAAAATACCCGTCCAAGGTGGGTGGGTATGTGTGATCGCACGCTCAAACATCGACAAAAACTATTAATCTGATATAAACTATTGGCTTTAGAACCACTATTGACAACATAAAATGTTAGTGTAGTTCACAATACAATAAAAATACTATACTTATTTTTGTTTGGTAATGGAGAACCATTACAGTTGGAAGTGTGCGATTGCACCCTCAGTCACGCACAAACAAAACTGTTCTGTGCTCGTGGGTTTGAAACCATAATTAAAGCTGTAAAAATTGTCAATGCTTACAATATAATAAATATACCATACTTTAATGTCATTGTGGTTCGAATAACCATGAGCAATAGCACAGTAGAACTCTCACAAATATCATCTGTGTGTTTGTGGGTTAGATAACGTAAAATGTGTTCAATTACCAAAATAAACGAAACATATAATACTTAAAAGTGTTTGGTGTGGAAATAACCATGCATACTCACATACACTCACTTAGGTTTTAGTGGGTTTAGAACCCACATTGAAAATGTAAAACGTGTTCAATTACCACAATACAATAAACATATCACACTTAAATGTACTTGGGTGGGAGTAACCATGGCTCCGCAGGAAAAGTGCAGACTAGCATATAAAAAAAATATGAACAGAGGAAATAAAGAAAAAGCTTGTTGAACAGCAATTGATTAATGTGTTTCTGTACAGAAAACTGTGAAAGAAAACCAACCGGATCTTTGATTTTAACTTTGTGACTCAAAATATTCAAGATTTAGTGATTGTTGCATACTACAGTCAACATAGATTCAAAAAGGCTCATCTGTCAATTAGTGGTTTGGAACAACCACTGAAAAGATGTAAAATGTTTTCAATGACCACAATACAAATACACATATGGGACTTAAATATGCTTGTGGTGAGAAAATGGTGGAAGGTGGGTGTGAGCGATGGTACAGTCGAATATCATACACAAAAAACACAATAATTGAAGATGTAAAACAATATTATGATCTTGTTCTTCGGGGTTCGACAGAGTCAATATTGTCTGCACGTTGAGTACAGCCGACGTTTCGGGCACTTTACAGATGTCCATTCTCAAGGCTTAACTAATGTCAAGTGAAGCGAGCTATCCTAGGCCTGAGCTTATATAGTCCTGGGAGTGGACCCTTGTCGGGCCGTTGCCCTTTGTCGGACCGTTGCCCTTGGTCAGGGCGTGGACCTTTGTCGGGCCACCGTTTGACTACCAATAATTCTATTGTTTTATTGTGACAGTTGTAGTTTCTGGAAGATTCTAAGCTGCAGTATGTATTTATTTTTGAAATAATGGGTTTCCACGTGTTAATCAGTTCATAGCCTTGGTCTTTATTAAAGTTGTCTTTATGTTTTCTTATTTCTATTGCTTCTAGAATTTTCCTCTCGTGGATTCTCGTGACTTCGTTAAAACTATGAAATCCATACAACTCCAAAAGACTGATCTTCTAGTAAGTTTCAACATAGTTTCACTATTCACAAATATACCTATTCAAGAAACAATACAGATAATTCAGGACATCCTACCAAAAGATATTTCTAAAGTAGCTGAAGTTTGCTTAAAATCAACTTTTTTCTATTTCGACAGAAGTTATTACAACAAACAGACGGAGCAGCCATGGGTTCTCCACTTTCTCCTGTAATTGCTAATTTATTTATGGAAAGGTCTGAAGAAAAAGCTTTGGAAACAGCGACACTTAAACCTAAACTATTTTTAAGATATGTAGATGACACCTTTGTAGTATGGCTACACGGAATGAACCCATTGAAAGGTTTCCTAGACCATTTAAATTCAATCAACCCGAAAATTCAGTTCACGATGGAAGTAGAAGAGAACGGAAAATTGCCATTCTTAGATGTATTGGTTATTAGGAAAGACGACGGCAGCTTAGGCCATACGGTTTACAGAAAAAAGACACACACTGATCGATACCTACATGCATCTTCTCACCATCATCCTATGCAAAAAACCGCTATTGTAAGTACATTAGCCAACAGGGCGTGCGCCATATCAGATTCCGACCATATAGATTCTGAAAAATTACACCTCATAAAGACATTACAACAAAACGCCTACCGGAAGTCTGAAATTATACAGGCACTACAAAAACAAACACAACCAAGGCGGAAAGAAACAGAAAACAACAATACTGAGTTTTCAATTAAGATAGACCTCCTATTAAATCATATTCAACTGATAACAGGATTTTGTCGTTTTACCGCAGTATAGTGAGAATATAATGTTAAAGAAGGTAGATGTCAGTAGAAACGGGGGTACTTAAAATAAAAATGGCGGGAAATTACAACTTGACTTAAGCCCCGCCCCTTGTCTCACCATTGCCCCGCCCTTTGCTTCTACCCACACCCCCTTAATATATTCCTATCCGCCATTTTGTGACGTCATTTGGACGCCATTTTGTGACTTCAATTAATGACGCCATTTTGTGTGCTGTCCCCTCCTCCGCCCTTTTGTAACTTTTCAAGGTACATTTATACACGAAGTGTCAGGAGAATATAATCTTAAAGGAGGTGGATGTTAACTGTCATTCAGTTTTCAATTTAGATCGACCTCCTATCAAATTATATTCACTTGATAACAGGATTTTGATGTTCAAAAGCAATATCAGGAGAGTATAATGTTAAAGGAGGTAGATGAAAACTATGATTCAGTATTCAATTCAGATAGACCTCCTATAAAATCATATTCACCTGATAACAGGATTTTGTCGTTTTACCGCAGTATAGTAAGAATAAAATGTTAAAGGAGGTAGATGTCAGTAGAAACGGGGGCACTTAAAATAAAAATGGTGGGAAATTACCACGTGACTTAAGCCCTGCCCCTTGCCTCATCATTGCCCCCCGCCACTTTGTCCCGCCCTTGCCCTGCCCTTTGCTTCTACCCACACCCCCTTAATATATTCCTATCCGCCATTTTGTGTTGGACGCCATTTTGTGTGCTGTCCCCTCCTCCGCCCTTTTGTAACTTTTCAAGGTACATTTAAACACGAAGTGTCGGGAGAATATAATCTTAAAGGAGGTGGATGTTAACTGCCCTTCAGTTTTCAATTCAGATCGACCTCCTATCAAATCATATTCACTTCATAACAGGATTTTGTGGTTCAAAAGCCATATCAGGAGAGTATAATGTTAAAGGAGGTAGATGACAACTACGATTCAGTATTCAATTCAGATAGACCTCCTATAAAATTATATTCACCTGATAACAGGATTTTGTCGTTTTACCGCAGTATAGTGAGAATATAATGTTAAAGGAGGTAGATGTCAGTAGAAATGGGGGCAATTGAAATAAAAGTGGCGGAAAATGACCACGTTTCTTAAGCACCGCCACTTTTCCCCGCCCTTGCCCTGCTCTTTGCTTCTACCCATACCCCCTTAACATACCCTTATTCGCCATTTTGTAACGTCATTTATACGCTATTATGTGACGCCATTTTGTGTGCTGTCCCCTCTTCCTCCCTTTTGTAACTTTTCAAGGTACATTTAAACACGAAGTATCAGGAGAATATCATCTTAAAAGAGGTGGATGTTAACTGTGACTCAGTTTTCAATTCAGATCGACCTCCTATCAAATCATATTCACTTTATAACAGGAGTTTGTGGTTCAAAAGCAATATCAGGAGAATATAATGTTAAAGGAGGTACGATTCAGTTTACAATTAATATAAACCTCCTATTAAATCATATTTACCTGATAACAAGATTTTGTCATTTTACCGCAATATCAGGAAAATATAATATTAAATGAGGTAGATGTTAACTGCGATTCCGTTTTTATTTCAGATAGACCTCCTATCAAATTATATTGACCTGATAACATGATTTTGTCGTTTTACCGCTGTATTCGCAGAATATAATCTTAAAGGAGATGGATGTTAACTGTGATTCAGTTTCCAATTCAAATAGACCTCCTATTAAATCATATTCACCTGACAACAGGATTTTGTTGTTTTACCGCATTATGTCATTATGTAAAGAATATAATCTTAAAGGAGGTAGATGTGATTCAGTTTTCAATTCAGATAGACCTCATATCAAATTAGTTTCACTTGATAACTGGATTTTGTGGTATAAGCAGTATCAGGAGAATATAGTGTTAAAGGAGGTAATTCAGCTATGATTCAAACATCAAAGTTGCAATGAATATTTCAATCCTAATAATATACCTCCTAACACTTCTATTCATTAGATAACATGTTTTTTGTAACTTTTCAAGGTATCAGGAGAATAATATAATGTTAAGAGAAATCAATGCAGCTGTGATTCAAATATCATAGTTGCAATGAATATTTCAATGTCAATAGACCTCCAAACAACTTCTATTCGCTGGATAACAGGTTTTTTGTAACTTTTCAAATTATCAGGAGAATATAATGTTAAGAGAGGTGAATGCAACTGTGATTCAAATATCATTGTTGCAATATGAATAAATTTTAATCCCAATAGACTTCCTAACAACTTCTATTCACTGGATAACAGGGTTTTTGTAACTTTTTAAGGTATCAGGAGATAATAAAGTTAAGAGTGGTCAATGCAGCTGTGATTCAAATATCATAGTTGCACGAATATTTCAATCCCTATAGACCTCCTAATAACTTCTATTCACTGGATAACAGGTTTTTTGTAATTTTTCAAGGTATCAGGAGAATTTAAGAGGTTTTTAAGAGCTTTGGATTTATTTTTGTATTCTACCTTAGAATAATCGAAGCAATAGCTTTCACAGTTTGTAGCTTTTACCACTCAACAAACTAAGCAATAATTTTCTGTTTATATAGCTGGGAAGTACAGCACTCTACCATACATTCCCTGCAAAATATTATAAATATTCCTGCAAAATAGGAAAGGTGTTAGGAATAACTCAATAAATTTAAAAAGGAATTTTTCTGTTATTTTATATTTATTCATTAAACAATTTTTAATATTACAATTTTTCTAATTTTTTTTTCCTTCCTAGGGCATGCAATGAATGGTAAATAATAATTGTTTATATAATACATCTCACTACATAACCACTTGTAGTTACATTAAACCATTGACAACACAACATTGAACTCTCGTTTAGATTTGTGTATCACATCATATTTATCTTCTGAAACAAAAAAAAATATAGAACTATAAGAAAATCTACAAATACTTTAAAATAAACAAGGTAAAAACATTAAACTAAATAAGCAAACAAATAATTTTCATAGGCTTTTCTCTAACATGCCAGATTGGGAGATACAAAACCAAAGTTTTACTTTGCCAGTAAAGGATTATAGGCGAAGGATGTGTAAGGTATCTAAAACCCTAGACCGCACAGTGGGTCTGAGGAGACCCAAACTCTTTTGTTGGGAATAACACTGTCATAATTATTACGATCACATGTTAAAGCTTAAATACACAGTTCTTCTTTCTTCTAACAAAATAGAGATTCGATTTAGTTCCATCAAATCTCATTAGATAGCAACATAATGTAAGGACGTGACAACATGTAATACAAATCATAGTACCACAACCAATAATGAGATGTCACAAAATGTGCCACTTTCTAAACCTGTTCGGCCGTTTCACAGTACGGTACGACCGTTTAACTGTGCGCGCAGGCTGGTGGTTGGGTTGAAAGGCGAGAGGGGGTGCGGGGGCTCTTTTCTAAATACATAGGGTTTTCAGTCGAAACCTTCGTTGCCGGTGATAGATTTATAGACCCTCACTTTCACCGTCCATCTGCTGGGCTACCTGACCCATTTTGTTTTGTTACATCTTAACCCTAGATTACTACTCTTAGTTCATTGTTACGTGATCACTATCCATTCATAAATTTTACTACATTCTGTTTTTATTTTTATTATTATTTTTTAAACTTTACTTTACTGTTGACTATTTTTTATATTAAATCCTTTATTGTTTTTAAAAATATTTAACAATGAACTCCTACATAGTTTAACTGTAAAAAAAACACAATATCCCTTTCAGTGATGATATGTTCGTGCCTGAGCTTTATAAGCTGATTACTTTAAATAAATCAAAATTCTGCCGCTACCTCTTAGATGAGACTGTCCAGGGAGAAGGTCACAACATCCTTAGATTACCGCCTTATCATCCGGACCTAAATCCGATCGAACTTATTTGGGCTGATATAAAGGGCTACGTGGCGAGCAAAAATATTTCATTCAACTTTTCTCGAGTGCAAACAATCACTGAAGAGAAGATTGCCAGTATGGGCCCCGATGATTGGTTGAGGAAGTGTGAACATGTAAAGAAACTTGAGGTTGAATATCTTTTGAATGAAGGGGGGTACTGCAACACATTTTACATATTTTAACTGTAAATATATGTCTTTTATTACCACTACAAGTACGCTTTAAAAAAAATAATAATTCTTGGAAAAAAATCGAAAAAAAATATAAATATTATTTTATTGGAAAAATTAATCGGATATTTATAAAATACATCATTTATAAGTGTTTAATTTATATAAAAATAGAAAAATGATTTACAATAAGTTTATTAGGTAGAATGCCAAAAATGCCAAAATTAGAGTCATGTCTTCACTGAGAATCACATTCCTTGCAGTGAATAATATACGGTACACTTTTTTAAAGAGCTTAGTTTTTCGTGAAGACAATATTGTAGGACAATGTCTTAAAATTATTTACAACAATATCGTATAATTCTGGGTATGAAGTTATTTGATAAAGATGAATTGTTATTAATATGATCCATTTAGACATTTGCCATCATTTGTGGGTATCAAAAAATAATATATGACATTTAGAGAGTATAAATCAACTAATCAATTGATAAACCTAGAACATGGAAAAAGATAAAGAAAAACATTTCCTTTTCTTTGTGTGGTGTATTGCTATGTCGTGTGCATTTTTCTTAACACGTTCATATTTAAGCTTAGTTTTGACTGTTCTGATCCAATTTTAGGTGAGGATTTCTTTCTAAGGTGTTTTCCGCCACTTTTATCATGTTCTAGGTTATCACTTGATAAGTGGAGTTGATTTATAATCTAGAAACGATGTATATCATTTTTTATACACGCAAATAATGGCAAATGCACGATTAATAGTATATTTATTTCATCACTAGGACCAAAAGTTAAGCTTTTCAATACAAGCTCAAGTTTAACGGTCGAGCCGAAAAATGAGCGAGGATCGAAAAGCTTATTTTGGTCCAAGTGATGAACTATATTTTTCGTTATACTGCAAATAATAATATAAGAAAACAATTTCACAAAAACTAAAATGTTATAACCTATTTGCCTTCAAATCGATTTTAACAGCTGTTTTAACGGTTATTTACAATCGAGACTAATAATAAAAATAAAAACAGGATGTAGTAAAATTTATGAATGAATAGTGATCACGTAACAATGAACTAAGAGTAGTAATCTAGGGTTAAGATGTAACAAAACAAAATGGGTCAGGTAGCCCAGCAGATGGACGGTGAATGTGAGGGTCTATAAATCTATCACCGGCAACGAAGGTTTCGACTGAAAACCCTATGTTTTTAGAAAAGAGCCCCCGCACCCCCGTCGCCTTTCAACCCAACCACCAGCCTGTGCGCACAGTTAAACGGTCGTACTGTACAATACAAAGTAGCTACAGACCAAAATCACCCTACGTGCCAAAAAATAACTAGAATTAAACATGGCAGTTAATTATAAATACTGGAAAAAAAAAACTCCAACTTTTATTAAATCTTTCAATATTGTAATATTGCACCATAGATGTGCTTTATCTGCCCCGATTATAGTTTTCTTAGAAATATGATGTAAATGTGATTTTAACTAACTTGATGGATGTAAAAACTTTAATAGCATGATGTAATTTTATACCTAAGTTGAATGATGACATGTTCATGTTGAAGGTTGAAGCTGTTGGAAGTACAATATCTTCGTATACCCATACTTTACGATGTCTTTGTCTATAATCTATCGATAATATCAATACATCATATCATTAGTATTTGATATATATTTAGGTAAATGTTTACTGTAAGGTAACTTGTATATTTCGGAGTTTTATTTATTTTATAATTTTTTTAATTTTATTTTAATAGTTTTAGCGCTTTATAGGATTGAAGTTGTAACAATCTGTGTAATTTATTCACATTCATAGTTTACAGTAAAGCGCAAGTCAGCAGGTGTCGCTTTTTATCATAAGAGGTTAGAAATTTGTGTTTCCTTGTATAGGCCATTCCAACACTAAATTGCAATACTTTTTAAGTAAAACACTTAAAACTTACATACTATGTAAACAAGCCATAGATTATAGATGTAGGTTGTTTACGTTGTAATTATATTTAAAAATTCCCAGCTGCCGGCTAGCCAAGCCAGACCTACGTGAGAAAACATTCCCAAAAATGTAAACCATAGCATTAAGTTGTTTTATAACATGGAGTTCTGAAATCAGCAACACATCTGCTACTGTTCATAACTAAGAGGAAATTATATTTGTAATCAGAGGGTCAAGTAAATAAATTAAAAGTACAATAAACTAATATAAACTAGAGGTGGTAATTAACCATTACAGTTCGTATAAGGTGTGTAGAGTTTGTAATATCAATTTTATAACTTATTTACATTGGCCTGAGTTATGTTATGGGTATAATGGTATTTATTTACTGTAACCTGACTGGTAATTTTTGGGTTCTTTTAAGAATAAACAATGTTTTCATTGCGGAAGTCACTTTTTTTTCCCAGAAAAATCATAATTTAAAAACTAAGACATAATAGCAATAAGAATAAGGTATGGTTTTACACATGTGTATTACATAATGACCACGCCAGGTCACTATTTATATGTCATGACAGGTATGGCTAGGTGACTATATATAAAAACCAACCTAGCCCAATCTTTCGTAGGTTTATTGAAGTTAATAATTTGCTTACCTTAATACGTGTAGGGTAATATAATTATATGTCACAAGAGGTTTGGCCAGGTGGCTATATAGGATAATCTCTTGGCCAAACCTTTCATAGATTTATTTTAGTTTTTTACACACTGTTTCTTCATTAATTATGTTATAAATCAAATATGTCCGAATCTTCAAAATTAGCAAAATCAAAAATCTTCAAAATTAGCAAAAACAAATTATACCCTGGACATACCATTTCCATCAATTATTGAGAACTAATTACACACTAATTACATAAGAATAAATTAAATTATTAATATGCATTTCATTACCTATGATCTTAGATATAAACACTGCAATTTTTTTTTGTACCGGTAACATAATATGAGGCGTGAATGTGAACATTTGGCATTATGTCTAACCTATAAATACATGGATTTCATAGTTTTTAAATTGTGATTTTTCGGTGGATAAAGTGACTTCCGCATTGAAAACATTATTTGTTCAGAAGTAATTTATGTAATAAAAGAATAAATTTTTTTTTAAAATCCCGAAAATTAGCAGTCAGGTTACAGTAAATAAATACCTGTATAATAAAGCTACCAAATATTTAGAGTAGTCTTATTAGGTTTATTAAATTTGGATACCTGTGTAGGCCCTACTGTACATAGGCCTATTCCCACTTTTGTTAGTTCAAAACTCAAAACATCCTTTTGCGAATATTTTTAGATTCTGTCATCTGTTTACTGCCATATAAAACAAAAATAATATAACTGCGACTTTCATTTGCCTCACTGGGATCTTTCAAGTTATCTAGTCTAGACTCCGCCTCTATGAGGTCATTCCTAATACAACACTCCTATGAGAAGCGTTGTTTGTATTTCATAGCGGTTTGTTTTGTTATTTGCTGATTTACTAATTTACATTGGTTTAAAACTTAATAATTTCTTAATTCTATTTGAATATACGTAACTTGACCTAACCTAACCTATTCGAGGGTTAAAAAAAAATGTAGAACAGATTTGTGGTAAAGTGTGAATCACCACAAATAGGTTAGGTTAAGTTATTATTTAGGTAAATATGCAATCGACTGCCACCAGCCCATTAACTAAATGTTGACAATTTTATATAAAATACCTTGTGCTTCATCAATAACATCTTCCTTTGGTGAGATTTACACTTTTGAATGGTCGAAAACCATTATTTACGTCAAAAACAAGCTATTTAATAAAACAGGTTAATACTAAAACTGCAGTATTAATTTAATTAGTTCCCTCTTTGATGTATATAAAAAAAAGAGGTCTGTATAATACAGAAGTACCTAAATTTGTGTAGTATTTGATTTGTACCCTAACTTAATGGGCATTTAATCATATGTTAACGATGTAGGACCTACTTAACCAATTTCTTATACTGTAAGGATTGTTTAGGACCTAGGTTAAAAAATTTAGTGATACCCATCCATACTGTATCTAAAACAATCTCTGTTTTATATTATAGTTTATTTACCAAACAGAATTTTTATTCAGTGTCGTCTTCAAATATTATAAAGTTTTCACCTGCAACTTGGAAATAAATTTCAGTAACCGTTAAATCAAGTGTGCTGTGTGTGCATTTAAAAAGTTATAAATGTTTGACGCCTGTTCTCCTTTTAAATTTACTAAAGACGCTTATTTTTTATGCTTATATACTCTTACAAATTGGTGATCAGATATAAATTTACTAGGGATATATTTTTGTGACCGAACAAACTCAACCTTAACTTCTTTAGTAGGCATAGTTTAGTCATGATAAGACACAAATTCTGTTGAATGTATATTTTACATGAATATTTCCCATCTCTAATTTTTGTCAACTATGATTTAGAACATTCAATGATTAATAAGAACTCTTTGGCATAAAACTTTGTTTAAAAAATTGTTTTCCCATCTTAGAAATATTAATGCGGTTATCAATTTAGTCTGCTGGTTTCCATCTAACCTCTCTCTTGATTTTAAGTAAATTACAACTTTTGATCAAGAGCTTTTACTACAACAACAGAAAACAATGACAAAAAGAATATATGGCTAGCTTCTTTTGTTTATTTATATTGGAATCTACTCCACACGCATATAGTTTTTCCTATGCAGTTATTCATTTATTGTTAGATTATGGCAATTTATAGGTTAGAACATACCTCAGCAAATATAGGTAAAGATTTACTTTACTGTTACTAGATTAATAAAAAAATATGCCAAACTTGTTTAGTATATTATATATTAACTTAAACAAGAAAAATATTTTTATTTTTTATTTTTTTTATTGAAATTTACTTTTTCACATTAAATGTAAAAATGAAAAGAATGAAATTTTTGTAAAAACATAGATTATATACATATATCTTAATGGAAATTCGGAAGTTTCATATTCACTTTTAAAATTATCACTTTTAAAGCCTATTTTAAAAGAAACTAATATTCAACCTTCAAATTCCAAAATAAGTAGTACTTAACAATTATAATCAAATATAAATTTACAAAATGGTGTTAATGAATAAGACTGACTTTATTTTAACCATCAAGATAAACAACATCCATAGATAAAATACCTAAAGATAGTAATAGTTGAATTATATTAGTATAATATATCCTTGCCTAAACTAACGTCTTTGATAAAAAAAAGTTAGGTAAGGTTAAATTATTTATTTCGTAATATTCCTATTTATCGGTAAAGTAAAGTTATTGCCAAAAGTTGTATTACACATGTGCAATTAGTCTGATCGATGATCGATAATCGATACTCACTTTATTGTGTACTATTAGTAGCTTATCATTTGAAATTAATTTAGAAACAGCAATTCCCTAGACTTTATTAACCTAAAATAGTGTTCAGTCATAAATTGTCCATGACTCTAACCCAACCTTTTTTACTAGCTATTGTAACTGTAATAGTTCCAAATACTAGTCTATGAACTACTAGTATTAGTTCCAAATACTAGTCTAGGAACTGTATGAGACTATTTACTATATGAATCACTATTTACTGTTACACATCTTATTGTTACAGAGATCTTTTAGTTCTTATTAATCAAAATAAGAAATGAATACGAGACCTCCACCAACATTTGGAACTGGAAAGGTATCATACAGTTCTGGTTTTAGAAAAATGGATGGTCAATCATTTGAACAACTAGATTTATCTGGAAAGTTGATTATTAAGGTTAGTCGTAGCCTATCACCTTTCAGTATGGTATGATGATAGGTTAGAAATTAAGCTAAATAATATGAAATAGAGATTTTCTTAGGTCTGCATAATTTTAGTAAATTTCAATAATTGTTGCAGGTTCAACTTGGAGATGATGTAAGGAGAATTCCTATACATAATGAAGCCATCACTTATGATGAGCTGGTGCTAATGATGCAACGAGTATTTAGAGGCAAATTGAATAGTACTGATGATATTACTATTAAATATAAAGATGAAGGTATATTTTCTTGTGATTTTAGTTTGATTGTTATGTATATTAATAATAATTATTATAGCTTATTACTGGATACCATAAATTTTTAACAGTCTAGTACCGTAAGGTGGGGTTACTTTGCTCCATCAGGGGATACTTTGCACCATTAAAATAAAAACATTTGCTGCCATCTATTGGTAAACAATCAAACTAGATCAACATAATTCTTAATGTACCCTGTAGATGGCATTCCAATGCATATTTTGAATGCAAACAGATGCTATCCAAGCCAAAGTTTGTAACTGAGATTTACAAATGAAGTTTTGTTGTGATAAGTGTGTAAGAATACATGTTCATAACTTTTCTTGCTACATTCAACTGTATAAGAGATTATCAGGTAAGGCCAATTTATTTCTATTCTGTATTAGCCTATATTCATATAAATTTAAGTGTTTTTAGAAAACCTTCAGTGAAAAGTTCTTAGTTCATATAAAACCATGCTCTATCAACAATTTGGTTAGTTTGGGGATACTTTGCTCCAGTAAGAAAATGGAGCAAAGTAACCCCAATGTATTTTTAGCAACAAATGTGTTACTTATAACTAAAAATATCATTAAAAATGTATAGAATTTGCTTGTAAAGTTTGATTTAATACATATTTAATCTTTCTTGATTACAAATATTCTGCTTATATTTATATTTTCTTTAAAAATGATCGCATAACCTGCTTGTAATGTTTTATCCAATATATATTTGGCCTAGTATATTCCTGGTTATAAAGACATTCTGTTTCTCTTTTCTTTCATTTGTCTGGTTAATGAACTAAAACATGTTTTGGTTTTTGTTGTGTTTCAGGAGAAATATGCCTAGGAAATACGAACGAAAGCTTGGAAGTAGGCAATACATGGACTACTCTTCGGATAAGTTGAATGAGTGTCTATCAGCTATTCGAAATGGAACCATGACAACAAGAAAGGCTGAGGCACATTTTGGTATTCCCAGACGTACGATTATTAATAAAATGAAAGGGTATCATTCAAGTAAACCAGGAAAACCTGCTATTTTTAGTGTAGAAGAAGAGAAAACTTTTGTAGATTGTGTTTTTTCCATGAGTGAGTTCGGATTCCCTGTTAATGAATTAGAATTGAGATGTATTGTCAACGCTTACCTATCTAGAATTGGAAGACAAGTTAAACAGTTTACGAATAACTTTCCTGGAAAAGAATGGCTGAGAAGCTTTTTAAAACGAAATCCTGAAGTAACTGTACGTTTTGCAGCAAATATAAAAAAATCTAGGGCATCAATAAACGAAGTTACACTTAGAGAGTATATTCAAAATTTAAATCAGGTTTTAATTGATGTGCCACCGTCCAATATTTTTAATTATGATGAGAGTAATTTAACCGATGACCCGGGTTCGAAAAGGGTTCTTACTAAAAGAGGCGTAAAATATCCTGAGAATATTCGCAATGCTTCCAAGGCAAGTGTGTCTTTAATGATGTGTGGTTCTGCAATTGGTGAAGTTTTACCCCCATACATAGTATATAAATCAAAAAATATGTGGTCAACTTGGACTGAAGGAGGACCTGTAGGATGTAGATATAATAATTCAAAATCTGGTTGGTTTACAACAGAAATATTTACAGATTGGTTCCAAACTATCGTTCTTCCTAAGTTAAAAAAGCTTGAAGGGAAAAAGGTGCTTATAGGAGACAATTTATCCTCACATATAAATGACATTGTTTTAAAGCTGTGTATAGAAAATAATGTCTGTTTTGTATGTTTGCCCCCCAACAGCACCCATCTTACTCAACCGTTAGACGTTGCATTTTTCCGTCCTTTCAAATGTGCTTGGAGAAAAATTTTAGGATCCTACAAAGAAAGCCAAGCCGGAATTCAAAACGCTGTCCTCCAAAAGCAACACTTTCCTCTACTATTAAAAAAGTTAATGGATGCAATGGCGCCAACATCAGTTCAAAATTTAGTCAGTGGTTTTAGAAAATGTGGAATTTTCCCCTGTGACGTGGACGTCCTTCTAGAACGTTTACCTGGCATTACATGTGAGAAAGAAACAATCGAGGACAGTTTTAAAGAGTTTTTATCCAAGAAGAGGGATATCGTTGTAGGCAATACAGTTCCAATGAAGAAAAAGAGAAAAGTGAATGTTGCAGCTGGAAAAAGTATTGCTCATGAAGTTTATCGGTACGTTGATGATGTGGTACCGGTACCAGTACCGGTACTAACTGATGTTGGTTCGTCCAAACAAGTCAGTATTGTAAACCAAGAAAAATCTAAAGAAAGTCTTCAAAAAACTGTTGATGAACATCACCTTAACACTGTAGACTTAATTAATTCAAATAAAATTGTAAATGTTCAAGAAGTATTAAGCGAAGTTAAGATAAAGAAAAAGAAAATTAATAGTAAGCAATCATTAGATTACCGGTACCAATCTTCATCAGAAGGTGAAGATGCTTTTTCTCTTCATGATTCATCAAGTGGAATAGAAGATTTTCAAGATTTATTTCCTGAGAATAAAGAATTACAAAATATATTTGGAAAAACATTTCGTCCTTTAAATAAGAAGATTGGGGAGTATGTGGTATTCTCTTATGAAGGTGAAGTTTTTCCTGGAATTATCGAACATTTTACTGATGAAAGAGTGGTCATTTCATCAATGCAACGCTCGACAAAAGCTTGGAAGTGGCCCACCAAACCAGATAAAATGGTGTATACTTGGGACAAGATTTTGGGTTGCATTAATCCACCAAGACCAATAAATAAAAGAGGATTTTTCTTGGTTCCAGAACTTTCAGACATTTGGTTTTAGCTGATTTTTATATGTGACAGAGATGCAGTTTTCTTATCCAAATTAACATTTGTCTTCATTTTTAATGTAATCGTAATAGTTTTGTTTATATGAGATTGTTTTAAAAGTGCAAAGTTTCCTTATTGTATTATAACATTGTACCAAATTAACATTTCCCTTCATTTTTAATATAATTGTAATAGTTTTGTTTATATGTGATTGTTTTGAAAATGCAAAGTTTTCTTATTGTATTATAACATTATACCAAATAAAAATTTCTCTTCATTTTTAATAAAATTTTAATAGATTTGTTTATTTGTGATAGGTGTTTAAAGGTGCAAAGTTTTCTTATTGTATTATAACATTGCACCAAATTAACATTTTCTTTAATTTTTAATATCATTTTAATTGCGGTGCAAAGTATCCTCATCCTATGGGATACTTTGCACCACTTTTTATGATGTTATAAAATTAACAAAAACAAAATATAATTATATGAGCTTCTTACCCATAGTAATACAACACTTGGACATTTTGTAGCACTATCAATTATACATGTGCCATAAATATTTTAAAAGTTATGTTAATTTTATCAAAAAATGTGAAAAAAGTGGAGCAAAGTAACCCCGCCTTACGGTACTGTAAAGCTTAAAATTCTAATATTTACATTATAAAAGGATTATTAGAATTTTATAAGTAAATACAGGGTCATTAAAAAGAATAGAGATTATTAAAAAAATTCTCTCCTCTCTGCTTTCTGTAGCTTCTTTAATTGCTCCTAGATGCCTTTCAAGTAGATCCCATCTTCAGTGGCATATATTTATTTATACTGATATTATTAATATAGATTAATCGGATATTTTCCATCATTTGTATATATAAATGACAATTATAGACCCTTGTATAAATGTGTTAGACCCTTATAAATGTGTTAGGGTCTAACAGGAATAAACATTTTACTTTTGACAAAAAGTTTGTTTATTTCCAATTGTGGTAAGGGACTTTTGAAAGTGTACCTGTATATATTGTCACCACAGTGCTCTGGTCTTTGTTTATATCCTAACTTTATTTTTATTGTTTTAAATTGATTTAAGTTGCCTGTGGTGATAAATAAATAATATTCGTTCATTTTTACTTTATAATAAAAATAGGTCCTCTGAACTATCATATTTAAATTATAATGTCTTAAAGAAAAGTACATACTACAAGCTGTATATTATGTGCAAAACAATATTACAAAATCAAATAATTTATAATATTACACATGAACTGTAATATATACTTATATCATTGCAAATTAAGTTGAGAAATATCTAACACCAGAGCTCACAAGGCTGTGGATAGCCATATATCTAGACTCAAGCGAATAAACAACACAACTGAAATGAAAACAATGGTTGTATCGAATTTACTTGACTGCTGCCTGGTGGTTGGGGAAGTAAAGAATGAATACATCTTGTTTTCTAAAATTCCGTAGCCATATATTCATAAAGAAGTGATACCATGTACCATTTTTGTTAATTTCAAATTTGTTTGCTTTTAGATGATGATCTAATCACCATTTTCGATAGTTCAGATTTATCTTATGCAGTTCAATACAGCCGAGTACTAAAATTGACTTTATTTGTGAATAATGCTGACAATGCTAACAGGTTCTACCAACCTGCACAGATAAGCCAGATACGTAAGGAGTTACGACACATTCGTGATCAAGTCAACTATTTGTTAGATATCATTGAGCCAAAAGTTCCTGGAGAGGTGTCCAGCTCTACTGTTGAAAGTAAGTTTATTATAAACCATAAGTGAGCCAAATTTATCATTTAAAAATACATGGTCTTCAAAAAGGTTGCCCCAATTTAAAAAAAAAAAAAATAAGAATCATAATTCAAAGAGTAGTAGTTGGGTTAAAATAGTAGTTTGTACATACCTTAATATATTTCGTTACGTACTCCATTAGGTGGTCTGCATACATTAAATCAATAATCAGTTTCTACCCATTTACATTTATTTAATCATATCAGGTGTGACTGTGGCAACAATCAACTTCCATATATTATTTAGAAGTCCTGAATATTTACACTATAAACAATGTTTTAAATTTACCTCCACAGAAGGAGTCCAATGGGATCAAGTTGAGATTTCTCGGACACTTCATCGGACCTTCCCTACCATTACGCTAGTTAAGGACCTTTCATTGAGGTCTTTCGAAGTATTGTTCATCTAATGTTATTTTCCTTTACAATTATTTTCAGTTGCAGGAAAATGTACTGTTCGAACATGCCCAAATAAACAGTGGCTGTGATTGTATGTTTTATAATATAACAATATTGAATTTCAGCTTTGTATATAGACTTATGAAAATCACCTCAGGGCTCGTATCATTAATTTCAAACCCTGACGTCAAATCCATTATATAACCCATTTCATAACACCTGCCATTTCAATAATTTATTAAATAAGACAATAACAGTGGAGTGAAAGTGAACTTAAAATTAGAAAAGAAGAAGAAAGGAATAAGAGGGCTTATGCAGGCAGAGGAGCCACAACAATTGTAATCCCTTGGATTCAGGACACCATTAACCTGTTGAATCCCATCGACGCGTCCGTGCACTAGTCCCGCTACCAGCCCAGCGCCGCGTCCGTGGTACCGTTTGAACTTGCCGCGCTTTCTAAATCGAAGTAAGAAGAAGAAATATGCCGTGTTTGTTACCGTTCTGTTCGGGACAATCTGTCCTTTCGATTGGTATATTTCGTTTTGCGCTAGCTGGAACGGCATCCCTGCAGCGATCTATAAACTTCAGCTGTTGTGGTATTATTTGTAGATCATCTGTTGCGTAGTATTGGATGTTTGTTTACTATGGCGAGTCATGCGGGTCCGTCTCGAACCTTTTGTGACAATGACAACTGAATATTTAGACATTGATAATCTAAGTTTTTATTTTTTATTTTGAATATTTAGCCTGTGTTTTTTACTCAATGAAAATAAATATGTATTTTCAGTCAAATAAAATGATTTATTTCAGCAATGTTACAGAACGGCACTAAAATCTGAATTTTTTACTTTTACAGCTTACTGCATTTTGGACATAATTCATTTTGGTGATAAGATTTTTTTATTTTATAAACATTTCTATGTAGGTAATTGAATTTCCTACAATATATATATGATTTTTAAAAAAATTGTTTAATTTTACTGTAACTTTGCTTTTAAAATTTCTGGTAAAAATTTGAATTTTTTTGGTTTTTTAGATTTTTTTTAGAAAAAAAATTGTATATGTTATTTTTTATACTATTTTCAGCTTCTCCTGTTCTTTCTGAACAAAACACATATATATATTATTATATTTACTTCATTTTTAGATTTTGTACAAACTTTTAAAATGTAGTCTGCAAATTAGCAAAAAAACCCGGGCTGGGGGGAATGCCTGGCTCTGCTATACCTGGGATTCAAAAGGTTAAAAGCAGTTTCATAAATTTTTTGTTCAATATATTTCAGGATGATTAATTTAAAAAAGAACCCGAGATTACAAGACAAAAAGAGCAAACTAAAGTAAATGTTAATTATAAAGTAGAAGAAACCAATTGGTGAGTGAACTACTTTATAATAAATCGATCAACAGAAACTTTGGAAGCCTAATACATCCTTTTTTTAGGTTATAGATTTAATTTTTATTTTCCATCATGACACTAGGCTATATTGGTCTTTTTTTCTTTTATACCTCAGATTCAAAACTTAATAACAAGAGTTGATTTATACTCACAAAATGATGTTTATTAATTTTTATATATACAATTGATGTAAAATATCCGATTAAACCATATTAATAATTGGTAATATCCTGTAATTTTTTAGGCACAAACTTTTTAATTTACAAACTTTATAAACCAAGGACTTCCTTTTTATTTTGCACCAAAAAATTGACAAAACGATAGTTGTCTGAAAATTTTCAATAAACTTCACTGTCTTTTTAAAAAACACATGTGATCATACTGTCTAAAATTTATGCTTCACACTATATGGAAAAGAAAGTTGCTGTTTGCAAATATTTGAAAATTATGAAAATGAACCCAATAACTCAATCCACAGATGATTTTATAAATGGGTGTCATTTTAAATCAAGATTTTTGAAATCAAGAAGCCACAAAATGGATATTTCTGTTAAAATATTGAATGAAGAAATGATACAATATGACTGTGTTCATTGTAAGTCTAAACGTTCGAAAATAACTTCAACAAAATGGTCACAAAATTTATTAAATTTAATAAATACAACACCATTTATTTCTGAATTAGTACCTAAACATATACCTAAACAAGAATATGAATTATTAGAGGTTTTGAATTAGGTTATGTTGTTCTTCTAGCAGGGGACATTTTTTTTAACTATTGCTAGAAAATGCTACATAAAAGAAAATGAAATGGTCAAACTAATGAAAAATGAGAGTGTATTTTTTCCGATAAAATAAAAAGTCTTTTTGTTGTTCGAGCCTATATTATATGGGAATATTTGCTTTACATGTTTATATGTGTAAATGATAATTTTATTGTTTATATGAATTATAATAGTTGATTGAAAACAATGTTAAATAAAATTGAACATTCATTAAAATTCTGTGCTTTAACAAAAAGGCAAAATTTAAAATTTACAATGTTTGAAATTTTACTAAACTTACAAATTATGAATTGAAGAATTTAAAACAAATTTAATATTTATCTTAATTTTGAAAGACGTAATGATAGAAAATTTTACTATAACACTAAAAACACAAATTTTATGCAAAATTTTATTACAGCAATAGAATATCTTTGTAGTATAGTTTTTGTTTGGGTCCATATTTAAATATATGTGATTAGGTCTCTGGATGAGACAATCTTGTGTATTGTACAGGGTTATCATAAAATAATGGTGGGGGTTTTGAACATGATTTAAATGAAAACTGAATTACTTACAGCTGATGTTGTTTATTTATCTAAATCATCGCCTGAAACAGTTTTTTTATAACTAATAAATTTTGATATGTGCGCCATTAGTCGCTCGGCAAATGTCCAATCGATAATCTAGTTCTGCTCAAACGTTAGTTAACATGTCTTTGTTAACGGTTGTCATTGCTTCATTAATCCTGTCCCTTAAGTAATTTAGGTCACGAATTTTTCCTCGATAAACAATGTTTTTGATGTATCCCCACAAGACGAAATCGCAAGGTGTCGGGTCTAGACTCCTTAGAGGCCAGTGTATATGTCCTTGCCAGCCTATCCATCGATGTCTAAACTTTTCATTTAAAGTGTCTGTGACAAATACACTTAAGTGCAGGGGTGCGTCATCTTGTTGGAAATGAAGTTGTTGAATGTTTTCGAGTTCATCCAGCTGAGGAAAACTATAATTGATTAACATATCGAGATACACAATTGTATTAATTGTCTTTCCTGCAAAGAAGAAAGGCCCTATCAGACGATTTTTCATCACACCATACCAAACATTGACTATAAGCGAGTCACGTATTTTCTCAAAAATTGTATGTGGGTTTTCAGATCCCTATATGTGTGAATTGTGTCTGTTAACAGACCCATTGATATTGAATGTAGCTTCGTCTGAAAAATTATATCATCTAAAAATTATTGGTTTTCATCAATCTTGTTCAACATTTCAACAGGGAAATTAAAACTTTTTGCATCGTCATCAGATTTTTATATGCGTGTAATTTCAGTTTTTTTGTATAAAACATTGTGGATTGTTGTTTTTGGAATACCTAACTCTAAACTTCACCGAGGTATTGACTTCTTAAGACTTCTGATTGTAGATTGTTTAATAAGTTCAACTTTTTCGTCTGATACCCTTGGCCTGTCAGATGATTTCTGCTTTTGAACTGATCCAGTGTCTTCGAATTGTTTGAACCAACGTCGTATGTTATTTTCGTATGGTGCATTCTTGTCGAAATGCACGTTGTTCTGAAATTATAGGCTTGAATTCAGCCAGCAACTAAACACACTTTGCTTTTTCTATATTAGAGATCATAATTTGAGGTTACGACAGTTGTTAAACAAACTTTTGGGTTCTAGGCTATCAACAATACCAATACATTACCACAAAATATCTCTAATGTCTTCATATGAATTAATGAAACACCACCATTCATTTAACCATAGAAACCATTGGTCGGCTAGACTAATAAAAAGTGGAAGTTACAAAATAAAAAATTGTGTTTTATTATCTTTAACCCTGTATATCTGTTTTTTGTTTAACGTGATTCAATATTTGTTTACTTGTTTTGTTTTAACCGAATTCAATCTGTACGTTAGGACAATAATTCTATAAAGTCCTTTTGTCTCTCATTGTTTTTTCATGTTAATAAATAACGGTCAAATCAAATTAATTTGTTAAATTTTTTGTTAGTAATTGAAGTTAAATGTCATTTTTCACACTATTTTTGTTCTCAGAGAGACAGAGGGACAGGGAGAGGGAAGATCGAGAAAAAGGCCATAATTACTCCAACAAGAAACATAGGTGGGGGGTGCCGTGGCGCAGAGACCGAGGTTAGTGTTAATGTCGTGTATTTTAATAAATTAATTTAATCAGAGTAGGTTATATTAGATTCAATAAGCAAAAACGCTCATTGGTACATTGGCAAAAATGTGTTCTAGGATGTGTCAAATATGGTTGTTTTAAAAGCACCAAATACGTGATAACAAAATTCTTATTGTGGCATATGTTGGGCTTAACAACAAAGTCAGTCATTGATGAAAAGAAATCGCTCATTGATAAATTACCACAATGTGTAAATATCAAATCTAGTTTTAATACCGCAAACCAGTTAGATTAAGTTCGTTTTTTATATTCAAGTATTCTGTATTAACTAATAGATTTTATATTACTAGTGATGAATATTAAACATAACCTAATCAGTTCACAGAGTTACAGCTAGTTACTCCATTGTAACATAAAACAACTACTTCTTCAAATTTTGCTTTGTGATCAAAGATTTTGTTTATGACAGAAACCATAATGATTATGAAACTAACATACATTTTTATTTACTTATTTAGTTTAATATATTTAGCCTTGGTATATATTTCATATTTCGGTAATATTTATAACTTCTGAACCCACAATGGCTGCTTAGAAGTTACGACAATGCGAATTACACTTTCTGGACATTTGACTTAGTCTAGAACACATGTGGTCTCTTTTTTGTATTTATAATGGATGTATAATGGAACCTCTCTTAACCGGTCTAGTCGGGACTGACACCCGGGCCGGTTGTCCGTTTGGCCGGTTAATCCGAGGTTCCTGCAAAAATCGGTTTTCGTTCAAAGAAAGCTTATTTAATCAGGTAGCGCTAAGAATTATGAAATTAAGATGTTATTGCAACTCATTTTATTATACATAAACGTATCATATATATTATGTTATGTATATTATACATCAAACAAGAAAAAATTAAACACTACAAAGCTTTTTTACAGATTCCCCTCTGTCAAGTCTTTTGACATGTTTAACCGTGTTTCAAACGAAACCAACACACGCTTCCGTTTTCGTAACTCGCTCATTTTTATTTACTGTATATACTGTACGTAGATCATAACCAGTCATGGACAAGAAGAAAACTGAAAAGAAATGTTATATTTTCCATAATGTATACTAAATTGATTCGTGGAAAAAAAGCGGCCAATCAAACGTTTTTGTCGGTGTATGTCTGCTATACCGACGGGTGTTTTTACGCCGTCAACAATGGAATACCGCTATCCACAAAGTCGTTTGACTTGGTGCCGCGGTGTTTTTACGTCACCGACAATGGGATACCGCTATTGACAAAATCATTTGACTCGCCGCCGCTTTGGTGTTTCAATTACAATTTATTTTCAGAAACTCTCATCGAACCAGTACACTACGAAATAAGCCGGTTAATCCGAGGACCGGTTGATCCGAGGCCGGTTAACAGGTTCTACTGTACCAAATAGTTGGTAGTGTTTACAATTTAAAATAATTTAGTATGGTTTGTTTTAGATGACAAAGGGAGAGACAAAGAAGGACGCCATAGTTCTCGAGAATTTGATCCTCTTCAAGGCAGTTCAGAGAAAGAGAAGAATGGAGATGATAAAAGTAAGTCGTTTTATAAGCAGCAGTCGTTTTGTTTTGAAAGCAATGGTATGTTTTGATGTAGTTTATTCGGGATTTTCCATCACCTAGATCTCGAAAAATTGGAAACTAAAACTATGAAAGAAAGGGATCTCAGATAGATCCAACTAGGGTATCTCAGGATTCCTACAATTATACCCACTCTAAGTAAGACCTGAAGTAACGGGTGTTTCAAAAAAGACGCAACCCGAAGTTTAAGAAGGTATAAGTTACGCATAGGTAAATTTTTTCTTCCCCAAATATCAGTTGGCAAAACTGTTCTCATTGTTGACTCGTCATGTGTTATTCTAATGCACTAGTGCATTCCAGTATGCATTTATCTTTGTAAGGATGTGTATATTTTCAACTATGTCTTTTTCCAAGGATAAACGTGCGTTTATTATTGAGACTTATTACGCATAAGAATCTTACAAATGAGTAAAAAACGAGTTCAAGTTACAATTTCCCAATTCTTACCTAATAAGTCAAAACAATATCACGCCTTATTAATAAATTTCGTGAGACTGTCAGTGTGTATGATCGGAAAAGCACAGGTCGACCATCACTGTAACAGTGGAAATTCTGGACGATGTGAAAGAATGTTTGAATCGGTCACCCAGCATGTCACTTAGAAAGTTAGCTTCACAGTCTGGACTTTCACTATTCACCACTTTTAGGGCTACTAAAAAATTAAAACTGTGCTTACCGCATCAGTATCATTCATAAACTGACAGAAGTTGACTACGGTAAATGTATACATTATTGTTGTTGGATGTGTTCTCTTGTTAATGACAAGGGTATTGAAATGTTGGTTCTTGTTGTTTTTAGTGACGAGGCATGGTTTCACTTGGGTGGTTACATTAACAACCAAAATTGCTGAATATAGAGCGCTGAAAATCCTCACTCATTTCACGAATGACCCCACACGTACATAAAATTGGTGTTTGGGCGATCTCCCGGTGTCGTGTTATAGGGCCTTTATTTTTTGATAAATCTGTAGATGGTGTGTGATTTATCACAACTTAATTGCACAATTTATAGCCTTGTTAGATTTACATAACGATATTGCTGGTTATTTGCAAAGTCATACTTCTAAAGGAACGCTGGATACGTTACGGAAATTTTTTGGCCATCGTGTGATATCAAAAGGATTGTGGCCTCCAAGATCCTCAGATCTTACTCCTGCAGATTTTTTTCGTTTTTGGGGTATTTAAAAATAAAGTTTTTCAAAACAATTCTCATACACTTGAGGAATTGAAAGATAACATCAATGAGATTTCAAACATTACTGAGCAAACACTACAACAAGTGGTTGCAAATGTTATGAAACATGTCCGAACCTGCATTGCTAACAGAGGAAGTAATTTTGAACATTTATTATAAAAGATTAAAGGTAATTTGAATATTGTATAATTATATAATGTTATATTAATTGTTTAAAATAATAAATTCACATCGTAAAAAATAGGGTTTCATCCTTTTTGAAACACCCATTAGTTTCAATTATAAGTGGTTATATGGGGTTTTAATTATTTTTCGTTTGTGTAAATTTTCCCCATTGTATTATTTTTACCTCTTCCCAATTAAATTTATGATTTTCAAATCAAATATGTAGTTTATTTTTTATTTATCTACTAGGCCTAATTTTATGTTCTTTTTGTGTTCAATAATTCTTATATTTATAGGTCTTTTTGTTTTACCAATATATAATGTTCCCCAACACATTTACATTTTTTATTGTGAATAGAGTTTTTAGTGTTATCACTGCCATTTTTAAGTTTGGTTTTGAGGAGATGTTTTGATTATTGAAAGCATTACATATTTTATATTTATTAGCAACAAGCCCAACTTTTTCCAATAATTCTGGCGATCCTTTATGTGGAAATTAATAGAACTGGGGAAACAATTTATATAAATAAAAAAATAATTGAATGATTTTAATATATAACATTAACAGACAACCCTTTTGGCACCTATACTTCTGAATAATTTGCCCTAAGGTACAGAATTTAAAGACATATTATTTTACTAAATAATACATACTACTGTATTGGTGAACATTTGCCAAAGTCAATCTAGTAAAACTGTGATATGTACAATCTCTTTTCATTGTTCTTATGAGTTTTCTAGTGATTCATTTATCTGAATCGTCATAAATTGAAACATTGGTAATGTGAAAATGAAATAAATAAATAAAATATGTGTTAATAAACAATGAAGCTTGTACTTTTGTGTAGGCAACGTAAGTGTTAAAGGGACTGATCAAGAAAGCAAGACTGATACTGCTAAAGTAGATCCACAACAGGCCCAAGTGTTACAAGCACAAACAGATGCACAGAGGGCAATGTTACTACAACAACAAGCAGTAGCAGCAGCTCAACAAGCAGCACAACAACAACAAGTAATGTCAGCCGCTGCTCAACAGATGGCTGCAATGCAGGCTGCACAGATAGGACTGCAGCAGCAACAGCAAGCTCAGCGTAAGTTCGTCATTGCCACTTTCCTAACATAAAAAGTTACACATTATTTAAATTATCGTTCTCATGGAAATTCAAATTTGTAAGGCATTGACTTATTGGTTAACAATTATTCTATTACGTAAATTATACTGTAACACCATCAAAGTTTTCTAGATTTTTACAAATATAAGATATAGTCAAGATAAAAAATTGACTAATTTTAAGTTAATGTATTTTATTCAATGAATGTCCATCCGTTATATATTTAGTGAATGCTCGGATTCATACACAGTATTTTTTTTTTATCTTAGATAAATTTGCTCTTCTTTGTTTCCATCCAGAAAATATATAAATGTCGTTCAATAGTAATACATCTTAAGATTTATTTATTTAATAGAATAATTGTTTTGTATAAATATCATAGAGATAAAATGAATAGTAATTTAAATTAAAATATTAAATTTTAATAATGATTGAAATATACAAACTATAATTCACCTTACAATCCGGAAATATGTTCAGGACCTCTTCTTCTTGATTGCAGTATAGCTTTTCTTGGTTCGTAACAACCCTGAGATAAATCTTAATCTCTCCAATTTTTTTCAAGTTGTTGATATTTGTATTTATTAAAAAAAATTAACTATTGGTAATGTACAGTATAATTTTTTTTTAATACTTCTTGAAGCAGATTCCAGCTCTATGTGCCTTTAGCCCCGATGTCCACAATACACAACCTCCGCTAGTGCACAATTTCTCTTATCTGTCAGAATTTTCATTAGATATCCTTTTTCACCGAACCAGACTCCCTGCGATTCTCTTGCAGGTTTTGCAAACACCTCGTAGGATGAGTTCCAGCATATCTTCATCTTGCAGGTCCCTAAGTGAAATCAGTGTAGTGTTGCTCAGTTACAATATGTTCCACGCTGGCTCTTACCATAAATATGGCCTTCCAAACATCATGGTAGATTGGATAATATCCCAAATATGACTGTACTTGGAAAAGATAGTGGTCTGTGTCTCCTGTTCTCCAGCGTCCACTCCTTACAGTATCTGTGCTGCTACTCTTTTGCATCCTTTCAGTGAGTATTTTGGAAGTTTCACTGAACCCATGAGAGCAACCATTTTCACTATTTCATTTTCTTACTCACTTCCAAAAACTCCATAGTGTTCTGGTATCCTTTGTAGCACACTACCCTTTCTTTTCTTCCTGAGGTTCAATAAAGTCCTCAGTTCTGTGATGCAAAATGAATAGCCCTTTATTCAGCTATACAGATCATTCTTCTGTATAGCTTGTATGAATCCATAAAAATTCAAATCTTGTTTTAAGCGTACCATTAGGGATATTTTATTGTCAATAATTCTGCAACCATGCTCAAGGTTGTATTAGTCAGGATAATAAATAGCAATCATCCGTCTTTTCATTACAGTCGCCTGCACCTGACTTTAATACAAGTGCTTCAAGCTCCTCTGGTGGCAAGCCTTTTGATGGTAAGTCAAGGTTGTTTTCTATTTTTTAAACCATTTCCCATGGTGGCTCCACAATAATTAAAACATTGTAAATCTGTTTCCATCTTGAATTTGACTAATCAATGCTTTAATGACTTTGTCGAATTTGTAATGCCGAAATTACTTACCAAATTTGACCAAAATTACAACTACCTATATAAGCCATTAAATAATGTTAAAACTGAATTTTCTTATTTCAGCTGCTGCCACTGCGTATGTTGCTCAGCAACAATATGGCATGCCTCAACCACCCATGATCCAACCTGGTGGAGTGTATTACCCACAGTTCACTGCAGGGTAAGTTGCAAAAAAAAAGAAAAAGTAATATAGATTTATTTTAATATTTATTGGACATTATTATATTTTGTGTTAAATTTCTGCAGAATACAAAGGATTTTTAGAAATTTTTTTTTTTTGTGTTTTGTTTTTAAAAGCTCTTACTAAATGGTCTTTAATTTTGAACAAATTAAATGTTTCAACTTGCATTCGCTTGCTTTATTATATTTAAATTTGTAGTGTTTCCTGTTCTGATTAAATTTGATCTCATTTACATTGGATAGTAGGCCTAGGGCTACTCCTTGAATATGGTTATTCCCAAACTTGTTGGGTTTAGATGTGATGGGTTACTAAGTACCAAAATGTTTTAGATTTAGGAGAATCGGGTGCAGTTAAATCCATGAGTAATTGTACACATTTTGGATTAAGGCAACTTGTTAAAACCTTCACCCGCTTTTCATCCATTTCTACATTATCTCTGTTCTAGTATGAATGACATTATTACCTGCTTATTTTTATTTTGAGTTACTGAATCTTTGTTTATAGACAGTAGTTGTAAAAATTCTAAGAGAGTAGCATTTATTTCTTCGCTCATTGCCATTATTATATTTTAATTGTACAATATAATTATTTATACACTAATGATGTCTGTTTGATATTTTATTAATTCTGAATCTTTTATATGCAACTTTTACACTAAATTATAAGAGATAAATTAGTTAGCTCTTCTAGTAGTCATGAACATGATATCTTGGCTTGTATTGTAAATCAAATGAGAACCAAGATATCAGTAAAAAACTAAAATATCAATTTTAATGTAATAGCAGATATTTCTTGTTGAAACTCCATATTCAAGGATAAAATAAAGCAAAAGCTTAAAGTTTCAAATATTTAATAGTATAAATGAGCTACAATTGTTTCGCCTTGCGGCATTGTCGGGCGAATCAGTTGCCCGACGATGCCGCAAGGCGAAACAATTGTAGCTCATTTATACTATTAAATATTTGAAACTTTAAGCTTTTGATTTATTTTATCCTTAAAATATCAATGATTAAATAAAGCAATAAAGCTAAAGTTTCAAAATATTTTAATAATATAAATGAGCTACAATTGTTTCGCCTTGTGGCATCATCGGGCAACTGATAATTAACAGGTATTGACAACTATTTATACATACACAAGTAACAGGAAACTGAAATACAATAGAGAAATCGGGAAGGGTAAAGGGAATAACCTAGCAGGTAGATGAAGGTTGATGAACTATGTTAAAGATGGGTTTTAGAATGGATGAAGAATTTAATACAATTTGGTCATTAAGTTGAAAACAGGCCCAAGTGAAATAGATCTATTTATTTCTAAACATTCTAAATTATTTAATCTATTGCTTTTAGTTTCTATATGTAAGAGTTTAACATTCAATTTTGGATCAAAATTATGACACTTTCACATAGGTATGTGCTTCCGAACATTGATGACATTTTTAGTCCAAAATCTCGCAAGTTTGGGAATCTCTCTTTAGGTAGCAATTTAAAAAAATCATGAGCCCGTTCTTGCTTGGTCATTAGAAACATGTCGGCTTGCATGTCACATAATTCAAGTTATTAGCTCAGGTGATTGGTCTTCGATTGTAGCTCCAAGAGGGTTATTATATAGCAGTAGACTTTTTTTGAGATTTTCAATTTCCTCGAATCTTGTATTGAACTCATCAATTACTTTTTGAATTTGGGAACTGCAGCTTGAAAATCGTTATCTATGAATTCGTCAGCTAACTGAAGACAGCTAGGAAAGTGTATAAAGTTTTTGTTTTCCAAAGTGTGTTTGAACACTGTTAGCTTATTACGAAACCCATTGATGATGTCAACCAAATCTGATACTGTCTGGTTTTTTCCTTGAAGACTCGAGTTAAAAAAGTTCAGATTATTGGTCAAATCTGTTAGAAAAGCTAATTGAACAAAAATTCTGGATCTTCAAACTTCTTTTCATGTTCAATGGTGTCAGATGGCACATACTTGTTGAGAAATATAGGGATTTCCTTTCTTATTGCAAAAAATCGTTCCATGCATTTTCCTGCACTCAGCTACCTTACATGGTTGAATAACAGCAAGTCTCCATAGTAGGCCTCTGTTTCTTGTAAAAGCTGCTTAAGTTGTCTGTGTAAAAGGGCTCGGTTTTCACTTCTGATCAGATTTATAGTCTTAAACACGAGTTAAAAAACTTGATCCTGCTTGATGGATTTTCCACAAAGGGCTTCCTGATGAATAATACAGTGGATTGTCGGACAAGTTACTCCGTTCTCCCGAAGCAACCCTACCAATCCATACTATTTTACCAGTCTTTACTGGTTCCTCATCTGTTACAATGGCTGAACATTTTTCAAAGCCTCCAATTCTGTCAACTGTTTTCTTCAAAGCCTCATAAATGCCTTTTCCTTTTGTTGTTCCATGAAGAGAACACACATCAAATAGTTCCTCCTTACTGGATAAATCTTCAAAAGTGTTACGTACAAATATTGAGAGCTGACTAACATCTCTTTGATCAGTATTTTCATCCAAACAAAGAGAAAATATGAGTTTTTTTAACCTGGCTAAGCAACGATTTTTCTACTTGCTCATCCATGTCAACAATCCTTCTTTGTATGTTTGATGTGAAAGTGCCACTGATTCAAATTTCTACAATATTTTAGATTCATCAAAAGCTTTTGCCATTTCAATTTTAAATTAAACTGCCATCAGTAAAAGGTTTTTTGGCCCTTGCCAGCTCAAGAGATATGACATAAGATGCATAAGAATCTATTTGAGAATGTAATATTTTTGTTTGTTGTTGTTTAAGCTTTTTCTTCAATTCTGCAACTATCATACGCTTACCTTCATGTGTATATGTAGCATACTACTTGTTTTCATGCATTGTTGACTAATGTCTTTTCACATTATATTCTTTAGGTACTGAAACAACTTGCATGCACATTAAACACTCCAGCTTTCCGTTATTGTGAACAATCAAGTAATCACTCTCCCAACTTTCCTTGTAACTCCTGTTTTCACTATCAATTTTACGTTTTATGGATTTTCCACTCATTCTTATAACTGTATTAAGTTCAACTAAAGAAGAAGGAATTAAAAGGTAATTTACAACTATATTAATATGACATTAGATATGTAAAAAATTAACGTGTGCGTGTGATGACTCACAAGACGACAGGATACCATCATTACATTCTATTTCTATTATTAATTATTATATTAATATTAATTTATATTAATTTCTTAGTTAAATTACAAACCAGCATACACATATGCTATAAGTTTGTTTTTAAATCTCTTTCAAAAGGAAGACGTTTCAAAGTAGTTTTCTGATTTTTTTTTTCTAATAAGTTCTCGTGGGCCGCACAAAACGGCATTGCGAGCCTTAGTATCTGGTACAAAACTAATAAAAATATTCAACTCAACCTCTGCTTTTTTTTAAATTTCACGATTTTGTATTTCTACATTATTAACAAGAATTACATTTGTTTGTTTATTTTTGTCGATATCCTATCTATGCAACAAAACCAAATATATCATGTTCACACATTGGACAAGGAGCAGATCTTATGCTTAGGCGTTATAATATATTCCAAATGAAGGATCAGTACATATGTAGTGTAGATGACGGGTGTACTCAGAAACAAGTGAGAAAATTGTATTCTAAACACTATATTATGTGTAGCCATAATTTTATTTTACCCATTCATATTGGACAAGGGATGGAACTTCAAGCTTAGGTGTTATAAGATATTCCAAATGAAAGATCAGTACATATGTAGTGTAGATGACGTGTGTACTCAGAAACAAGTGAGAAATTGTAAACATTATATTATGTATAGAAATAATAACATGTTTTTACTTAATTTTGATAAATTTTATTTGTACCAGGCATTTATTTCATTTGTGTATTATTGGTGCATTATTATTAATTTTCTGTTGGGTTGTGTAAGATATTGCTAAAAAAAGATAAATCGTATATAATAATAAAAGTATTATACAAAGATGAACGGCTCGACTATAGACGTGCAGACATTAATAATTGTTTATTTAACTACAATGTGGTAGACAGTCAATATTAGGTGGTAATTTCATCGGTCAAAATGATTTATAATATCATTTAAAAATCTATAAACTTTGGTTTCATACATAAATAAATACATATTTATGTTTTATTTGAAAAATTGTGTAGGAAAAACAAAGATCTGATAAAATTGCACCCTGGTTTTTTGTGTGAATACATCCAGAATCTAATATAAACCAGTTTTAATAATAACATAAGCTAACCTATATTAAATAATAAGATAGTTTATTAATACATCCGTCTAATTTAATATAATGTCTTAATGTAATTTTGTATTATTTTGTGTACAGGCATATGTAGTCCGGGGTAAGATGCTTAAAATCTCAGCATTCCAGTTTTACGAATGTGTTCTCGTCAAATATTACTCTTAGAAGTTAAAATATTAAATTCATTTTCTTTCTGTTAAAATATTAAATTCATTTTCTTTATTAACAGAATAATTGTCAATATATATTATAAACTTAAAGACATATTTATATACTTCAGATATCTAAAACATGTACATTTATTTGATAAATTAAAATATAATAAGAAAGTTAAAAAGGTGCTGTTTTATTATAAACCCTTTTAAAACCACATCTTTTCTGGGCTCACTGAAAAACACCAAAGTCAATTTTGACTCTTTTTGGGGTTTTTAAATAAAAAATCATAACTTTCTTTACATATATATTTTTTAAATTATTATTTTGTTTGTAAAGTTACATGCTTATAAATGTTCATAAATACACATTATTGTATAACTATTAAAATCAAAATTAAATGTTGAGCAATCCAAGCACAATTTTGTCAGGTAAATTATTTTCTTTCGCGATCTTCTCTTATTGCCTTTATTTCCTAATAGAGATATAAGGCTGCGATAAAAGTTTTCCATTGGAGGCGATTGGGCCACCCTTTTCAGCTCTTCTCAAGTATTTACTTCTTCACAGTTGTTCTTCTATGATTTTTTTACGTTCATTGACTTTTTTTCCCTTGTAGATTCTACTCCGAAACCCGTCTAGATATATTACTGTTATAATTCTAAACTCCACAACCAAAAATGTACTACTAATGTTAGCTACCCACACCCCACAATGCTGGGTTATCTTTATAATTTTTGTGAATAACAACCTAGATGAACAAGATAAAAAAATCCTCCTATTGGAGGCAACATCCCAGTCTCAAATAATCTAAAAAGTTGATTACTTTCTTTAAAAAAAAATCCAGGCAACTCTTAAGCTCACAAGGCCAAAGTTAAGGCTGATAATTGGCCTGATTATGAACACTATCTAATGAATTATCACCATAAACATGTGGCCGTTGCCCGCTTTTTGGCGGCAGAAAACCCTCTGCTGAAAAATCAGAAGTTCTCTGCAGGCAGGAGACTGCATCCACGTTGGCCGAAATCTGCCAGGGTGGCGACGAGGACGTGGTCTCAGGCGATAAGATAATAAAACAAAATATAAGTGATGTGTTAAATTTAGTTTTAAAATAGTGTTAGTTCACAAATTTATACAATTTTCAATTACCCTTGCTGAAAAAGAAATGACGGTTAATTTATCATTTTTATATGCCGAAAGTGGACCAACCTCGCGGAGCAAACTGCTCACTGGCAGTACTCGAAGAAGACTCGAGGCGGACTGACTCCAAACCACTCAGTGTCTGTTCTCTTCCCCTTCTCTTCTTAGTGATCTCGCTAACTCAGGGCCCGTTTATTACTTTATAGGAAATTAGAATTTAGGATCCCTTTTCAATAAATATAAATTATTAATTATATATTATAATGGTGGGCCTTGGCTGGGCCACAAACACATAGGTCAAGATTGATTTTGTAAGCTTTTTGAATTTGTAGTATACAAAATATTACTAAAATATAGTGTTTAGGTGGCATATTCCCCACAAACACAGAGCTTAAATGAAGTCGCACCCAGATTTTACATATTACTTATTAAGTTTCTAACCTAAAATATCAACAAACAAATAAATATAAATTGTATTAACGATTTGTGGTAACCATTTTATTTCACAATTAATGACAACAGAGTCTAGAACAAATGTAAAGGGATTGCAATGACCTTGATCTTGATGGACTCGCCTAATATTTAAGGGAATTTACTTGGGATATTTTAATAGAACCTTATTCCAATATCTTTGGTGCATACCACCAAAGTACACGAATATTAGTTAAAAATTAAAAACATAAATATTATTATTAAATAGTAATATAAAATTATATTACCTGTTTTCCGTCAGTGATTTATTTGTTCATCTTCCTTAGACACGTTTCGGGAATTATTATTCCCATCAACAGTATTATTCACAGAATTCATCATATTGAAATAATAAAACCAAAATCACAATATCACACAAACAAACATACAAAAGATGAATAAATACAGTATAACATAAAGTAAAATTTAGGATCTCCTTAACCGTGCACATCTATTTTAAAGGCTATCATCTAAATTTTACTTTATGTTATATTTATTCATCGTTTGTGTGTGAAATTGTGTTTTTAGTTTTATTATTACAATATGACGAATTCTGTGAATAATACTGATGATGGGAAATTAAAGTAGGAATTAAAGTAGATTAAAAAAAAAAGTAGAACAAAAAAAAATTTTATCTCGAAATCACGATCCCGAAAATGTGTCTAAGGAAGACGAAAAAATAAGTCGCTGACGGAAAATAGGTATATAATTATATTACTATTTAATATTTTATAAAGTGACTTGGATACCTTTAAAATGAATTTTAAAAAAGAAAAAATATTATCTTCCATATGTTTGCAAAATTTATTATATAAAAGTTTTAATTATGTTTTTATCCTGACTAATAGTGGTGCAGCAACATATTTCAAATGGTGTTAAGCATACAGACAAAGAGTTGTCAAACACTGGTTTCTTTTCATTTGTTTTTAATACATTAGATACCACTCAGGTTTGATTGGAACCAGTATCTGGAACACTATCTCGATCCCATCATGCGGGGAACTTACATTTAGCAGTAATGTGTTACTTTTGTGCATCTGGCGAGATCTAGGAACATTTTTCTATGTACTATTTTAATACTTAGTAGTAGTAGTGTAGTTTGTATATAGTACGCATTTATCAGAAGGGGGGGGGAAGAGTCTAATACAGATCAATATTACTTCTAGTGTGGCATTATTTTATTTTCCCTTTTTATTCTCTTGGTACAGTTACAAAACAGAGTTTTTCTCAGTTTTTCAATTTAATACAATACTATTAATGTTAAAATTGGATTTCTGTATGTAAGCTGCATCATTTTTTTAAATGTTTAAACCAAATTTCATTGGTTTTTCGTGAGGAATATGAAAGGATTCATTGAGAACACAAACAAGACTAAAGCAATTTGGTTATATAGGGTGTTTAGTTAGACTTTACCTTCTTGCCAAGCGTTCTGATTGGCTGTTTGTGTTGAGACAATCTGAACACATCAATGCTAGTTTCTACAAATTGGGAAGCGTCTAGTACTTATCTCGAATTATATTATTGTGATTTTGTATAATCTCTATTGCTTCTTACATTTTTCTAGGCAACAAATATTGATTGAACGTACAAAATTTAAAAAATGGAATAGCTTAGTTACTATTTACTTAGTATAAGTACTTTACTTTCCTTATTGCTAGAGTCTTTAATGGATTTTGGCCTCACTCTTAATTCATCTCTATTCCTCACTATATTTTCTCCCATTATCTTCCAGTGCGAATATTCCTCATGTCTTTTTCTACATTCTTTATTCATCTTTTCCTTGACCTTCCACATCTTCTTCTTCCTTCAACAACTTTTTTTACTATTCGCTCTTTGCCCATACGTTCCACATGTCTTAATCATACCAGTCACTGGAACTTTACAAACTTCACTATGTCCTTCTCTCGATGTATATCTTCAATTACTTTGTTTGTTCTTATTCTCCATCTTTCTTCTTCTCTTAAAGAACCATATTTTTTTTTCTTATTATTATTATTCTCTCAAATATATATATATAAAGTAAATCCTTGAGATTATGACATTATTAAATCAAGTTAGTATTAAAGAGAAAAATTGGGACATTACATGATGCATTTAACATGTAAACTATGTCAAGAAATTTAAATGTTTATTTATTCATTTAAAAAAATTTACTTCCATCTTTATTTTATCAATATATGGTGTTGGATTTCTTAATAAATAAACTTCACAAAACAACTATACAAACAAACAAAAACAAGTATAGAAGGCCTCCAAATTTGAATTATTGTCCTTTTCGAGGAAAAATATCACTTTTGTAATTTTGGAGTCTTTTTATCTTTCCTGTTGGGTCTCTCTTGACCAACTCTTATCTGCTTATGATCCTGGCTCTATTTGAGTATTTGATGGTTAGAGAGGCAAATCCATTATGTTGAGACAGTAATTGCGAGGGAATTGTAGTGAATTTTTCATTGCATCCAAAAAAAAAAAAAAAATGGCAGGGAAAAATCTGATAATCTTGAAAGCCAAATTGTTCTATTCCAAATATGTTATCCAAGAGTGCCATAGTTCATCATAGAGTGTCATTGTAGTCAATTATTGCACAGTAAATAGATACAGAATAATGCTACAGTGCCTTTGGGAATTAACAGTTTTAGAGAAAAACATGGGAGCTCCTACAAAACAATATAACCCAAACACAAATCTTCACATCATTTTGCGGCGACTTTTGGGAAATGTGTGCAAACAAGAAGTGTGTTGATTGTTAACGTACCTACCAAATAGTATTATGATTTGTTTGTGAAGAATGCGATGTCCAAAATGTCCTCTCCTTTGTTGTCAAGAAAGTTTTAGAACCACACAAAGTACACTTCCTGCTTGTCACTGTTGTCTGGTTTAATTCATGCATAACTAATTTTCAAAAAGTATAGGCCTATGTTTGTTTGAAAACCATATTGATCGTGCCTTGTGGGTCACCATCATGCTAGGACAATTTTCGGATGGACTTCTTTGAATTTTGAAGCATGCTGTCTGAAATATTCAACATTTACTTCTCTATTATGGCTAACAGATCAGGATACATTACATCATTAATTAACTGCTGTACTGTATTACTATAGGACACTTTGGTCTTCAGAAACTGTACTGGAATCATTATTGAATATATTGTGTTTATTCTAAAAGAAACATGTATTCTATTGGGAACACAAATTTCTCAACACAAAACATTATTATCATAACACACTTTCTTGTCAACTACTTGGGTCAATATGGCTACTTGTCAGCCAACCTCCAGGGCCGGAGAAACACTGATGTCATCTGTAATCCCTAATATATCTACATATTGGTAGAATTCAAACTACTAGCAGGCAGTATTTGTCTGAAACTAGTATTTCATATATTTTTGTATGTTTTCTGTTATAATTAAACTATATCTAAATGAAGCCAGAAAATGTATTCACAAAATTCTTTTATTAAGATTATTCGTATAACTTGGTTTTCCAATATCTTGATCTCGGATAATAATCTATTGTTTGAGATGGCGCGGCTAACTATTACTGTTTTGGTTGTGGATTCAATTGAATAACTAACATAAATTCTTAAATCTAATTATACAAAAAGGTTAACAAAGTGATTTACAACAGATATTTTAAAACTAGATGGGTGATTAGTGATTGATTTTACACTGATGATATGGATTTTAAAGGGATATAAGTATATTTTAGTCTTTATAAAATCGTGGCGGTGTACAGGTAGATAGTTCTTAACAATTTTCACTCACCAAGATTCTGACAATGATATTATAGTTACCAATTATTTTGTGTGTGTATTTCTGTAGATGAAGCTATCAGATGACTTTCGTAATGGTTACAATTTGATATAAATGTTGTTGACTAATGTTAATGGTGAGATGTTAATGAAAATGGGTTATGTATGGGTTCGGGTGATCATGACTCATTTGGAGGCAGTCAGGGTCTTGTGATTTATGGTACGTTACCCTGAGATGATGGTTTATTTATAACTTGAATTATGGTATCATTATACTATATTGTAATCAATAGATGCAGAAGCTTTTCTAATCACCTTGTATAAAATCTATATTTTCAAAATTTTGGTTTGATTTGATAAATTCGAATTATTTTGTATTTTTCAGGTATACTTCACCAAATCCTGGTAAACCAGGGCAGACTCAAGCATTATTTGGAGTTGGCAATCCTGGTGCACTGCCTTCTGTAGTAGGCCCTCCAAGATATACACCCAACCAATCACCTACTAATCCTTATAGCAAGACACCTTCTGTCTACAGGCCTACTTAAGTATAGTCCCAGTTTATAGAGGAAAGTGCCTGTGTGTGAATCCCGATATTAGTGTATAGTTTGTTCATTTTTCCAGTCTTACTTTTATTCAACAATTTGTATCCCTACATTTTAGCTTTGTTATATCAAAAGTTGTTTTTTTTCCCTGACTAATGTAAAGTGAGTTGTTGTTTTCCATAACTCATGGTTGGTGTTATTACTAAATTTTACAAACATTTTCAGTAATATTCTATTTCATGTATATGTTTATATGTAGCCATTTCTTTCAGAAAAAAACACGACTATTTATTTTACAACTACATACAAAAAATAGATTATCAATAAATGTAATACCTAAGCAAAACTAAAAAATTTTTGTACAGAACAGTAAGGGCACTTAGACAAATAGGGACTTCAAATTTGATAATCATTTTTCCAAAAAGATTGACATTGTATGATAATAAACATTTTTACATTTATGCAAATTTTAAAACAAAATAATACAAAAGGGTAATACGAAAACAACAATTTTCTATATTTTACACATTTTCTTAAAATGTCCTAGAGCTCAGTGACATCATTGATAGATGATTTAAACACTAATTATTGAAACTGAAAACAAATATGAAATCTGTGCAGTAATTCCCAATTAACACTTTTTAGGTACCAATTGAGAGGAAAATGGACTCTCAATATATTTTGACAATATAAATTTTATCAGGGTGTCCAGCAGCCTTGATTATCGGGAATTATGGTAGAATTTTTTGTGTCGGAAAAATTCTTAAATTTTGCTGGCCGTCAGGAATTTTTTCCCAGGAAGATTTAAAGTTAAGATTTTGGTAAAAAAATAAATTCACAATACAAAAATAATATTGACAATGGAGCTCGTAAAGACTTAATTAATTTTTTTATTTTTAATATATTCAGAGTAATGATTTGGTCTTGAAGGCAGAGGAACATCGTCCCTTACAATAATAATTGTACTCTGCCAGTTAGCTCGACTTGAAAAAAAAAGCAAATGTTCTATATTTATATCCACAGCTTTATAGTTAGTATTGACCGTCATTGAAAAAAATCCATCTTTATAATATATTGAAATGGAAGTTTTCATATTTTGATTTTGTCAAGAGTTGTTTACTACTCTAAATCATCCCTCGTACCGTCACTAAACAGACGATAACACGAATGTAGTAGTAAGGATTATCGTACCGTCACTAAACAGACAATAACACGAATGTAGTAGTAAGGATTAAATGGTAAGATAGCTTCTACTTGACATTATCATTCATATTTGAGAAAGGGATGTAACCAAGTGATTTGCTTTTTCCTTTACAATTTAGGCTATACACTGAACAGAATATTTTTCGACCATATATATTTTTTTTTATTTGAATTTAATTACCATTTTCGTAATTGAAATCTGTTCCAAAACTAGTGGTGAAATTCTCTTTCGCTGTATGGTACACGTACATTGAATGTAAACATAAACTTTACCTCAATGTCTTGTTCTTCAAACAATAATGTAATTACGTTTCCAATCCATTGAACTCAAAATGTTATAAATACAAATATATTTTTGAACAAAATAATAGTAAACTAGTAACTCAGTTGATTTATATCTGTCACTTGAGTGAATCAGTGCTTGCATTGACCTTGGCTGGCCGGAACAGTTGTATCGTATATGGGAATGGTACCAAACTTCAGTTTCGGATCCAAGGGCGTACCCAGGATCAAAACTAGAGGGGGGCAAGCCATGGTCATTCAATATGCAATTGATTATTAAAATAGTTATTTCAAGAATTGTATTAAATTCCAGCAACAAAATGTATAATAAAGATTTATTTTTTTGCTTCCAGGGGCGGCAGCTGCCCCTCGCTGGGTACGCCCATGTTCGGATCTCAGACACAATGTTTAATATTTAAAGGGGGAGATAACTACTATACAGAAATTAGTATTCCAATTGCTAGGACCGATATTATGGCCATAACTTGGGTGTTTTTTTTAAACTCAATATTTGGTAGCTACCATAAGAAAAAATTAAAAGTTACATTTTCTCAAAATTGGGTCGAGCAAATATGATAAAATTTTGCTCAAATATAGCCCTCCAAGAACCCAAACAAATATGTTTGTTTCCTATCTCTCCAAAAATGTCGGTTCAGAAGTTTTTGGAAAGAAACAACAAAATCAGCTATGAAGTTGTATAAAAGATTTTTTTTTTTTTTTTTTTTTATATATCGGCTTTACCAATTTCGATCAAATTCACCTCTATAAGAGGTGATTAGAAATGTCTAAAGTGGTAGACCCTTTTTGTTCCTTTAAATGCTTTGTGATGATTACTGGCTCAATTACATGCGGAAAATCTCATTGAAGTAAAATATGGTTGAGGAATAATTAGCAAAAAACAAAAATGAACCTTGACCACCAAGCTGGATTTTAAAAATATGTTGGTGTCAGACAATTAAATTATTGCAGATACTGACTATTTAATATTTATTATAATATAAAGTAATATCATAATAAATATAATCTATGTGGAAAATTTTGCTCAATAACTCCTGAACCTGCTTTTTTTTCTTTTCTGTGCCCCAATATGTTCTGTTTAATATAAAATATGTAGAATTTAATGAAAAATTAAATTTTCGTGTTAGCTACATTACCACAAACTATAAACTTTACATTAAGTAATTTTTGTAAAAGCATATTTCGTTGCCAAAATACACTTTCAATACAAATTTGACTATTTCAATTCACATGTTTTAGAGTGTCTTACCTCGCTATCTTCTTAAAAATCTAATGTTGAATTTTTAGCAGTATTTTCACTACGTTCAGTGAGAAATCGGAATTTTACAGAGTTGAATTTTAAATAAATGTTGCTTCAATTATTGTTATGGGTTTTAAAAGAAGTTAATACTTTTTGCCACAGTGTGACACCTACTGCACTACAAACTATCAGTTTATCTGTTTGTGTGGAGTTTATAATCATGAGGGGGGGGGGCTTCGGTACACAGACAATATGGATTGATGGACATTCACAAAAAAATCTTAGCATAGACAATACACTAAATTAATGTACTTTACAAATGATATATATCCCCCAGACTTATTTAGCCTCCACAGTAAAATAAATGTATTAAAATTCTACATGAAATATAAATTATGAACATATTTTCAAGTTATGAACATTTGAACTTTATTTATTTTCAAAAAAATTTATTTCCATTAGCTCACCCGGACTTTTTGTAAGCGGCGGAACAGTGGAGTGTCTGTTGTCGCAATATAGTGCAATAATTCCCTTTTTAAGAACTAACGAAAACCTTTACACTCTATTGTAAAATAAAAGTTTTAAAATTGAATATTTATTATTTTAAAAAAATAGTTATACCATTTTAATTTGAATTATATTCATTTCCACACTTGGACTTTTTATGAACAATTGAACAGGGGAGTGTCAATTGTCGGAGATATGTTATTGTATGATCATCTTGATAAGAAATAATGTTATGAATTGCAATTTCCTTGAAGTCCGTATGATACCGCTCTTTTGGGTACATTATAAATTCAATATTCACATTAACGCTATACACTCTGAAATTATATATTTTGGTGGAAAAGTTATGAAAAACTACTGCGAATTTTTGGAAAAATAGACCGGAAAAATTTGAGAATTTCAGTAGCAAGTATTGGTAGGTACCCTGGCGTTGACCCTCCAGCGTTGACCTTCTAACCTGCCGATAAGCGGGTATCGCCTACTACCTGACGGACAAGGTACCCTGGCATTGACCTTCAAACCTGCCGATAAGCAGGTTAGGCCTACTACATGACGGATAATCTATTCAATCCAATGTCTTTCTGAATCACTCTTTCCTTATCTTAGTTTCGTTTTTGTATTCAAAACCAAATGCTGTCTACGTTATTACATATATGCCATTTGTGTTAGGAAGTGTTTAAATTTGGGTTAAATTATGTATAGTTATTTAATATTATATAATTCGACGATAAAAAAATTCAAACATTTAAATACTGACACTGCGTGACCTTTACTTTGTGTAGTATTTAACTCACATTTTCTTCTAAATTATTTTTGTTTCCATTTGAATTGTCATTTAAAAGACATATGTCTTAAAAAAATATATGTTCTTCAAATCAACAAATCGTAATAGAAAGTTTTGATTTTTACTTTTCAAATTTTCTTTTGAATTGTAGCCTACATCTGTTGTACTTATTATATGAAAATATATCTATTAATGAAGTTGATTGCTTGTATACAGGTTTCTTCTATATATTATATAACTAAATACATTTTGAAGCCAACTTAAAATAATTTAAAATTTAAAACACTGAAACCCCTACTACAAGTTTGGTACAATAACACACATATAACATACACAAATAAACTAAAATAAAATATGTATTTGCCCTATGTTATTATAATATTTATAATAACATCGGGCAAACGTATGTTCCATCTTCAGACTCGCTCCTGAGAGGTCGTTGAGACATTAAAACACTACAAAACATACAATAAACAAGTAACACTCAAATGGCGACAGGTGTACAACGGTTAAAAAATGACTGAAGCGGCAAATTGTTATTTAAAAAAATTTTACCTTCCTGTCCGGATTTTCGTGATCTGAATTTATGAGAGTCTACTGTAATTAGAAAAACTGATGCCAGATTTTTAGGTGTACAGATGGATCACCATATAAATTAGAAAACACATATAAAGATTCTAATTAAGAAATTTAATATAGCCTGTTTTTAAATGAATTTTTTTTAAAGGTCAAAGATATTAAAACCAAAACAACTGTGTACTACAGTTTTGTTTTTTTTCCCCCAAAAATTAAATATGGGATTATACTCTGGGGAGATTCCAAGGAAGCAAATAATATTTTTATGATTCAAAAAAATATCTTAGAATCATGTTAAATAAACCTAAATTTCACTCTTGTAAAGGATTATTTAAAGATTTCGAAATTTTAACTTTACCATCTTTTTATTTGTTTGAAGTCTTATGTTTTGTGAACTGTCACAAGCAGTTATTTGCAGAAGTGTGCACCACAATTATGGCACAAAGAACAGGGAAGCAATGTTGTACCCGATTCACAGGCTTACTCTGCTGGAAAGGAGTCCTTTATATAAGGTCATAAAATTTTACAGTAAGTTAAATTCTACATTAAAAATACTAGAAATATCATTATTAAAAAAAAAACTGAAGCAACTGTTGCTGGAGAAAACGTATTATAACACAAATGATTTCCTACAAGATAGGAATCTTTTATAGTGTCTAATATATTTATAGGTAAAATCTGAGAAATTATCAATCATTTATAATATATTTGTTACTGTTGTGTTTATTGCTTTTGTGTGGTATTGTTATGTATGTGAATGCAATATGCTCATCTGTATGTGTGTTTATTTTTAAAGATATTTAATATTTATTTCTTGAACAAACTAAAAAAAATTGTAGAAATGATTAATGGACTGATATGATCTATTGTGACTAATTTTATTCTTAGTCATGTAATGATCAATGAATATTGATTATAGTACTGTAATTATGTGTTATTTGAGGACAACCTGCCTACCTGCAGCAGTCTGAATGTTATCCAATCAGGTGTAATGCAGTAAAATGAAATAAATAAATATATGTTTTCAAAATGGTACAAATATATATATACACTAATGGTCCAGAAAGTGGAGATCCTATAGCCAGTCCATCCTCCTGGATAAAATATCTGCCATTAAAAAAAAAAGTTTTATTTAAGTAAAACCTCTAATAAGATAATTAGTTCGGCAATGGCTGTAGAATCCAAGTTACCTAATTTATATTTACAATTACATTACGGTATTTGTTAATATAAAAAGTTTCCCAGACATTCAAGTATTTTACTTTATGCTATTTTTTTTATTAGAGCGATGGATGATCATGGTGGTTTTTTGCCTTTAAACCAAAAAGAAATTTACAGTGTGTTTACTAAATTTTTCATTTAGGGTCTAGTTATGTGGTCTAGTCTGAGTGATTTTCATTAATCTCATTCTTAAAATAATCTATTTGTGCAGTATGAAATTAGATTTTTCTAATTAAACTTTGTGTTATAAAATGAACTTTTTTGATAAGCAGTTTTTGCTTAAATGAATTTTATTTTAATTTAAGTTATATATTTTCATCATTTAAGATGGTTAGTGTTTGGGGTACGAGGTTATTTAGCCTCTACTCACTGCGACCCAAATGAATCTTTTGTGACTACCCTACTAATTATGTTTTAGCCCCAGCCAAAATTTAAGCTTTTTAAGAATCTTTAAATGGTTATGGGTGACATAATCATTACCTCTGCAGTGGTGGGGAAAGGAGTGCTGAGGTGAAGTAGCCTTTCGAATGTTAGAGATTCACATTCACACAACCCGTGTTCGGCTGTTTCTTTATGTGTCAGACAGAAGTGGTATGAATCCACTACTGTCTTTCCCATATATTTTAGATGGTATTACATTGGACAGTAGACAATGACCAGACAGTAGACCAATAATCACACTAAGCTCCCTTCTACTGAGATCCAGTAATTTTTTGTCTTTGTCTTAGAGTAGACTATAAACTTTTTGGCTTTTCTTAGACCATGGTAGGTGGTTCAATACTTGATCTTTTGGTCTGACATGATATAGAGCTCTGTGCCTTTGAGACCTTTTTCGATATTCTCTTTAGTGTAAAACTCTATTACGTGTATCTCAGCTTAAAATATAGATAGAATTTTACCTAGGGATTTACTAAGGCTAAAATTTGGACCTTTTATCTCCACTCCTACCTTACCTTTCATTCTGTATCCATCATTGGAGGGATCTCCCCTTTAGTTTTGGTCCACCTTTCTTCCAAACATGTCGTTCTGGGAAAAAGGTTTTGACATTCTTTTCAAAATTTGTCATCTTAAAATGGTCAAAGAAATTTGAAATGTCTGTGTTTTTGGCAAGCTGAAAAAATATTGTCATTAGTTTTGGTGCGTATTAAGCCAGATTAAAATTATAAAATAAGCGTACAAGTAATTCTTGTTTATTGTTGTCGAAAAGTGTTGTTTCGTTTAATATTTGACACAAGTTGCAACAGCCTTTACATAATTGAGGATTGGCTATTTCAATAGTCCATTTTTAACAAGTTCCAAATAATAACAAATTGAAATATTTTGTATCTTTTCTTTTTAATAAATTAATTTTGTTTAATGTATGAATATATTTGTTATACAATTTTAAAAAGTAATAGACCAATTACTGGCCTTTTAAAGTTCTAATGATGCTAGATCATAAATATTTACTAGTTTTAATTCTATGTAATAGTTATTACATGTTATGACATATTCTTAAATGTCTGCTTGATTGAAGAATTTGAAAAATGTAGAAAAATAAAGAAATTTATTTTATTCGTATAGAAAATACAATTCAAATGTTTTTGTTATTTTTCCTGAGGTTGATCATCACATTTTAAAAATTAATCTATGAATAGTAGTATTCTACTCTGATGAGTTGAAAGTGAGATTTATAAAGTGAAAGTTTATAATCCTCATGTGTCCAGTATTTCTTGTGTTGTTTTTCTTTTTTTCTCTTTCTTATCAGCCACCCCAGGATATTCTCATACCAGATTTTTGGTATCTCGAAAAAGGAACTAGAGCATAAATAAAAATAATAAACAAAAAATATGTTCCTAAAAAACTGGGAAAAATGTGCGTAAAAATTACAAATATAACAGTGCAATATTCAATCTAATAAATAGTTTATTTGAATTGTAAAATAATATTCCTAACCAAATTGTAGGCAATGGAAAACTAGGTCTAACCTAGATTCAAATTTCACTAAAAAGATAATTCAAAGACATTATTAACCAATGTAAATTGAATAGAAATGTATATTAGTATGATATTAGAAGGTATTAACAGCAAAATACAAGTTATAAGATAAATTTAGTCAATTCAAATCGAATGAGTTAACATGTTGACTGAGGGCAGCATGAAAAATATACGACCTAGACTAAAAAATATACAACCTAGAAAATATTATGCTTATGCTTACAAAGAGATATGAAACATTCAACAGATACATTATATATATAATGTATCTGTTGAATGTTTCTCTCTTTGTAATTGTTAAAAAGAAAATCACATATTTATTTGTTGTAAGTTTTTATTAAGATTATAAAAAAGGTTTTTGCTTTAATAAAATATAATTAATAGTAATTCTGCTGTAACAAGTTTCTTTTATACATTTTTCCAAAATAGTAAAAGTGAAATTAGAACAGTACCAATATGTTTATATGTATAACACACAGATAACAAAAATAGTAATTAAATTGAAACACTAAAAAGAGTATTTAGAAAACTAAATATATTTTACAGCCATATAAGTTAGGAGAGCAATAATCAATATTAGAAATAGACATTGAGTTAAACAGCTGCTTGAATAGAGTTAATATATCTCTCACCTTAGGAGAATTTGTAAGTGTACGGTGAGTGGGTCCCGCGTAGTAATACTAGGGAGATGATATTTAAAAAGTAACAAATATAAATAATACAGATTTTTTTTTTTTTAATTTAAACATAGAATCACAATGACAATACCGAAAGTGATAACTTGATTTGATTTGGTTTTATTTTCATACACTGCTCATGATGAGCTACATGAAAAAAGTCAGTTTAAAATACCCAGACACACCAATACATATTATACAGTCAATACAAAACAGTCCTACTTAATAAACAAGGTAAAACATGACATATATAATAAATCACAGTGACAGACATTTACAATAATTTTTTTTTAAATACATATAAATAGAATAGATAGATAATAGAATATGTCAATAAATATAACACAATAAAACACATATATTAAACAGGGAAGCAACCCAAAACCACAAAAAGAAAATGAAATTTATCAATGCAATCTTACACACTCGTCAACTTTGATATAAGTGTAAATTCCTGACAATGGTATGCACCATAAATTAAAGGTTCTTTTAAGGCAATTTTAATTTTCACCAGTAACAAGTTAAATAATTTTGTTCCTATATATGAGGGCTTTGTCTCAAATAATTTGAACTTGTGTGATTCTAAATGAAAATTATACTTATTACGTAATTCATAGGAATGATAATGTCCAAAATTTTGTAGCTTTGTTCTATTTGCCACAACATGTAAAATACTTTCATAAATAAACATGCTGGGTAATGTCATGATTTTTTAATGGCTGAAATGCATTACGGCACGAATCTAGCCTTTGGATTTTCAGAATATTTCTAATTTTTTTTTTCTGGGTTTTGAAAACCTCTTCATATTTTGCTCTGAAGAACTTCTTCAGAGTGCAATTCCATAATTTAAAAACTGATACATGAGGGCATATGATATTGATTTCAATGTTGATAAGTCACAAATCTTATTCAGTCTACTAAGGGCTTAAATGCCTGATGTTGTTCTGTTAACTACCAAGTCTATATGTAAACTGAACAGTTACATAAGAATGTAGAATATATTATATTAATAAATTGTACAAGTTACATTTTAAGACACAGGAAAACAGCAGCCGAGAGTGTAACACGGCTAGAAGATTCTACTTTTCATTGGCAGAAGACAAAATACACAATAAATAACTCAACCAATCACAAGATTACAACCAGTAGAATTTGTTCAAAATTTGAAGAAGCCGGGAAGCCAAAGGGAGTCGACTAGGAGAAGCTAATTAGTGCAAACGAAATAGAAATAATCAAGACTTCTGATGGTAATATTTAGACAACTAGAGACTCAGTAAATAATCTAGTGTTTGTTCATAACAATATTAAAGACTTCCTATAAACAGTTAGTCAGAACTATTAAAATATTGAGAAAATTTCGAATAATTCTGTATTAACTTGATTGCAATCTATAAATTGTGCAAACCTCTTTTCTTCTTATCTTAAGCCTTCAGCCATGAATAGTTTTACCAATTTGCAAACAGTTATATATTTAAGATCAGCACGAATGCCCCCCTTCGAGAATTTATAAACAATTAACTAACTAAATATTAAAACATTGAAATCATTGTATAGAGTCATTTTTGTGTTGCTCTTCTTACTTGTTATATAAAATTAGCCAGGAAAAGATAAAAGACCATTATTAGCAAAGTATCAATTTAATAAAATAAACAATTTATATATCAAAGTAATTGTATTTAAGATTGATGATTAAATTAAAAATTTGTTGTGAATTTTCTAATATCTGATTTATTTATTTTTACACAATAATATTTCAAGTGAAAAATATATGACCTAGACTGGGAATCGAACCCATGACTTTTGACTTTTTAATTAAAGTAAAGCCTTTTGAGCAATTAAACGTAAAGTCAAGTGAGAAATCTACTCCCTGTGCTGGGAAGCGACTAGGATTGCTCAGTTGGTAGAGCATTGGCGCGTAAAACCAAAGGTCCTGGGTTCGACTCCCAGTCTAGGTCGTATAGTTTTCACTTAAAATATTATTGTATATTCAATACTTGTTAGTAAAAACGTATAAGCGGAAAAATCAAATAATAAAAAAATCAATATTTATTTTTATTTTATTGTGTATTGTTAAAAAAAAAAAAGTGTTTCTTCTTTAATATTGATGACAAACCTAAGAATGGATTAATTTTAATATTTATTTGCACATGCATTTTTGATTTATTATTTTTTCTAATTCACATATTCTACACTAGATATGTTCATATTAAAACAGAACACAAATTTTTTTTAAATATTTTCTTCATTGGGTCAAATATGAAGTATTCAATATGTCTTTATTTCTGGTATTATGTATCCAAATAGTTTTACTTACAAACATGGGTTCTAAACATTTGTCTCCTGATGATATGAGTTTCTACAAAATTTTTGGATCAGATTTGACGGAAAATACATGGAACAATCATGTTAAATTGAATTATTTTGAGTTCAATATTTTATTTATTTTTACAAAATTTGTTATAACTGACTCTAAGGTAACCATTTAAAAAAATATTACCCACTATTCTAGCATGGTTATATTACTATAAAAGTAGCACTTCCATTCACAGAATCAGATCTCATGGTTTCACCATTTTAAGCTGTCCCATTAGTTGACTGTTGTCAAATATTTGAATTATGATATTTACATATTGGTTCAAGATTTTCTCATGCTTCCTGGCAAATCTCTTAATCTCATGTGCAACTGTTTCCACTTGAAGGTCTTGATGGATGTTGACATTACGGGTGTATGGATGTTGATATTGATGGAGTACCATGGTGTCTTCATGATGTTTCAAAGTATACTTTGTTCTGAAATTCTTGGATCACTTTCATCTTTTTTTTCTTGGCACAGCCACAGTGATGAATACAATAGGCTTCAATATTTGGTTATACAAGAGTAAATTGTTTTGTAATGTCAACTCTGAATACCTTCCAAGCTGCCAAAACTTTCTATATATTATGTTTAGGTCTTCTGTATTCTTTATATGTTCTTTCCAGTGAAGCTTAGCACCCAATGTCATCGAGTTAAATATAACATATTTTATAAACATCCAAAATTACTTTAAAATTCCCAGGACTGACTTCTTTGTTGCGTATCTGCCAATCTAGTTACTAGTAGTAATATAAAATCATTTTCCATGAAAATTAAGTAAACAAAACTTTCATCATTGTCGTTAACAAGAAACTTTTTTTTGTGAATTTCCTATCTAGTGATAAAGACAGAAATTGTAATAATTTGTATTAGTATTTTAGTTGTCTTTTAGAACAGTATATAGTTGTGTAAAACATGTCAAAGATAAACAAATATAATCAGAAAGAAATTAGGTTAAAAAGAACAAACAACATTCAAACTATTGAAAATCGTTATGACAAACATAAAATCTTAACACATTCATAGAAATCTGTAATAAACCCACAGAAATAATTCAAGAGTAATTTTGGCCGATTACTCCTCCATTGAATTTTTAGGCAAATTCTTAAATGTATTGTAGTTTTGAATTTTTTTTAAACCTGTCTGGGAGTTTATTAATGCTACACCTGCTTGTGATGGTAGATTTTTGTGCTTACTGAGCCTGTGTTGGTTGGCCTTATCATAAGTAGCTTCTGAATCTGGTATTATAATCATGTATGTAGGTCCTTATTCAGAGTAGTATGACACTAATATTTAATGTACACTATTATTTCAAAAATATACAAACTAGAAAGTGTCAATATTCCTAGCTTCCGAAAACCATTTCTACAAGTCGTACTGCTTGTTTTTATAGTATAAAGAGCCTTTTCACTTGCTGAACTGATGAATCACTCCATAATATGATTCCATAGTTTAAGTGAGAATGTATAAGCCCATAGCAGGCTATTAACATTGTGGAAAAGTTACAGTAATTTCTAAGATTTTTTAGTATAAAAATCACGGAGCATAGTTTTTTGCAAATACTGTCCACATGACATTCCCAAGTTAGTCTGTTATAGATGATCAAATCTAAGAATTTAGCAGAACTCATATTTTCTATTATATTATCATCTAACATAACAGTTGGTCTGAGTCCAGCAGTTTTTTGATTTAAAGTCTATATAATTTGTTTTGTCTAGATTTACAATTAAATTATTTTCTATAAAGTCTTGACTTGCAGCGTTGACTTCAATAAAAGTTTTTTGTTTAACGATTTGAGCATTTCTTTGCTCCTAGTTGTGTCTTCTGCATATTGAACCAAATTATCAGTACAGATGAACGTAAATCATTTATATATAAAACAGGTTCTAAGACTAAACCTAGTAGGACTCCAAAGTTAATTTTGACTTTATTTGATAGCCTTCCTGTAAGCTGTACACATTGAGTCCTGTTAGACATATCCAAAATAAAGGTGTTCCCCACTCCAATCTGTTCAAAACAAGGGAAACTCAAATGGGGGATTGAAAATAACTAGGAATTCATGAAAACAATAAGAAATAATATTGTTGTGGTTATTCAGGATTTGTTGTTTGTATTTGTTTTACTGTGAGTAATTATATATTGCCTGTATTTGTTGTTATTTAGCAGCTTGTTTCCATTTTTTGTAATTTTATAAAATTGTGACTTGTTTTGTTATTTTGTATATAATCTCGTTACTGACTTTTCTATACGTTTATTATTTGTCAAAAAGACTTATAAAGAATAAGAATAATAAGTTTCTTTAGCATTATACATTTTATCTAAAAAAAAGACCTCTAAAACCGACAGAGCTAGCTAAATAAAAGCATGTAAAAAGTTATGCAAGATCAAATTTAAATACCTGCAACAACTTGAAAACTAAGATATTATGATTAATTCAGTTTTGCTTCTTTGTGTGTGTATGTGTTCACTACAAAAAGTATTAAAGTCTCACAAAACAAATTTATAAGTTCAAGATGTTTTATATATAAACATTAGGCACTCACCATTGAGGGAATATGAAGCAACACACCAAAAAGTGATGCAATCCTTAGACAAGCAAGAGGACACAAGTAGGGCAAGCAATAACATAAGGGAGGTGACTTCTACAACACAGGGTCTTTTTCTGTGAAGCCGTTGCCCATGAAGGAGCAGGAAAGTTCATTGTCCGGGACGATCATTGCTGAACAACATTAAGCTGGACACTTACTGCAAAGAACAAGGGGAGCAAATAGAGATCAAGTGTATTTGTGTGTGTGTGTGTGGAATAGAACATTTGTCAAAGAAAATTGTTAAAGGATAATTTGGAAAGACATTCTTAATTGGGGAGGGAAGTCAATTTCAAAAGCTTCGGTTTACTCAGGTTTGCGGTATAGCCGGCCAAACGTAAGCTGGCACTTGGGCTTGGCGAGCCGAGGCGACGAACCCTTGGCGAGGGGAGGGTGGAGGTGCAGGTAAAATCCTTTCAGAATACATTGACCCACCCGCGTCCGGTGACTCACGGGGGTGATGGCCTCATGACTAATAGTTTACACCCTAGTTGTGGCTTATCCGAGTGAGTGGTTACATGCGTCTTTAGTAGTCAGGTGTCGTGAAAGTCATTATTACTTATTTCAGTTAGTTATTATTTTTAATTGTTGTTATAAAGAGATTAGTTATTTATTATTATCAAGTTATGGCAGATATTCGATCAAAAGTAGGAATTGGCGGGAAGATGTTGAACAGTCAAAGTAGGGAAATTGTTAGCAACGTCTATAAGTTTATGAAAGAAGAAAGTAATTATTATATTTTATATTATTATAAAGAAACTAATTATTTACTTATTTATTATAAATAAGTAAATTTTATTATAAATAATTTATTATAATTATTTATTTACTTATTTATATGCTGAATAGAACAGCTTACTTACAGGCCGATGGTTATGCCCAGCGTTAATTTGGCCGTCGATATTTTCAGAACGACGAATACAGGTTTTCTACCTAGGAGCCAAGTGCCAGCTTACGTTTGGCCGGCTATAACTTAGGTAGAAGGACTTGTAATAAATGTAAAAGGTCAGAATATACGAGTATTTATGTAGATATTGGTTGTTCTTGGATTAAGTAATTGTTAGAGTCAATCAAGCTAAATATCATAAATATTAATAAAGAAGGAAAGTTCTATAGGGGGGGGGGGGAGAGAGAGAGAGAGAGCCATAAGTTAGACCCATTATGAATGGTCCAAAGTTTTACTGATAATAGACTCCACATATATACCTCTTATTTTTGAGCAGCTGGTTCCCTTTCCTTACCACTTAGTGGTATATCACAACCAAATATTCTTTGATCCAACATACTGGAATTAATAGAGAAAATATAATTTACAGTTGGATTCATGTAGAATATCTGAATATTATTTTTAAGCAATGGATTTTTTTCTTGTTTTAAGGTAAAAACCTTGCGGTCATCATCGCTTTAAAAAAAGATAAATGCATAAAATGGAATTCCCTATCCCTTTAATACTCTAAGCGTTAGGGTAAGAAGAGAACAAGTGAAACCTGATAGGAAAGGTGAAAGAGAAGGATCTTGACTCAAGACTGGAAGAAGAAACGTGTATTTCCAACTAGAGTGCCTTGGGATTACCAAACCTATACTCCCTATGAGTGAGCCACTGAAGAAAATCCAAATTATTAAAAGCCTGTACTATATAAATAAATGTTTTCGAAAATTTATGAATCCTATGGAATTAAATAACATATTAATTCCCTAACATCGAGTCCTTTTTGTAAAAGCATTGACAATATTGTAGACTCTTATCGTAATTCGTAGCTTTTAATTCTTAGACTTTATTTTTTAAAGTTAACTTTTTTTTAAACATCAATGGAATAAATATACCAAAAAGTGGATAAGAAATATTTAGACAGCTTATCCTTCAGTAGTCTATGAAAGACAAGATGTTGGTGAAATTTGTTTTTGTTCATAAGTTATAATCTTTTATAATGTTGATGACTCTTTCAGTGATTTCTGCTGATATCATCTACATGTCATATTTCAATTTAGAAACATTAGCATTAGTAATAAAACAACTTGATTAACAATGCAGTAAAAAAACTTGTGTTAAGTATTTGAAATTCTACATTATCAGCGTGAAAAGCTTAATGTATATATTTTCAAATATTGTAATTAAATTATTATTATTATTTTGCCATGTTTGGGTACCTTTCAAGAACCACTGCTCCCACATTTATTATATAAATTGCAAGTCTTTTTATATACATGAAAACTATAATATAAACCTTATTTATAAAATACAACAAATCCATGAAACTAATTTTTATACTAAATTTTGTTGTATTTCTTTTCTTAATTCAAGTCTGTCAAAGCCCCATGTGATGGAGTTAAATTAAATTACATTATATGGTGGTTTAGTTGTTAGTATACAAAAATATCAATTTCAAGATAAAACTTGAGATTTTAATTGTTGAATTAATACAAATTTAGTAGCTTTTACTTAATTTTTGTTTTTAATAATGTACAAATTTGTTTTTACCAATGTACGAATTCAATATAAGGGGGAAAAAATTGCAAATCAGTCCATTATAAATAGCTACCGAGTTTCCTGAAATATGCATGAATTTCTGGTACTTACGTATTAACGCCACCGCAGCAACTTTGCGCATATATATATATATATATATAAGGTTTGGTCAGGTGTTTAGTGAATATATATATAGCTACCTGGCCAAACCTGTCATGATATATAATTATATCGCAAAGTAAGCAAATATTGGTGCATATATATATATATGCGCAAAGTTGCTGCGGTGGCGTTAATACGTAAGTACCGAATTTCTTTATGTTGCTTCTTATGGTGGAAAGTGTAAACTCTAATTAGCTGAAAAATATAATATATATATATATATAATGCAATTTTGATTATTTTTTTTTAAGGCGTAATAGAAAAGAACACCATTGAAAAGACCACAAAGTGCCAAATTGACATACATTTCATCTAAACTTAATTTTAACCACATTCATATAGTTCTAAACCTTAAAATAACATATTGATTATAATTATTATATTATACTAATAGCTGAATTTTGTTTAAGGCTATGTTAAAACCTAATTTCTTAGAGCTAATATTGGGGGGGGGAATGTTTTTGTTATAGCAGGTACCAGTACCCGTAAATTTTAGCTACAATAATAAAAGTCATTTTTCCCAAAAACCTTTAAGCGTAAATTTCCAAAACGGAATTCCAAATTCAGGCACACTGTTTGGTTTTCAGTCTAAACATTACTTATCCAATTATTACTTTGTCCATTTTCCTTGACAATGTCTCCAAGATTCAGGGAAGATAATAGCTATTACATTTTTTGGGGGTAATTAAAGGTTACGTTTAAGCTAAATTTAATCAAATTGTACATTTGAATTTTAAAAAGTTACATTTAGTAAGTTTTTCATAGCGCAGGCTCTTGTAATAAGCCTACCATAAAATTTTTGAGATTTAAATTTTATTATTATTTCATTTACTTTTCTAAATGAACAATATATGTAGCAAATTTGTAAAAATTTATGCATTCATTTAGTTTTCAGCCATTTTAAATCATAGGTTATTGTTTTAAATTTCTCGAGAAAGAAATACTGTACTAAAAAAAGTTTGCTTAACATTGGGGACTAAGTTAAACAAAATCGTTAAAGTAAAAATCATTTATGCCTAGAATGAACTAATGTGGCTGAAAAGCACGTATGTTCAGTAAGAATAAAAAATTTAAATAAAATGTAGGCCTACAATAGTAGGACACTTTTAACATTTAGAAGTGCTCTACAGAAAACAAGTTAATTTTATAAATCTAAAATAAATAATTCAAGCCTTTTAAAAATTGATTTTTATAAATATAGTTATTTTATTAAAATATTATTTACATGAGAATAATTTTAAAAACGGCCACTTCTTTTTCTTCCCGTAAACTTTGTATCTTCTCGTACATTTCTTCCTTGCCGTCTGCGCCTTTCTTTCTTTTCAAGAATCCAGTCACGACTTTTTTTTATTGATTTTCCTCTAAGTTTATTAAATCTTTCTCTTTTATTTGTATAAGCTACAGTCTTTTCCGATTCACCATCGCCTAATGCTTTTGGTAAAGGAGCAGCACCACCTGTCATTAAAACTAGAAAAAATTTCTTTGCTTTAGTCGAGTTTGGATAGTCCACGACTAGTCCACCATAAAAACCTGCTTTCATAGCCTCAGTAGTAACCATTTCTATTTGATTTGCATTTTCAGGATAAAATTGGAAAACAGCTCTCGCTGTTCGGCTTAAACAAGCATACAATGATGAAAAAAATTTATAAAGTCTTTTTGTTGGTTTGTGTGAACTGCGGTCAGCATTGCAAAGCCATTGTAATGCACTTATACTAATGGCACCATCAAATGTCCCTGCTTTAAAAGGAACTCCATCACCCATATCTCCAAGTAACAGATCACCTTCGACTTCTCTCTCTTGAGCAATTGATAACATTGCTGTGGATATATCAATACCAATCCAGAGATATCCTTGGTCTTCCAATACACTTCCACTAAGCCCAGAACCACAACCTATATCCAAAAGCAAACATGAAGTATCTTCTGGTAAGGTTAACAATTCAATAGCACGCTCACTCATTTGCACTTGAATGTCTATGATTCTTGAATTTTGTGAATATTTTTGAGCTTCAGTTTCATTGTAATATATTTCTGGCGGAGCCTGATGCTCTGGTCTTTTAGATGCCATATTACCCACTTTACAAAAAATAAACACACGTGGAAAATATTATGACAGTTTTAATTAAAATGTAATTCTAACCTAAAACACGACTCATGTCCTTCAGCTTTGCAGCTGTTCAGCAGTGAAAGAAAAGAAACAATTTGACGCAAGATCCCGATGTAAATCGGAAGCTATCTTGATTCATGCAATGAAATAACTGTTATACAGTACTAAAATTCGAAGCCTCTTGATTCTTGGTAGTTAAGGTCCACGTTATTGAAGTTAAAAGTTATGTAAAATAAACTACCATCTATATTTTATCTATATCTACAATTAATATCGATTTCACAGTATTTGATTGAGAGAATATACATACCTGTTATATATGTTAAAAAGTTATATTACATACATATTCCCCCCCCCCAAATAGTTAAAAATACAATTTTTAATTGCAATATTGAACAATAGTCAATAATATTAATTAAAAACAGTAATATAATAACCAAGAAATGATATCAATTTGTATAGTATGGGTATCACTGAAATATTAATCCTTGATAGCATTTCCATGTACTGTATGACGTTGCTGACAATGTGATTTAACTAGCATGAGGAGTATGCTTTATTTTTATACACATATGTTGTCATTGCTGTCATTATTATTAGTCATTGCCCCCCCTCCCCTATTCCTTCCATGGAAATTGTATTTTCTTCATCCAATCGGCATTCTATTCTTGGCAGTTGGCTATCAATTTTTGTTTGCAAGTTCAGTGGATTTTATGTGAAATAATTTATTCTTTGGTGAGTTTTGTGATATAAATTGGATAAGTTCATAATAATTTGCAGAACAAAACGTAATTTTAGCAGAATTATTTTCTAATACGCTTAGATTGAGAACATAGCTTTATAAGAATAGACTTTGATAGCAACGTTGTGAGATTCTTTTCAGAAAAGAAATAGCCTGCACTTAGTTCAGTTTACATAGGATTTCTAAGATTATTTTGTCAACATGAGTTTACAGTGGACCCTCATTGCATCATTTTTGTACTTGGAAATTGCTGTTGTTCTTCTCCTTGTATTGCCTATTACTTCACCTCAAAGATGGCAAAGATTGTTTAAATCAAGATTTTTACTTGCAATAACAAATCAAGCATCATGGTACTTTGCATTTATCCTATTTATTCTTGTTCTGTTCCTTTTGGACGCAGTCCGTGAAATGAGAAAATACTCTAGCAGTGACTCTACTGAAGGCCATTCCCATACACATCTTGATGCTGAAATGCAGGGAAATATGAGACTATTTAGAGCTCAAAGAAACTTTTATATATCTGGATTTTCTCTCTTCTTGAGCTTAGTTATTCGACGACTCGTAACACTTATTTCAGAACAAGCTACACTATTAGCCCAGAGTGAAGCTGCTTTGAAACAAGCTCAATCAGCTACATCAACAGCAAATTTATTATTGTCTCAAAAAGGAGCTGGTGAAGTAGCACAAAATAGCACTAATGAGGCTCATGATAAAGAAATCAATGAATTAAAAGAGAAACTGAAAGAAGTTACAGAATTAAAAGAAGAACTTAAAGCTACTGAACTTGAATTAGCTCGTGCGAAGAAAGATAAAGAAGCAATGAAAAGCCAAGCAACATCACTCGAGACTGAATATGATAGGTTGCTTGAAGAACATCGCAAACTTCAATTAAAGGTATCAACACAGGGTGAGAATGAGAAAGATGAATAAACAATTGTATTTGCCCTATGCACCATAGGTCTACATATAAGTTATTTTAACATTTTCTATTAAAAATCAAAAATATATATATGTATAGGCTAAATTACAGTTTATATTTTCTAAAAGTTTTGCTTAAACCTATTTGTTAATTTTGTAGATATAGCATCTATTTTTGTCTTTTCTAGAGTCAGAATCATGAAACTTTTGTACAGCAGGACATCTATAGACCTAATTTAAAATCTTGCTAAACCTACAAATAACTGCATACAATCTAATTTAAAAAGATTTGAAGTTTACTTCTGAGCTGTAGCCATATATGATTAAAAATGGATTAAATACATTTCTAATATATGTAGACCTAGTACCTAATTTTAAAGCTGTAATATTCTACTATTTTTAATAGATTATTATGACACTAAAATATTAGGCCTATGTTATGCTTTTGATGCCCTGCTGTACCTAAACATTTAGGCCTTCTACCTTTAAGACTGTCACTGTACTCTATAAATATTGTATTTAACCTATCAATGTATATTTTTGTTCATTTAGCTCCATTAAATTTTATAATGTTAAATAGGAGAAATTATGTTCAAGTGTATTATTTAGTTAAAAAATATAATTCAATCAAAACAAAAAAAAAGTGATTTGTATAATTTTTGGGTAATTGTTTACTGTAACTGTAACCTGTCTTCTTGACGATTTAAAAAAAAAATCATGTTCTAGATACCTTATTTTAGATACCCAATGCATAATAAAATAAGTTTTCAATGTGGAGCTAACTTTTTCACTGAAAAATCATGATTTCAAAACTACAGAATTCAATGCATTTATAGATCACCGAAGTCAACAACATTGAGCACGGTCACTGTGTGGATGGGTGACCGCTTGGGAACGCACGCACAATTATTTTTTTCTTTCAAATTTACTTCACCCAATAATATAAAAATTCATGTGCAAACCTATTTTAACACATAATGCACTTAATGGATCTTAGAAAAGTTAAAATTATGTTTTTTTTTTGAAAAAGTTAGCTCTGGTGAACAATTTATTTTATTATTAATAATTAAGATATGTAGAACATGATTGAAAAGACCGGTTGCAGTTACAGTAAACAATTACCATTTTTTGTATTTATATGGTTTGAAGATTTAGAATCTAAATAGCCTATAAACCGCAAAAGTTATTATCTGAATAAGGAATAATCAAATAAATTTCCTACTGTGAAAAAGTATGGTTTATGCTGTAGTAATTCAAAACAACTTTAGTTTACCAACTTTGTATGTAAGTTAAATTGAACTTGGCTATAATTTATGCATGACCTACAATTTATCTTATTCTCTTGGCAAATTTAAATATGTCCTAATTTAATAGTTGTTATAAAATTGTGTTTTTCTGTTATTGTGGGTGGTAAAATACCATGTATCGGTATGTTTAGAGTTAAGGTAGGATAGCTTGGTATCCTATGACAATAATATTTAGAATGGGCCTAGTGGTCTACCTTTACTCCCAATGGTAACCCCCTATTCTTAAGTTGATTGCAACATTCATTTGCAATATTTAATACAACTAGACCTATAATTTATATCTTACTAATTAATATATAAATTTAAGTTGAGTTGGTTCAATTTTTAGTTTGTTGCAATCTTGCTTGTTGTTATTTGGTAGCCCAAGTTATTTCTTATTTTTAAATGTTCAACTGTTAAATTCCCAAATCCAGATAAAGGTCTAGTAAAATAATTCATCGTTTTAATCCTATTTTTAAGATTAACTGTAAGCTATCAACTTTCGCAAATCGATATTTTATAAATATTTGTGAAATATATTTCTTAAATTTATTATTGCTCCTGTGTGCATAGCCTAAGATTATTTTTGACATAAGCCTCCTAATTAACAAAACAAATCATGATTTTCAAAGTTATATTGGATTTATAATTCTGAAATATAATATATTACAAGTAAATTTTACATTGACAAAAATTATATTTTCTTTTTTAAGCATAAATTATATTTTTTAAGATTAATAAATAAAACAAAAATTACTTCAAAATAAAGCTTTAATTGTTAAACTTATTTCAATGACAATATTGTCATATTCAGTGATAAAAAGGGATGTTTTAAGTTTATCAATAGTAGTCGTATTTATGCATTTGGAATTGCACCCAATATTAAACCTGTTGGCTTTGTTATCATTTTACAATGTTATAATTCAATAAAAGGGGATCAAATGCACATGTTATGAAGATTTAATTTTGAACTGTAATAATGGATTTATATTTTGTAAAAGTGATTTGTTTAAATAGATTAGTTTTAATCAATTCTGTCTGTAAGTTTGCATTAAGAATTATTTGGAAATGTGATATTGATTTAACATACAAAATGGTATTGAGCAATTACTGGTATGTCTTTGATTTTGCTGATATAGTAGATTAGCCTTTTGTATTTGATAACATTGCTTGTTTCATTAAAATGTCAAGTTAACAATTAATAAATAGGTCACATAAAAGATAAATAATACTCATTGGTTATAATCTAGGTCTAAATAATTTTGAAATCATGGGATTGATTTTATCTAATCGAAAAAGCTGTGTGAAATTTAATCTAACCCACATTTAGGTGACTATTTTGTAATTTTACAAACTTAGTCTAATATCATAGCATCAAATTTTAAATTTTTATTCAATTTGTTAAAATTAAAATTTCAATTTAACCGTAGACCTACTTATTGTTACGAGGAAAAAGAAAACGCTATATTATATTCCACAATTTTTGTTTGTTACACAACTAGTTTCAATCTTTACAGGTTATTGACAATCTCAAGTCTTAATATTCTTGTTCCAAAATTAAATTCTTTGCATTAGAAATCTGGTTAAAATTAAAATATTTGCAAGATTATTACAAAAAAAAAAAGAAATGGGAGTATTATTACAAAAGAAGGCTCAATTTCTTAAAATTTGGAGATAGTCTTATCACAAATGTTACAAAAAATTACCATGTACTTATGACAAGAATTTTTGTCTCTGTGTCATAATTATGGTATTTTTAGATAAACACTTGAGAATTATAAAGCTTAATTTTGGCTTTTTGTTCTTCTAATATAAAAATTAATTTTGTAGGTCATTATTGAATTTCGATTAATTTATAGCGTATTTTATTTTGCAAGAAGTTCTTTTTATTATAATTTTTATGTTATACAATTACCAATTTTCTTTGGCTATATATTTTGTTACCAAAATTGATTATATAATTTTAACTCTAAAAATGTTGTCTCATTTTAAAGGTTTTTCAATAATCATTTGAATATAACAAATACTAGGCTGTTTTTAAACTAATTTTATTCCAATTATCACAAAATAGTGTAAAGGAATTATTATTCTGTTTGTCTGTCTGTTTCCCTTCAGTGTCAAGCTGTCTGTGTTATATTTAGACTTTAAACAAGAGCAAAGGTTGACTTTTCACACTTTTAATTGGGATTTAATAATTTACCCAATCATTGCCATAAATTTAAGAACATTTCCATTATTTTCACTTGCTCAATTTTTCAATGAATCCTTCTAATTAGTTATGGTTAATTCTTTTTGTAGTAGGCCTATTATTAGTCAAATTAATAATAGAACAATCTTTTTTAGAGTTGGCCATACACTCCATGGAGATATAAATTGTCCATGATAATTTCGTTTTAATTACAAATAACTTTTTACTAAAATAATTAATTTCAATTTTGTAATGGTTTCAAAGGCTTATTACATTTTTTTTTAACAATTCTGTAAATTCTTATTAGCTTATATTATACAGTATGGATTGTTATTTTCTTTTCATCTGTTTAAAAAATTAAAATTCCACTTCTCAAGTTGTTAAGTATATGATTCTCTTTAGTTTCTCATTACCATTGGAAATTATTATTTTTGAAGTATAGATTAAAGATGAAATGTGTATGACATGGAAAGTAAGGTACATTAAGTTATGAAGTATTTTTGTTTGCATTTATTTCCTAATTTCTGAACTCTTTACTCACATTTTAAGATTATGTTAATAATTATTGATATTTTATGTAGATAATTAGAGTAAATTATTTTCAAGATTGTTCACTAAATATTTTTGATTTTTATAGTATTTTGTGCAATTTGGTAAATACTGTGTGCTGCTGTAATAAAAAAAAATTCTCAAAATTTCAAATTATGTGGTTGATTAGCTTATTAATTGATAGATAAACTATATTTTAATTATAAGTTTAAAAAGAATTATTAGGTTATTTTTGTAATATTATAGTTTGTGTATTTAACTTTTTTTATTAATAATTTATGCCAGTGTCTGAAGTAATAATATTAATATGGTTTTTGTTCTGAGTGTTAATAAAAATATGTTTTTAAAGTTTTATTTAATTTTTTTTGCGTTATCCTAATCAGTTGATATTTTACAAGGTTTAAAAGGTTGATTAAATATTTTAACGAAACACAAAATTACAATATTGAAAAATGTTGAATTAAAATATTCCGCTTAGTGGTGTAAAACAAATTATATAATAGTATTCAACAAATGGTTGTACAGTACTAGGTTAATTAACTAAGTACTATAGTTTTTAATAAAATAAAGTATTAAGCATTAAATATTTATGATGATTTTTTTCAGTTGAAAGTTTAATTATTATTTCAAATTACTGCAACTACATGTTTTAAAAGAAAAATTATCTTTTATTTCTGATAATTTAAAACAGCATACGATAAATTCAAGAAAGAAATAAACATGCGAAAAAATTAAGAAAAAATGTTCCTATACATATTTGTTCAAAAACACTGTTTTTATATCTGTCTTTAGGTTTGTTAAAAAATATATATATATATATAAAGTAGGATATATTGAATCAAGATTTAGTATGTGCATGTATTTTTAAACCTATCACCGGTATACCAAAAGTCAAGACTATTTTTGTTCATTTTGAATAGGATGGCCATTTCACAATTGAATGTTTTGTAACATTAATTTTTTTTTATATATATATAAAATAGAATTAAATTAATTATTAAGAGGTACTTGTTAGTTGATAAGTACAAGAAATTAACATAATGATGGTTATAACAGTGTTAAGTGGAATCTAAATTTAATGTGAGTGTTATAAAGTGTTTAATATGAAGTAAAGTTAACTAAATAGTACAGTACAGAATATAAATAAATATAGCTTGACTTGTGAGATAATATTAGATTTTAAAAAACCTCAAACACAAGATCTCACAAAAATTATGTTTATTTAATCAAACGCATTTCAACAACAAAGTCGCCATCCTCAGTGATACATTAGCTACAATAACCAAATTATAACAGTTATAGTTTTGTTATTGTAGCTCATGTATCACTAAGGATGGCAACTTTGTTGTTGAAATACATTTGATTAAATAAACGTAATTTTTGTGAGATCTTGTGTTAGTTTTTTATATAGTACAGAATAGTGCATCGGATGAAAGTGTGACTATATCTACAGTATAGCTATCAAGGCAGTGGTAAAGATAAAAAGAAATGGTTCTTCTTATAAAAGATAAAAAAATGTAATAACCCGGATGAAATTGAATGATTTATAAGAGAAAAAGAGTGAATTAAGTATAATTTATAAAGAAGAGTACAAAATATATTACAAAGAATAAAATACATAAGCGAGGAAAGTATTAGAAACACAATACTTTCTTCAGTAATCTTTTTGATATTGTTGGATCCAAAACCTTATATGTCCACCTGCTTTTAGTGTTACCATTCAAATGTTCCTCCTCCTTTTTGGTCTAACCAACAATATAAAAAATAAAGAGAAATAAAAGTGATTTTATTTCACTTCCAGTAACACTTTAAATCAAGTATCATTAAAACTGTGTCAAAGAATTTCACATCATCTTGGTGAGTGACGAGCATAATAAATTTTACTTCAGAAAAAGCTATAAGTATCAACTTTAATGTAATAGCAGATATTTCTTGTTGAAACTCCATATTCAAGGATAAAATAAAGCAAAAGCTTAAAGTTTCAAATATTTAATAGTATAAATGAGCTACAATTGTTTCGCCTTGCGGCATCGTTGGGCAACTGATAATTTACAGGTATAGACAGTTTCTGTACTTATATAGTACAGGTATAGTTTCCTGTACTTATGTTTAAATAGTTGTCTATACCTGTAAATTATCAGTTGCCTGACGATGCCGCAAGTCGAAACAATTGTAGCTCATTTATACTATTAAATATTTGAAACTTTAAGCTTTTGCTTTATTTTATCCTTGTCTATAAGTATCAGCTTAAAGGAATTCACATGTTTTAAAATCATAGCTATCTTGCCCAAAAATTATAAATAACAAAACTCTTATATCAAATGACAGTGAACATTTCATAAACTTTCAATATATCGATCAAATAATCAAATAATTGATCATCATTCCAATTTGTATTTCACATCATTATCATTTCATAAATTCATCAGCTAAACATCTATTTAAAATTAAGTATTAGTTGTTTAGATATAAAAAATTAGTGACAATTGTGTTATCTGTGTAAAATCCCTAGGACTATATAAAACACATAAACTTTGTATTGTAATCATAACTGTAAAAGCTCCTACTCAAAGGGATAGCCGGTGGAAATTCAGAGACAATACCTGAGGCCCTAAATAATGTTGTAATGTTGTACCCTAAAAATAATTTTATTATGTTAATAAACATCAGTCATATTTATATTTCATAAATTTTGTTTAATTATAACTGGCGCCCCACATTGGGCACCAGTTATAATTAAACAAAAACTCTGAGGTGATGATGATTAAATAAAGAAAGATGAGAGTACAATAATTGTAAAAAGTGATTTATTAAAAATTGTAAATCTACAAGTTCATTTATTTTATTTGTCATGAATAATTATTAAATACAATGGTTAGTCTGAATGTTTCAACCTCGGGTATTGTTCTTAATGTAATTGGATTTAGAATTGTCCTCAGCTAGCTTTTACTTGTACATACAATATTAAAAGAAAGAAAGGATTAACAATAGTTTCAATTAAAACTTAAAGAAAAGAAACTTAATAAAATAGATGATGCTTATAATTTATAAGGGTGATGATTTGGGGTGAATTTATGATATGATGGATGATTGATTTGACAATAGGTAATGATCAGTATTAATAATTAAATAAATTCTCTTTTTAAAGTCTAGTTGTTGGTTCAAGTATAACAATAATTCATAAACACAATTGAAGGTGATTTAACTATAGTTAGTCTTTTGAAGATTAATGAAATTAAGTCACTCACCAACTTCTAGTTACTATTAACTATAATTACCAGGAAGGTTTTTTTCTCTAAAATTTGAAGAAGTTCTTAATGTTCTAGTTATCTCCAACTATTGTTTGTGTCTTCATGTATAACTATTCATAAATATATCACTGAATACTCCCTGTGCAAACCTAAATGAACTGTCCAGTTTGATGGTCCCAGCAAGAGTCCTTATAATAGCTTTCACCTTCTTCTTCCTCTCCTCTGATGAAACCCCGTTTCTCTATTTCTTTTACCTCACTTTTGATATGAATATCACTGCACTTTAATAAATAAATTATATTCACTGTTTATTAAAAAAAATTATATGGGTAACAATCTGGTGAACGAACAATTAATTTTAATGTGTATCTTATGGTCCATGAATGGAAATGGGCTAGTAATGAGAAGGTTTTGGTGACAGTCAGGGTCTTGTGATTGATGGTAAGTTACCCTGAGATGTGGTTTATTTATAACTTGAATTATAGTATCATTATAATCCTTTAAATTATTTATTATAAACTAATTTGGTTTTTTATATTTAAAATTCTACATTTTGGTTTAGTAATTATTGCATTCCATCTAATTGTATTATCTCAGCTGTTAAAATAAAACAGATTTTGTTGCAAAATGGGCTCTAAAAACTCAAAATTTGTTGTTCCCATTTACAATTTTAAAACATATTTGTTTGACTCTACAATGATGGTCAAAACAAATGGTTAATTTGGATGCTTGATTTGACAACCGCTTGTGTGGATAATAAATGATTTGTGTGAAGTGTGATTGTATTCAAAATGGTATCTCATTTGGACAACTTTTATGACATCTACATGATTATGATTTCTCTCTTTTTGTTTGTTTGTATTCTTACTTGCATGTTATTTATCTTAGGATCATTACTAGATTATTATTTATTAGAAAGATCTTTATTACAACTTGACTGGTTTACCTTAGGCCTAGACCCTTTTATAAAGTTTGAGTTGTGAGGTTATGTTTGGTATTTATACATTTTGATAAAAATCAGTTTTCACCTTTTTTGAGACATTGGCAATGATTTTGACACTAGTTTTGGTATTACTTGAATCCGACATTTCAAATAGGCCATATCATATTAAATTGTCTTTTTATAATTCCGTTATTTAAAAATTGAACATTTTTCTTAAACTTATTTATCAATACAAATAAAATTGATTGAAAACACATGTTCATTTTTTAATAGTCTGTATTAAATCATTTTCCATCTCAAGAGACAACTATGAACTTTGGAGCTATCAAACAACTTAGTCACCAAAATAAATAATGATAAACAAATTCTAGAAATTGTGGTTCACCTTGACATAGGCAATTTGTCATTGAGTCAAGATTATGTCATAGGCAGTATGTCAAGATTATGCCTGTCTATTAGACCACTGATGTTGGTAACAAACACTCAAATTACAAACAAATACCAAATTAATTGTTTCCCAAATTGTGTAACTAGAGAATTTTCCTTGCACATTGATTACTAATTTTAAGTACATAATATTTAATTTGGAATTGAACATAATCAAATTTTAATTTACTTTCCTACATAAAAGTGATATACCAAATATAACTTTTGTTTATCAGTTTTTAAATGATGTGTATTATCTGTTTAGTTACCCTACAGCCTGTTTCATTTTTGACTGAAATTAGTGTGCCAAAGGACATTAAATTTCTCCAAAACTGGCACTTTTTAGAAAATTGTAACCAATTCACTTTATTTAGATTATTACAGGCTAGATTTAAGTGAAAATAAATATAAAAATAAAGAATAATTTAATCAAAATTTTGTGTTGTGGTCCTTATGGCAGGTAACTCTAAATTTTTAGTTATTAAAAAAACTCAAGATATAATTTAAAAAACCCAAATTTGTTTACATCCTAACAAAATGTTTTTTGTATGCATGTAGATGTATTTTCAATTAATTGGTTTTTTATTTATTTATTTTTTCACAATCTTGGTTTACAAGTTAACAAGGACAGCAAAAAACCTTTTGCTAGATAAAGTAGTTCAATATACAAAATTCTGGCTGTTCAAAAATAAAATTTAATATAAACCAAATTTATTGAATCTGTCTTATTTTGTAAATCCTTGTAAAACAACTAGAAAGATTTTATTTAGTAAGCATTTTGAAAAAGTAAAATAGTAGCATTTGAATGATGGATATTTGTTAGTTTGTAAGGCTTACAAAATCAGATCAATTCAAAATATCGGTCATAAAAAGAATACATAAAGACAACAATTATTTAGGCTTGATTCTCTAATAAAATAAAAGCAAACATTATACATGTCACAATTTGGTATGTGAGTAGAGCAATTAATTGATTGACTAATCTACAATGTCTAGATAACTGGATATTTCACAATAAATAGGAAAAACTAAAGTGACCAAATGCATCATGATTGTGATAAATTGTTATCATATTACAATTCTAATAAGTCTGCTTGTTTATAGAGATAACAATATCAACATTATTTGACCTTTGTTTTCATTCCCGGCCTACACATATATTGTAATCTCTTCCTATTTTGGTTTCCTTAACAAACAATAATTTTTAACTACCATGAATAGGCCTACATACTATTCAAATTACACATCTCGAATTTATTCATTTTACAAATTTTAATACTGGTAAATAGTTTAACAAAAAATTCACTTACCATTTTTACTTTTACAATCTAACCCTAGTTTTAAAATTTTATATTATGTTCTAATTTTTTCTCTAAATAAATAGTTAATAAAAGCTATAAACTGTATATTGCAATAATTATTGCCACATACAGAATAAAAGTTAGCAAAGAATCGATTTAAGGTCTGTCCAATTCCATAAATGAAATAAATAGTACAACACTTAGTTGTCTTACCCTCACCTTTTCAGTTCCCGGCTATTTCGAATTTCGTATCTTTTTTTTAAAGTATAGGAGTTTTCTTCTCATTGGTTCGTAATGACGTAATGTTTCCATCAACAAATCAGGAAGCGTATTTTAGGCAATACACAATCCGCATCTCGCTATAGTTCTTCAGCTGGACATTTAACTTTCACAATTTTATTTGTATGGGTTCATTTTATAACTGTTCGTATATCACATTTTATATATTAATTACAATTTGATGTAGGATATTTATTAAATTATTCTGTATGATTTAAAATTTAATTATCATCTTTAGATTACTCCGCGTGACACGCCTACTGTACACTTTATGGTACTACACTGTTTGTCAGGTTTTATTCAACTGCCAACTGGGAAGTTAGCTTTCGTAAACGCTGAGCTCTAACGTTAACATTTTCCTAACCTAAAGACATCAGCTGGAAAAATTTCTAATTTTTATAAAATATTACCTATTATTGATGAAAATATATGACCCCCCCTTCCTCTTTATCACTAACAGATTGTAGGTCTGGTCAGACCCTAATTCCCAGATATTCCTAAAGAGTTTGTATTCAAAGTTTCATGGAATTATTTTTTAAATTACTGTAGTATATTTTCAGACTAATGTTTTCAGGAATTAAGAATTGTTAGAGTTAGCTAACTTCATTTATTTATGAAATATTTACGATTTCAGTTCCTCTCTAAGGTGCTGCATTCTTTTGAAATTTTGTGAAACAAATTCATCTTCAAACATTACAACATTACAACATAACCTAGTAAAAATGTGAAATAATTTTATGAACAATTTGGATTTGGACATAAATAGTGTAATAGGTTTAGGGAATAGTTATGGAAGATAAATCCGATTCAGATGACGAATTACCGCAACTTTCCGCAGAAGCGGCGTTAGCATTGCAAGAGTTTATTTCTGAACAAAATGACAGAGAAAAGAAAGCCAAAGAAATTTATGAATTTCAAGGATCTAAACAACTTTCTGACATTACTTTCAGTGAAGACTGGGTAAGCTGAAATATATAAAGCAACATACCTCTAACGACAATATTTTTTAATTAAATGTCATTTATATGACTATATTAGGCTATAGTTTAGGTTTAATTCATTTAACTATTGTTTTTTTGTAGTAGAAAATTAGGTTATGGTTTAAAAATAAATTGAAAACAAAATATAAAAAATGGTAATTTCAAAACGTTAATTATGCATTGAAGTTGTTAAAAAATCATGGACACTTAACTATGTAACTTGTTTGTCATTAATCAGATATTTTTTAACAATGCGAAACAATTGTCAAGTCTCAAAATCCATTAATATTTAAGAAACAGATCCAGATCTTTATAAACATAGACTGGTAAGCAGTTACAAACTTGTCCCAGGTCATTGTACACATTCCTCATAACCCAAATAAGCCTTAATTCCTTTTGTCAAACAGTGTTAGTTTCTTCAATATTAATAGATTATGAGACTTGAAAATTGTTGCGGTGTTAAAAATTATCTACCGTAATTATGACAAAAAAGTTTGTTTACATAATCTTTAGCAACTAAAAAAAAAAAAAAATATAATGACAAAAATAGTTTGTTTGGATGATTTTAGCAATAAAAATCTGGTGGAAGCTTCACTACATAATTACCTTAAAAAGTTGTAGACTAACCCTAGATTACCTTTAATGATTGTTTTTGTTAAGTCCTAAATGATATTTCTTAAATTATACCTTAATGGAAAAAACAATCAAAATTGGTAATTGTGTACAAAGAAAGTTACTGCTTTTTTGGAAATTTTTTTAAAATATGTTCTACATACCTTATTTCTTAATTAATAATGAAATAAGTTTTCAATGCGGAGCTAATTTTTTCACCGAAAACTCGCAATTTCAAAACTACAGAATTCAATGCATTTATATGTCACCGAACTCAAGCAACATCGAGTGTGGTTAGTACTTGGATGGGTAACCGCTTGGGAAATAATGCACAATTTCTTCTTTTTTTTACAAATTTATGCGTAGGTCTGGTAAGGTGGCTATGTATATAACTTTGAGGCTTGCCTGGGTCAAGAGTGAGTGGAAACTGTGTATACACACATCAATGAGCCTCATTAGGGCCTAGCTGACGTTAAGAAAGTAGTTACATACACTGTTGCGTCAGAGAGTACGAGAATTACTATTATCCGGAGGACCAATTAGTTTTTGTTTTTCTTTTATTAAAAAACTAATAAAAATGATAATACAACTTGTGTACGTATATATTATACCAATTATTAGTAAGTGATCTATGTAAAAATATTGCCACAGTACCTTGCAAAGTTCATCCTGTTTAAGCTCAAGATGGCGTCCCTTTGTAAAGTCCAAATGATGCTGTATCCGTTGGAAGATGTTGGCAGAGTTCATAATGTTCGTAGAGCTAGCTAGCGTAAAAATACTTAATTGAATATTATACACAAATCACAATACATTGGTTTATATGTATACAATAGCGAAGACGTTGCACATTGAAGTTAGAAATAATGAGTTAACATAATATAATTAATTAACGGACACAAAAGAATTGTTTTGATATACGAACTGCACTCTGAGTGAAACACTGGGGTTTAGGAGTTTATAAATCACTTAGTTTTCTTCCTTTTAGAGTTGATTCATACGAGACATGTTGTAGCCGACTTAACGTTAAGCCACGGCGTCACTACATACTGATTTGATTAATTAGGAATAATCAAACTTTGGAACCGAGTGGTTTGAGTTAAAAATTGCACAAACAGTAACATTGAGCGAGAGAGAGAATCTTAATTTCGAGCACTGAAACAAGGGTTAGAGCAATTTTACGAGACATTAGGGTGTCTCGGAGTTTTCCCTTATGTTGAGTTTAGCATTGAACGGCTCACACAGACTGGCGTCGGGTCTATACCATTTCCGCAAAGAAACAGATCATTAAACTTTTGACCAATGTCATTATAGCGTCATATATCACGTGTGCGGTAGAAGAGTATTCTGGTCTTGTCGACAAATTAACCTCCCTTCTTCAGATTAGGACTCGCAGTGTTTTAACATGGGAATAAAGCAGGGCATTTTATTATATGTGAAGAGAGCGGAAGTTTGACTTAATGCTTTATGCACTTAACATACACAATTAACATACACTAGGTGTTGGCTCAGAAAACCTGTGTAACAACAGTTTTAAACAAATTGACTCTAGAGTAAACCCGTGATCTACTAATATCATTTAAAATTTCATATAAGTCTCAAGAAATTAATTTTTGGGTTTTAAATTTAGTAAATTGCATGTATTCAATTTTATAATGGGCGGGGTAATTACCACTAGTGATATAATCAACTTATTACTGTTCATTCCAGTTGCCAAATTTAATGAAATTATTCAATTTTAGTATAGGCCTAGTATGATCTCTTTAAAAGGATTAAAGATTATAACAAATCATACACTGTAAAAGGAGTTTAAATCAGTTTCATCTATAGACACTAGAATTAAGGATACTGAATATTATCTTAATTTCTGGACCTTCGTGGAGTATTGTACCATGAATTAGACCATTTTATTAAATGGTCACCTTATTAGTTTGGACAGAAGAAATTATTGGAACAGATATATAAAAACTTATTGGAATCTAAATTAAACTCTAGTGACTTGAAAGTACCAATTGTTATAATTGAAAGGCAGATTTTTCTCTTTTCTGTAGCTTAATGGTCTTCTTTAGATTTGTTATTTTTATACAGGATGGTCATGTAATAGTTAACTGCCTCAAGCTGCTGGAGCAAATTGATTATTTTGTTTATACCTTGGAGTAGGCCTACTTGTTTGCAGCAGGGTGTGATTGATTATTTTGTTTATACCTTGGAGTAGGCCTACTTGTTTGCAGCAGTGTGTGTGATACCACTATAATACAAACTGTAGTCGGAACAACATAATGATGGGACTTGATAAATCAGCATGTTTTAAGCTGAATTTGTTTAGTTTATATTAAATGTTAGTACCTTAGTTGTCACTATTTTAAAGTTTTTTTTTTTTTTTTTTAATATTCTTCACCTTACTGGAGAGCTTTTAAATAATAATACATTTGTTGTACTTACGTCTGCTAATCCAAAATTGTTTCAATGCAATACGGCCGTTTCGACTATTTATTCAGCCATGGTCACATGCGTTATTTTCGGTACTATATATATAGCATATATATATATATCTCGTCAACATTGTTGACATGTTGACGAGGTATATATAGTACCGAAAATAACGCATGTGACCATGGCTGAATAAATAGTCGAAACGGCCGTAATGCATTAAAACAATTTTGGATGAGCAGACGTAAGTACAACAAATATATTATTAAAGTTTTTGTTAATATTTTGCATATCTCTAGTACTCCTGTCTCTAATTATTTGTTAGTTGTTATTAATTTATTATAATATGTCATTTGTTATCTTATTGTTAATTTTTTACTAGATTTATATTCTGTTGTTTGATGTTGCTGAATTTACTAGAGTTGGAAATGTGTAACAACCACCAGCACACATGAAATTTATTTTTGTACCATCTATGAGCTTATTCTTATAATATTATCATTTGTCAAAAATGTGATTGGAATTGGTAAATACTAATACAAAGTTGGAAAAAATGGAACAAATAGTTTTGCATACTACAAAGTAGAGTCAGTTCAATTAGTTGGTTCATGATGAATATTGAACAGTTGATGAAATGATAATTTTAAAATAGGTAATGTAAGTCTGATTATTATTAGTAATATAACCAAATCATTTAATTACCCTTAATTTTTGGAATATTTTAATCAAAATATGTGTACTTCAGAAGGTTGGTATGAATTTTAAATAAATTAATCTTTGTTGCTGGTTTCTTTTTCTTAACATTTACATGGATAAGTATTTTTGGTAGCCTATTTAATTTTGGATTGCAGCAATTAAGCCAGTTTTGGTACGATAATAGCACAACCAATTTTCTTGCTAAAGCAGCAGTGACGGCAGCTGGTGAGGGTGGGAAAGTTGCACTCATCTCTTGTCCCACTTTATACAAAGCTATAAAACAATTGGACTCAACTATTGGTGGTAAGTTGAGGTTGAAGATTAATTGAAATTGCTTTTTATAGGTATAATATTTGTTTTTAAATATAGGTTCAAGTTGGTAAATTGTAGGTAATCTGCACAGGTAAATCAGCATTTTATGAAAGTTATGTTTAAAAAAATGTTTTTGTGTTACACTATGGTTAGTAGAAACTAATTAGTTATAGAGTAAGAACAAGCATTAAATTTATAAATGTATTTATATCTATAGCATTTATACTACAGGAACAGGTTAAATGGTGCTGTTTATACAATGATACTGCTTATCTTTCACATATCGTCCTGCAACCAATTGTTGAAATCTTTTCCATTAGAATATAATAATATAATGTTTATCTCCACATTTTTTTTTATCGACCAGTACTTTTTACCAACTTTTAAAAGATTTATATATAAATTAGTAGACTTTTCGAAAATAATCAGTAAACCTGCAGATCAGAATGTTCAAAAATAAAAGTAAATGCAACTTATGCAGTGAAAATTGATATTTATTTAAAAAAAAGAAGACAGAAACAACAGATTTGATAATTAGTGTAGGCCTGTAGACTAAATATTAATAGTCTTGAACTGAAATGCTAAGCAACCTAAATTTCAAAACTCATTCAAGAAGTAAATAGTTAAGACTCAAAATTTTCAATATATCTTTTGGAAGAAACACAAAAAGTTTTTTATCATTATAATTTATTTTAAATTTGTAAAAGGACTAACCTATATAGGCCTATATATTTGTTACAAAGGAATTTGAAACTAAATAAGGACAATATAATTTGAAATTTTGTAACATAGATTTTTATTATTTCCATATTGCCTTCCGAACTACTGATATAATTAATTAGTTAACATACCCTAAGTCAAAAGTAGTTCATTATTCTTAATAGTATCTACAGCTGTTTTGCCTCAACATATGGCATCCTCAGGCTTAGCACGCGTAAACAAACTAAAAACACGTTCACAACACAAAACTTGTTTGTATATAAAAACACACACAAAATAGTAAACTGGGTTGGTTCTTGTTCTATTGTAAAAATAAAAAGTTATTTTTCCCTGATGTGGCCACATCCTACAACTTCTAATGCTCCTGAATGACTGATTAAGGGTTCTTCTGACGCTATCTCCTATAACCTTGGTCTTATGTGGTTACTTTTGATTATCTATTGTGTATATAATGTAGTATCATAGATACAGTTGGAAGCGAAATGTTGTTTGTCATTCAGAAGGGAGTCCGAGTCTTTCTTCCATTGTTTATAAATAGCATACTCCTCCGTAAGGTTCATTGTTCTTCCCTTCTTTACTACGTGTAATATTTGTAGATTGTTTTCGATATTGCTGTAAGTGTGGTTGCTGTTCATCAGGTGTTCAGCATATGTTGAGGTAATGTTGATGGTGTTATTGTGAGGTAGGTGTTCCTTGTACCGGGTTTTGAATGTTCTTCCTGTCTGTCCTATGTATATCTTATCGCAGTCATTACAAGTCATTCGGTATACACCGCTGTGTGTGTAAGGGTCTCGTGTCTGTGTACTCCTGTTTAGAGTTTGGTTAAGGTTATTGGATGTACCATGAGCTATTCTGTATCCTTGTTTTTTAAAATTTTATTCTTTATTTTTTTATTTGGTGCTCTAAGTGGTGGTTGTACTGTATTGTTATAAATTTGTCTTTCTCTTCAGTTTATTTGTTTGCTTTAGTTCTAATATTCCTTCTCTGTTTGTGGATACATTTATCAATCATGGTGGTATTGTATCCGTTTGGCTATTTGTTTTATAATATTTATTTCTTTTTTGAAATCAGCAGGTCCATAGGTACTGTTAGTGCTCTGCATATGAAACTATTATAAGCTGCGAGTTAGTGAGCTTTAGGGTGGTTTGAGGTTTTTGAGGTTGCATGTATGGTGTGATCGGTCTGGGTTGGTTTTCTATATATTTTGAAATTATGCTTACCATCTGTTTTGATTATGGTGAGGTCAAGATAATTTAAGCTATTGTTTTATTCTATTTCTGCGGTGAATTTGAGTGATGGGTGGATGTTATTTAAGTATGAATTGAACCTGCTGATCTGTCTTCTGGTGCCGTTGAACATAAGGATAATGTCATTTACATATCTATGGTAGTAAGTTATTTGTTTAAGGAATTGATTGGTTTTATTCATTATAATAATCATTTTCTATTTTATTCAGGAATATTTCAACCAGATGCATGACAGAGGGGAACCCATAACCAAGCCTTTGTTTTGAATGTAAATCTCATCATTAAAGGAAAAATAATTTTGTTCCAGGCATAGACGCAACAGCTCTATTATTTCTATAATACTTTCATTGCTGAGTTTCTGATTATTTCTTAGGTTGTCCTCTAGTATTTGGATTGTTTCATTAACAGGAACATTAGTGTAGAGGTTGGTTATATCAAAAGAGGTCAGAATAGATCCGGATTTGGATTGCACTTTTTCAATTTTTGATATTAATTCTTGGCTGTTCTTTAAACTATGATTAGGTTCAAAGGTTACTTTTTTTTCATCAGATTTTCTAAGAATTTAGATAACTTGTATGCAGATGCATTAGTAAAATTAACTATTGGTCTGATAGGGGTGTCATTTTTGTTTATTTTAGGAAGGGCTCGAAGTTTTGGAACTGTTGGTTTGGTCATTTTTATATGTTTCTTGTTAGTTTCATTTATAATGTGTTTACATGAGTTGATCTTCCTGTTAATAGATTTGAGAAAGTCGTTTGTGGGATCCTTCTTAATTTTACAGATATTATTTGAACTAAATAATTCATGGGTTTTAGAGTTTAGAGTGATTCTGTTCATAATGACCAAAGAATTGCCTTTATCAGCTTTGGTGATGACTGCATTGTTATCCGTTAGTTTTGTTTTAATGGATTTTGTAATTCTAATATCATTATTTTTCGTATTGGATTTGAGATAATTGCGCATATTGTTAGCTTTGATGTGGTTTATGGCCTTATCATTGATTAAACATCTGGTGCTGTTTTGATAAGATGTAGGTAAACATTGAATAGCTTCTTCTGCAGAGATAAGAGCTGACCAAAGGTCGTCTTGTTTTGTAGTTAAGTTATGTTTCAGACCTTTATTAAGTAGATCTATTTCCGGTTCATTGAATTCAATCTCAGTGAGATTCTTAATACGGGGATGGAATTCATGTTCTATTAGTTTGCTATCTACATGATTGTGTTTGGTTACAAGGTTATTTAATTTATTGTTCAGGCCAGCTTTCTTCTTTGATATTTTATGTGCTATTCTTTTGTTGATTTCAGATATTAGGTAATCAAATTCAATTGGGGAGAGTTTGCTAGCCAGTTCTAATTGGCATTTGTACAGTATTTCATTTATCTTATCTTTCCTAGCATGTAAACATTTAATCTCTTCTTTTAACCAAGTATGTTCAGCTACAAATTTTGCCTTCCTAGCGGCTTTAGAGTTCATATTTACTCTTATATTAATGTATTTTGGGATAATATTATTTTTGGAACAATCATTGTTAAATTTAATGTTAAGAGAAGTGTAGTGTGATTATATAATGAATAAAAACAATCAATTCCTTAAACAAATAACTTACTACCATAGATATGTAGATGACATTATCCTTATGTTCAACGGTATCAGAAGACAGATCAGCAGGTTCAATTCATACTTAAATAACATCCACCCATCACTCAAATTCACCGCAGAAATAGAATAAAACAATAGCTTAAATTATCTTGACCTCACCATAATCAAAACAGATGGTAAGCATAATTTCAAAATATATAGAAAACCAACCAAGACCGATCACACCATACATGCAACCTCAAAAACCTCAAACCACCCTAAAGCCCACAAACTCGCAGCTTATAATAGTTTCATATGCAGAGCACTAACAGTACCTATGGAACCTGCTGATTTCAAAAAATAAATAAATATTATAAAACAAATAGCCAAAGTCAACGGATACAGTACCTCCATGATTGATAAATGTATCCACAAACAGAGAAGGAATATTAGAACTAAAGCAAACAAAGAAACTGAAGAGAAAGACAAATTTATAACAATACAGTATAACCACCACTTAGAGCACCAAATAAAAAAATAATAAATAAAATTTTAAAAAACAAGGATACAGAATAGCTCATCGCACATCCAATAACCTTAAACAAACTCTAAACAGGACTACACAGACACGAGACCCTTACACACACAGCGGTGTATACCGAATGACTTGTAATGACTGTGATAAGATATACATAGGACAGACAGGAAGAACATTCAAAACACGGTACAAGGAACACCTACCTCACAATAACACCCTCAACATATGCTGAACACCTGATGAACAGCAACCACACTTACAGCAATATCGAAAACAATCTACAAATATTACACGTAGTAAAGAAGGGAAGATCAATGAACCTTCCGGAGGAGTATGCTATTTATAAACAATGGAAGAAAGACTCGGGCTCCCTTCTGAATGACAAACAACATTTCGCTTCCAACTGTATCTATGATACTACATTATATACACAATAGATAATCAAAAGTAACCACATAAGACCAAGGTTATAGGAGATAGCGTCAGAAGAACTCTTAATCAGTCATTCAGGAGCATTAGAAGTTGTAGGATGTGGCCACATCAGGGAAAAATAACTTTTTATTTTTACAATAGAACAAGATCCAACCCAGTTTACTATTTTGTGTGTGTTTTTATATACAAACAAGTTTTGTGTTGTGAACGTGTTTTTAGTTTGTTTACGCGTGCTAAGCCTGAGGATGCCATATGTTGAGGCGAAACAGCTGTAGCTACTATTAAGAATAATGAACTACTTTTGACTTAAGGTATGTTAACTAATTAATAGATTTTTAATAGGTAAATGACTTTTTTTAATATGAAGCATGTAATAATTCACCTAAACTATATGAAAGTATATTGAAATAATTTGACTTATCCATAGTAATCCGGACTAGAAAGAGATCTCAAAACAAGAGATTAATTTGTAAATTTAATATTGTGTATGATATAAATGGGGGGGAAAAAACACTTGTCTTTGATTGTTATTCAAAATAAATAAAGAATAAGTTAAATATAAAATTTGATAACAAAGTGGGTAGATAAGATAATTACAAATAAAAATGAAAGTGTTATTTTTATAATGTATAAAAAAAGAAGATAACTGTAATTTGAGTTTGGAATAAGTACCAAATAAAACTAGTCAAAAAGAATATCTAAACCATTACTTTTCAGTCTCTGTAAGACCTTGTCCTCTTTCACCACATCATTTCCCTCTCTTCTGCTCTTCAAGGCTCACTACAGTCTTGAGGGTCCTAGCCTGCATTTACATCTTATATCATGTAGTCTTGTGTTAGATCCCTTCATCATTCCTATCAAGTCTTGAGCAACTCATGTTCTATTCCAACCCTGACTTATTAGAGTATGTAAGACCTTGTCGACTCTTTCACCACATCATTTCCCTCTCTTCTGCTCTTCAAGGCTCACTACAGTCTTGAGGGTCCTAGCCTGCATTTACATCTTATATCATGTAGTCTTGGGTTAGATCCCTTCATCATTCCTATCAAGTCTTGAGTAACTCATGTTCTATTCCAACCCTGACTTATTAGAGTATGTAAGACCTTGTCGACTCTTTCACCACATCATTTCCCTCTCTTCTGCTCTTCAAGGCTCACTACAGTCTTGAGGGTCCTAGCCTGCATTTACATCTTATATCATGTAGTCTTGGGTTAGATCCCTTCATCATTCCTATCAAGTCTTGAGCAACTCATGTTCTATTCCAACCCTGACTTATTAGAGTATGTAAGACCTTGTCGACTCTTTCACCACATCATTTCCCTCTCTTCTGCTCTTCAAGGCTCACTACAGTCTTGAGGGTCCTAGCCTGCATTTACATCTTATATCATGTAGTCTTGGGTTAGATCCCTTCATCATTCCTATCAAGTCTTGAGCAACTCATGTTCTATTCCAACCCTGACTTATTAGAGTATGTAAGACCTTGTCGACTCTTTCACCACATCATTTCCCTCTCTTCTGCTCTTCAAGGCTCACTACAGTCTTGAGGGTCCTAGCCTGCATTTACATCTTATATCATGTAGTCTTGGGTTAGATCCCTTCATCATTCCTATCAAGTCTTGAGTAACTCATGTTCTATTCCAACCCTGACTTATTAGAGTATGTAAGACCTTGTCGACTCTTTCACCACATCATTTCCCTCTCTTCTGCTCTTCAAGGCTCACTACAGTCTTGAGGGTCCTAGCCTGCATTTACATCTTATATCATGTAGTCTTGTGTTAGATCCCTTCATCATTCCTATCAAGTCTTGAGCAACTCATGTTCTATTCCAACCCTGACTTATTAGAGTATGTAAGACCTTGTCGACTCTTTCACCACATCATTTCCCTCTCTTCTGCTCTTCAAGGCTCACTACAGTCTTGAGGGTCCTAGCCTGCATTTACATCTTATATCATGTAGTCTTGGGTTAGATCCCTTCATCATTCCTATCAAGTCTTGAGCAACTCATGTTCTATTCCAACCCTGACTTATTAGAGTATGTAAGGGCTAGTGGTCTTTATGTTCTTTTCTTCCTTTTTTATATGATGATGATGATGACCTAGAGGTTGTTTTTTGTCTTTAAACAACAAAGAAAAAACTCAACTTTAAAATTTTTCTTTTCTTTGATTTTTACCCTTGATCTCAGGTTTTTTTTTCCTCATTCTCCTTTCCTAATATTTCTTCCAAATCTTTCTTTCACCCTACTTTCTTTTCCATCCTCTTCATCCAGCTCTCTCCATCCTCCTGTTCCATAATCTCAATCTTTTCTCATTCCCTTAATTAACTTACATCTTTCACTTAACAAACATCACCACTGATCTCAAAATAAACTCTTAACTTTGTTTTTCTTTCTATGCTTTTTCATTTTCTTAATTTATTTTCAAACCTATTATCTTTTAAGATAGCATAAAACTTTATGAAGTGTTATAGGGAAAAGTCATAAAATTGGGATTACAGTAGAACCCCTCTAATCCGCCCTCGGGTTGTCCATTACTCTGGTTAATCCGACCGTGCTCGAGCTCGCGATATTGTGCCAACTTGCCGATGACTCACGGCCCGTCTGGCGTCATTCTTTCCCGTTTGTTATCGCTTTCCCACTTCAGTGCTGTGTCATCTCTCGTGTTGTTTCTATTGATTTGCTATAGTACTTGCAAAGTTTATATATAGACTTTTAAAAGTTTATATATATCACTTATTTCACTTTAAAAAAATCTCTTTATATAATATGTAATAAATATTGACTTTTTTCGGATAATCCGACCTTTTTTTCATTCCGACCTTGCCCCCAGTCCCGATGGTGACGGATTAGAGTACTGTAATTAAAATTTTTTTGTGACAAACATGTTTCTGACATACCTACATGACTTTCGTTTTTAATATTTCTTAGATCTTTATTGGATATTTAATTTTGAATATAATATCATTTTCTCTATACCTGAAATAACTTTATGCCATTTTGAATTGAAACAATGTATGTTAAAAGAACAGTTACTGTTGTAAAAAACACGCAAATAATTTGTAATATTTGTTACAGTTTCTCTGCTGGAGTTCGACACTAGATTTGCTGTCTATGGAACAGATTTTATATTTTATGACTACAAATCTCCGTTAAATGTAGGTAGAGAGTTAGCCGGTAGTTTTGATATTGTCATATTGGATCCACCATTCCTTTCTGAAGAGTGCTTAACAAAGAGCTCAGTTACGGCCAAGTTCTTATCCAAACACAAGATTATCTTGTGTACAGGTTTGTTATTAACGAATATCTAATACATATATTCTAGTTATTGCTATTTCTTTTATAGAATTGCCAACAGAGACAATGCAATTTCTAACAATCCTATCCATAGAAATAATCTTCATTTATCTAACTACAGTGTAATTGGGTTTATAAGGAGATTCAAGTACCCGACCAAATATGCCTCTTAAAGATGAGTGTATATAATTTTTTCATATAACCTGTTTTCTTGCCTGATCATAATTTTTTTCAAAAGTGCTCATAAATTTCTGGTGATTCTTCCATACTCTTGAAACTGTGGATGAAGAAAACTTATATTTTAGTAACATCTGAATTTGATAAGGCTAGTTCCAGTTATTGGATAATTTGGATTTTATCACCCGACATTGTGCATTAAAAAATGAACCCATGTTAAGAGTATACTGCTATGTAAGATATTTTGGTACCACAAGACAAAATTAAAAACCCAGTCACTGGCTACTGTGTATACGTTAATTTTTCACCGAATCATCATCAGAAAGACAATCTGCAGTTAAGGAACAGTTTAGATACATGTTACTAGTCCTGAATAAGTCACCATTTAGTATGTATCAACAACTTCTTATCTCTGCTGACAGTTATCTCTTCCATGGTTTGGACTGGTTCTATAAAGTTGGATTTAGACTTTCCAAAAGAGTGCTTGTTATAATAACCAAGTCTATAGTGCCACCTCACTAAAAGCAACTTAATTTATCATTATTGACAAATCCTGCTATTTTTCTCATCATTACCAAGTTTTTTTTTACAAGCAAGCTCGTTTTTCGCGAATTCCAGCATATGTATATTTATATATGTGTTTATATTAGTAAACGGTCTAGATGTCATAATATTTCTTGATTTCTATTCTTATTTGGTTCGTAGACTTAGTTTCATAAGTCATACAAATCGTTAACTAGTAAAATTTGTTAGTAAATTTTAAATTGGTGTCATATTTCAAGCAGTGGTTTATTTGGAATAACTTTTTACTTGTAGATTGTAGATTTACTTGATGTCTCAAATAACAAAACTTTGATAGACCTGTTAAAATGTTGTGGAAATTAAATAGTCCACATTTCATGATTCCATGTTTTTATATATTTACAGCTGTTAAACTAACTTTGTCTGGTTTACTATGGTAGGCCTATGTTTAATAATTTATAAATGGAATTTAAATATAGATAATTCTGTCAACATGAAAATTTGTTTGTCGAAAAAGGATAACTTTTGTTGATAAATGAGTGTAACCTAGGCTGTCCAAAGAAGCTTAACTGAAGACAAGTAGTTGATACAATTGTAGTAATCCCATGTCTAGACCTACAGAAAAAAAAACAAACAAGGAATGATTTCAAACAATATGTATAGAGTGTTAGGGGAGTTAAGTCAATTTGTAAATTTATCTATTCAATTTATGCTTTAAGAGCTTTTAATTAACAATCAAGTTACTTTAGTTTGCAAGTCTGCGTTCTTACAAAACTATTTTATTTTACCTAAGGTAGGGAGGGTTGCATTCTTGGTCGTACTTAGCAGTTATTTCTATAACGTGGCAATGGGAATACAATGACTTAGCCAGACATTTTTATAAAAACAAGAAATCTCCCTTTTATTAAAACTGAAAACAAAAACATTGTTATGTATAAACAGACAAATTACTTAAATCTAAAAAATCAATCTTGTTATAATATAAATCATCAAACATGTGCTCAGATCCAGATTAAAAGTTTTTATGTCTTTTTCTCACTACAACTCATCCCCTAATGATTATTTATTGTTTATGTTTATCACTTTACTCACGAAATACCAGTCCATATCGTGTTAGTTTCATTCAATACCAAAACTACTTAAAATCATCCATCTTGTCGTGGAGACTTGAGTCTGTCCAGCCGTCTCATAACGTGACTGTATCACCCTGACTCCTGACAAAGACTAACTAAGGCACGCTTCCTTCTTGCTTGGCAAGACGCTCTAGCTGAGGCTCTTGGGAAATATCTCTGGGGTTTAATTTCCTGCTAGCACGGCCTTTTGCAACGTCTGTGTTATCTCACGCGCACAATTTGAAATTATGTTTTCACTTGAATAGTTTTAAACTGTTTATTTGTAATCATTAGGTTACTATTATTGTTGATTTGAAGATCGTTTAAATACATTTTATAATTACTTATTATTATAAAATACTTATTATTTCTATTATTAGTTCATATTTATTTTTAATATTAATAAATGTTTTATTAATTACTGGTTGGAGAGTGTCCCATGCTTACAAGAGTCTTAAAAAAAATCTAACTTTTAGATGCAAAAAAATTTCTTTTAATAAATTAGAATTGTTAATCATGTTCTAAATATTATTCTGTTTTTAGGATCAGTGATGGAGAATTTAGCCAAGCGTTTGCTGAATGTAGTTAAATGCCAGTTTATACCTCATCATCAGAACAATTTAGCAAATGAATTTTACTGTTTCTCAAATTATGACTTCGATAAATCTTTACAATCTGTAAATTGTAAATAAATTTAATTGTTTACGTTCATAAATTATGTTTCTTGATGTTTTGATTTTCTTTATCACTGAAAATGTTATACGATTGAAAGTGAGTCTTGTTTGGGTTCTAGAATATGTTGATAAAGGGGAATGAGACAGTGGATAAACTGGCAACAAGGTTTACTGAGAAACCACCAGTAGGTCTAGAGCCAGTTAAGGGAAAGAAATGCTAAGGTAAGATGTTTGCCTAGGTCTGCAGGCTAGAAGTGGTTGTTCTCCTGACCAGGTATAATTACCTCAAAAAACACTTTCATCTAATTGGGGTTATTAGGTGATGTGCACTGCTAAAGGTGTTAAGGGAATGTGGAATCATCTTTTCATATTCTTCGTGAGTGTGATCCCTTGACATTACTGAGATACCAGTATTTATGTGAAGGTTATCCAGGTACTACAGTAGAGTCTCGCAAACTCAGCGTAATGTGAACCGGAAGTGTGCCGAGTTTGTAAAATGCCGGGTTATCGGGAATAAAGGCAAAAAATAAATTGTAATTGAAACACCAAAGTGGCGGTGATATCAAACGACTTTGTCGATAGCGGTATCCCATTGTCGGCGGCGTAAAAACACCGCGGCATTGGCACCCGTCGGTATAACAGACATTAACCTGCAAAATCGTTTGATGGGCCGCTTTTTTCCCACGAATCAATTTAGTATACATTATGGAAAATATAACATTTCTTTTCAGTTTTCTTTGACTGGTTATGATCTACGCACAGTATATACAGTAAATAAAAATGAGATCACAAAAACGGAAGCGTGTGTTAGTTTCGTTTGAGACGCGGTTAAATGTGTTAAAAAGACTTGACAGAGGGGAATCTGTAAAAAAGCTTTGTGACGAGTTTAACGTGGGAAAAGTACCATCAACGATTCGAGCGATCAAAGTAAATGCCCGCTTTGGGATCTGCCGAACTTTTACGAACATCGCTGTTTCTAGCAATATTTTTTTTCCTGTCAGGGTCGCCGAGTAATCCGGACTGCCGGGTTTGCGAGACTACTGTAGCTGTATATGAATTGAAGGTCTTTGAAAACTTCTGCATTTCGCTAAGAGAGTAGATCTGATGTGAACTGCTGCCTGGTTCATGAGCCACAGAGGACCTCGTGGTTTAGGTACAGTGATCCTGGCTGCAGGTTTCACAATTCGAGTGAAACCAGTAGAAAAAATGTTTAGAAGTTTTGATATAGATATTCAAATGATGTTGGCCCTCTTACTTCATGTAATAAAAGCCGTAGGTAGTAGCACTCAACATTGTTTGGGGTGAACTGTGTATACTCTTTTTTAAAGAGTATACATGGTCTTTTTAAAACATGGTCTTTTAGATCCCTATTTGGCCGGGGACAGGAACACCTTGCTTTCGTCTTACAATCTTGTTTGATTTCCAGATATAGTATGCTGGGACCTTACTGTAAAGAACCTGGCAAAATCATCATGCTGACACAATTCAAAAAATCCCAAAAGAGTTGTTTATTCTGTCATTTACATTTTCCGACGTGAAATACACTCTTTGCCCATTTTCAAGATGAACTACAGGGGGGGGGGGGACCGTTCGTGTATAGGAAAACAAAATATTCTCCAAGCAGCTTCAGAGATACTAACGTAGCGATCTGTTTCATCTTGAGTCACTTCGTCATGTTGGCCATTTAGAGAGAAAACTGCCTGGTCACTGATTTATTGATATATTTACACATGTATTTTATAGATTTCACCGAATTGCAAAATTCAACATTTATGTGGGCATTGAATATGCGGGAGAGGACAGGGTTGTATGGTACCACCCAACTATTGTCAACAGTCACGTTGTTAATTTTGACAGTGTGTCCACCATCACTCGAGGTTCGCCTGTGGTATTTCGGATAACCGTCATCCCCAGTTTGAGTATCCTTAAGAAGTGGCCATGGGTATTGTTTCCTGTACGACCCCTTATCCATACATGGTGACTTAAAGTTAAAGGTACCACAGGGACCATGAATCATTGTGGATTTTACAATGTCATGAAGTTTTGGATCTGTTTGGGGGTCTGGGATTTCAGCACATATGACGTCATCGATTTTGTCTGGCATTATTCTTTTCCATTCATACACATCTGCACGTAATGTCAAAACTATTTTTTAGCACCCTGGTTTTGGGTACACTTGCTCTGTAGTTATCTGAAAATGAAACCCTTCGTGATTGGTTGATTTTAATAATATTAGATTTATAAATACCAAATAATGATATTTCAGCAATCTTTTTGTTTTTAGACTCTTCTCTCACTCAATAGGACAGTGTTTTAAATTCAACTGAGGTTAACATAATGCCAAAATGAGTATAAATAGAAAAAAAAAATATTGCTTATTGAGTATATTTGAGGTGCATATAAACCTATTATTTAAAAAACCGAGGATAGTACGCTACAGCAGATGAATTTGATTGATACAAGTGTCTAGCCAAGAAAGATTAGAAACAAAGGACAAAGTAGGATGGTATAAGGACAGAAGAGTTGTATTATAAATAACTACAATATAACTTCTTACAACCAAAACTTTGAGTTACTTATAAAAAACAGTTTAAATCATCAAATCTTTGCTTTCTATCCTAGCTATATTACAAATCAATATTTTATTTTTAATAATTCAAAACAGTTGCTAATTGCCGTAAATTATACACCAAATTCGGTTATAATTGTTGGTAAACTGCACATCAAACACCAATGGTACCAATCTGGAAAATAAATTGAATCGTACAAAATAATATTGAGATCAAAACAGTAACGAGAGGAGGAAGTTTCAGAATACTGTGGTTTCGGATAAAGAAGGAACTTGGTTAGATGGAGGATAAATATAAAGGATGAGGCGGGTCAAGTGGGTTATTGATTGAAGAAAGACAAAAAAAAAGTGATATGTACAATACAATAAAATATTAGATTTTGGAAAATGAAGACGGACAAGAAAGATGAAATAAATGTAATGTTAAGATATGTACAACACATTAAAAGGTCCTAAATGCATTTTTACTTATATTTGTGTATTAGCATTACTGAGATTATATTCTAGCTTTTAGCATTTTTTAAAGCATATTTTGTAGTAGTTACAGACCTACAAATTTGGAAACAGGTTGATTTTATCATTACCTTGGTCAAATTAGTTAATCAGAGAAAAAAACAAATAGTTAGCGGGAATTTTATGCATACTATATTACAAATTTCAACAGAGAAAATACCACAGCTGCAACAAAAAAATATATAAAAAAGAATAATAGTAAATAAAACACTTTTATTTTTTAGTAACCACAAATTTAATGAAACTTGCCGACCATGGTTCCGCTAGTTACAGTATTGTCAAGGTATTTTACAAGAATAAGGAAAAAGGTACAATACACATTACAAACATAGCCAGGTAATCCCCGTTGTAGAATTGAGCATACTAGTTTCTGTATTGGTACCTGCTAAAAAACTGAACTGAATTTTACTAAAAAATTTAGTCTTGCGCAGAAAGGATAAAAACCTTCACTTCATAGATTTCTCCAAGATTTTAGATATAGATGATATCAAAGATATTGGCCTATTTTGACCAGGTAACTGTTCACCACCATTTTTATAAATTGGTATAACCACGGCTCTTTTAAGTTTCTTAGGGAAAATACCGGAGATGAAACTTAAATTACATAAATATGAGAAGACATCAGACATCAGAAATCAATTCCAAGACAGCTTTTAAAGCTATTGAGCTTATTCCGGGAGCTTTATTATTTTTTAAAGTTGATATGAGTTTTACAATTTCAGCTGGGGTTACTGGCTCAATAAACATAGACCGTTCTAGAGAAGCCATGGCAAAAATATCCATGATATAACTACAGGACTCAAATGCAATACCATTTCTAATTTTTTCAACCATACTTACAAGGTATTTATTAAACATATTCGATAAATCTAAGGAATTAGTAAGAATAACTCTATTCTCAATTCCTAATTAAATTTTGACAATTTTTTTTCTTTTGTCCAGTAATTTCATTAATGATTTGCCATTCCTTTTTTGAATTACCATTACATTTTTTAAATAAATTATCAAAATAAAGTTGCTTTTGTTTTTTAATTTCAAAGTGTAATTTTTTTCTAAAGGATTTATAAAAACTTATTAATTTTGAATTGTTTGGATGAAGAAGGGGTTATTTTCATCTTTTCTCATAAACACCGTGCCACATCTTGTTTATACAAAAGTGTATTTCCTGAGCTTCTTCGCCTCTCTCGCCATAGCATAAAGACGACTAGCCTGAGACAGCAACTTGTTGATTCCAAGAAGTCCTATATTCTGTGTCATAAGATCTCTCTTGGTTCGCTTTTTCTTTAGGAACTCTTCCTTGTCAATTCGTCTTATAAACTTAAGGATGATGCCTGACGGACCTCTTTCACACCTACCCAAGCGATGACAGTTATCTACCATTGCTTCAGTGACAGTAAAATGTATTGCTTCCCTAGTAAAATGTATTTTTGTACTACTTCTAGAACATTCTCCCCTTTATATTCCGGAGCTCCTTGTATCTCTATACAATTAATACGGGTGTAGTGTTCCACATCATCAAGTCTTATCTCTAACTTGATCACCTGTGCTTTAAGTTGCCAGTTTTCTGAGGTTAGTTCCTCTATTCGCTTTAAATACTCTTCTACCTTCACTGTCTGTTCATCAATCGCTCTTTTATTGTCGTCAATCTTCTTATGAGTAAGATCCGAAGCTTCACTGAGGTCAGGCTTTGATCCTTCTTAATCTCGTTAATGACCACCATTATGTTTTGCAGTGTACATTGTGTTTCATTTACAGACGAATCCAATCTCATACTCTTACGCCTTTCAACAGAATAAGGCCCGCATCTCCATATTAAAATCTTCCATTATAGCATCAATATCTGCTTTACTCATATTTTGGCAAGTCGTGTGAAACACTTTAACGCACTCCTTGCAAATTATTTTTAGTTGCTTGCTTGAAGTAACTCTTGTTGTGTCATACCACAAGCAGATGACATGGTAGAATGTGTAATAGAAAAAAATTTAAAAAGGAAAAAGACATACCGCATGATTAAAAGAAAACCTAAACAAATTAAAAAAGTTCTGCAACTAGAATGCAAAAAACTATTTAAAACATGTTTATATAGAATGTACTAAATTAAAAAATTGCAAGAAAGTAACCAGTTTATGAATTCTTTGTCTCTTATCATAGAACTATGCGAACTTAAAACTCTGACCAAACGTTATCTCCACTGCAAAACCACTCTCAATCAATCCTTACTCGGTGGACTCTGAATCTGACTGATTGCATTTGCATTCAATCTAATTGTATTATCATAATAAAACAGATTTTTATTGGTTTAGCAGTTTTCCGTGCCATCATTGAAATTTGCAAAATGGCCTCTAGTCAAAACTCAAAATTTGTGGTTCCCATTTACAACCTTAAAACATAATCTCGTTTGACTGTACAATGACATAAAACAAATGAGAAATTTCGATGCTTGTTTTAACAACTGCTTGTGTGGATAATTAATGATTTGTGTGAAGTATGACTGTATCCAAAATGGTATCATCTCATTTAAACGATTTATATGACATCTATGTGGTTATGATTTCTTTCTTTTTTTATTATCTTAATTTCTTTGTTTTTTTTTTTATTTACAGTAACAATATTTACAGAAATATAATTACAATTTATAAAGTTGATACAGTTTATAAATTAAACTTCATTTATAGATAATTTTTGAATTGTAAAAATAAAATAAATGGATATGTCTCATTTTTATTGCATCACAACTAGTACACTTTTTAATTAAAACACTTTTGTAAATTTGTATATACAAGAAATTTATTCAAAAAAAATAATTTGGGTATAAATTTTGGCTAATAAATAAAAATCGGGGTGGATTTTAAAACGCTACTGAACACTGTTGTAGTAAATATAAATATTTAGAAATTTCCTTGAGCTTTAAAAAAAAAAACAAAAAACAAATTCTATTTAATAAAAAACCTATCAATGATACATGAACTTTCACAATTGTCCATACCAAAAGCGCAAAAAAATTAACATTCTAAGAAATATAAATACACTTTTGTAATATGATACAAAAATGTTAATGACAGCGGCTAAATTATGTTTTTTTTACCATTACTCGTTAACCACATATTCAAAATATCCGAATTTTAGTCCATACTAAATCAATTTTTGAGACATATCCTACATAAATTGTCTTCGATAAAAATACTAATTTTCAGACAAAATATTTTTGAAATAACACTTATTTACATGTTACGTATAAATTTTTCTCTTTAAATATTATACAGTTAAATACATACAAGAGATTTTTATGCAATGCCAAAGTTTGTTAAATGAGTAACATTAGGCCTATAAACATATTAAAAAATGAATGTTTTTTAAAAAAAATTTAACTAATAGTATAAAAAACATTTGCTTAAATAGAAAATATAATATAGTTCAGAGAAAAAACCACCCCATTTCTCTGGAAGAGGAAAAAAAACAGAAAAAAAACCACCCAGGCTCCCCTAAAGGCATAGCCCTCTTTAGGATAGCCACTCCTACATTTTTCGAAATAGAATATGGTAGCAGTAAGACAAAATTAACCTAAAAAGATATAGCTCCTAAAACAATAATTATAATTTACAAAGAGTTTTCTTTACCTTTTTCCCAAAAAAATATCGGCGAGCATTCTACACAAATATTAACAATTTCACATGTTCTTACTTATAAAGAGAGAAAAAAAAGTAAATATCCAAATCATAATAAAATTGACACATATATTCTAAAACATCTGTAAGAGCAATAATACATAAGGGTCACTATATATACTATTCAATAACTATTACCTACATACATTAAACAAGGGTTCAACCTCCTCCTGTTCAAAGAGCCAACTTTTCAATTTTCGCAAAAAAAAATGAAATTGAATTTCCACTTTTGATGTGGCCAGGCAGAACATTAAATAATTTTGGCCCCAGGAAACAAAAAGTCTTCATAAAGTAAGTTTTAAAAGGTTTAGGCATTGCAAAATTTCCTGCACTTCTTAACCGTACCCTCCTCTCATCAGACCTATCAGAAAGTTGCCTGTTTCCACTTTTTATAAAAAATAACTTAAGTTCTTTGTAAATGTACAAGTATCTTAAAGGTAATATTCGTAAAGAAAGGAATAATGGCTTTGAATGTTCCAACCTACTTTTGTTTAGGATGATCCGGACAAACTTTTTCTGAATATTACTTATAGGTATTAGATTACTAATGTAAGTCCCTCACCAACTATGCAAATCATACTCTATCCTACTCTGTACCAAAGATAAATAAATCATACGCTTAACATCCGGAGGACACATATTTCTAAGAAAATAAAACACTTAATATACTACCCAACTTAGATTTTAACTTAGACAAATGGACTTTCCAATTCAATTTAATTCATTGTTAAGGAATACACCCAAATATTTTATGCAGTTACTTGCTTTAACAACGAACACGCATTTTTGCAAAAAATTCTTTCACGCGTACAATTTGAGCAAGGATATATTATATCCTCCGAGAAGTCATATCTTCCCTTTAATATAAAATTAACATAGTTCGTTTTTCCACACTCAGGACCATACAATTTTTCAAAAACCACCACCTAATGGCATTTTTGTTTGTTTGTATTATTACTTGCATGTTATTTTTCTTGGGATCATTACTAGATTATTATTTATTAGAAAGGTCTTTATTACAACTTGACTGGTTTGTCTTAGGACTAAGCTCTTTTATAAAGTTTGGTTTTGTGATGTTGTGTTTAGTATTAGTTTATTATTATTATTTCATTAAAACTAGGTTTATTTTAACTTCCTTTAAGTGTGTTTCAAGATCTTTTAATGTACAATTTCTATTATAATTATTTACATAATAAATAAATAACAAAACAAAGGTAGTCCTATGTTCTACAACATCACAACTATATATTTAAATATGCAATTTGTAGTTATATTGTTTCTGTTTAATAAATTGATCTGGTTGTTAGGTATTTGTCGTATAAATTTAAATCTTTCTTTATGAAACACATTATAATATACTGAATGTTCTAAGATAGCATTGTATTTTAATTTTGATATACTTGTAATTAAATGTGGTTTATGTTTTTGTGGTTCGATCAATTGTTTAACAAATCTGCCAAGGGATGTACAAACACAGGAAAGAAAATATGTGATTTCCTTAATATTTTTATTTTGACGTTATACAGTGTATGAAATGTTTTTGTATTTTGTTTTGAAGCATTTATAAACAATAAAATAAGTGTGATTGATAGTGGCATGTGTAACACCTGTAGCTGGATAGAAAATGAAGAACCATTACAGGCTTGCTATTTGCTGTCAGACTTGGTATTTACTATTTGGTATCCACTAAAAGTAATACATTAAAATTTTTCTATCAATCGCTGTGACTAAAGCTGTGACAGATATTGGAATAAAGGGATAATAAAATAGGTATTTATATGACCAACTGGTCCCATTGACAGAAGCATATTTTGTTAAACTTTGTGCAGGATTTTTCCATTACATAATAAAAGAAAGTTTATTAGTAGGATGTGGTGATTTTTTTTTTTTTATGATTTCAGTTTCTTAACTATGCGCCGGTATGTTTGGGTTCAATGGTATGACTATGTGTCATTAGCAAAAAGGGTCCATGATTCACCTGAGCAATGAATAGACAAGTTTTGACAACTTCTGTGGGTTTTTTTGCAGTTTTGTGTCATAATTATGTGTACTATTTATGTCGTTCTAAGTTTTTTGAGGGAAAGTCAATATTGGGGGCCTAATGGTATTTTTTAATGTCATAATAAGTGAACTGGATACATGACCCCATAGCAGTTTTGCAACATGAAAACAGGGCATCTGTACCGTGTATTTTTCACTAATGTTATTTAGTTTTTTGCTAATATTTATATTTAATTATCTTTTGTATTAGCTATCCATTTTTTAAGAATAAATCAAAGTTGGCTTGTTTCATGTGCTGTTGAGAGAGATTAATGTGGACTCCCTTGTGTATAGAACATAGTTAAAGTTTACCAAATATATTTTCCCTCCATCAGCACTTTTTATCAAAATAAAGCAATGGCAGGTGAACCTTCAGTCACATCACTTCATTAAACCAACCTTTACGTTGCAACATAATGAAATAATAATATAACGAAAAATAACCAAGTCACTATATAAGGGTAACAAATAGAGGCTTTATTACACATTTACTGTTTCAAGGTCTTGGGCACCAATATGAACAAATCAAGTGTATGCAGTTTAAAATTTGTGCAGGTCTCATCAAGACCTCAAACTAGGTCTCATCAAGACCTAGTTGCTGTAATAAGACTAGTGATACACACTATTATGAGATCGACTAAACCTCTGTAATAGTTAGATTCCATAACAGGGCTGGAAATGTACATTGATGGAAAACTATGCCTTTGTAAGTGTGACAACTTATAAACCAGGGATAATTTGAAGATGAAAGTATGATGTAAAGGTTATGGAGGAGAAAATATTTACAAATTTAATCCCAGACTAAAAATAATGTAATTTACCTTGTTATAAAATCACAGGAATTCATTATGGGCTGCTGTCAGAAATTTTAAAACTTCGTATTGCTCCTAAGCTAGCAAAGGTATGATATCTTAATTTATTAAATTGTAATTATTCTAGAAATAATATAGATTTGCAAGTAAAACTAAAAATCTGTATTTTGTTTGAAATTTTGAAGTTATCAGGATTTGGATTTACATTATTATTCAAAAAATGTAAATTACAAGTGAAATCTCCATTTATCCCTGGATTTAGAAACAAAATATGGTACTATGGATTTAAAAAATATATAATTTCCACTCATAGCTCAATTTTCAGGTGTAAAATTTTTCTGGGTGCGGTGTAGAAAGTTCAATATACTTTAATCAAAAACAAAACACGATTTTTAAAGGGATTTAAAAATTTGCAACTACTGTATGTTCATAATATTATTTGGGTGACAGTTAAATTATTGGGGAGAGTTATACTGTATTACAAAAATAATACATATTGTAATTTATGTTGAAAGTATGAAAATACTGTTGGTGGAATATATAATGTACACATTAAACAAACAAATCACGTAATTTAAATTTCAAATGATTTACCGCCAATGTTTTTTCTGTAGAGCACCAAACGAATCCAGACGTCGTTGGTATCGAATGTTCCTCAAATCATGACTTACAACAGAAGTGCATAGATACTATATAACCGGTCTTAGTTATTATTCAAACTTTTGTTATTTTTACTACAAAAAATATAAACACTATAAGCCTCAACAAATTGAAGTACCCTTTCAAAAAGATATATTTGATTTAACATGACATCAATATTTACTATATCGTAATTAAATTTGTTTTGGTAAAATAAAATAACGCATTATATATTTAGTCTGAAAACGGACTGGTATTAAGATTCTATATTTTTGTATTTAATTTAAACATATTATTATATTGTCTTAGGCCTATTGCTGTTTCAAATGATTATTTGTAACTAATTGGTTTATATTTATTTTTCTAGTGAGCGAGCCAAACGTCATATCCTAGATCTTGTTCTCTGACGTCATGCCTTGCGCTGTGATTGGCTGGTAGCAGTATTGATTCAATTTCGTTGTTTTCTGCTGCAGAATATTATCGTCTGCTTCGGCAGAGCTCAGTAAAGCGAGGTCGCGGTGAAAAAGCGAATGGAAGTCGTCAATAAATGTATAAATGTAATTACTTATGTTGTGTTTCTTGTTAATAAGGTGTTTAATCCGTCTTTAATAAGGCGAAGGTAACGTAAATCGTAATGTCATGTTGTGAAATATGCCCCGATCTAACTACACCAAATCCAAATGAAGCGTGTTTGAAAGAACGAAAGTGGTGGTGCTTTTTGCTATCTAGTATATTCACATTCTTGGCAGGACTTGTGATAGTACTTTTATGGAGAGTTTTCGCATTCTTTTGCTGTCGTAAAGAACCCGAATTTTCTCCAAATGATCCGAAACAAAAGGAACAGAAGGCTGCTCGGCAGGGCAAACAAGAGTTCGAGGGGACTTTTATGACAGAGGCGAAAGATTGGGCAGGGGAGTTAATTTCGGGTCAAACTACCACTGGAAGAATATTGGTAAGTGACATTTATCATCTTTTAAAAAAATAACTCCTATTATTGCATTACACTACGTTTTTTTGCTTTGGTTTTGATTGATTATATCTGGGTCAACCCCCCACCCTGTTTAACTTTGGTAAGGTAAGCCTTTGGCAAAGGCCTATTTGGGCAAGTACATGGTAACTATAAAGTTTCTACATGTCAACAAATTTAATATTGTAATTGTTCAATATAAAGTAAAATTAAAATTTTCATATAACAAAAGTTGAAATAGAATAGCCCTAGTTATAAATTAGATTTATTTCGGGGAATCAATAAACTCAAATTGATGTTATATGGTGGGGGAGGGGGAAGAAAAATAATTTTTAACAAGTTTAAAACTCAGTTTTTAAGTAAACCTCATCCAAGTTCATACTTGTTTTTAGTTTTCAGTATTTAGCAAGTCTTTTCATGCTGTCATTTAATTATGAATTATTAGATTAGAATTGGATAACTTTTTGTTGTTGTTTTTTAATGGAAAGAAATTTTTAGTGTTTATGAGTTGGTATTTATTTACTCTTTTGTTTTGATCTGTATTACAAAATGTAGTAATTAAATCATGACTATTCATCATTCAAAATTTTAATTGTTGGGTAATGATATAACAGGTTCAATCATTTATTGATTTGGAGATTATGAAATATGAGGTTGGCACCAAAGTTAATACTGTTTATTTATATTGCATTCCCAAATATTAGCCATGATGAAATAAATAATTTTTTATTGCTTCAATAAATAAATATTTCATCATTGTTGTTTTTTAAATAATTCGGCATTGTTGTTTTACAAGTTGTAGCTGTCTGAAACAATTGAAATATTAAAAGTAGCCTATATGTTATATACTAGAAGTTGATACATTATTAAAAGTTAACAATGAAATTAAAAAGTTTGTATATGTTTCGATTTTAGGATAAACTAGCCTATCACTTTCTCATATATCAATGTTATGATCCTAGATGAAGAACGTTTTAAGGCCTAGTATAGGATAGTGTTGTTAAATAATAATAATTATGAAGAAGCTTAATAATTATTCAAAAGTTATCAATATTGCAACTAGGTCAAAAATCATATAATTATTTGACTGTATTGTTATAGACAATTATAAAATTTGTCTTCAAATGAATTGCATTTGATAACTTTTTGACATCATATTGTTAAATCAAGATTATACAATCTTGTTAGTAAATTAAAGTTCACTTTTAGATAAGCAAGTTGATTATTTATTAGCCTAGTCTACAGTTGGTTTTTTTATCTATAGTTTTCAACAACCTAGTTTAATTATAGTATTCATTATTCTTGTTCATAAATTATATTTACATTATTTGATTTTTTTAATAATTCAAGTTGTTAAAATTTGATTTTCAACTATAGTTAGCAAAGAATGATTATCAATTAAAAACAATAAATTGTTTTCTTTATTTTTAATTAAGAATGTTCCACAATATTTTAAATTAATACAAACATTTAGTTGTTCCACCTTAAATTATTGAATTTATATGAAATTTTATTTTACATAAAGTAGGTACCATATTCTGAAGAATTAATTTTTTAGAGTGAAAGGGTCACTTTAAAGGTTTCTATTAAAAAGAAACTAGTAGTTACAGATATTCACATGGATTTGACATCAGTAAAATGCCACATTGTTTATTTCTGATTTTGTAAACATTCAATATACTTTCTGTTAACTCATATATGTGGATTCAAGAAGTTATTGGGTGTGACAATTATCCTCCAATAACAGAAATGGATTTAATAAAAACTATTCAAATCGGAATTTATTACTCTGTGATACAAGTTAAACATATTTTTCTTAAGCCTAGTTTCTTCAAAGAGCATAGTACTAAAATATAATAAACTCTTAGCTTGGAACTGTTATGCACTAAAATTTGTCTAAAAGTGCAAACTCACATTCATCGTTTGCAGGCCTTTTAAATATTTGGATGGTTAATTTTTTTTTTTTTAATTTGACCTATATTTTAAGTGCAAACTTGGTTTCAATTTCTCTGTCTACTTATGTATATAAACAAATTTATATATTCACAAATAATGGCTAATGTTTGAATAAATTACACCAATAATATGAACAGTCTGTCATTATAAAACATCATTATAAGTGTTTAGTATGTGTTCTATGGTGTTTATAAAATATGGTTATGTAGGTCAAACCAGTCTTAAATTAAAATAAGCTAAAACTAGTTCATGCACATGAATTTCTGTTAATGTTAGACATTTTTGTATATTTCCTGTTATCTCTTAAGATTTTTCCATTTTTAAATTCTGGAATAAAATAACTTAATGTAGGCTTAGTTAATTTGCCCGAGAATCTAAATAAAATGGTGATAGATTACATATGAGATCCATTAAACCCACAGCCCCAAAAATGACTCCACCATATGAATGAAAAGAAAATTTAAATCATTGATGAGGGAGAATATTTGATGAAATTCTAGTTAAAATTGATTAATTAACAAAGCTGTTAATATGGAGACACACACAGTGGTAGATTTTCAGTAGTAGCAGAACTTAAGGGGGGGGGGGTTAGGGGCTTAAACACTTATAAAATAAAGGCCAAGGAAAGAGGATAGTAGGGGTATCTTTCCTGGCGGAAAAACTCTAAAGGGTTCACTTTCAGTGACTACAGGTTTGGCAATCCCATGATACCTAGTTGGAGCTGCAACTTCATTTTGTTTTAAATAGGTTAGATTCCTCTCTTTCAACTTTCTTATCTGGTCTCCCTTACACCAACTCTTGTTCTCTTTCAACCCTCTCACTATTAAAGTATTTGAGGGCTAGAGGTCTCTATTATTGTTTCTTCCTTTTTTTTTTTAGGCGATGATGACTGTGTGATTTTCACCTTTAAATGACAAGTGGGAAAAAACTTGGAGAAAATATGGTATAAACAGCATTTTTTTTATTTGATTTATTTTATACTTTTCAGTCCGTTTTAAAAACGTGGTATGCTATGTTAAAACATTTTTTTTATATTTGATTTATTATTTGATAATTAGAAAATAAAAAATAAAATTATACTACAATTTTGATTAAGTACAACTTATTGCCACAGTAGAGAATTATTGGCCAAGAAGATTATGGGAAGCAATTTAAATTATAAAATCCCTACATTGCAAACGGGGATAAACATTACAAGTTTCCTGATTCTTTGTAGGAATTGGAAGGGAGGGGGATAGTTTACTATGGGAGGGATTAGAGTTACAGCATTAGAGGTGTGTGCAACATCCTTTCTCATCTTGCCTCTTTCAAACATTTCTCTATGTTAAAATGTTTACATAACTTATTTTAAATTGATTAAACCCATTTTTTATATTTTAAATGAAGATTTTAATATTACTGCACGCAAATTTTCTGTGTGCTCTTTACAGCCTACTGTGGGCTACGTTACACAATTTGATCTTTCTTCTTACGCCAGGACATTTTAATTTTCTAGTTTCTCTTCATTCTTTCCTCTTCTGAAAACACCTACTTAGGTTTTTGGAGTTTGTTGTGAAATCATCCACCTCCGTAATCTTTTTCTTGAACTAATCTCTGTCATCAGCTTCTTTCTTTGTCTCTCTGATCTGTTAGAGATTTCTAAGAACTTTTTTTATTCACAGAATTGATGTCTGTATTTTTTAAATTTTTTTTTGGTACCAGAGAATCTTTTTTGCTAGCATTATCCTTTATAGGTGTTGCTGGAATGCTGGCCTTCTTTTTGACATCACTGTTGTTATTTTCTCAAACTTTTCGTATAGTTTCTAGTTTTAAGTAAAAGTAAACTCTCCCAATGCTCTTTTCTTAGATTTCATGATCTTCCTAAAACAATATATCTTTCTTTTTGATCTCTGTTAGGCCGATTGCTTCAGCCATATATAAACATTCTGGCTTAACCACAGTACTGTCCAGTGTCTTTAGTTCACTTGGTCTGAGAGCAACTTAATAACTATATTTTTCATGTTGTTTCCATCTTCCTGGAATTTCCATCTTCCATCTTCTTGTCTTGTTCAGAGTAATTGTCTCTCTTAGGTATTTGAGATTTTGAACTTTCCTGATGTCCTCGTACTTGGTTTTCATAAATTTGTCTCATTTTCTTCTCACCAAACTTATATACTCTGACTCTTTGAATGATATTTGTAACTAAGATTTTTATGCAACCTCCTTCAGTATCTCAATTTGTATGGTCGCTATCCGAAAACATTGATGTACCTCATCTGCATAATAATATGTGAAAGATGCAAATTTGTTCTTACAATTAATATTTTTTCCTATCTATATACTAATGCCAGAGAGTTTCTTTTTTAATTAGGTACTTTCAGTTAATTAGAAAATCAAAACTAAAATATACTATAAATCAGTATTTTGGGGGGAAATTGGCAGGGGACAATACACTAACTAACAAGTGTGTGATGGGAGATTTATATCTTATCAAGGGTACCTTTGGGAGTTAATATTAGCATAATATAAGCAGTCCTAGCCAGTTTAATCATATTATTATCTACAAATTATATATCTTTTCAGGTTGTTATAAAGATTTTTTGGTTTGGTGCAATATATTTGTCATTAGTATAAAAATGTATACTAATATACAAGAGTGAGATTGCATGGGTTAACATGCAAATTATCCAAGTAGGGACACACAGGTTCCCATGTGTAATGAATATAAATTAGATGAGGGAATGAAATTCAAATTTTAGCTAGTATAACTTGTCATTGTTGTTAATCTAAATATATATTTTTTGTTAAAGTTGACAAATATTTAAAATATTATAATAGAATTGAAAAGTATATTGCTTTCTTTTTGGAAAATGGTTAACAATTATCTTTGAACAAAAATGTTTTATTACTTTCAATATTTTCTTCTATGGTGAATTATGTGATAATTTTATTATTATTATTATTTTTTTTTGTAAATCAACAGTTTTTGATTTTTAAAATATTTTATATATTTTTTTAACCCCTGAACTTCCGCATAACTTTTACTGTCAGAAGAAAGTGTTTTCAAATTGTTTATTAGATTTATCTTCAATTTGATAAGAACCTTTCAAAATTTCATTGCTTTTAATTTCTCCTGTTTTATATACATTTGTAATCAAATTGAAATTCTATGAATTTCATTTTTAGTTACACACAAACTTGTGATAGAGGTTTATTACATTTTACATTTTCTACCTAGACTGACAAGGCTGATTGTTATGATCGATGGGCAAGTTTCAATATTATATTGTTTAATACAATGTGTAATATATATGTTTAATATAATGTGTAAGAATAAGCATATGGAAAGAATTTATGATTATAAAGCACTATTGTCCATCTCGTCCTAACTTACTAGAATAAATCATTTCAAAATACATAAATATGCTTACATGTAAACACATTTCATGCATATCAGTCCATACAAATGTCTCATCCCCTCTCTTTAAATTTTGACAAACAAAAAAAAAGTGCTATTGTTAAACTTTATAATACTAAAGAAGTAACTTTTGACATAATTAGGTAACAACTATTTTGGTGGCTTCTTTAAGGGCTAAGTAAAAATTTTTAAATGGTAATCCCTAACAAGTTATACAGGGTGTTGCTCAATTATGTTTAACTTTAGGCGATTATTACTTGCTTCAAAATAAAGAAAACGGTTCCTATAAACATATGTCCGAAAACATTTAATTTCTGATCTATCCGCCATTTTGTTTTTTCACACAAAAATTATACCATATCTTTGGATATAGATAAGATATTGAGTTTAGATTTAGTATCACATATTTTCCCCCCTCAAGTGTATAACAAGAAAGACTTTTTCATATATTTTCAAAATGGCGGCTGTTAATATTTTTTAATTTTGAATATCTCAAAAACCATTAAATTTAAAAATAAGAGACAAAGAAGTGTCCTCTATTAAATGCCAAACTAAATTTTTAAAAACAATCTGTAGGACAAAGGTTAAATAAGTTATTGATAAAAAACTAAAAGTATAATTTTTTTATAATTGTCTACAACATTCGATACCAATTATTCTTATTGTTATTGAATTCCACCTTATATAAAGAAGGGTTTGTATTAGTACATATTTTATGTCATTTATTTAACATTTATGTCTAAGGAGACTAAATGTTATAAAACAGGTGATAGTTTTAAATTAGGTTCAAAACAATTTATGTTTAAATAACACAACAATTGATTATTTGTAAAAACAACAAAATGGCGGACATATGGGAAACTGTAAGCATTTTCGCTTATGAGTAACTTTTTTTCCCTTTTTTCTTTTTCTTTTTTTGCGACTCAAGTAATTACCACCTGAAGTTGGGAATATAATTAATTAACAACCTGTATATCATTTTAAAGAGAAGAACGAATAGAGAAAAATAGGTGTACTCCGTGTTGTCCATCTAAAATCGAAGTGAATAGAAATTTAATATAGAGTCATGCACTACTATTATTTACTTAAATTTGAAATATGTTTGATTATAAAAGAGGCAACTAAATTTGAGAACAGTAAGTTCTACCAGTTTAGAAAAGTGAAACAACTTCCAGTTTGCACGTTTTTTCCTACTCCTTATTATCTTTAAAATGATGTAGGCTACCACTCGAAAGATTGCTATTTTAAATTTTTTAGTTGCCTCACTCCCAGTAAAGTCAATTTTAAGATAGAGTCAATTTCCTCTATACCTCTATATGTGATATGTTGGCTTCTTTAATTCTGTAAAGTTTCCTAATAGCTTATTTTTTGTATTCATTCATTTTTAAGAGCGAGGAGCGAGGCTTTTGAGATATATTGTGTTTTGGGTTTAAAAATACGAAGATGGAGTGATTACTTTTGAGTAAATAACAGCAGACACGAGCATACACCTACAGTATAGGTTAAAGAAACAATCTTTTTGCAACTAAATTTCCCTCATTTAAACTAGGGCCACCCAGACGGTCTAGTCAAAAATTTTAAAATAAGCCTATAATTTGTATTATTATCAGATTTCATATAAAATCACATTTTAAGATAAGAAATCACATCCTAAGCACAACTGCCAAGGAGAATAGTGAATCTCAAATGTAGTTGAAATTATAGAATCAGCGCTAAAACCAACCACAACTAATCCAAAAGTTTTAAAGAATAAAATTATTAGAGAAATCCAACCGATCTGGTTAAAAATGTATAAAATGACAATTTTGTCCATAAAATCGGACCTTGATTTTTCAAAATTAAAATAAAATTTGCAACTACACTAATTCAATTTATTTAATAATTTTATTAGTTCTTCAATTAGCGCTGTGGTGATTGCAAACAATTTAAAACACTGAAACCCCTACCAAAATTTGTGTGTGGTGTGTGTGTGTGTGTGTGTTTGTGTTATTCTATCAAACTTGTAGTAGGGGTTTCAGTGTTTTAAATTAATAGTTTTAAGATGATTTGATTTGTTGATTTTATTTTATTTTACTGTCACATAACATTTTCATTGAAGATAGCATAAACTATAAATTACTTGATATTGTAAAAACAAATTTATACAATTATAAGGTAGGTTTTATTTCTAGACCTGAAAATTCTATATTTGAACCACGTTTTTGATCCATGTTCTTCTGAATAGTTCCTTGTTTAAAAAAGTAATAACAATAAATTCGTCATAAAATTTGATTTTATATTGAATTGTGTAACATATATTATAGGTTTACAATTGAAAATCTTGACACTTTGGAAAACCTCTTTTTAGTTGAGGAAACTTTGGTTGCGTACAGAAAAGTTTGTCTATTTGGCTGATAGTTGTAGCTTATTTTTTTGTTATTATTTATTAAAAAATAATATGCATATTTATATATTCATTCAAAATGGCTACCACCATCGTTCTAGATATCTACTATTAAACAATTTAAAAATATTTTGATGTTCTCATATCTCTCCAATTTAGATTTATATATTTAACTGTGTGTTGGAAGATTTAGTAGTCTTATTCAGTTTTGTCTGTTTTTGTGCATGTGTAATACTTAATGCCTGACAGTACTAAGTAGGCTTATATTTTTCATGCACTGTATTTTGAAAATATTTTAATTACATTGTGTGAATTTTTGCAGTTGTTAATCTGTGCACAAAGTTAGTTATTGGGTCTTATGGTTCTAAAAATTGCAATCTGTGCACGGGATATTGCAACACTTTTTTCCTCATGAGATATTTATGGTTATGTTGTTTTTCGTCGAACATACTCTGGTTTGCCTTAAAAAAACACCACCATTTCATATATATATAGATGGAAAAGTCAAAATTCTATATTTTTCAAAAAAGGTCTACATGATTGATTAAATTTCAAATTAAACATTACTCTAATTATTTGTTTCTAATACGGAAAATTTTAAAAGCATCAACAGAGTTCCCCCAAAAGACTACTCCATCTCTCAGCCGAGAACATACATATGCAGAGTAAACTGATTTTATGGTTATTACGCTGGTAATCCTTGAAATCATTCAGAGAACAAAGCAAGTAGATGCAAGGAAATCTGCAATCTTTGAAATGTGACATCTCCAATTAAAATTTTCGTCCACAATAACACCAAGAAAATTTACATTAACTGTGTTTTGGATTTCTTCCTCACCTCTAACAATAATTGTATTTGGAGTTGATTTTGATTTAAATTGTATTAATTTAGTTTTTGCTACGTTTAATTTCAAATTATTTGCAATAAACCAATCATTGGCCTTTGACATTGCCAAAGTTGCTGATACAGCTAAGCCTACACTACTTTGCCCAAACACCTTCAAAGTAGTGTCATCAGCAGATAATACCGATTTTGCAGGACTAACGTTTTCAGGTAAATCGTTCAGATAAATTAAATAGAGTAAAGGCCCCAAGATTGAACCTTGAGGTACACCACAAGGTACATGCCCCCAAGTAGACTCATAGGAGTTGAGAGAGCTGTCAGTATAAACTACCTTCTGCTTTCTGTTAAATAAATATGATTTTATCCAATTATTTGATTTACCCCTTACACTTAAAAATTAAGTTTTCCCATTAAAATGATATGGTCAACACAGTTAAAAGGTTTTGACAAATCACAAGAGACTGATATAACCTGACCTTTTCCATCAACACAATTTATAATCATATCCAGGAGAGAAAAAATAGCAGAAGAGGTAGAGAACCCCTTACGGAATCCAAACTGATTCTTATTTATAATATTATATTTCCCAAGGAAATAAATTATTTTAGTCATCATTGATTTTTCAAATTTTTTTGAAAAAACTGATAACAGTGCTATAGGACGGTAGTTTGTTACATCTTTACTACCACCCTTTTAAAAAAATGGTCTTATAATAGTAAGTTTCAAACTATCTGGGAATATACCTGATTCATATGAATTCTATCCCACGAGATGGGAAAGCGGTTTTGAAATTAAATGTGCACTAGCCTTTAACACGGATTTTGGGATTGCATCCCAGCTTATCGACTTCTTGTTTTTTAAATTTATAATAATTTTGTAAATTTCAAACTAGGAGTGGTGGGATAAAGGAACAAGGAGTTTGGAACTCCATTTATACTTTACTTTAAGAAATGACTTACTTTATTGACATCTGCATTAATCTTCAGATCACTTGTAACATTTATAAAAAGGTGTGTGTGTGTGTGTGTGTGTGTGTGTGTGTGTGTGTGTGTGTGTGTGTTTATGATAACTAGAACAAAAGGAGTATAAATTTGAACCTAATTTAGAGGGGTACCAAAACACATTATTTACACTTCCTATGTTTGTCTATCTTAAACTCTTGTGGCTACTGCCTAGTACGACTTGATATAACAATAAATAAAACCACAGCTACTGTACACTTGTGTACAACGTACTCATAAGGAGAAATTTATAAAAATTAAATGTTTTATGGATACCTTGGATTTAATTATGATTATAAAGGTTGGAATGCTGATTACCTTAAGTGAAAAACACATATTTACCCCCCCCCCCCCCACCCCACCACTGGTGGCTCAATTCATTGTAATTGTAAAAAATCCAAATTCTGTTTAAATTTAACTATAATTCACACTGATGCATATACATGAAAGTTACGTCAAGTTCTAGAGGAAATCTTTAGGAACAAAACAGTGTAATTTTTTTAATCCTTTGAAAATTGGGAAATATTTTATTAATTCATAAAGTAACGGAGGGGAAGTTTATATATTTTTGTCAGGAAAAAACAAGCAGTCATTCAAAAATAACTTCAAATGGAAAATAAAATTTCTTTTGTGTAGTTTTATAAAACTTACTATTTTAGTTTTTATTTGAATTATTTTTATAAGATTTCTCTTCTTGTTCACGTGGAGCATACAGTTTATTTCTAGTTGGAGCATCTTGCCTTCAAATCATGCAGTATCTGTTTTACGTGGCCGCCATTTTAAAAATAGAATAAAATAAAAATCTTAAATGTAGGGTATTTACCTAGATTTGAAGAACCTTATTCCTAAGTTTCATAATGATTGATTAACACGTTCGACTTACTTGATTAAACTATAGAATGACTCATTTTTTTCTATAACCAACACAAGTTGAGATTGTATTTAGATTTATCTCTTTTACATTTTGTAGGTATTAGTATAGGTTAAGGGCTGGATGAGGACTGCATTGAAAAACAAATCTTTTGGCTGGAACTTGATAGGAGAATATTTACTCAATTTAATGAACAAAAAATAAAGTTACAAAGAAAACGTTTATTCTCTATTTTTATTACCAGATTTTTTTATCACTTTTAACTTTATACACGGTTAACTAAAGCTTTTGATACCAGATAAAAATTAATCAAAATGTAGTTAAAAATTGTGATAATACAGCTTCATTTCTTTGTTCTTCGAAATCAATAAATAATTTCTTGTTACTTCAGTTCCAACTTAAAATTTGTTTTCCGATGCAGTGTAATGAAAGCTAGAGAGAACTGCTACCATTACTCATAAGTAAGTAAACTTAAAACATGCTATCCTTTAGATTTTGTGTCGTCATATTATTGATGTGTGTGAAATTACAATTTTATAATCCAATACTTGTAACTCTTGTCTTCCCAACTTTTTCATTTTGTACATTTCACTGTTTTAAAAACTATACGTCAATATAAATTTCAATATTCAAATCAATTTAATCGTTAATAAAAAAAAACAACAATTTTGATTAGTGTCTAGATCAATAAATAAATGCTTTATGTACAGAGTTTATTGAAATAATATTCTCACTTATAATATTAAAAGCTAATTAGTTTTTTATTTTGTTTTAGTTATTCAGGGTGACCTGGGAAGGAATGACCAAACTTTGGGAAAGTTTCAGGAGTTGAAAAGAAGAAAAACAGTTCCTATAAAATCTATCCAAAAATTCTTCATTTTTTAACTTGTCCGTTTGACATTAATTAAAAATTGTCATTAATGAAACTATAATTAATGATAGTCATAGCAATTATAATTTGTTCATTATAACTAAATCTGTTCTTTAGATATTACAATTTTAAGAAAAGAAAATGCAACTAAAAATTAATATTTAAAAAGAATTTTTTTCCTCTTTATGTTCTTCGGAAGATATTCCCAATGTTTGGCCATTTCCTCCTAGATCATTTCGCACAATTAAAACAAAATGAAAACAAATTAGTTCTTCGAAGTAAGTGTTAAAATTATTTTGATAAACCCAGTATTGACTAATGTACTGTACTTTGTAGATGTTAGATTCATGGCAAAAGTCAAGGTTAGTTAAAATATTTAGTCAGAATTTTACAATGTGTACTTTTGTTTTTATACCTAGAATCCTAACTGTGAAACGAGAAGTAAAGCTGCCTTCAGAGCTCTTGCACGTGCCAGGCCCATGGTGAGCTTTTAAAACCTTGATGTCATAATATCATCAGAAATTAATGTCCATTCATATCTTTTTTTGTTATTTTTTGATTACCGTTGTGTTGTGTCAATCGAATAAAAACTGATTTTTGCGATAGGCCTAATCGTAATAAATATTTGTTAATTTAGATTTCTACGTAAACGAGGTAAAACAAGAAACCCAGCTTATAATTTTACTAAAATACTAAACAGGTGATTTAAAGTTCCTCTAGTTAGATCTGTTGATTAACAATTTGAGGTTGAAAATTTAAAAACAATTTCTTAATAGATTTTAATGAAGTTTTATTACTAAAAATATTTGTTTATTTACAATTCCATCTACAATATGTCAAGGTCAAAAGAAAATATCATTATAGTTTATTATTATTATAGTTTATCATTACCTAATTTATTAGCTGACTTTATCAAGACCGAAGAGAATTTGACCTGATGGTAACAAATGAGGGTTGAAACTCGCTAAGATTTCAGTTAAATGTAATTAATTTAGAATGTTCTTAATAGAAATGTCTAAATATTAATCTGAAATAGTACTAAATAATTTACATGTTTGAATAACATGTTCAAAAAGGACCTACATAAACTAATGAGAGAGCTTAAACACTTTATTAGTGTATGAATTGAATAGGAATTGATAGGAACTAAGTTACCAAAGATTTATAGAATCTCTACGAGTCAATAACTTTTGGGATTTTTTTTTCAAACAAGATATACCATAGTACAAAAATATTGTTTTACAATTTTAACTTTGTGTTTTAACTAAATAACTAAATTACAAATAATGTTAATAACTCATTTGTGCCAAGATTTTAGTGATTTACGCCTATACATAGTGATTTCTTTAACAAGTTCTAAAATACTAAATTTAACTCAAATTGTCTTAATTAATGGAGAAATTAGCCGGAGTGGACATAACAGCAGAAGCTCAATAGATTTTTTCAAAGACCTCAAACTAATTCCCCTCCCGTAATAGGTACCATACTTTCTTTCTATAGAGTAAAGTACAAATTGTAACAAAATGTTTAACATCCTTTTTTATATAACTTTAAAGCATTGACAATAAACTAGTAAAAGGATTTCTGGAAGAGTTCCAGGTAATTTATTAAACCACAGTGTCAAATAATGTAAATTCTCTCCATGACTTTCAGATAAAAACCTAAATTTTAACACTATTTTTTTAAAGAATTTTCTATCTGTAGAATTCAAAGTAATCTTTCCAAAATTATTTTCAGCCTGTTTATCTTAATGTTTTAAATAATAATTAACAACACATATTTAAACACAAACAGTGTATTGTACAAAATGAAAAATCTTCCCCCTGTAGTTTTTGTTAAGGATTTCTGAATACACAAGTAACAATGTAGAATCGGAAGGGCTTGTATTAAAATGTTTGTTTCTAATCCAACTTGTTTGAATTCAGTTCATATTGTAATACTCCTAGAAGTGCCAGGAGAAGTGAGTATACAACTAAATTAACAAATAACCTAACTTTGCTCAGCATTTTAACTCTTTCTTCTTTTTCTTTGTAACTTCTGCCGCAATCTTTGAAATAAAATTACATCTGCTTAGATAGTTTCAAATCTCTTGCCTTTTCTTTTTCTCACATTAGGCCATAACAGCATTTCAAAATATTTAAGCCTCTTCTTTTTCCCTGTTTTTGTTTTTTATTAAGTGCATACCATTGCCAAATTATGCTTGTTTGTTTAATGTATATTTTATTAGACTTTAATGGAGAATGCAATATGAATGTTTCTGTTATAAAATGTGGCATGCAATTTGTATTTTGTAGTTTTGTTTAATGCACTTTATGGTTGTTGTGTATTCACTTTATTAATCTTATTATATTTTGAATAATATTAGATTTGATAAGACTCTTGTGAATATTTACCTACATTCCACTTGGATTTGTAACATAGGTATCCTGTTACCCAGTCAAACATCAATCATAATTGGCTTTTTGTACTCAAAACTCCAGGACAATCGGAAGAAAGGTTAGAAAGAATAAAGAAAGTGCAGTCTTATTCCAAAGTAAAGTAAAACTTAGTAGGGATATCAATTTTTCTCTTTGGTTAACTAGACATAAATAAATGCCTTATTGACCATTGAAATCTCTCTCTGACCAGTCAAAACCTCATTTATAAATAAATATTGAGTTTGACTTGTGAGATAATATTAGATAGAATAACAAGATCTCATGAGTTACAGTTTAGTTATTGTAGCTCATGTATCACTGAGGATGGCGACTTTGTCGTTGAAACACGTTTCATTAAATAAATTTAATTTGTGTGAGATCTTTTGTTCGAGTGTTATTCTATTAAAAACCTCCACAATAGAGGTATACATTATCTGAGCAGAAATAATAGGGTCCAGTTTATTGCATAACGTAAAACAGCTAACTTTTTTCAGATTTAAAATTTGGATAATATACTAATTTATAGATTATCACGATAAACCTGCTAGGGTGGACTTACCAACATTTAGGTGTTTTTGGGTTTAAATTATTTTTTAAAGAAAGGAATTTTTGTGGTTTAAAGGTGAAAACCCATCTCGCCATCATTGTTTTATCAAAAAACCTAAAATAAAGATCATTAGATCTTCAATACTTGAATAACATCAGGTTCGGAAGAGATGAAGAGTTGGTCAAGAGGACCCTGATAGGGAATATGAAAGAGAGGGATCTAACCGAAGACTAAATGAAGAAAAGTTTATAACCAGCTAAGTTACCTCAGGATTACCTCACCCATACCTACTATTGAGCCCCTGGGGGGTTAAAGAAAGGAAAGGAAAGGGTTTTTGTTAATTTCCCAGCATAACCATTCATCCATCCCATACAGGAATGCTACATTGAATAAATGTCTTCCCGAGTAATCGCAAAAGAAGGCTAGTAAAAAAATTACTTTTCAGTGGAGTAGTATGTGCTTTCACAATTGTTGTTGGGTTATAATTTTACATTTGTTTAACTTGATATTCAAGTCCAAATTGAAATTAATACTTCTTGATTAAACACATCTCGAGCTATGCTAGATGTAGATCTGCAGTGAGTTGCAACCAACCAGGTAAGTTGCAACCATCATATAATTGAAATTTCTCTCTATAGTTGCCTGATGGTGTCACTAGAAATGTAGCCAAGATAGGGAACTAGTATGTCAGGAACCTTCTGGAAATCTAAAATTAGCAACACAAACCATGGGCGTCATCACCAGTTCATTAATGGGGGGGGGGGGGGACATATGCCAGGTGTCTGGGGGTATGGAATTTAAAAAAAATTAAACTTCTCAAAACATCGTTTTTATGCATTTATTTATGAGTTTGTAACAGAAATGTAATGTTAAAAACCCTAGTAAAGACAAAGCCCGATCTTTACCTTTTAAGGTTTTAAGTAAATCATTCGTTTTTAGCAAAAATATTTTTACATCTCAAATATTGGGGGGGGGGGGACGCGTCCCCCCGGCGATGACGCCCATGACACAAACAGTCAAGCTACTCCATGTATTAAAAAAAAAAAAAACAACATTATTATAAAGAAATACTAAAATCAAATGCAACTGAATAATATGTGACTATTCCCATAATCCTTGAGACACTGTACTGGAAGTTATTCTTGCTTTTATGTTAAATGAAACAGAAATGTATTTATATACATTAGTCTAATATTGTGAAATAAATCTATCAATATGTTTATACAAATATAATTTAGACACAAACCCAAAATAATAATATAGAATAACTTTCTAAGAAGTATAATGTCTATTACAATAACTCATAAAATTATGTGATAGGTCAAAAACAGGTGTTAAATTTAGTATATGGCGATATTTTAGCCATATGTCGAACTTTTTTTTTCGACAACCTAACTACCTGCCATTATATAAAAACACAAAAATCCTATTTTTGGAACTCATTACCCAAATAATTGGTCGAAATCTGTAGAAAAATCTCGGTTCATTATGTGTAAAAACAAAAAAATCTGCAATGGTGTAAAATAAAAGAAGCAATTTCTCATAATCGGCTCTACAGATTTCATTGAAATTTTGGTGAAATGTGACGATTATAATGACGTAAACCAGCGTATAAAATGTAAATGATAGAAAATTACCAATGAGGAATATTTGCCAAAAAACTAATACTAACTTTGGCTGCCGTCATTTAACTTGATTTTATATTGTAATATTCATGTAATGAGTTTACGGTACAGTTGAAGTATATCTAACTGATTTAAATAATCTACAAAATTCTAAGGCATCCATGCCATGGTTGATTTTCACTTTTTTACTGATAACGTCAGTATTTGTGTTTCGTTAAAATTTCAATTGTGAATGGGTGTTTAATATGAGAAAGTGTTTGCAATGTTTCGCATAGTTTATTTCAGCTAGTGATCTCTATAAAATATGTCTAGGTCATAATTGGCAATGTAGTAAAAAAAAACATGCCCCGTCCTTTCGTGTTTATAGTCACTTCACAGGACATAACCTGTCGTAGTGTCGATTCTGTACATTTACCGAACTAAAAACAGATAAAGTTAAATATTTTACTCGTCTAACGGGAATAAATGTTCTCATAGAAGCGCAGAGAATTTCCCTGAGGTCTTAAATCTACGAAAATATTGATGTTAAAGCAACGTATAAATAAATGTGGTTTATTGAGTTGTCCCCGTCCCCATAGAATGTAGGCCTAACCTCTAAATCCAGAATCAATACTTAACATTCTGTGCCTTGTACTACAACTGCTTGGGGTGATTTCCATTTTATATTTATCTACTTTTACGATTTCTAATATAGAAATTCTAGATATTGCAATGTATCGAACAATCTTGGGAAGATTCATTTGATATTGTTTTATTTTCTCTGCAATGTAAAATGTGATCGGTCAAGAAGTCAATCTCTTGTTTCACTGTAGTCTACGACATATTATACTATATACTATCGTTATAGTTTATTTTCAGAAAATTGTAATTTTCTGTTTTTTTTTATGACATCCACCTTTAAATTTGGAGATGTCGAAGAAATTTTAAAATAATCCCGTTATATGGCCAAAATATGTTAAACTTCAATTTTGAATAAAATATGTTCATATATTTGGGCTGAAGATCATTGTTTAACATTTCCAAAATCACTTTTTTGAACTCTAGGGACATCAAAACGAATATATCCGCAAAAAACTCGACATCGATACGTTGACTAATATCATAACTCATATCATAACATGCGCGCACACACACACACACACACACACATATATATATATATATATATATATATATATATATATATATATATATATATATATAGTTGTCCTGCCTTTGAAAAACACGCTCAGAGGGTACTGAAGTTGTGGGTATACATAAATATTTGAGTTGTAATTTATATAATTCAGGTAACATAATAGACTACCTATGTTTTGCCCAAAACTCAAATGGGTCTTCTTTCCTGTTAATATGAGGAAGTTCCAAACACTGTTGCAAAACTAGTGTAGCTGTAGTCATTTTGGTTTTAACTTCTGACAGTTTTTTGTCGTAATGAGACCAAATTGACAAATTGTCATTATTCTCATTATTTTCTGAATCAAAGTTTTCCTCTTCATTTTGACATATATCCTGACCTATCATATTTATTATTTCGTCAGTAATCCACGTTTGGGCGTTCTTAGCGTTATCATTTAATCCAAACGCTGTTTTTTTAAATCGTGGATCCAAAAACGTAGATTTTGCTGTAATTTTATTAGTTTCTAGACAGCCTAAACGTTTACTGATACCTGTAATGTTAATTAAGGCTGTTTGAAGACGTAAACCGACTTCTGTTTGTGGACGCAATTTATTTAATTTGTGCTGGAGGTCACGAACTAGAGGAATTATTGATGACATGGTTGTATAATTTTCCCCAGGTAGCTCTGTTGTCATTTGCTCAAGAGGCTTTAATAAAGGAATGATTTTCCAATCGGTTGCGTCTAAAAATACATCAATGTTTGAAATATTGGTTACGGCTACAGATAAAGGATCTTTAATTTCTAATTGTCTCTCGAGCATTATTAAAATTGAATTCCACCTAGTTTCTACAGATTGCTTAACTTTTAACACTGGTTTTTTCATCTGTTCTTGAATTTCTTTTAATTTCGTTTACTATGTTTAAAATGCGACACTATAATCCCTTACTCTTATTAATTAATGTTTTAATTGTTTCATTCCCATTAAATGCTTCTTTAATTGATACATTTAGGGTGTGCGCTACACATGGATGATGATGATATTTTTTTAAATGTTCTGTTATTGCATTTTTACGTTAGCATCATTATCCGACACTACTGTCACTACCTTATTTTCAATATTCCATTTTTTAATAATGGACATAATTTCATCGCGTATGTTTTTTCCTGAGTGACAATTGTGACCGAATTCTTTGGTAGATAAAGCTATTGAATTAAGTTTTTTATTATTAATAAAATGACAAGTGATAATGAAACATAGTCAACTGAATTTATTATTTGTTTGAATTTTAAAACGTAGTATGGTAAAGGTTTGGCAAAAGTGTTTTTGATAGGACATTTCTACTTGGAAGATTATAATTTGGATTAAAATTTTTAGAATATTGTAAAAAACCGCAATTTTCTACTATGGATAAGGGCTGAATGTCGAGAACAATCATTTTTAAACAGGTATAGATAAATTTTTTGTTACTTAAAGTCTGATATTTCATTTGTGTTTTTTACCCCCATATAGATGTAACTGCCGAGATCGTTTTGGGGGAGGTTTAGACTCAGACTCAGAGTGCCTTTTTGATGTAGAAGGAATGGATGAATTAGTAGTTGGAATAATTGGTTGTTGAACTGAATCAGAAATAAATAGAGAAGAAGGACAAGAAATAAATGTTGAACTAGAACAAGGTACGGATGTATTTGGAGTTGTTACATCGTCTTCCGTTTCACAATATATTTCTCCTTCACTGATAATTCGTCTTCTAATTTAATAACTCATGTGGTCAACATATTTCCTGGAGCTGTTGTATTTCCTGTGTTTGTCAACACAAAGGGAGGGAAGGGGGGCGCTGTTGTAGATTGTAAACAGACATACAGATTATTGAAAGGTTGTATCATAATAAATCTTTGACCTTGGTTATTCTACTATAGTTTAAAAAAACATTCAGTTCCCATCAAAAAAGATGTCGCCCATCGTTCCTTAAATGTAAACAACTACGAGGATATTAATTCTAACCTGATCGCCTGACTTCTTTAAAAACGTAGCCTAATTATTCTAAATTTGCGTGACTTGTTAAGGACTACGGAATTTGTCTGCACTGCAGTTAGTTCCAGGCAATGACCGGCATATTTTGACGCAAAAATCAATAAGAAGTTATATTAATTTGTATGTTGAATATTTCAAAAATTATTAATTTTACCAAAAGATATATAAATGACCGAGTTTCCTCTTTTATCGTCAAGCAAAACGTTTTTACATTGTTTTCAGTAGGTCAAGGGATAACCGAGTTATCGGTAATAAACTAAAACATATTGTCTACAATACCTAGAACTTTATGATAGCAGTAATTTATTATTTTTATTGGAATTAAAACTGTATTAGTCCTCTAATACATATTAATATCTTCTAAAATTAAAATTTTCAGAGGAAAAAAGATTACGATATAGGTCCAATCCAGTAATAATATACAGTACCTTGCCTAGCATTAGTTTTTAATTCGATATACAGTACATCATATTTTTTGGAAGCAGTGTAGCTCAGTTAGTAGAAGCGCGTGTATAGCTCACTGCAGTTTGGATTTGTAAATGGTTAAAAGTTACGCATATTTGAACCCAGTTTCTACTGGCGTTGCGTTTTCTGAGTGTTATGCTCCTCCCCCGTTTTCATTAGTTTTAACGAGCATATCCCGAGTGAGCCTAGCTGGATTTACACATTTTTTCTTGTAGTCTTGGATTAGATCCCTCTCTTTTTCTTTTCTATCAGGTTTCTTTTCGCCAAATTTTGTTCTTTTCCGACCCTGACGCTGTTAGATGACAGTTATTTTAAGTTTTTTTACATTATTGTATTATTTACCTTACTCCATGAAAAAGACAAGGCCTACGATTTAAAACAAAACCTCATTGCAACATAATCTTCCATTCTTTCAAGTTGTACCAATGACTACATAAATACTATAAGACACGACATAGGATAGGGAAATAGTTTACGCTTTACGGGTGCTGTTCGTCACAAGTTTGACACACAGCTATCAGAAAGCGCTAGCAGCAGGTGCTTGACTGTACGCATCCCACTTGGTTGAGACTGTACAACTGTTGACACAGCATAGTCAGTGTTGTCAGTTCGTGCGCTGAGATAAGCGATTCTCGACGTTCCCTCGCATCTCTGGTCCCATATGTGGCATCAGTGCGCAACTGAAACATTGTTTGACCGTAGAGCCACCTAGCGCCAGTCACATCAACTTCTAGCAGAGCGACAGCTCCACACCCTAGCGGGTATTGGTCAACTCAAGAATAAGCGTAGAATATTTAACATGGCCATGTCGTGTCTTATAGTATTTATGTAGTCATTGGTTGTACTAGAAGAAAAGCTAGGTAAGAAGTAAAAGAAACAAGTAATCTATATTGCTAGGTACAAGTGATATTAATTTTTAACACTAGAAATTTGATTATTGTTTGGAGTGTTAATGAACAGGTCAGGCTATAGTCTACTTCTTGTTTGAATCGTAAACTAGAGTTGAGTATTTTGTTTTATAATTTTGAAGGAAGTGTTATAAACCATTATGAAGGAAGATTAACAAGATTAATCAATGCTTTTAAATAAGTTACAATAATTGAATTATACCCATAAACGTGAGGTAAAATCTAATATTCACCATTGTCAATAAATTAGTCTAGGCCTAGCCAACTTCAGTTGCACGTTGTTATTCGGCAAATATTGATCAATATTACGCCTAAAATAAGTACAGGCATTACATTTTATAATTAGCTACAAGCCTAGTTGTACACCGTGAATTATTTTGTTGGAAATGTTTTGTGATTTATGGAGAGTGGGAAACCTAGGAAGCCTACCAAGCAAAGATTGCCATGCCATTCAGTTCACACTGAAATACTTTATATATTTGTAAAACGAACTTCATCGAAGTAGTTAGTCTGATAATTTCAATATATACTTGTCGAGACTAATAATGAATATCACAATTCATATAAATTTTGAAATAATTAAATTTTTTAACAAGGGTTTTGTAATGATTATTTAATAAAGTTGGGCGCCATTTTGTAATGTTTTATTAAAAAAAAAAAATTAAAATTATTTATAAAAAATATTATTTACTCTTGAAGAGAGTGTAAAGCATCTCTGAGGTCGCAAGTTCTTTTGAAAAAGTGTACTACCTATGTAGAATATTAAATAAAGTACAGAATCCTTTTTTCTGAAATGTACATTTTATTATTGATAAACATAATATAACATCAGAATTCATACAAATTAATTATCACCTGTAAAGATAATATTATATATCTAAACATCCTACATATTAAATTAATCAAAAAATTACGTCCATTAAAATTTTGTTTGTTATTATTTTTTATGGTTGCAACCTACTTTAAAATTAACATTTTTATGTATTCAGAAGCTAATATTTTTTTCATTTAACATAGTTATTTTCATAAAACTTTAATTCTTTTTTGAGATTAAAACATCAAATTAAAAAAATTAAACAAGGAAAATCTTTTATTTATAAAATATTTATAAAATTATACTCCAATAACACATCTTCTCTCTTTACAAAACATGAGACGATTCTATAGACACAATATTCAAATTTCAACAATAAATCACAAGTTTCAATTATATTTCTTAGTTTATATAGAAAATAGTTTAGGCATGTTATACCAGACATGCATTCACTCATAAAAGTTAAATTGAATGTTTTACACAAAACTTTTAATTAAAAACACTTCTTTTCCGGGTTGAAGTCACATGGCATTGTTTCACTAAAATCTCGTCTCCCGTTTTAAAATTAACTTCTTTAGTTTTCTATTTCACTTTTATGAACGTAACAATTGTTTACTTCATTGTTAGTTCAAAACATTCTATTCAAGTTATTTAGTTTTTCTTTAAAACACAGTTATTTGTTCTTCTTATACGCGTTTTCCGGCTTACGTAAAGCACATTGTCTATTGCACCATATTACATAATCACGACTTTTCACTTTTAAAAGTTTATTTTTTTAGCCAATAGAAACTAACTCACATTATTATATAACAGTACTTTTAAAACAACTCTTAGTTTCTCAAGAAAACGCTTTTTTTCTATATTTCCACATTGTCTCGGCAAACATATTTATCCTCTGAGCGTACTCTCCCTCTAAATTTTAAGCTTGGACCTTGGACTGAATCCCTCCGGTTAGTAACAGCTTTCGTTCTTTGTGTTCAAAACGTCAACGTTGCAATTTTCTCACAACTAAATTTATAGTACCTGTTTTAAATATTAACATACATATAATAAATTTCTCTGATCATTTTGTATTAATTATTTTCTTTATTTACTATATTCTTTATTCATTTTATTCACAAAACAAAATACGTTTCCTGTTTGTTGCATTGAGTCAAACATATAGACCCCTTTCTATTTAAGATCACCAAACTGAAAATGTACACTATTACAATTTTATTCGGGAATTGAATGCAATAATTATAACTGATTAGACAATTAGTGGATATTATTCCCAGGTAGACAACTGAAAAATTGAATTCGTGCATGCTCAAAGCACTAGTGAAACAACTATTAGTTATATCGCAACTATCTATTTTCACGTAACTTAAGTAAAATAATCACTTCGACGATTATTATTAAGACGAGTAGGAGGTTTTAGGTGTAAAATTCGTATAAAACTATTACTGCCGAGTTTTACAAATTGCATACTTTGGTTCAATGATTTAGCCTATTCAATTTGTAGACGATTGTTCTGTTTGTTACAAATTAATAACATCAACGTTGATTACAACTATCCAAGTTATTTTTATACTTCAATGATTACAAGTGACTTTGAATTCGTTTTTATACATTCTTTTGTATATTTTTAAATAGGTAATATTTTCGATTTGTTAAAAAAGGTAGCTAGGTTATTTTAATATATTTAGTACCAGGAAAGCCGATCTCCGGTCGGGTTATTGTCTCATCTATGTAGACATATCAATTTAGGTTTTCTTAAATTAGACCTAAGCACTAAATTTGTTGTTACATGCATTAATTTTCACCTAATTTGTTTAGCAGACTTGCTTCTATAATTTAGGAAAGGTTATATGTATTCCCTACATTTTTTAAAACTAATTCTTATTCTAATTACATTTTTGTATATACCTAAACTTAGGTTAGCCTAATGTACATAATTTCCAATGGGTCATAGCGTACTATATGGTTGGTTACTATTATTTTTGTGTTTGTAGACATATCAATTGGGATTTTCTTAAATTAGGCCTAAGCACTAAATTCGTTGTTACATGCATTAATTTTCACCTAATTTGTTTAGCAGACTTGCTTCTATTAATTCTCGAAATTTTGACTAAGTCCATTGAATTCCTGATGTTGAAAACCCTTTATATACAAAATATGGAGAAAATCGTTAGAGTTGTTTTTGAGATAAAATGACTGGAAATAGGTACATACATACATACTTACATACAATTCCTTGCTCGTTTAATAGAATAAGATATTAAAATATTCTGTTAATTTATAACCTTAAAAGTATTTTATAAAGTATAATGTGTTGCCTTGGACTGTTTAATATATAATATAGTTAATTACCTTAGAGGTTGTCCTCAGTCCGTATATTGGTTTTAGCTACAGCGCTGTTTCGCCGAACACTGTCGGCTTCATCAGGCCCGCACTAACACATAGACACGTAACACAAAACACTAACACATATAAAATCGGAGTATGACTCGTCGTACATAAATAATAAAATTGTTTGTGGCCACATTAAATGAAGGTCTAGCCATGGGTTCCCCTCTATCTGGTATAATGGCTGAAATTTTCCTCAATGAAATAGAAAATAAACATATTATCAACCCGACAAATCCGTTCGATAGAAAAATAATTTATTATCATAGATACGTAGACGATATTATTTGCCGGTTTGAAGGCACGAAAAGGCAAACTAATTTATTAACTGACTTCTTAAACAGCATCCACCCCACACTTAAATTTACCACAGAAATCGAGACTAACAACAGCCTCAACTTTCTTGACCTGACCATCACCAGAGTTAATAATAAACATGAATTTAAAATTTTCAGAAAACCGTCACAAACCAACCACACAATACACAATACTTCTAACCACCCTATTTCACACAAATTGGCAGCATACAACAGCTTCGTACACCGTGCTATTAACACACCAATGAACTTAGAAGACTACAACAACGAAATATCTACAATAAAACATATAGCTTTATCCAATGGATATGACCCCTCTTTAATAGACAAAATAATAAATATACATAGAAGGAAATCAAAAAAATATACTTCAAGCACCGAAAAACCAAAATACATCTCTTTGAAATTCAACCGTATTCTAGATCGTCCTATCAGCAATACTTTCCACAGACATGGCTATAAAATTGCTCATCGAGCTTCAAATAATTTAAGCAACTTCCTCCAAACCAAACCAAACAAGAACCAAGACCAATTCACGAATAGTGGAATTTATAAACTTTCCTGTAACAACTGTGACAAGATATATATAGGACAAACAGGGCGCTCGTTCAAGACTAGATTCAAGGAACATTTACCTAGCCATAAAAAAACAACAACAGACAGACAAAAATCAAATTATGCTGAACACCTGATTAATGAGAACCACAATTACACGGACATAAACACAAATTTGCAAATATTATACAAAACCAATAAAGGTACAACAATGAATATATTAGAAGAATTCCAAATATATACAGAATATAAGAAGAACCCAGACAACATGTTAAATGACAAACTGAACTTTTCTTCCAACCCTATATATGATATAATAACAAAAATTAAAACTAAATAAACATAGCAAACATGTTTGCATTTCATTTCAGCTAAACTTAATTATCAGTATAATACTGATAACTGCTGTATAGATCCAGTACCATACCTGCAGCTGGACAAGTAAGACATATAATGTGACCACAAACAATTTTATTATTTATGTACGACGAGTCATACTCTGATTTTATATGTGTTAGTGTTTTGTGTTACGTTCTATGTGTTAGTGCGGGCCTGATGAAGCCGACAGTGTTCGGCGAAACAGCGCTGTAGCTAAAACCAATATACGGACTGAGGACAACCTCTACGGTAATTAACTATATTACTTAAAAGTATGTTCTCATAAAGTAGATGTTATAATTTTTATCTTAATAACAAAACGGAAAAGAATGGGGTTTAGGGCACAGGGTTACAATATTTACGTTCATTGGGATTTTATAACGGTTTTCCATGTTTATAAACGTTTATTAATGTTTTAGATAACCATATATTTTATTTTTACTTACTTTGTGGTAGGCCTACATCCGTTAACTATGCCTATTCTTCTGTTTTGTAGGATGTAGCCAACAAGAATATAGCAAACTTAATATAATGCAGTTGCCCTTTGAACACAAGAGTGATATCATTATGTAGAATAATTAATAATAAATGCACAGACTGCAATATACTGCGTTTTCATTAGACTATATTTTCGAATCTTATAATTTTCTTTTACTAAATAACTCTTTCTATCTTTTTCTCATTATTGAAATAGTTTATGTTGTCAGGTCATGATTTTGAAAATTATTTTCGTAAAAAAGTTGTTGAATTTGAATTCAGTGCCTTAAAAACATATCAAAATTGCTAATTAATTTTGCCAATAGCCTAATAATTGGGTTTTGATATTGGTGCTGTGACTATACCTACATGCCGATGCCAAATTCAAACTCGGCGCTGCAAAATATGTAGATATTAGAAATTTCGAGCCCTCAGGAGCTCACTATAGTCAGTAGGCCTACGGGCTTGGCAATCCTAAAGTAGCCTAGCTGTATGTACGCCTTTTTGTAGTCTTGGACTAGATCCTTACCTTTCATTTTTCCTATCAGATCTCCCTTGACCAACTCTTTTTCTCTTCCGACCCTGACGCTATTTTTTTATTAGACGATGATCACCTAGAGGTTTTTTGCCTGTATAAAACAAAGGGAAAATACGCCTAGGTTATGATTAAAATTTAGTCATTCTGTGTGATACCTACCTTACAGCAAACTGCAAAACTGTATACTATTACTGACTATATATTTTTAAATAATGCTCGACAATCACTTTTAACCATTCCTATTTTCACCCCATCCTTAACGTGATTTGATCGTGAATCTCATTCCACGGGACTCTTATTCAACATCAAATTGGAAATTTTAAGTCAATCGGTCCAATAATTATTGGGATAATGAGTTACACAGATCGACACACAGAACGATCTCGAAGTGCTCTTAACGTGTTCTTAGAAGCTGAACACTTGGAACAATTGAAAACGTGATGTCGATATTTTACCAACAGGCGAATACTTTGTTTGTAATTACGCTTTAAAAGTTACAATTATGTCCCTTAACTTTTAAAGGAGTGCTCATGTGTGGGAGGGGGGGTGTTGAATTGTGCATTGTACAATTTTTGGGAAGTAGGTTTATTTTATAAAACCACAGCTGTAATGCGTGGGGAGAATAATATAAAAAGTCAGAAGAAAATTTGTTTCTCGATTTTTTTTAAGCTTTCTCTTTTTCGAAAAAAAAGTTTATAATATCATTTGTTTATAATTCTTTTGGAAATAATACAAAATGTTTCTAGGTTTCGAATAGATTAAAAATTTCGTTATTGGCTTGATTGTTTTTGGAATAAATGTATTTTAGTTTAATATATTTTAAAACAAAACTACAAAACAAAATTATTTTCTGTTGCTCATGATAACTATTGATGAGACTTACAAATTTGAATCACATTTTCAAAAAAATACGATTTATAAAATGTATTATTTTTACGTTTAACAATGTTTTACAACTTCTTCAGGAAGAATATGAAATGTATAATTAATTGTATAATTTACATATTTTTTAACACGCATTTGACGTTAGTTGTGTGTTACCGTGATTGTGTTTAATGACTTCTCAGTTTTAGCTCTGAGATGCATGCTTAGATATTAAGGTTGGTGGTATTCTTATTGAATTTTACTTCTTACATAGGCTTAGTTTCTAGTTTCATGTTTCTTTAGTTTTTAGTCACTTGATAACGGGAATTGATTCTTATTCCCGAAACGTCGTGTTTTGATAACTAACACACACATGATGGCAAATGTCCGAAAAATGTATAACAATAAAATGTCCATGAAGTAGGCCTACTTATAAAAGACATAGGCCTAATTTCTCAAAATCGACTCTACTGTTTCCCTAAAAAGGGCTTGGCAATCCCGAGAAGACCAACTACAATAGTTGGACCTACACTATTGTTAATGTAATAGTGATCTCACTCTTTCACCTTTCCTATCAGGTTTCTCTTGACCAATATTTGTTCTCATCCGACCCTTATCCTATTAAGAGTATGTGAAGACTAGTTGTCTTTATTTTATAAACTTTCTTTCTTTTCTTTTTTTAAGGAGATGATGACCGAGAGGTTTTTTACCTTTAAACAACAAGGAAACCAATTAGCTTCAATCTCTCTTCGTTTAAAAAAAAAAAAATGTTACCATTTAAACAAATTTTTCATCTGCCATTCTGAAATCAAAATTCTGTTAATGTTTTAAACAAAAAGTAAGGGATGTTCCACATTTAAAATTATTGTATCTTTAATGGTCTAGAGATAGCATTGATGGACCATTAAAAAAAAAATCTGTATACCGTTTAGTTTGAGGCCATGTTTTTTCACGTGTGCATATTAGGCCAGCCGAAGCAGAATCACAATCACTACTGTGTAGGACCATAATTGCTAGTAGATCTGTGTAAAAGTTGGTTTGTACAACAGCTCTGGGTACCATAATACCCAGTTACCATTGTAACTGTGTTACCATTGTTATACACAGTTATAATAGCTACAAGTAATAATACAAACCTTAATTAAATCACAAGCCCACACGCTATGGCCTACACTGTACATAGTTAGGTTATTGATTAAAATGGGGCAACCAGTAACATTCCTGTTAGTAATGTAACGGTTTAATTATTTATGTTTGTTTGGTTGGTTGCCTGTTTACCAATTATATCTACGTGGCATAATTTAGAGAGTGTCCCAAAAGTCAGGACTCTCCATCCCCCTAAACTCTGACAAAAATCTCCCCTAAAGCAAATTCCAACTCGGTCATTAAATGAAAAAGTCTTCTTCAAACAATAAACTTTGCAATACTGTTTCTAAATCAAATAAACTGTGCAAAAACTTGTTTACTCCCCTATCCTCAAAGCTACCAAATACAAAATGAACCAATACTATTGTCAGTTCAGTAGTTATCAGTCAAAAAGAGAAAATTAACCATAGAGGCTGTAAAAAAAATAAATAAAGTCTAAACCTGGTTCGTTAGTGCCATAAACATATCCTTAGCGTAAATCTTATTGGTTGAGTTTTTTGTCAATTATTCAAAAACCGTAATCTAATATTTTTTAACTTGTGATTTTGCACGTGTGTTTGGGTCATTAATGTTCACATTTCACTAAAATTTTAAGGAAACAGTAGAGTCGATTTTGAGAAATTAGGCCTATGTCTTTTATAAGTAGGCCTACTTCATGGACATTTTATTGTTATACATTTTTCGGACATTTGCCATCATGTGTGTGTTAGTTATCAAAACACGACGTTTCGGGAATAAGAATCAATTCCCGTTATCAAGTGACTAAAAACTAAAGAAACATGAAACTAGAAACTAAGCCTATGTAAGAAGTAAAATTCAATAAGAATACCACCAACCTTAATATCTAAGCATGCATCTCAGAGCTAAAACTGAGAAGTCATTAAACACAATCACGGTAACACACAACTAACGTCAAATGCGTGTTAAAAAATATGTAAATTATACAATTAATTATACATTTCATATTCTTCCTGAAGAAGTTGTAAAACATTGTTAAACGTAAAAATAATACATTTTATAAATCGTATTTTTTTGAAAATGTGATTCAAATTTGTAAGTCTCATCAATAGTTATCATGAGCAACAGAAAATAATTTTGTTTTGTAGTTTTGTTTTAAAATATATTAAACTAAAATACATTTATTCCAAAAACAATCAAGCCAATAACGAAATTTTTAATCTATTCGAAACCTAGAAACATTTTGTATTATTTCCAAAAGAATTATAAACAAATGATATTATAAACTTTTTTTTCGAAAAAGAGAAAGCTTAAAAAAAATCGAGAAACAAATTTTCTTCTGACTTTTTATATTATTCTCCCCACGCATTACAGCTGTGGTTTTATAAAATAAACCTACTTCCCAAAAATTGTACAATGCACAATTCAACACCCCCCCTCCCACACATGAGCACTCCTTTAAAAGTTAAGGGACATAATTGTAACTTTTAAAGCGTAATTACAAACAAAGTATTCGCCTGTTGGTAAAATATCGACATCACGTTTTCAATTGTTCCAAGTGTTCAGCTTCTAAGAACACGTTAAGAGCACTTCGAGATCGTTCTGTGTGTCGATCTGTGTAACTCATTATCCCAATAATTATTGGACCGATTGACTTAAAATTTCCAATTTGATGTTGAATAAGAGTCCCGTGGAATGAGATTCACGATCAAATCACGTTAAGGATGGGGTGAAAATAGGAATGGTTAAAAGTGATTGTCGAGCATTATTTAAAAATATATAGTCAGTAATAGTATACAGTTTTGCAGTTTGCTGTAAGGTAGGTATCACACAGAATGACTAAATTTTAATCATAACCTAGGCGTATTTTCCCTTTGTTTTATACAGGCAAAAAACCTCTAGGTGATCATCGTCTAATAAAAAAATAGCGTCAGGGTCGGAAGAGAAAAAGAGTTGGTCAAGGGAGATCTGATAGGAAAAATGAAAGGTAAGGATCTAGTCCAAGACTACAAAAAGGCGTACATACAGCTAGGCTACTTTAGGATTGCCAAGCCCGTAGGCCTACTGACTATAGTGAGCTCCTGAGGGCTCGAAATTTCTAATATCTACATATTTTGCAGCGCCGAGTTTGAATTTGGCATCGGCATGTAGGTATAGTCACAGCACCAATATCAAAACCCAATTATTAGGCTATTGGCAAAATTAATTAGCAATTTTGATATGTTTTTAAGGCACTGAATTCAAATTCAACAACTTTTTTACGAAAATAATTTTCAAAATCATGACCTGACAACATAAACTATTTCAATAATGAGAAAAAGATAGAAAGAGTTATTTAGTAAAAGAAAATTATAAGATTCGAAAATATAGTCTAATGAAAACGCAGTATATTGCAGTCTGTGCATTTATTATTAATTATTCTACATAATGATATCACTCTTGTGTTCAAAGGGCAACTGCATTATATTAAGTTTGCTATATTCTTGTTGGCTACATCCTACAAAACAGAAGAATAGGCATAGTTAACGGATGTAGGCCTACCACAAAGTAAGTAAAAATAAAATATATGGTTATCTAAAACATTAATAAACGTTTATAAACATGGAAAACCGTTATAAAATCCCAATGAACGTAAATATTGTAACCCTGTGCCCTAAACCCCATTCTTTTCCGTTTTGTTATTAAGATAAAAATTATAACATCTACTTTATGAGAACATACTTTTAAGTAATATAGTTAATTACCGTAGAGGTTGTCCTCAGTCCGTATATTGGTTTTAGCTACAGCGCTGTTTCGCCGAACACTGTCGGCTTCATCAGGCCCGCACTAACACATAGAACGTAACACAAAACACTAACACATATAAAATCAGAGTATGACTCGTCGTACATAAATAATAAAATTGTTTGTGGTCACATTATATGTCTTACTTGTCCAGCTGCAGGTATGGTACTGGATCTATACAGCAGTTATCAGTATTATACTGATAATTAAGTTTAGCTGAAATGAAATGCAAACATGTTTGCTATGTTTATTTAGTTTTAATTTTTGTTATTATATCATATATAGGGTTGGAAGAAAAGTTCAGTTTGTCATTTAACATGTTGTCTGGGTTCTTCTTATATTCTGTATATATTTGGAATTCTTCTAATATATTCATTGTTGTACCTTTATTGGTTTTGTATAATATTTGCAAATTTGTGTTTATGTCCGTGTAATTGTGGTTCTCATTAATCAGGTGTTCAGCATAATTTGATTTTTGTCTGTCTGTTGTTGTTTTTTTATGGCTAGGTAAATGTTCCTTGAATCTAGTCTTGAACGAGCGCCCTGTTTGTCCTATATATATCTTGTCACAGTTGTTACAGGAAAGTTTATAAATTCCACTATTCGTGAATTGGTCTTGGTTCTTGTTTGGTTTGGTTTGGAGGAAGTTGCTTAAATTATTTGAAGCTCGATGAGCAATTTTATAGCCATGTCTGTGGAAAGTATTGCTGATAGGACGATCTAGAATACGGTTGAATTTCAAAGAGATGTATTTTGGTTTTTCGGTGCTTGAAGTATATTTTTTTGATTTCCTTCTATGTATATTTATTATTTTGTCTATTAAAGAGGGGTCATATCCATTGGATAAAGCTATATGTTTTATTGTAGATATTTCGTTGTTGTAGTCTTCTAAGTTCATTGGTGTGTTAATAGCACGGTGTACGAAGCTGTTGTATGCTGCCAATTTGTGTGAAATAGGGTGGTTAGAAGTATTGTGTATTGTGTGGTTGGTTTGTGACGGTTTTCTGAAAATTTTAAATTCATGTTTATTATTAACTCTGGTGATGGTCAGGTCAAGAAAGTTGAGGCTGTTGTTAGTCTCGATTTCTGTGGTAAATTTAAGTGTGGGGTGGATGCTGTTTAAGAAGTCAGTTAATAAATTAGTTTGCCTTTTCGTGCCTTCAAACCGGCAAATAATATCGTCTACGTATCTATGATAATAAATTATTTTTCTATCGAACGGATTTGTCGGGTTGATAATATGTTTATTTTCTATTTCATTGAGGAAAATTTCAGCCATTATACCAGATAGAGGGGAACCCATGGCTAGACCTTCATTTAATGTGGCCACAAACAATTTTATTATTTATGTACGACGAGTCATACTCCGATTTTATATGTGTTAGTGTTTTGTGTTACGTGTCTATGTGTTAGTGCGGGCCTGATGAAGCCGACAGTGTTCGGCGAAACAGCGCTGTAGCTAAAACCAATATACGGACTGAGGACAACCTCTAAGGTAATTAACTATATTATATATTAAACAGTCCAAGGCAACACATTATACTTTATAAAATACTTTTAAGGTTATAAATTAACAGAATATTTTAATATCTTATTCTATTAAACGAGCAAGGAATTGTATGTAAGTATGTATGTATGTACCTATTTCCAGTCATTTTATCTCAAAAACAACTCTAACGATTTTCTCCATATTTTGTATATAAAGGGTTTTCAACATCAGGAATTCAATGGACTTAGTCAAAATTTCGAGAATTAATAGAAGCAAGTCTGCTAAACAAATTAGGTGAAAATTAATGCATGTAACAACGAATTTAGTGCTTAGGCCTAATTTAAGAAAATCCCAATTGATATGTCTACAAACACAAAAATAATAGTAACCAACCATATAGTACGCTATGACCCATTGGAAATTATGTACATTAGGCTAACCTAAGTTTAGGTATATACAAAAATGTAATTAGAATAAGAATTAGTTTTAAAAAATGTAGGGAATACATATAACCTTTCCTAAATTATAGAAGCAAGTCTGCTAAACAAATTAGGTGAAAATTAATGCATGTAACAACAAATTTAGTGCTTAGGTCTAATTTAAGAAAACCTAAATTGATATGTCTACATAGATGAGACAATAACCCGACCGGAGATCGGCTTTCCTGGTACTAAATATATTAAAATAACCTAGCTACCTTTTTTAACAAATCGAAAATATTACCTATTTAAAAATATACAAAAGAATGTATAAAAACGAATTCAAAGTCACTTGTAATCATTGAAGTATAAAAATAACTTGGATAGTTGTAATCAACGTTGATGTTATTAATTTGTAACAAACAGAACAATCGTTTATGACAATTTTATAATCTGACATCATTGCTAAAACATGCAATCAGTTAGGAGTACTTAGATATAACCTTTTCACTTTACAGTTTATATAAACTTGAGGTGTGACCATGGTAATACATATATCCTTTAATTTCAATACTTCTTAATTGTTTTACTTTCAGTTTCTGAGAAAAGATTGCACAAACTTTCTCATTAATTTAAATTAGACAATTTTTGAAAATGTATTTATTCACAAGAAATAATTGTTTTAGCGAATTCTTAATATTGTGATTTTATAGAATCTCCAAGACCACATGAAGTGTCCAATAATCCTAAACTTAGGAAATAATTTAGCACCACTTTTTCTGTTCCATGTTTTATGAAACACAATAAATGTTCATCCTATTAATTTGAAGCAAAAATTAATATTTGTGTAATAGTGAAAATGTACTAACAATGCTTTAAATTAGGATTTTACTATTTTTACTTTCTCGTATATTCTTAGTATATGGAGAAAGTTATGTGATGGGTTGAGTTTGTTGAGGATATATCCTTGAGTTCAAAAAAGTGGTTTTCAGAATGTTGTATCATCTGTCTGTCTGTCTGTTCAACATCTGTTCGTAAGTGCAGTGTACTACAGCTAAACGTATGGTCTAATTTTAATCAAATTTGGTATGTTGGTATATTTTGGCCATATATCAGGCCTTTTTATTAATTTTTTCAGTAACTCAAAATTTGAGAGTATTTGCCACAAAAAAAAACACAACTATACGATTTTCTCAAAGGTATGGAACGACTATTAATTGCTGATGAGTTTCCAAACACTCCGGAAACTTAGACAGATCACACAAAACAAAACACAGAGGGATTTATGGTTTGAATGAGAACGCTCGACCTCATACAGGAGTTTAAACTACTGCAAAAATTTGGCTAGGAATTTTTTTATCACCAGCCCTAAAGCCCTGATCTCGCATCAAATAGTTACCACTTATACATACTTTATAAGTATTTAAAGAAATAACTTACATTCAACCACTTTGAAAATGATGAAGCACTGACAGATTAAAAAAACAGGTCAGTGTCACTTTTACTGTCCTGTTCATAAAACTGATTCAAAAAACTTTTATGAAGACCGATAAAGAAGCTGTAGAAATGAAAAATGTGGGAGTCAAAGGTGATTATGATTGAAAATAAAAATCAAGTTGATGGGTACCATCATATTACTTGCCCCGCCCCATACATGTAGATCCTCTAAATGTAACGCCAAAAAGTGCACTGAACATAGGACTGCAAGATAAAAGGTGTATATCCAATTAGGTTACCTCAGGAGTGCCAAGTCCGTATACACTATAAGTCATCTCCTAAAGGTCATAACTATATGAATATCATATTTTATTGAGAAGTCAGGATTTAAAATTACTTTTCGTGGTAGAGAGTAATAGTTGGTACCATGCAGAATTGAATTTTGTATTTTTTTTTCTAATTTAATCTAAGTTGAAATACAAGAAATATGACCACAAAACTGTTTAAAAAGCACATTTTTTAATAGATTTTTCTGAATTTCAATAGGCTACATGAGTACACTTTAGTCCCATATACCAAATGTCATGACTTTATCTTAATTTTTGTGGCTTCAATCGTGCTTACGTACACATAAAAACAACGATGGGCAGACGGTATGTCGAAAATCAGTTTTTCAGCTTCCTGAAGATACGTCAAAAATGAAAGTCAAATTTTTTGACAACTACTAAACACAAATCGTAAAACCAGTTTACTTCGTATACTGGGTAGGCTAAATAAAAAGATATGTAGATTCTTTTGGTTAAAATAAAACTTTTTTTTAACTTTTAATGTATTCTTTGCATTTCAAAATAGACCTTACTTAAAACACATGCCTTTTACTTAGCTTAGAATTTACATTTAGCAAGTCCATTAGTAGTATTACAACCCTTTAAAGATGACAATCACATTGAAATGTATGTAACTATACCATTGGTGTTTTACAGCGAGTTGTGGTGAGGTATTTAGTTAAGTGCTTCTAAAGTCACCACAATTTCTTTGTAAAACATATTTCTCTCTTACAGTTATTAGTGACAAAAGCAATCTCAGTACAGTTTTATATTACACAAGAGGGGGTTAATGTGATGTCAAACATTTCTGGATTGGATCGAATGACTTTGACTAAAAGCTTTCAAACAGTTGTCATTCAGAGTATAAATTACATGTTCAGGGTTATACAGTAAAACAATTGTAAAATATATAGGCTTGGCATGAAAAGGACACAAATTCCATATGGTGTTTTTTGTATATCAGATTGCTTGCCTTGACCTTTAATATACGAGGTCCCTTATAATTTTTTAAATACCACATAGTTAATGGACAGAATGCTAAGGACGTTTACATTAAAAGACTTGTTTACAAGAAATTAATTCTTATGAAATGATTTAGTTATGTTGTAAGGATGTAAGGTGTATTGTATTTTGACGTCATAGACATAAATTAATTAGAAATGTCTAATAAGCTATCTAGCTCTGTTGTGTACTGTTAGACTATGTGTATTGAAGAAGGGATTAGAGCGATAGTTTGTTAATAACAATTCTTTCAGGGGCTCACTATAGTGAGTAGAGCCTTTAGAAACCAAGGGATCTACATCTTTTTTCATGTAGTCTTGGTAGATCCTTCTCTTTCATCTTTCATGTCTCTCTTGATCAACTATTTTTCTTTTCTGAGCCTGATATTATTAGAGTATTCATGGGCTTTGAGGGGAGGGGGTCTTTATTTCATATTTTCTTTTATAAGGTAATACTAGTTAAATTTTGTAAAAAAAGTTTTATAATCATTATTTAAATCATTTGAAGTCAATGAAATTTTTACATCACAACCGTTAGATGAAATAATTCATATTACTATTATTGTAAATTATTTTATACTTTGGTTTCAAACCACAGGTTTGCTTGAAGCTCTCTAGTGACACAGACAGGCCCCTGTGATCCGATAATCCGGGCTCACATAAACTGATTGTTGTTGGTTTAAAATTTGTGAATATGTTATGAATGCATGTTTCTGATTCAGGAGTTATTCTAGTTGGTTGATGAAAATTAATTAACAGATTATAAGATTTTATGAGTTCTAAAAGTTCCAATTTCTCTTTTGTATTTTGAGAAAATTCTATGTTAAAATCCCCAGTTAAAACTAACATTTATTTTTTGATTGCTTAAATATTTCATTCAATCATTGATCTAATTTTTTCATAAACATGCAGACATCAGAGTTTGGAGTTCTGTACATGGAAACGACCATACATGACTGACCATAAGGAAATTTTAATTCAGTGATAACATACTCAAAAATGCTTGGTTTATTTAACATATTGACTTCTAGAGATTTAACATCATCTCTGATGAGAACTGCAACTCCTCTTCCCCTGATATTAAACCAGAGAAACAGGAGCCCAATCTGTAACCTTCAAAAGTATTGAGCGCATATTCATTAAATTTTGTAGTCCATGTTTCTTAAAGACAAACAGCCATGGGTTTCACTGATAGCTGGCCAAGAAAGATTAAAAATTCAGGAATTTTCCCGTTTATACTTCTAATATTGTAAGCTAGTAAATTCAAATTTCGGTCTGTTCTCCGGCTGTTTCTGACACAAGACTCATGGAGAACCCAGCACCGCCCTGTGCATCCACCTCTCCGGGACTCCACCTCTCCTGGACTCCACCCTGTCACACCCTCCCCGGCTAAAAAAATTGAAACATTACTTGAAAGACTAACATTGTGTTCAGAGGACACAATAGTATTTAATTCTTCAATCTCCACCAGGACAGAGTCAGAGCAGGGAATCTGTTTCAAAACTAGCAGTGGCTTGTTTAACATGCTACTAAACTTCAAGAGTTCTGCCAATCTCGATGCTACCTTAATTTTACCCAATTTAGTCAAATGTAACCCATGACGGGTATAATCCCTTCTTAAAATACAATTATTTACATCAAACAAAACAGCATTATTACATATAACATTTTTAAAGATCAATTTGTTTATATTATATAATGAATTATTCAAGTAAGATTCATCATGTCTGTATGGTATAGTAGTTACAATTACCTTAGCAATTACTACACTATTAATGGCTTTATTGAGCACATTCATTAACACATGCAGTCTTCTAGTCCCTATGTCATTTGAAGAACCGACAACAATTACAAAATCATTAACTGTAAAATTCTTGGTGGTGTTTTTTTAAATCACCTGCAATTTGTTCAAGTGTGGCATTTGGATTTACAAAACTATTAACACAAAAATTATGCTTTATTTTCTTAGCAAGGAGTTCACTCCATCTTCGCCTGATAGTTTCCATTATCTGTTTACCATTTGATAATTCATATCCACATGGTCAATATTTATTTACGCTTAACAAACAGTAATTACAGTATACAAAACCTAGTAGCCCGAGTCAGTAACATGATTAGACGCTGAAATTAAAATTAATCTTTTTATAACAATTTTAGATTTATATGTTTTCAAGATTTTCACACTTTACACTCTACAAACTTCATTGACACATGTCAGATTGTACACAAAGCTAAGCAACTAGGTACAAAAAACTTTCCACTAGCACAAGAATATTCCGAGATAATAGAAGAAAACACTGAGAGCTCTTAACTTTCTGACCAACTACAAGTACTGTACAGTATAACTCCAAATCCCCCTTTTTAATGGATATTTCCTGAATCAGCTTTTTTTAGGGAGATTTTGATGAATACGTTTTGTTGCAGTCCTTTCATCCTACATGATGACAATTAATACATTTAGCTTATGTCTTTTGATTCTACATGTTGATGACCAATACATTTTGTTGCAGTCCTTTGATCCTACATGATAATTGATACATTTTGTTGAAGTCTTTTGATTCTACATGTTGTTGACTAATACGTTTTGTTGCAGTCCTTTGATCCTACATGATGGCAATTAATACGTTTTGTTTAAGTCTTTTGATTCTACATGTTGATGACCAATACATTTTGTTGCAGTCCTTTGATCCTACATGATAATTGATACATTTTGTTGAAGTCTTTTGATTCTACATGTTGTTGACTAATACGTTTTGTTGCAGTCCTTTGATCCTACATGATGGCAATTAATACGTTTTGTTTAAGTCTTTTGATTCTACATGTTGATGACCAATACGTTTTGTTGCAGTCCTTTGATCCTATATGATAATTGATACATTTTGTTGAAGTCTTTTGATTCTACATGTTGATGACCAATACATTTTGTCCTTTGATCCTAAATTTGAACAAAACTGTATCAAAATAGTTTGAGACAATTTTGAGGAAATATGAATTTTGTTTTTTACATTTATGGTAGCTTTTCCAATAAAATAAAGCTTGGTTAGAATTTGGTGTTATTAGAGTATGTCTGAGAAAGTTTGTGCACTGTTTTATAAAATCTGTCATTTTTTAACGATCCACAGACTGGTAGGTGGTTATTGTATAATTTTATTAAAGTTGAAGGGTAGTTATATTTTAATGTTGAATTTTTTTTTTTTATTCCTATTCATTTGTCATAATAATATTAGTAGCTTACATATTCATCTATGTGGAATAGATTTGATTTATTTATTTCAACCGACAAAACAATTTTGTACATAATTGTAAATACAACAAATTAACCATAATTAAGCTAATGAGAACTATTACTTTCATATAATAAAACTAACGCAAAGATATAGTCAACAATAATTAAGTTAAGAAAAAAGATAACAATATAAATAATGTACATAACCAGTATAACAGGAGATAGGTTAAAATAGATTAACATACTATAGAATTAATTGTGCAAAAGTTACTGATTACACTCTTGAGTTAACAATATGTAACAATTTGATTGAATATATACTATATAAATATAAATTACACAACAAGTAACTGAATATTTTAATAAAATAGATGAAGTTAATAAAATTTAACATTTCATATAAATACAAACAATACAACATTGGGATATAACAACAAGGAGAAGTATATAACACAGTAATTATAATAAAAAAGTATAATGAAATAATATTCATATGCAAAATCAAGATAAGGTTATCTTATAGCTAGGAATTTTTTATTAACAACCAAACTAGTATTTTAGAAAACCTAAATTTTAAATTGTTAATTTTACCTAATGATATATTTATGTGTATAGGAGAGGTTACCCCCCTTAGGACAACTTTAAGTATTTAAAAACAGCCAAATATTGTAGTGATTGTCTGATTTTTCTGAATTATAAATTGGAGTTTTGTTGTTCAGAAATTGCCAACGAAAAATGAGTCTAAAATTAAAAGTAAGATTGCCCGAAGTAAGATCTTAAGTGCTTGCATGTGATTTTATAGCAAATATTAATTACTTAATTTTATCACTGGGTTGTGCCTACCTTTCAAACAATTATTTTAATCAAATCTTATTGTAAGAACAATAATATGATTTAGGGGTATAATTTCATTCTTCTAAAGATTACAATAATGTTTATTGAATACTGTATGTGTATTAAGTTGTAGTTTGGACAAAGATTGTCCTCTTCTTACCGTACCAGAGACGCCTTAAGATTAATTTAGCCATGAGGTATGTACCTCATGTATGAAAAATAGCACAAGTAGTCTTTATTCCTAAGGTGAGCTGATATTATTATCCGAAGTTAAGGAATATAGGCAAGGAATATAGGCGGATCAATCTGACATCTTTTATCTTGAATATTATCTTCTTAGATATTAAGGTAGCATCCTGCCATTCAATAGTCCGAAACCTCTCACAGTGTTAGGTAACAGGAAGTGTTAGTGATTGGGTGGGGAAGATGTTTGGGAGGAGAGCTGAAGTTGTTTGAAGTCCAATTTCCTCCAGATCTTAGTTATGATGAACTGTTTGGTGGATTTTAAAAACTTATTGAGGGGACTAATCTACTAATATAGGGTTATACTGTGGTTCAGTTGGACAATAGGCATGGTGCCAGAGACTAATACCAACCCCATTATTTAATATTAATCTTACCATAACAGAAACTCAAAACACGAAAGGTACTTTGTTCTTAACAAATCTAGAAATATAATAGAGTTTGTAAAGAAATGCAAAACAAGAATTTTAAAAGTTAATTAAGGAATTATTGTTGTTGCACTTCTGTAAGTTGTATATAAAATGTCCTTGATCTTGATATTCTGTTGTTACTAGTTACTAGATGAATTTTGGCATTTTATCTTATTGGTTTTAAATTTCTCTGAGATGTCCCATGAACCTTTCACACTTTTCTTGTTATCTGTGATTTAATTTTGTCATATTTATCAGGTTGTTGAAATTTCTTAACATTAACTAAGATTCTATTTCATTTGTTAAGTATTAGTTACTAATTATCTGCTTAAATGACGGTAGTGAATTTACATTTTGATTTCCTTAAAGACTATTAAGATCTATTAGGTGTGATTGTTTAGTGTTAAGTTTTATTGTTATATCTGTTATATTCTTAAGGGCTGATGAGTAAGGGATGGGAAAAGTCAGCGTCAATTAACCTGGTGGTTCCTAAGTACAAGTCGAAATTAGCTAGTCTTGCCTGAACCAGTTATGTCGAGCAATTTTTCCTAACGAGAAATAAAACATGTCAAGTGCCACTGTGTACAATAGTTTTGTTGTTATATCTGTTAGATTCTTAAGGGTTGATGAGTAAGGGATGGGAAAAGTCAGCGCCAATTAACCTGGTGGTTCCTAAGTACAAGTCGAAATTAGCTAGTCTTGCCTGAACCAGTTGTGTCGAGCAATTTTTCCTAATGAGAAATAAAACATGTCAAGTGCCACTGTGTACAATAGTTTTGTTGTTATATCTGTTAGACTCTTAAGGGTTGATGAGTAAGGGATGGGAAAAGTCAGCGTCAATTAACCTGGTGGTTCCTAAGTCCAAGTCGAAATTAGCTAGTCTTGCCTGAACCAGTTGTGTCAGAGCAGTTTTCCCTAATGAGAAATAAAACATGTCAAGTGCCACTGTGTACAATAGTTTTGTTGTTATATCTGTTAGACTCTTAAGGGTTGATGAGTAAGGGATGGGAAAAGTCAGCGTCAATTAACCTGGTGGTTCCTAAGTACAAGTTGAAATTAGCTAGTCTTGCCTGAACCAGTTGTGTCAGAGCAGTTTTCCCTAATGAGAAATAAAACATGTCAAGTGCCACTGTGTACAATAGTTTTGTTGTTATATCTGTTAGACTCTTAAGGGTTGATGAGTAAGGGATGGGAAAAGTCAGCGTCAATTAACCTGGTGGTTCCTAAGTCCAAGTTGAAATTAGCTAGTCTTGCCTGAACCAGTTGTGTCAGAGCAGTTTTCCCTAATGAGAAATAAAACATGTCAATTGCCCACTGTCTACAATAGTTTCATCACTATTCTTAACCATTGGATCTGAAATTAAACACTCAATTTTATCTTTGGCTTCAAGTAGTCTTTGAGATGTTTGAACAATAAATTGCTATATTTTCTTATCCTCTTGTTTTGCGTGAGTCGACTCTGTCAATACATATAGGATCTGAAAAGAAGAACTTAGCTTTGATCAAACTTTCATAATTCTCAAAAACTCCATAAAGTGATCTAACAGTCAAGTAATTATGTATTTCTCACCTTCCTGGACCATGGTTTGATAGAGTCAACTCCGACTAAATCCATGGCGTCTAAAGTAACACATTCAACTTAATTTCAAACTTCATTTTCCCACAAAAACTTCATGGGGTAGTCTAATTGCCAATCAGCCACATTCTCTTTATTTTTTAAAACTATGGCTGAAGGTGTGGTTTACTCCGTGTTTCTGAAAACAAAGTTCAGTAGCCAAATAATTCATGAAGTAGTCTAACCCCAAATCAAGAATATTTGCATATATAGCACCAATAAGTATAATAAGGGAAAGTATAAGGTTTGGGCGCTTGGAATTAACTCATATCAAGAGTTCTGAAATGAAAGTCCTCAATTTGCCTCTAGCTTAATTTCAGTCAACTTCTCACAGAGCTTTTAATTGCAATATCATCGGATAAAATCAACTATTTCCTTTTTCACAACCGTGAGTGGACTCTATTCTCATAATATGACTTAAATTAAATCCTATAAATGGTTTAACATTATATAAATTGGTCAACTTCTTTGAACTGTAACAAGTTTCACAGATGTTGAACTCATAGCAACAGAATATGTGTTGATTGACTCTGTATTATTTGTAGATGTGAAAGTAATTACTTAAAGTAACTGTTAACTCTTACTTACTTGATTGTAAGTTTTAATCATTGTGCACAATGAAATAGGCTATGCAATACCTTGAACAGATGCCAATGTATTTGGCAATGATAGCTCGATATATCGATTAAGAGCGTTCTGTTACCTTCACAACATTGGTCAACAACCAAATAATGTTAAGAGTGCTTTTAATGTCAAACTAATATAATGTATAAACAAGTAGCAGCGAAGAGATAACTTTCTTTTTTGTTGTTTTATAAATATGTTTTAACAAATTTTTTTAAATTGAAATTTAACTGTTGCGATTGTTGGCATGTATGTAGGGTTGAAACAAATTCATTTAGGATTCTTAGAATTTAAAAGTAATTTATTCAATAAGTTATTGTTGGAGCAAAGCGTAGATATTTAATCTTTATGAATATGTTCTGCAGCTAAGGTCAAGCATGTGTAATCTTTATGAATATGTTCTGCAGCTTAGGTCAAGCATGTGTAATCTTTATGAATATGTTCTGCAGCTAAGGTCAAGCTTGTGTAATCTTTATGAATATGTTCTGCAGCTAAGGTCAAGCATGTGTAATCTTTATGCAATTTAGGAATAAAGTTCTTTGCAACTAAGCTGAACGATGTATATATATATATATATATATATATATATATATATATATATATAAGGTTTTAAATAAATTTGATTTAAAGCACGAACAAAATCGAAATTAAGGCTGAACACTACGACAGAACGATGTAGTACAGGCAACCTTACTTACGTTTTAAACACATGTATACAGGAAAATTTTGAAGGATAACCAATTTATAATTCGTAATAGTAAAAAAATCACTATGATTGACAGTTTTCAAGTACCGGTACTTAAACTTAAAATAGTGTTTTCCTTCTTATTCATATATAATATTCATTATATAATATTGATATTTTAAAATTTGTGTTTTATACAAACGTTAGTTTGGGTATTATAAACAAATTGTCAGCTATTAAATTAGGTTATCTTTACATTAGGTTATCTTTACATTTAGATAAAAACAAAAAGCTGGTAAGAACACTTCATGAATCACTGCACATCCTTAAGTTCTGTGTAATATAGTTTTAGGTACAATGTTTTCTTTTTTACAAATTGTTTGTGTGATCATTATGTCTGTTCACAAGGATTTCTCAGAAATTGTTTGACCGATTTTATTAAAATTTTTGAAGACTACAATAGCGGTATTTGATTCATAATTATGCATGTATATTATAATCGTACTAATTCAAACTTTTAAAAATATCTGTAACAAGGAAAATAACTCGAATATCGTATTTAGTGGAAATCGACAGTAGGCTATTATTAGTCTATTGGTAAATTTTTAACACAAATTCTCAAACAAATCATACGTACAAAAATCATACAACTCTCTAAAAATGTTGATGAGGGATTGTTGTATCAGTTTAAAAAAAGGCAAAAAAGGTTAATAAGCTTGTATTAAAAATCACACGGCTTCATAGTAATTTCTTCGATAAATAAACATACATATTCGTAATCAGAATAACTTACAGCTTAATTTGATACCCCACACATAATATTTCCAACAATAAAATTTTTTAACTCGATAATTTTTTACCCTTAAACCCAAGGCCTTTTTTTTGTTACCGATGTTTTCCCCTATAATATGTGGGTTAATATAAATGAAAAGTTTGAAATGTGTAGGATTTATCCTCTTGTTTGTGAAGACTGGTTACAAACAGACACGCGCTTGAAATTATAAGGGTCCTTAGTTTTACCTACGTATCCTAATAAATAGAAATCAATGAAAATGCAATCCATTTTTAGTGGCTATAGAATTGTTTCTCACATTTCATAAAAATTGTTTTTAAAACTTACACGCTACACATTTCTCATTGTGTGATTAAATTAAGTTGTATTCGTCATGCAAAAAACTATAATACTGTATATGATTTCACACTGCAATATCCAAGTATTGTTCTTTCAGATATGGGGGGGGGGGGGCATGATAACTGACACTTTAAATATGATTGTCCTAACGCTAATATATAAATTTTTGGTCAAATAAATATACATATTCGTAATCAGAAAAAGTTCTAGTCTTATGATACCCCATATATAATATTTAAAAAACAAAAATAGTTTTCGTCCCTTAATTACCCCAAGGTCATTTTTTGTTACCACTATATTTTTCCAAAATGTGGGACAATTACAAAAAATATAAATTCATAATCTTGTCTGTGTAGACGGGTTGAGACTTATAGGCGTAGCCTACAAACGAACAAACATGCACGTGAAATTATAATGGTCCTAGAATTTACCTAAGGACACTAAAAAACAATAAATAGTCTCTACTGCTGTATTTATATTAAATGTTGAGCTTGACTTATGAGAAAAATTATACAGTATAACAAACACACAGAACACAATTCTCACAAAAAATACGCCTAAGTATCAGACGCGTTTCAACGACAAGGTCGTCCTCTTCAGTGATACACGAGCTACACCAATCAAACTATAACTGAATGAAATTCTATATTAATGTAAAATGTAATGTATAATGTTAAATGTAGGGTTAGTTCGATTATCTTGTATTAGCTATATGTTAAATCTTAAGTAGTTAAATTGACACGTGGCGCGTACTATCGCTTTGGCAGTGTAACATAATAAGCCACGCCCCTTTCAGTTTGTATAAATATGGGGTTCGGCGCAACGTTAGATTCAGTTATAGTTTGATTGGTGTAGCTCGTGTATCACTGAAGAGGACGACCTTGTCGTTGAAACGCGTCTGATACTTGGCGTATTTTTTGTGAGAATCGTGTTCTCTGTGTTTGTTATACTGTAGTCTACTGCTGGTCTCTTATAAAAATATCTAATTTCTTAAAATTGTTTACAGCGATTTCAATAAATTTGTGTGTAAAATATGAAGCTTGATAGTTCAAACCAGTGTCTCAAATTCTAAGTGAAATAAAACGATTTGGAAATAACTGGAAAACCCAAAAATGACACTTGATTGTCTTATTTAAAAACTCGACTACAACATATACTTATGACCAGCTGAACCTCTATTTACTAAGTGTTCTATTATTAATTCATGTTCTCTCTAATTCAGTCGTCTCCTTTGTAATTAAACCCCTTTAAAGCTACAATAAAACATCACACAAACTTAATCGCTTCCACGTTTCTCCAAAACCAAATAAACAAAAACCAATTCTAATCATCACTAAAACCAAAAGTGTCAATATTATAATTGTCGATCAAAAAAGATGAGTAATAGACGTAGTCTTTGAAAATATTCAGACAGGGTGTCCCAAAAAAAAAAGATGAACTGATTATTCATTTTCGGATTATATAGATCAAAACGAACAAAAAATGCTAAATAACATATACTGAATTCAACTTTCATTATCTGTCAATCCGCTATTTCGCTTGTTTAAAAAAAAACATTATAACTTCAGAAATATATTATTGAGTTCAGGTGTGATATAAGTAAGCATTTTATATGTTACGTTTTATAATTATACCAAACACAAGGGTTTTATTTTTTATAATTTTCAAAATGGCAGCTGTTTTAAAACTTATAACGTCGTATATCTTAAAAACCGTTAACTAATTAAATACCAGTTCACCTTTATAGGGACCTAGGGACACCCTATATTTAAATAGGGCCTAAGCTGGCTTTGCTTGCCCCATAAAGCGTAAATTTGATTAAAATCAAGCTTTTCAAGACAGCGGTTAAGTTCATTTTTGTTTTTTGCTAATTATTCCTGAATCGTGATACAGTATATTGTTGCTACTTTGCGATTTTGTACAGATGTTTGGGTCATTAATCTACAATAGGTTACCCTTTGCTCGAAATCGAGCAATATTGTGTTACAGTGTGTTTAAAAAGTCTGGAAACGATTTATTATCTCAAAATCTGTGAGTCTTATGATATGGAAATAAATGCAGTTATTCAGGGACATAAAAGAACCACTTTTTGGTGAGTTTGAAATTTTGTGCGTTATCTTGAAATAAACTTTTTTTTAATGATAAGATAGTCGTGTGATACATGATTTTAATGTATAATATGACGACAAAACCGATGGTCAGATCCGTTTTTGAAAATCTAAATCCGTTTTTAAGTTATCATAAGTCAAATGAGCGAAAACTAATTTTTTTTTTGGCTTGATTATTCCGGTCAGTGCTGTTTGGTGCCATGCTAGATGGAGAAGACTTTCCCCTTTTACACACATCTTTTCCCTCGAGACAAAGAGTCTGGGCTACTTCAAATCTGAAAGCCAACAAGTTCAAAAGACTTTTCTTAGGAACCTTTTGAGATTCATGTTCACGTAGATACATTCGCCAGGCCGCTATTACTTTCATATCTATAAAGTGAAAAAAGTATCGCAAGTAAAATTTCATTTATCGAATACCTATTCGATAGTAAGCAATAAGGTCGTCAATGAGGTCAACCCCACCCATAAATTTGTTATATGTAGTTATGGCGTGGACACTACTGATATCAACGTAGCGTTTTTTTCTTTTTGTCATACCTTTCTACTGCTGACACTGGAGCAGCACTGTCAAAAGTTGTAGCTAAATATATGGCTTTGTTTGTTTGTTTTTTTTTTTTTAATTTTTATTTATTATTATTTTTTTTTTTAATTTCGCAGGATAGGTGGAAAATCTTCAAAAGACAAAGGGAGAAATCCGCTCTTCCCAATAGTGTGAGATTCTTACTCACTAAAAACCACCTTCCTTCCTGTTAGTACCCCTATCGCGTGGGACAAGGAAACAGGAAAGGTTTTCCATGTACCAAGCTGAGAAGCTCTTTCCATGGGCGTATCGAGATTGTAAATGTGGACGAAAGCAGGACGTTATGTATCCGCGCGAAGGGCGAGGTAAAGACCTGACTTGACAGAGTCCAGTCAGGTAAAACCTCGCGACAGATCATGCAGGAGCCCAGGTTTGGTAGATGTGGCGTGCAAGGTGAAGGATGGGAGTTACCTTATAAACACCTTGTTAGTGAATTTATTGGAGGAGCTACAAGCTACATCTTCTTCTGCTGCCTACTCGATACTGAAATAAGCGTGCAAGATTAGACTGCATGCAACTGCATCTTGGTGGCGACAACTTGACTCATGCCGCTGCGGTGCACCCCTTGGTCTGAAACAGAGCTAGAAAGCAAAGAGGTGAAATTTAGGTATGTAGTAGGCTATGCATGGCTTTATAGGCTCAAACGAGAGATCAAGGTCGGTCGTGCGAATAAGGACAGCGGCCGTCTATGTTTGTCAAATGTTGTGTCGTATGTACCTAGTGAAGAGATTAGCGTTGATGATGGGTGTGAATGGGCCCCCTTGTAGAGATTAGCTGAAGTCTTTATGTAAGGTCCTAACTCTGGTGCACAGTGGTGCTTTAGTGATTATTCTCAAAACCTTGTTTTGGAATATCATGGCTTTGTTGTCAATCCACTTCAAAGCACGAATTTCTACTTCTTTAATTACAGTAGTCTTTTCGGCCGAATTTTGAAGAGTCTGTGTCGTTCGGGGGTCTGACCTGAGGTGGTTGTTTGGAATTATCATTGAAATGGAGATTAGATTTTATCTCCTCCTATCTTCTCTGTGTCATAACTTCTGAAATTTTTTCAATTCGAAAATTTGCAGCCCAATACATTTTGGATTGTATCAAATAAAATATGTGACAAATTTATGTGGACAAATAATTTCTTCTGTGACAGTTTCATGGGTCGGGCAGTAAGAGGTTAAAGGGAAACTTTTAAAGTTGTCAAAAGAATAATAGTAATATTGTATGCGTTTTTTCTTTGATTATTTTGATCCACGATTTTGCATTTTCGTTCATTTCACTGGTGATAACATAAAAAGAGATTTAGATATTCAAAATCGGATTTGACCTTGGTTTCTTCGTCAAATTTTACATTAAAATCATATATCACACGACTAACTTTTCATTTCAAGATGGCGGACAAAAATCTCAAACTCACCAAAAATTGGTTCTTTTATGGCTGTGAATAACTGCATTTATGTCTCTCATAAGACTCGTAAATTATGAGACATTAAGGCGTTTCAAGACTTTTCAAACATCCTGTATAAATATTTTAAATTAAAACCCTGTTGTGTATACATATAAAAACATTGCAAAATCTATTAACAAAATCCTCATTTAAAACATTGTATAAGCTCGTCAAAACTAACATAGCCTACTTTTTTTCAAGAACAAATAATCACAGTGGAAATAACAACTCCTTAACAAATAACTACACTTTTGTTTAGTTTGATTTAGAAATATTTTTGTTTTTATTAATAACAGTTGATATTGTTTGATTGGTGTAGTTTAAAATATATGGTGTTTTTTTCTTCTTTTTTTCTTAAGAACAAATTCTTAATATAAAGCCAGATGTTTATAAATTCCTCAATAAAACTTTCATCCCTTCTACTTTCTCTCCCTTATGTTCCATATTTTTGAAATTCGAACGGAAACAATTTTAGATTAAGTCCTATCCAACGACACCTCACACGTCAAAATTGGTTAAAAACAATAGGGGTTCTATTACAAAAAACTAGCCTATTAAATTTCCTATTTAGCCTATAGATTTCACTAAAATTTGAACAAAATCAGTAGCGTTGGTTTTGAGAAATGAAGTATTTTATCCGATTTTTACTGATGAAAACGAACGGAATTTTTGGATGGTGTTTGGGACCTTAGAGGGTACACTTGAGCGTAATTTGATTTTAATGAAATCGTATTGTTTATTTTTGTTTTCCTACCCTCAAATTTTGACCCCATCGCAAAACTTTGTCTATTTTCAATTTTAATCATTTGTCGTTTTAGACAGGGACATATTTAGAAAGCCCATGTAACATTAGAAGCTTGTAAGTTTGTTGTATTTTAATGGTTTACCATAGCTATTCGGAACAATTTGGTGCACTGTATAAAATGCGAAAAAGTAAAGATTTCCGGTTGGCAGTTCTACGGACCACCAAAAAATATAATCTTATTACACTTTAATATATCAGTTGTGGTTTAACGGCAATTATTTTCTCACCACAAAACCACAATAGACTAATTATATCAGTTGTGGTTTAACGGCAATTATTTTCTCACCACAAAACCACATGGATTTGACAAATTTCTTGTCGGGAATCACATTCCCACAATATGTAACGCCTTCTTCTTTAATCAATTATTCATATTTACTGTTTTGGAGTGTGGGTAGATGAATAGGCCTAAGTGGGTCGCGGTGGATGCTACTAGTTAAGTCGCGGTCGATGTCGACAGCACATAGCAAGGAGGTTACCTGCACTGCTCAGTCGAGCTAGGACCACTGTCAAGTGGAGTAGTTGTATGAAATTTGAATGACAAAAATATTGTGCTTTTGCGATGTTGTGTGAGTCAAGTGATAATAGTGATGAAATGTCAGCTGTCACCAAGTGGTGGCTGATAGGTAATATATGTACCCACAATACGGGAGTGAGCTGCACAATTATTGCTATCAGATCTTCCTTTATATTTAGCACTTGAAATTCAAAAGTGAACTTAATACGCAAAAGAGATTAGGGAAAGCAACTAGATTATCCTAGCGCACGGGTTGACAGACGCCAGACGAGCAGCTATCCGACAGACGCCAGACGGAATGACAGAAGCAGCTATGCGAGCTGCTTTGGAGGGGGATGGCAACTTGGTCTTGAACGCACCAATCACAGGGAAGCATCCTTGTAGAGCGCAGTAGGCATCCATGTAAAAACAAACTCATTTGATTTTCAAAAGCATCGATGTAAACCTCCTGGATGGCATCGCGCTAAACCTCCACCGCGACTTACCTGCTCTGTTCTCTTCCATTCACTACAATGTGTTAGGTTTACATGGATGTCGACATCGACCGCGACTTAACTAGTAGCATCCACCGCGACCCACTTGTTCTGTTCATACCCTAACTTTTCCGCGGCAGTTTGGAGTGCACACTGAAAATTTGAAAAAAAGTTTTGTTTTTAATACAGTGCCGATTTGTGATTGTTAAAGTCGTAGGATGTAGGCTACTGTACTGGTGTGGCATTCCCGAGGTACCCTAGCTGGATCTGAACCTTTTTTCACTTAGTCTTGGGTTAGATCACTGCCTTTCATCAGGTCTCTCCGGACCAAGTATGGTTCTCTTATGAATCTGACGCTATTAGAGGTTTCATGGGTTAGGAGGTTCTATGCTCTTTTATTCTTTACTTCACTGTGAAGTTTTTTACCTTTAAAAACAAATACGTACAGGGTGTTTCATGAAGAAAAGATGAAAATAAGGAAAAAAGTTCATTATACATATAGGCAATGACTACATAAATACTATAAGACACGACATGGCCATGTTAAATATTCTACGCTTATTCTTGAGTTGACCAATACCCGCTAGGTCGCTCTGCTAGAGAATCTGAAGTTGATGTGACTGGCGCTAGGTGGCTCTACGGTCAAACAATGTTTCAGGCGGGTAAGAGAAAACGCACTGATGCCACATATGGGACCAGAGATGCGAGGGAAGGTCGAGAATCGCTTATCTCAGCGCACGAACTGACAACACTGACTATGCTGACGGAAGTAAGTGAGAAGGTTTGTGAGAGAGAGGTCAACAGTTGTACAGTCTCAACCAAGTGGGATGCGTACAGTCAAGCACCTGCTGCTAGCGCTTTCTGATAGCTGTGTGTCAAACTTGTGACGAACAGCACCCGTAAAGCGTAGACTATTTCCCTATCCTATGTCGTGTCTTATAGTATTTATGTAGTCATTGATATAGGTTTGAAAACGCTTAGATTCTTGCTTATTACAAAAAATTAAGATGATTGAGGGGTTTTCGCCTTTAAAAAAACAAGGGGAAATAACGCTGCCTAAGGGGCGCTACATTCAAACTATCTTAATTAATTTTTGTTTTATTTTCTTTGGTGATCGCTTAGTAAAAACACAAAAGATAAGAACACAAAATAAAGACTACTAGCCTTCGAATACTCTAATAACGTTAGGATAGGAAGAAAGCAAGACAGGAAAGATAAAAAGAGAGGGTTTTAACGCAAGATTACATGAAATAAAATGTAAATTCGGCTGGGTCTTTCGGGATTGGCACACACTACAGACTAGAAGTAAACCCCTGAGGGTGAGAAAGAAAGAGAGAGAGGAAATTTTGTAATTTTTCTATAAAACCAATAACTGTTTATAGTGATTTGTCTAAAAGAACCAGTATTTTGTAAAGTGTAATTTCACAGGTAAATATATTATTGACAAAAACGAAGTCGAAATATCCCTAAAATTATATGACCAATCATCACGATTTTTTTGCACATAATTTGAATTCGATCGGATTGTTAATTTACAATTTCATAGGATTACAAAAGTACGAAGGAAATATTTATTTACATAACGGTTACACTGAAACTCTCTCACACTTCCATTCGCAATCAAAATACTAACCAAACAAAACTATTGTTACACCAAAATGTCAATTCTATAGTTGTCAGTCGAAAAGTCAAATAAACCATAGATGTTGTCTTTGACAAAAAGATTTATAAATATTGCCTAAAATTGCTTCATTTGTGTCATAAAAAAAGTCCTCAGCGTAAATTGTATTTGATTATACTTCATTTATTATTGCTTCGGACTTGACCGCCTTTCCGGGGTAGCAGGACATCAGGGGCTCGCCCGCTCTCCGACCAATTAGAGGGTGGCTGGCGAGTTTACAATCCTGCCATGTTGTCACGTTTCCCAGACAGGGAGAAAGTTTCCAGTCTCGCCAAAACATTTGTGTCATAGGCATCTGCTGTGTCAAGTTGTCTTGTGAGTGTGATAGTAGCAAACCTCCCCCGTCCGCGCCAAAATTGACAACAGTGCTAACGGCTCCCCTCCCCCAACGCGAGTCCCAAGTCCGAAGCAATAATAAATAAAGTATAAAATATAACTTTTAATGACGGCGGTCAAACGTTCACTTTTGTATTTTGTCATTTATTCCCGAACGGTAATATTTTGTTTACGCGAATTTACACACAGGTTTGGGTCATCAATCTTCATATATATAAAGAGCCGATTTTGAGAAAATGCGTTCAACAACTAGATGGCTAATTTATTATTATTATTTTTAAATTTTTTATTTATTTATTTTTTACTGATAATTCATTTATGGAGAGTTGGCGACCACTATGTTTTGTTTGGGTCCTTAAAGGCTGCACATTAGCAAAATGTGACTAAAATTGTTAAAGCCGATTTTGATAACATCGAAATTGTGTGTTTTATTTATGGGAATTTTCCACGAATTTTGAATTGGCGAAAGAATGATAAAACGTCTCGAGATATGGGCAAATTTGATTGAAATCGGTCCACACGTTTGGGATGTATATACTGCTGACATCTTAAAAAAACACCCATTTGAACTCTGGAAACCTCAAAATAGAAATATCCTAAAAAAACTTGATATCAGTTTTTTAACTCGTCACGTTACTTTGTCTATACAAAACGTACCTATGTGAAAACAAAAAATATTTTTTCACACAACAAAATTATCAATCGGCCTTGGAAAGATTGATTTGCATATAAAAACACTGGCAGACAATGTAGTGAGTCAGGCGAATACAGCTTGGTGACAGTTTTTGTTTACTTTGTTCTTTATGCCTCCGCATTTAGAAGGTCTATGAATGATCAGAGCTATTTTGGTAAAGCTTAAAGAGAGGGAGTGGTGTGACATCTGCTGGGGCCTTGCTTACAGATTTATTATTTCTGATTCCGTTTCGATTTATTTTATAACTGTTTAAAATATAAATACGTTAGTAAAGATATCTCTACTTTTCACAGATCAAGATTTATAATATTGATTTGTAGTCTTTTTTGGTATTAAAGAATTTGTATAGAAATGTTTGCTATTGTAATTTCTTTCGTGGAAATGCTGTCACTCGGGACTATAAAATCTTATCCACAGGGATTATTAGGTATATGCCTACTTATTAGTTCTCTGTTCAAACATCTTTATCTCCTCCCCCCCTCCCCATGGTTTAACCCTTGAGCTGGCCATCATATTTATCTGTTGTAGCAACTCATATTTAGGCAATTTGTAAGCATATTTTAAACAATTCGTAAAAACTTGAAAATGCATTTCAAATATAACATTTGGAATATCATTTTTTTTTCCCAAAATGAACTAGAGTCTAGATACGATTTTAAAAAATTTGGAATTTTTTTTTTATCAAAATTTTTATTTTTTATATAAGAATTTGGGCCATGGTATTGGTAAATATCCACATGCATACTATAAAAAAATTAAAATAGCCATATTGAGCTAAATTTTTTTTTTAGGAATTAGAAAATATATACTTTATATCACTTATTTGGAAAATTTATGTTGTACAGTACAATAATAGGAAAATTATGAAAACTGTGAAAACCGCCAAGAAATTACATCGTTATATATACAGTGTGTTAGTAAAATCCCTCCCCCCCACCTTAACTTTTGTATCAGCTTAAAGAGATCCAAACAACTTATCTCTAGTTTCTTTTATGATAGTTTGGTTTGAAATTTTACACCCCCCTAAAGGGAGGTGACACGTCGAATTGAAGGGCATAAAAGGACAAAATTAATGGCATTCACAAAATATTTTTTGGATGACCATAACCAAAATGGCAGCACAAAATGTATTTGAGATTTTTAAATTATAAAATCGCTAAATCTGTGAAGTAAGAAAACTAAACATTTTTTAAAATGTTTGCTAGATTAATCTGAGAAAAGTATTCAATTTTTAAGTGAATTTTAACTGTGTTTCGACTGGACTGGTATCGAATCCCCTTGAATTTATTTAGTTTATTTAATTCACAGGTTTTTATAAATTATTGTCGGGCTAGATTTTGGATAACGCGGGAGGGCCAAATAATGTGTTGCAACTCGGCGAGTTAGCAATAGGCCTATAGCCTCGATCACTTATATTTCAATTGAGTTGTGTGAAATTACTTTTATTAATTAAGCATAAATATTCGAAGTTAGTTTATTATAATAGACTTAAGAGCTGATTATCTTGAGGGGTATTTGGTTTGGTGGTGGGAACAAATGAATTAAGGTATTTCTTTTTTGGGGAATGGGCAAACACGTTTTTCTACTGCTTATCATAGGTTAGCATAACCCCTATCCCGGGATTTAATATCCGCAAGCAATCATAACTCGGTGCAACAACTATTCACAATCAAAAATACTAACAAAAGAAAACTATTGTCAGAAAAATGTCAGTTTGATAGTTGTAAGTAAAAATGAACTATGAACGTTTAAAAAATATATGTATATTTCCATATGTCTTAAACTTGCTTCTCTTGTGCCGTAAACGCATTCTCAGTGTAAGTTCTATTTAATTAATGATCACGGTTTATTTTTGGTTTTATTACATTTCACTAAAACCTTCACTAAAATTCAAATGAAATCGATACAGTGAAACTTTATGTTTTTATGGTTATCTGTGTAAGGGAATGATTCTAGGTACTTGCTGCTTGAAGATGAATGTCAAAGCGGATTCCTAACCGTGGTAGCGAATTAGTTATGCTTGTGGATCATAATCGATTGCAACAATTACCTAACCAATTGAACATGGGGATCCTCTACAATCTAACCTAACCTAATCTGAGAATATGTTTTCGGAAATATTTCCATAAACCTCAAATAATATTTTCTTCTCCTATTAATTAATTGCTGAGGAATATCAATAATATTTTCACCAAAGTGAAGAAATTGTTAGGCTTCATCATTACCAATTTTTTTCAAGAATTTGACAAAATCTATTTCACTTGGTAAGGCTTTCATATTTTGAGTAAACGTTACTTTATGAAAATAAACAGATTTATCCCAACTCATCACACAATTTCCAATTAAAGTTGCATCTCTACAATGTAAAATAGCGATGTTATTGTCAAAAATATTATTTCGAGCCTTGACTTATTTGAAAATGTGTATAGGTACATAGATTTACAAGATTTGGTAGGTCTGACATGAACGAAGCGAGATGTATACACACCTCCGAGGTCTGTTAGGACTTAGCAGACGTAAAGAAAGTTACGAGATTCAGAAAACCTGTATACAACTGTTTTAAACACACTTAATTTATTGGATTTACTAATACTCCTTGATTTAATAATACAATTTAATATTTTCTGCAAGGACCAAGAAACCAACTTTTGGTAATTATATTTAGAGGATCTGGTTGTATTACATTGTATGATGGAGCTAGGCAAGACAATAATGGTTCCCATCAACTTGTTTGGATATATGATTATTGAAATTTTTGTCTTTCTTTCGATGTGTAGAAGCACTTTACATAATTTGGTAGAACCTGTATATGAAACACTCTGTAGATGATGATGTATATAGAGAAACAGTTTGCCCGATGTCATCATGTATAATTAATAGATGTTTCTAAAGGGCGTGGCGGATGTAATACCTGTTTGAGTTGTATACATCATCTACCAATGTAAATGTTATTAGGTTCCTTTAACGAATGTCATTTGATTACTTAGAAACAGTTTTTAAAGTGACATTATTTTATACAAAATGTAATGAGATGATTTACAATGCAACAGTTAAAAAGTATTGACACTGTTAATTTAAATAACTCCACTAAATTAATTGAGGGTTCTCGACACAAGTGGTGTCAGAGAATTTTAGCTGTGTTTAGGCCGCATTGACTTCTCTCTTGATTCATTCCTTCCTCATCTGCCACAGCAATCAAAGCAAGCAATCGTAACCAGATTGCGAGCTAGATTCCTGTGCCTAACTAGTGACATTGTCACAAAGAGTACTTGAAAAAATAATTTCTTGGTAATTGATGACAATTTTCCCCCCTTATTTACATGGAACCCCAACTTAAGTTTAAATAAGTGGTTTTTGGAATGATGTTTGGCCGCTTGTATATATTACGTGTTTAACTCTTCAGTCTAAACAGATTTTGATCAAATTTTGGCTGTATATAGAGCTGTTTATTTTAATTTTAATTTTCCATAACTAAAAATTAACTTATTACTAGCTGTCATAAGAGTAAAAACAGATAATTCTAATTTTCTTAAAATTGACTCCAAATGATTTTGATCAATGTTTTAATTTTTTTTTTTTTAAAGAGAAAAATCAGGTAGCTTATTTTTTCATATTCTCCAAAAATAAAATCTCGGAAGTTATCGATGTACACTGAGTAATTTTCAAAATACAGAAATTAACCCTTTACCACCAACTGGTTTAATTTAATCCAGTAACATAATTTTCATTTCCTCCGATTTGACAAATTTGTGAGGATTATAAACCTTCGTATCACCAAGATCTGATTGAAATTGGTAGCGCCAATTTTTGATATTCGAATTTTTTCGTGCCCAAAGTTCATTATATTATTAAGGAATACATTCGAAATCATTTTTTGGGGGGAGGTAATAACTTCTACTTTTTATTTCGATAGTTAAAGGCTACATTTAAGCAAATTTGTTCAAAATCTGTGCAGTTGGTTTAGAATAAAATACAACTTTTGATTTCGGTCTTATGGCAGCTTCGCTCTAAATTTTGAGCATATAGAATTATCTAAAAAGAAATCAATAAAAAAGTTGATGGGCGCCATCATGGTACTCACCCAGGTTCATCATACAATATAATCCGAGTAGATCTTCTAAATGTAAAAAGTTGTTTTCTTGGATTTGTAGGAATTGTTAAATTGTATTGATAGATCAAGGAGTCATATCCATTAGGGTAAGTTTGTTTAAAACAGTTGTTACTCCGGTTTTATGAAACTCATAATTCTGTATATCATTACTTTCTTGACTTCGGCTCCTCCCTGATAGACCTCGTAGATGTATAAATATTAAAATGTCTCCACTCGCTTTGCTCATGTCCATCATGACGGGTCTCGAAATTGTCGGGCTGTAACAATGATATATATATACACATTTTATCTCTGTCAGACATACAAACAATATACCAAAACAATTGATTCGCTATAATGCCAACTTGATAATATTGTTTAAGCAAGATGAAAGAAATTTACGTCATGATCACTTGAATACCGACATGACATTTGAAATATTCAAACAGATGTGTTTAATGTCATGGGCAAAAAATAAAAACAGTTTTTTTTTTTGTTTTTTTTTATAGACAAGGATTCCAATGTGAATTAAAGGAAGATATCGAATTAGCTTTGATGAATTTATATCAATATAATTTAAAAAAAAGTTTAGTTGGAACGAGTCTCCACTCGCTGCGCTCGTGTGAGTGACTACTCTGGCGGATGTAGTAACTATACGAAAATTACATTTTCTTGGGAGGTCAAAGTTAGAAATTACATTTTTACAATAACTTCTCTATTTGTTATCGTAGAGAGGTGGGGTTTGGTATCATTACTTGCAGAGTTTAAATCTGCAAATTTGTATCTAATTTAGTGGGTTAAAGTTGAATAATACATGAGATTGGACAAGAACTGTTTTAAATGGTCGCCATTGTGATATGAGCACACTATTGTCCCCTATATCGAATTTCATGTTACTATCTTAAATATTTATGACTGCTATCATGCTCACATACAGACGAGAATGGCGAGGTTGGTTGTTTTCTGTGGCCACGAAATGTATATCAGTCAAAAAATGGAGGACGATATTTTTTGTGATTACCAAGCCTCTCATATACTTCAGATCAGAAGACATCTGGATGTATATACATAATATTCTTCTTTTTTTTTGGTTACCCAAAAGTAAATTATTAACCCAAAATTTGTATATTACGAACCCTAGTTTTGTTTTTTACATTATTACAAGGATATAAAACAACAGGATGATGTAGCCTCCACGTTACATCATCTAGAAAATCCGTACAAACACAAGATCTTATTATGACAGCTGTATTTTTAGTTTAAAACACATGTAGGAGTATGTAATTGGAAACTCCAATTTATAATTTGTAAAAACCATAAAATCATTACAAAGATTGTCTCTTCTCACTTCTTTCAGTTTAAAGGAGTTTATATTATTTCTTTCTTGACTTAAAGGTCACATCTTCATCATCTTGAACAACCTCTCGGTCACCATCGACTATTTGAAAAAGAAGAATAAGAAGAAAAGACATTATATAAACACTTTTAGCTCTCGAATAGTCTAATAGCACCGGTATCGGAAAAGAATAAGGTTTGGTTAAGAGAGACATGATAGGAAAGATGAAAGAAAGAGATCTCACCCAAGACTACATGTAGAAAAAAGGTGTAGATTCAGCTAGGTGCTTCGGGATTGACAAGCCTGTACTAACTTTAAGTCCAGCCTCTGTGGGTAGCTTAAAGTAGCTATTTCCTTTTTGTTCATATATAAATATCATTATGTATTTTTAAGCAGATTCTATTCTGGTTGATAGTGTTGCGTTTTCCTGTGTTAATTTTCAGTCATTAATCTGACGGGCATAAGGGAAGATGACCTTATGAAGAAGAAAAACATAACATTACCACAATACAACTGATGATCTGTTTCTATCAGTGCTAATGTTGAGGTCAGCAAACGTGTGGATACACACAAAACACGAAAAGAAATTCACATACGTTTTACATATTGAGTATTTTGACCTTGCAAGCAACAAAGGAAAAATTATTAGTTCAAGGAGAGTGGGTGGTAATAGGTAATGGCATAGTTGATTTTTATTATTTGTTGACAGAATCCAAGGTAAACACAATCAATATCACCATGGCAACCAGTGGCATGTATCAATAGATTTTGCAAGCAAACATACCAACTAAACTGTATTGTGGACACGTTTTATCTGTGCTTCTGGCAACCTTTACAATTCTAGGAAATAAAGTTACACTATCAGCAGGAAGCGTGTGTAGGCTCAATCTAAACTAAAAACATCCGTTTATTTTCCAATCTGAGTGAGGTGTTACCATTATTATAATATTTTTTTGGAGAATATGTTAGTACAGTAATTCTATTATTGGAGTACTTTTTTGTCTCGAGAATGTTTAATGTCTCCCCTGTGACGACTGTGTCTTGCTTTCTGGATCTTGTCCATCAGCAGTGATCACGGTGTTCAGAAAGTTGAGACCACAGTTTGTAGCAGGACTTCTAAATGGAGTCTCTTGCTCCATCGTTGGCAGCTCCAGCACAAATGTCATGGGATATTCTATGGAAAGCCAAATTATGAACTTTACCAACTATTTCTTATTCTCGTCTATTCAAGTTCTTTTATTCTTTTTTGTTTCTTGTTTTTTAAAGGCAAAAATTTTCTCTCTCATTATCGCTTTATGAAGAAAACAACATAAAATAATTACTTTTAGCCCTTGAATACTCTAATAGCGTCAGGGTCGTGAAAGAACAAGAGTTGGTCAAAAGATAGGAAAGATAAAAGACAGGGATATAACCCTAGACTACATGCTGTATATCTAGCTATAGTTCCATAAAATGTGACTCCTGTGCTCACTATAAGTGAGGCCCTTATAGGAAAGATAAAAGAGACGGATATAATCTAAGACTACATGTTGTATATTTAGCCATATTTCTATAAAATACGACTTTTGTGCTCACTATAGGTGAGTCACTTATAGGAAAAATAAATTCAGGGATATAACCCAAGACTACATGGTGTAGATCTAGCTATAGTTCTATAAAGTGCGACTCCTGTGCTCACTGTAGATGAGTCCCTTAGGGAACGGCACATTTTTTAAATATTAGGAATAGATTTTTCCTATACCTATTTTCTACGTTTCATTGGATAACAAAAACATGGATCAATAACGAATTCGGTGGTTCAAATTGTTATTATTAATTTATTATTTATTTCCAGATGTTGGCCAACCAAGGAGCTCACTATTTATAATATAATAATTAATAATTGACGAATAATAAAAAGGGATTCTAAATTTATAATTTTATATAATAAGGAACACCCAACAATCAAGTAGGTGGATTTTGTTGGATCAGCGTGAGATCACCAAAGGGGGTGAGAAGATGCAGTCAGAGTGGTTAGAAAAAGTCAGTCCATGTGGAAAGGTAAACCGGGTTGGGCACGCTTCCAGCATGGCGGTGACCTAATTACGTCTTCTTCAAAAAAAGGGGGGAAACGTAGATATTTTTACTTAGTAAATGTGAAAAATTGTAGGTTAAATTAAATTAAGTAACGAAAATAAAACTCTAAATCATTTAACACTAAACTTGCGTTGCGTGTAATTTAATTATCGCCTGAGACCGCGTCCTTTAGCCATCCTGACATATTTCAGTCAATTCAGTCAATGTGGATGCAGTATCCAGCTAGCGGAGGACTTCAGATTTTTAACAGGAGTTTTCCCCTTTCCAAAAAGTGGGCTTCGGCCACACCTATAGTTATTATAATCTTCTTTAGATCTTTAAATAATTCTATGTTTATTGTTCTACATCAGTTTGATATATTAATACCCTTTTGTAATATTTAATTATTCAAATACAATAAAAACATAATCTGTCCTAATCAGATCTTTAAATCTTCAATCTAGAGCAATGGCAAATTATTGAATTTATTAACTCTTGTTTCCTAAACACATGAATCTGCTCACCTTCTCAACATAGACATGAATATTTATAAACTGCAAGTACGTCTCTGGGGGCACGTTTCCTTGTCCCTGCCTACGTTTCAGATCCAACTGACTCTCTGGACCACATTTCTCTGTTGACCAGCAGCGTCTTCCCGTCCCCGCTAACATCTTGGATCCCACTGATTCTCTTTCTAGGCAGTTGCAACACTTTTTGAATTATTTCCCAACAAGTACCACAAGTCTGATATTGAAGATTTAACTGGTGCTAACATTTGACTATTTACTATTAATAAAACATTTTCTAACTTTATAATAAATATTTTCTTATCCTAAATCCAAACAGTAAATTGACATAACGGTCCTGAATGGCCAAAGTTTGCATTTGACCAAAGACCTCTCTCTACATTTCCTCATTTCGGTTTGTCGAGGGACTACATAGAATAGGATAAGCGAATAATAAATTAGGGCTGAAATTTTCCTACAGGAAAAATACATAGGAAAACCTTTTTATTGTTATAACTCAACTTCTAATTAAGATATAAAAAAAAACTCACATATAAATATTCATTAAAATTGGTGCAATAGCAACCGATTACCCAACTTGAGTATAGCGAGTGGAGACTTTTCCCACATATACAACTTTGTTGCCCAAACAACTGTTTTAAAACAGTTGTTACACAGGTTTTCTGAACCTCGTAATTGTGTATATCGCTACTTTTGTGACATCGGCTACGTCCTACCAAGCCTTGTAGATTTGTAGATGTTAAAACGTATCCAATCGCTTTGCTCATTTTGGCCACTCGGCCTAGGCGGATCTCGTAACTTTACGATTATCACATTTTTCATCACAATAGTTACATGTGAATTAAAGGAATCTGATTACAAGATTTCCTTCCATTCGTTTAATATAATTTCACAAATCGAAGACTTCCATCACGGTAATCCTCTTTTGATGAGTGTCGGTTATGCAACTTCAACCAACATCGGCATTAATCTACCCCTACAGAGAGTTCATACAATGTTTTTACTTGGTATTGCTTCGGATTATCCCAAGTCGTTACGTGACTGGTCGACCACATTTATTCTGTTGTCTACAAAACCTGTTTTCTCAAATTTATCTCCGTGTTTTGTGTTGATGGTGATTTTGTTCCAAATATTGTTTCCAACTCATTGCCAACGTTTAAAATTGTTCAAACTTCAAGTGTTTCAGACTCCACTTGCGTTGTTAAAAGTTAAATTTCCAGGCTTTGAAATGAAAATGATATTAAATTGCTAGAGTTTGTAAAAAAAATCATTACACCATGAATATCAGCTGTATTTTTTAAATATTATAAGAACATATATTATAAAATTAAAATCATACATTTTGACTTACATATGATCATCATTTTAATATATAATAATCGTTTACACCGAACATAATCATCCGTCTGCATGTATAGGATTTTCCTTATCTTGCATTAATTTGCAAACAACAGTGTAAAAAAAGATGCACTGTTGCCAACTTTGTGATATTGTATGGACTGGAGGGCTGCCAATTGTTCCACATTTACAAGTTTGCCCTATATTTTCTGTATTTGGTAAATCAGTGATGATCTACATAATGTAGGCTAGACATTACTTAATTTGGAAATTACTTAGTGAAATTTATAATTGAAACTATGATCCTCATAGAAATGTCGGTATCCAATACTTAGATATCCAGTAATACTATTAATTTCATTAGCATAGTTTGGGTTTTTGAAGGCGGAAAATTTCTCGGTCATCATCGCCTTATAAAAAAAGAAGAAGATAAAATAAAGACCCCTAGCCCTCGAATACTCGAATAGACTCCGGGTCGGAAAGAACAAAAGTTATTCAACGAAAACCTGATAGGAAAGATGAAAGAGAAGGATCTAACCCAAGACTACAAGAAAGAAAATGTAGATTTAGTTAGGTTCCCTCGTGATCTTAATCTCTATAAGCGTTTAGAGGTTACAAATTTAGTCCTATTTTTATCAAAATTGGTATGTGCTAATTTTTTTTACTCACATGTTGTACAACGTCCCTCCAAAACTTCTTTCTTGGTTTAAAATCGACATTTAATGAAACACAAACCTGTTTTCACGTATAAATATTATAGTTAATAGTAAAATTCAAATGGTTGAAATGATGGGTCTAGGTATGTACCATAATACATGTATATCCTCCAAATATAATATTCAAAAATTGGTTTCTTGGGCCTTGTAGGAAATGTTAAATTGTATTGTTACATCAAGGAGTTTTACGCTGTGTACGATATATGAAATATTGTTTAGAACATTTGTTACATGGGTTTTCTGAACCTCGTAATTGTGGAAATCGCTACTTTTTGACGTTGGCTAGATTGTGTGTGTATTAAACAATCTTCACTCGTGTCAGGATCTAAGCCTGTGTTGGTGATTAGGCCCTGTTGGATCTCGTAATTATACAAATATCACATTTTCTTTAGGATTAGGGTTCGAAATTACAATCTAATTTCAGTACCAAATCTAATTTAGTGAATAAAATACGAAATATGAACAAAAGACTATTTAAAATGGCTGCCATTTTTGACATTTTCAGTCTAATTTTTCATTTTTCAATATGGCCACATTTAGTCTCCTATACCAATTTTCATATTCCTATCGTAAGTATAGACAACACAACACAACGACAACAACAACAAATAATGACGACATGTCGAAAATAAACTTTTCTGTTTTCTGAGTTCATGAAATGTGAAGATCAGTCAAAAAACTATGGTAGAAATTTACGACTCTTACGCTTTATGTACCGGCAAAGTAAAAAGTGGTATTGGAACTAAAATTGAGTAGTTTTTTACTTTTCTAAGAATATTATTGAAAAAATGTGTGTACAATTTCAAAGTGACAGCCATTTGAAATGTGTTTTCATTAGTTCCTTCTCATCTAGGAATTATATGATCTTGAATGGTTATTTGATGTAAATGGCGAATATTTATGTACACAGACTGATTATTTTATCGTCGGCACTATTGACATCTTGTAAGCTATTAATCCTGTGAACAACTTAAAATGGGGGATCTTGGTTACTTTTTCATGTCCGCTATTTTCCAATATGGCAGATAAGTTTAATAGTCTTTACGGAGACCCCTATTTTTACAATTTGTGAACAATTAGAAACTAGCTCAAATCCACTGTAAGTATAAGCTGGTTTTTATGCGTTCCACAAATTGTTTTTAAATTTTAGTCCTAGATTATTTTATACATTTCTTAGACACCATGCCTAATTAAATTTTTAACTTGGTTCAACAAAGGGGTACGAAAAATCGCCTCCCTACAGGGGAAAGTCTTTTAGTATCGGACAGCGGGCGGTATGGGACAAAGAAGTTTTCGTTATTTCCCATTTGAGGTAGCACCTGTCAAGCATACAGTGAGTTGGTCAAAATGAACTAGCCAAGCCCACCCCATATTTTATTTGTCCTATGAACAGTGTATTTCATGCTTCAAGATTTTTGTATTTTCGCGAGTGATCTGGTTCATGGCGATAGTTTTTTGTGGCTGCAACTTATTATAAAATAAGTGTATTTATACATTATTACTATCACACCATTTATTATTTATCACACCATCATATATTATAATTTAGGCGTATAGTTTCATTCCTGTTGTTACATTCATATGTTGCAATTCGTTCAGCAGGTATCGGACGAAGTGTAATCGGGTGGTATCGGACATCACACTGGTAAATAAACTTCCAAGTTTTTTTAATAGTTCTTGGCTTTTCCAGGAAACCATGTGGAAAATATATTGCAATTGGGGTGAAGAATATATGAAATTCGCCATGGACAAAGTTATTTGCAAAAAAATGACAGTAATGTGCAGCCAGTGCTAGATATGGCGTTCCTAAGAGTACTTTATGAGATCATGTCAAAAACGTTTCGAAAGGGAAAGAGGCAACAGCTAAGTTTTGCTGCTTGGATAACAAAGCCACGTTTAGTAGAACGTTTGATAGTGACCAAGAGGAAATACTATACAATCATGTAAAGGCTTTGGATAATCAACTAATGCCACTACCTGAATTTTTAAAACTAGCTTACAAACTTGATGAAAAACTAAAAATCAAACACCGTTCAATAAAGAAACACATATGGCTGGATAAGATTGTTATTATGACTTTATGAATCGACATCTTTATGACAACTTCGGAACCAGAAGAGGGACCAAAAACTCAAGTTCAGACGTCGCCCAATCCTGACCAAGAGGAATAGTTGTTGAGATTAATTCAAATAGGATTAGGTTAGGTTACACAATATAATACCAACAGAAAAACAATAAAATAAAATAACGTTCTGTCATGTCATTGTTACATGTTTCATTTACTTTGCTGGAGATTGTGCCAAGGTTCCTTCTAGAGACTTACAATTAAATATAGTTTTATAGTTAAGATTTATTCTAGTAGGATTAGGTTAGGTAAGGTTACACAATAAAATACCTACAAAAAACAATAATACAAAATTATGTTCTGTTATGTCAGGTTTTAACATGTTTTATTTCCTTTGCTGGAAATGTTGCAAAGGTTCCCTCTAGAGACTTTCAATTCATTATAATTTTGTAGTTGAGATTTATTCATATAGGATTAGGTTAGGTTAGGTTACACAATAAAATACCTACACAAAAACAACAAAATAAAATTACGTTCTGTCATGTCAGTGTTAACATGTTTCATTTTCTTTGCTGCAAATATTGTAAAGGTTACCACTAGAGATTTAGAATTCTCGTTTTGTTGATGAAATTTATTCAAATAGCAACAGGTTAGATTAGGTTACAGGTTACACAATAGAATAGCTACACAAAAATAACAAATCAAAATTACATTTGATCAAGTCAGGGTATATTGACATGTTTCATTTGCTTTGCTGGAATTGTTCCAAAGGCTTCCTCTAGAGACTTGAAATTTTTGTTTTGTTGTTGAAATTTATTCAAATAGGATTAGAGTAGTAGCCAATAAATTTAAGGGCAGAGCTTCCTTGCCAGAGGGCGTCACTAAAGCTGTATCTTGAAAAGTGTTTGAATGTTCATCACTATTTTGTTCACATAATTGGAACAACACATTATGTAGTTAATGTTAAGATTTAATGTGAAATAGCAACATATATATGCTCACCTGTTTTCCCTCATTAAAATAATTACCAATTTGAAGAAGAACATTCTGCAGAACAGTAATAAATGTATGTTTTAAAATGTTATTTTATTTTAAATTTTTCTCGAAATATACATTTTTACTGGTTTTTGCATTTTTCTAAGGATTTAAAAAACGAAATTGATGGATCCGATTATGAGATATGACTTATTTTGGTAACCTCATGGCTGACTTTGTGGTTTTTTACCTATAACTCACGAAGCAGGAATTTGTGGAGAGATTGGTTACCAATATGTTTTGTTAGGGTTCTTAGAGTAAAATTTGATGAAAATCCGTTGAACCTATGTTGAGAAAAAGTTGCTATAAACATATGTTTGGAATTGTTTAGTTTCCATATATATGTCATTTTGTTTATCACAAAATATTTTTTATCTCCAGAACAGTGTGACTGATTGAATTGAAACTGGGGATGGTACTTAATAATGTAATGAACTATTTTGAATAAAATGACCTACCTAATCCAAACCCGTTTCAAAATGGCGGCTGCTAATTTTAAGTTTTTGACTTATTTAGATTTAAAAAATTTAAGAGTAATTAACTATCTGCTATTTATAAAGTGCATTGCCAACATAATTTTTATCCAGAAAAATAATTATTAATATTATTTAAATTTTTATTTATACATTGCAGTCTATCCATTTTTGAATTTTCAATTTATAAATAAATATTGAGCTTGTTGTGAGATAATATTAGATACAACAAAAACTCGAATACAAGATCTCACGAAAACTGTATATATAACTCTGTAAGTTATAGTTTAGTCATTGTAGCTTCATGTATCACTGAGGATGGCGACTTTGTCGTTGAAACACGTTTGATTAAGTAACCATAATTTTTGTGAGATCTTGTGTTCAAGTTTTTGTTCTATTTAATTTTCAATTCGGTTAAACTGTTTTAGGTACGGAAAATGGACCTTTAAAAACACTTTAATTCTTGTATTTTTATAATTTTGAGAGCTTATAGCTCATAAACTGTTAAAGATATCAAAAATACTTAAGAATAGAAAAGTTTAAAAATAATGTGTTGTGTTATCATTGCACATGAATAATATCTATTCTGAAAACACGGTGCAATAAAATACTTGACATGTTACGTGTTCTCGGTGGGGAGCCGATAAGACCTGTATGCTACGTTTTTACTGTACTATTGTTTGATCGCGGATTGATTATGGCTCCATAGTCTACTCATCCGCAAGACCATCAGCCATTAAGAAGCTTGATTTGATACATTACTCTGGACTTAGTATTCTTTCTGGAGAATTACGTTCGAGCCCAGTTTCTAGTTTACATGCTGAGACACATGAACCATCTCTTACTCGACCAAAGACAGTAACTACAAATAACATATATTTGTAGTCTGTGCTCCAAACCATATCATCCGGTTTATGACATAGTATTTAAAAATCCCTTAGCTGATAGGTATACCAAATGTCATCAAAATTATACTGCCCCATTCGGCATTTAGAATCCTTGACAATTTGGGCCTTTTACTTCCTTTAATGAATGAGAATACTCCATGTTTTATTGCTCCATGGCTCATTAAAATGCCAACTTTTGATTTTTCACTGTCCAGGTTCATCAAGTACAACACTCCTGATGTAGTATATCGTCTGGACTTTCACTATATACTTGATGAATACCCATCTAGTGAAAATATTTTTATAGATGGTTCTAAACTGGACAATAAATTTGGTTGTGCATATTACTCATCCGGTCAGACGTATATGTATGGCTTACCATTTAGTCTTTACTATTTGGAAAGGCCCTAATACTGTTCCATCTGGTTTCCGTCACTATCTTTTATGTTCTGATTCTAAAAGAGCTTTACACAAAAATTTTTCTATAAAGATTTTCTGAATAGGTCCTGCGAAACGGGTGAGAGGGAGATGTAAACTGATAGTATTGGTATTGACATGTCGGAGTAGGAAAAGAGATTGTTTTTGTACCGGCCATCCAGAAGTGTGGAAGTGAGGGCGACCTTGTGTGATGTGTAGGCAAGGTGTAGAGTATGCTATGTGGAGTAAGTGACTCTTCGAGGAGGATGCTTTGGATAAATGTATATGGCTTTTGGGATGCAGGAGGATGGAAGTAAGTGAGATGAATGTGCCTTACTAAGGTAAGGTAAGTTTAAACAAGTTTTCTGACCCTCTTAATTGTATACGTATATCACTACTATCTTGACCTCTTCTAGGCCCTAACAAGTCTCGTAGATGTGTATGTATTGAAAAGTCTCTGTTCGCTTTGCTCGTGTCATTGTTACTTCCCTGTAGGGCCTCTCAGCTGTATGTGAAGGACGCCCGTGTTAATGGCTCTGATAAAGATATAATTTCTTGGTAATGGTCTACAGCACCCTAGAAATAGACTAAAAACAAAAAATTTTGAATTTCAATAATTTTTATCTCCAAATATTTTTTAAATTTTAGTCCTTATGGATTAATTTTATTATCCAATAACTCCGCCAATAAGTTAGGTTAGGCCAGGTATGTTTATATTCAAATAGACTTATGAAATGACAAACTAGTTTGTTCTGAAATCAAGTTTGGCACATTTGCCCAAAGTACGATGCACGATAAATTCATGAATAGGTTAAGTTAAGCCAGGTTATGTTATATATTCAAGTAGTTCACGCCTCTTTGTCATTCGTGTAAAGCGGTAAATTGACCTCATCTCGCACATTTTTTATTTATGGGTGCGTGCACATTTTATTTATTATGTTTCTTATTCAGTGGCTTGTGCTCTTTAAGGATATGTAAAATGGATGTTACTCTAGTGAAGCTGTTCTTAACAATTATCTTAATTTTCTTTATTATTGAGTTCCCCCACATCTATTTCTAATGGGATATGAGTTTATATAATGGATCCTATCCTACCATACCAACTTTTTTGAAAGATTTTTATATTTAAATAGATTTAAATCTTGCTAATATATAGTATACGATTGAATTTTTTAATGACGGTGGTTAAGGTTCATTTTCGTTTTCTCCCAATTATTCTTAAACCGAAATTTATTTGTGTATCGATCTGGCACACTGTTTTGAACCCTTAAACTTAACATTTCGCCAATATTTAAATGAAATTGGTGGATCCGATTTTGAGAAAATATGTCTGTTATAAACAGCACACCATGTGCAATTGATTGGTTTTTTTTTTTTTACCGATAATTCTCAAACCGGTATTTTTCTGGAGAGAATACCTGAACGTTTTGTTCATATCCTTAGAGGCAACGTTAGATGAAAATCGCTATGGGCAATTTTTGAAAAATGAAATTTTGAATTCTGTAGGTACTTACAAGTGTAAAAAATAAAATAAAAAAACCTTCGAGACATAACCACAATGTACACACACCAAATTTAATCAAATTCGATCCATTTGTTTGATTTTTAGAGCACAAAAACCACATTTTACTGCAAAAACCACTTTTTCCAGGCCCGTTGCTCCATACTCAAATGTCAATACTACCAGGCTCAAATGTCCATACTACCTAAAACAGTACGCTAAATTAGCATCCTATCAAAGCAGCGTATGAAATACATAATACCAACATTTAAAATTGTCATTAAATGAACAATTATACATTTTTGAATAGTGGTGATAAAAACCGTCCATAATATGTGTACTCTATAAAAACTCAAAATGGCTCCTTTAACATGTAGCCTACTGTAGAGGGAATCAGTATTGATCCAGCAGGGAGAGAAAAGGTTATGCGTGATGAATTATTTATCAGGTGTTAGACCTTAACTGGGATGGAACCTTTAATAGTTAAGGCTCTTATCTTATATCCTTTAGACTATAATGAAGTAATATTCTTTAGATTAATAATCTTTGACATACATCAAAGGCAATATAGTATATTCATTTTGTCAACATCTCAACTTTTAGTTTTAAACCCACAAGTTAATAGTTGAGTACAAATAGATTTAAAAAAGAAAACCTTGATGTCAAAAAAAAATTTAGGAAGTTCCTGTACAATAATTCTTTATTAAGAAATCAATGATTATCTTGTTTTCTAAAAGAAACAAATGCTCTTTCTTAAGAGTCGCTTTGGAAGGGCAGGGGGTGAATGTGTTGAAAAATCAGTTTTTATAGATTATCTCTTAAAAATATAAATTTTACAAAATGTTTCATAGGCCTACATACAGTTTGTAAATTTCTCTACAACTGTGTTTTTACTCGTTTCAATAAATATTGATTGAGTTATGACCTTTAGGTGATGCTGAACTACCTCCATGTCGCACACAACTTTTACGCGATGGGACCACGAAGACCAATCCATTTACCAGGAAACTCCCGATCCCGTAATTCTTGGACAGATTTAACACTGTCTTGTTAAATATATAACATAACTGCCACAGTGTTGTCTAATTTGAGAGATAACAGAGTTTTGTTAGCACATTACAATTGACAGTGCCATGAAAAAATACTTGTCAAAAACACCGTTGCAGGTCAGGCAAGTCCCCCGGCTGCTTTTCCGCTGAATAGAAGACATAGTCGTGCTGGTTTAACTTTGATATAACCTTCATCACGTCATGGTATCTTCATCATTACTCCATTTCCATATTACTATTCGTTTTTCCTTTAACACAATTCACAAAACTGGAGAGGGCTCTGGGTCATCCTCAAATAAATCATGAATAAGTTTTAGAAGATACAATTTAAAATCGAGACTACGTTCCCGCCTCTATAAAGATCTTTGTGTGGCTTTAAACTCAATCGAAGCTCTTGCGATTTCTTAGGGCTTTTCGTAAAAGCTTCAGTAACCAACAGTGCGTTATACTCACTCGTAACCATAACTGGTCTTACACATTCCTTTCTTTACATTTAGAAGCAACCGTGTTACTTTTAAACTTATTTCGTAGTTTCCAAATGATTCTTCCCAGTTACTACGAACACTTCCAATTAGGTTAAGGTTAAACCTAACTGACTCTGTTCTTTCAAACTTATTTCGCAGTTTGTCAGCCTATGGCGGTTGAGTTTCCAAATGATTCTTCCCAGTTACTCAAAACAGTTTCATTTAGGTTAAGGTTAAACCTAACCGACTCTTTCAAACTTTTTTCGTAGTTTGTCAGCCTATGTTGGATGAGTTTCCAAATGTTTTCCCCAGTTACTATGAACCGTTTCAGCATTCTCACTATTCCATCAGGATTCAATTTCATTCTTCAAAACTTATATTTCCTGCGATTAAAGAAGCTGTGAACTATTTGTAAAATATAAATACTGTAGGGTTAGAACTATGATCAATCATCATAATTAAAATTTTTTTAAAGAGTCTCTCGGACATTGTAACCTCAACATTTTACAATTTTTTTTAATGAGTCTCTCGGGCATAGTAACCCCAACATTTTACAATTTGGCAAAACAAAAATGAAAAAGCACTTATAATTTCACAAACAACAATTTATTGCTACAGCTGTTTCGCCGTTAGGCATCGTCAGACAACTAAGAACTAAGAACAACTAAGAACAGTTCTTAGTTGTCTGACGATGCCTAACGGCGAAACAGCTGTAGCAATAAATTGTTGTTTGTGAAATTATAAGTGCTTTTTCATTTTTGTTTTGCCTTATTCTGGAATTTCACCGAGTACCGACTGTAGTCACACTCAATATGATTTTACAATTTTTTTTAATGAGTCTCTCAGGCATAGTAACCCCAACATTTTACAATTTTTTTTTAATGAGTCTCTCGGGTATAGTAACCCCTTACAGCATTTTTCACAATTTTTTTTAAGAGCGATTCCTTCCATCCCTTCTCTTTTTTTTGTCTCAACTCATTTTCTTTTTTTTTTACTCCCTCTCTGCATTTTTCTCTTTCTCAAGTAATTCTTTTTCTTCCCTCTTCTCCTTTCTTTTTATCTCATCTTTTGCTTTCTCTTTGTTTTCTAAGTATGCCATAAATGACTTCATTCCGCAGATTCCTTCGCCATTATATTTGTTACTTTTACTAAAAGAATTTTAATTGGTTGGATTTCTTTTTATGTTTTATTACCCCTTACTATAATTAAAAAGAGTTTATCAAACGCTAAACTGTTGTAAACTGTTTTACCAAACGCTAAAGGAAGATAACTTATTAAATCGTTATGGAAATCCTTAGCAATTTTTCTTCTTTAATAAAAGAAATACTAAATCTAAAATGAAAGGTCGTTAAGGAAGGCCTAAGGAAGTAGCGTAAGGAGACCTTAAACAAAGGTAATCCTAAGGAATTTCACAAATACGGGCCATAATGTTATAATTTAAAATGATCAAATTTTGCATTAGATTTGATAAATTCAAAATATAACATTGGGTACTCTATTTTATACATTGTTCGATTCATAAAAACTTTTAGTATTAATTTATATATGTAATGCATTGAAGCGAAGTCTAGGTCCTCACAAAAACCAATAAGTCGAGACTGAATATTTAGGAAAGGAAAATGTTGAGAAGGATTTTTGGACCTAAAAGAGATAGCTATGTATGGCGTATGAAGGAGAACAAGGAAATTATGGAAATTTATAAGTAACTGGACATTGTGTCATGCATTAATAAAGGCAGGATTGGTTGGGATATGTACAGGGATGAAGGAAAATAGGACCAAGGAAAGCTATGAATGGAAGAAAAAATGACGGAGTGGCCTTGGAAAAAATAGATTGAGTATGTTGTGGCCTTGTGAAGCTGAAGGATTGTTGGGAGGTGGATGGCTGTCATCATGGACGCTTGGTTTTTCGTGTGCTGTAGCGCCAAAGAGTAAAGTAGTTTTAATGACGTTCTTGAAAGACAGGTCTAGTATTAAATGTTAATAAAATGTAATTTAATCTCAGATGAATAATACAGAAGTAACTGTGCATCAATGTCTTTCACATATTGTCAAATAGAGAGTAGAGCTTATTTCGAACAGTCGTGTATAATATTATTATCTAAAAATTTCTCTTAATGTTATCAGTTATGTTTATAAAATATTAGTGCATGATTACTTTTGAGACACCCGGTATTTTTGTTTACTGATTTCATCCAATTTTAGTGAATGAAACAAATCCGTGTGCAAAATCGCAAGTAAAAAACATTACAGTTCAGGAATAATTGATGACAAAAATAAAAATGAACCTTGACTGTCATCATTAAAAGCTCAATCTTAGTCAAATACGATTAATCAAAAGTCGTTATAGCACTGGTGAAGCACGTTTAGGCCCGAATTTAAATATTTTTTTTCAAAGAGAACTATACATATTAATTTTTTGATTGACAACTGCAGAACTGATATTTTTGGCGATGGTTAGTTTTGTGGGTGGTTGAGTGAGAAAGTTTGTGCAATGTTTTTGCACTATTTATTTATGGAAATAGTGACGAATATTTTATTTTTTTTTGTGTGAATGGGTAGTATATTAGTAAGTGAGTCCAATGATTTTGTATAATTTATTTAGTTTATTTTTAGTAATAATCAAAATTTAGTACAGTTATGCGTTTTTGTGTTTAACTACAAATTGATCTAGTTTGTGCATATTTGTACCAAGTTTCATTGTGTAAGGGATGAAATTGAGGAATTTAATATCACATGATGGAGAAGGTAAACATTCCATTGTCTGCGCTAAGACAATCGGTGAAGCACTTCCCACCTACTGGTTCCTGCTAAGATATTTAATAACTTCCTAACTGGAATGACGACCATCAAAATTTATTACAAATTCTGCAAGTTAAATATTTGCACCATTAATAACTGTAGTTTTATACTTAATTGTATAACTTGCGCAATATTCCAAAGATAAAATAGTAGAACAATATGACCATGTTAAAGTGTCTTGAAATTTGGGAAGAAATGAAGTAGGCCTACTACTGGATTTTAGACGTGAATATGTTACAGTCATTGTGATTAATCAGTTATTAGTGTAACGTGGATATTATATGTAATGGCTACATTCGCCAACTAAAGTGATTAATTAATTACTCTAACCTGTTATTATTCATAATGGCTAGTGCGATTTAGCTGAAGTATTAATTATCTTTAAATATTGATTAGTTTGTCTAGACATTATGAATGAGTTATTGAAAGTACTCCTACAAACTCTACTCATTATTGAATGAGTTAATTTTCCTACAAACTTTGTTTGAATATTTTGAGTTGTTGAGATATTAAACATAATGCAAAATCGTTCCGTTTTATTAGTTTCCCAGAACCAACCTTTATTATACGTAACAGCCAGATAAACTGATTAACACAGTATTATTATCACATTCACTGACTTTAGTGATATAGCATGTAACAGCTGAAGAAAACCTCATTAATCTCTTTGACCAAATTTCCTAACTATTAAAGATATTGTCTGGATATTATATATAATAGCTAGATCAATTACTTTAACTGTAACGATTACAACTTTAAATTTGCTCCTATATTTGGTGTATTAAAAAAAAAAACAATGATAACGAAATCAGGGGTTACAGTTTCACGTTGCAGTTCGAAAACTATCGTTTAACATCGAAAATCATTATATTATATGCTAATTAAAGAATGAAAGAATTTATTTCACCTAGTGAGGATTGTGATGTCACACGCGAGGTACGGATTGAGGCACTCCGCCATTTTGTGATCGTTTCATTGCCTATGGAACTTTCAGTCAGTATAACTTCTGACTTAGTGATGCTACAATGCTCGTTGTGGTCTTAAATGACAGTTCTGATTATAGTCTATAGATTTAGTGTATAAAATATTAGTTTTGAGATGTTCTGGTGAAATTGTAATGAGTTGATGTTGTAAATGTATATATTTCAACACAACATTGGTTTATACTTGTGGAAAAGCCAAGTTGAACTACATGAAACGTATACGCTTGGATAGATCATTTCAATACAGTGATGCTTCTCAGACCCCTAATGAGAGAGTAAACTGAAAATAAATCATAATACTGCAATAAATTAGATGTTGATATTAAATATTTATGTTCAAATGTCACTCAATTTTTCGTGCAAAATTGAAGCCACTGAACCTTGCGATAAGCCTCTGGCTTCAACTATTTTGTGCACTTTGATTCGTCGATCATTTAAAATCATAACGTGGATTTTTTCGGAATCATTTCGGGGTTAGACACTTCCACAATGCGCCTGGATCTGAATTCATCTTTTGTGGATTTACGACCACGTTTAAACTCATTCACCCAATTGTAAACAGTTGCAAACACATCAACAGATGTGCTATGAACTTCGTCCAACTCAGCTTTGATTTCTTTCAGTGTCAACCCTTTCAAATACAAGTGTTTAATCATTGCTCGAAACACACTTTTATCCATTTTTATAGACAAATTAAAGTTGTTTACTTCAATAGATAACAACAATTAAACTATGTGATGGATACAGCTGATTACATTGATTTAACTTTAACAGCTGACTAGTTAGGAATGCTACTTAATGGCAAAAATTTATTTTCGATACTACGATCGCCATATCTTGGATTATCTAAGAACTTATTAAACGACCTTTGTACTAACGACAACGACGACGGAAGGACGGTATATCGAAAATCACTCTTTAGATTTTCTGAAACCATGAAACCGTGAAGATAACTCAAAAAACGGAGGTCAAAATATTTGACAAGACCGAAACCTACCCTATAGTTTGTATAATGGGTAAATAAAATTTGTTTTAGTTTTGTTTATTCATGAAATGAAGTTTTAAGGTAAATGGTTTTCAATAAATTTTGTTAGGATCCTTATAGATTACTTTTGACCAAAATGTGGTTCAAATATTAGATCAATTTAAAAAATGAAATTTTCATATTATAGAGCGAGTACCCCGAAATGTTGACTTAGAATAATATACATTTTGTGGACATAATTAGGAACAAAAAATAATCTTGGGTATCAAATTTGAACAAAATCGGTCTAACGGTTGCTGAGAAATTACTGTTTACAGTACAGACAGATTCCAAAATACTCTTACATACATTTCATAATCTCGGTTGTCCACAAGAAAGAGCAAAATAACGATTATTTTGGAAATACTCTAAATGACATAGTTGTAGTTTTAATTAAAGGAAAAATGGACCCCTTTGTTTTTTGAACAGTAGACTAAAGTAAAATTGAGTACATTGTGCATTGAAGAACCACAATTACATCAAAACCACCCTTTGTACAGGGATTAAAACAAAGGGTATTTTATTGACGAGCTTCAAGCTTACCCTCTTTTATATGACCTTTTGTATTCCACATCATATTGTGTACACACAATGCGCCAGGATTTTATGTTTTGTAGTTGAGTTCTATTCACGAATATGTTAGTGTATCTGTGACAACAATGTTGAAGAAATATATTTGTTGTATAAAGGTGTAAATAAATATTGAGCTTGTGAGATAATATTAGATAGAATAAAACTCTAATACGAGATCTCACAAAAATTATGTTTACTTAATCAACATTTTCATTTCAACGATAAAGTCGCCATCCTCAATGATAACATTGTTGAAACACGTTTGATTAAGTAAAGCTAATTTTTGTTAGATCTCGTGTTCAAGTTTTTTTCTATCTGTATTAAGGTGGATTATATGGTCATAATAAATCTGTTATACTTGTGATATAATTATAGTATTAGGGAATTTATAATGTAAAATTTTTTTAAATGATAGAAAAAGATTGGATTAACTTTCAACTCACCCATCCACTAAATCCTAAATCAAATTTAAATGAATGAAATATAATTGTAACAAAAAATGTCAGTTCTTCAGTTGTCGATTCAATCAAAAAGTGATAACGTACCATAGACACAGTTTTTGAAAAAAATAAATAAATAAAGGTCTGAACTTGCTTCACTTGTGTCATAAGCACATACTCAGCATTAATCGTATTTGATTAAATTCAGGCAATGTTCATTTTTTGTTTTTTGCTAATTATTCCTGAACTGTAATATATTTTTACTTGGGAGTTTACATATGGGTTTAGATCATTAATCTTCACATTTCACTATAATTTAAATGAAATTGGTTCAGCTGATTTTAAGTAACTCACTAACAGGCATTCTTGGAGAGATTGTCTTGGTCCTGAGAAGCTACGCTTGAACAAAGTTTGATCGACATTGTTTGAAACTATTGAGAAAATTCTAATTTTATTTTTTCTTATGACAGCTACTTTTATCTTCTTCAGGTGTTATGTTTTTTTTTTCTTTTCTTTCTTTTTTTTTTTGTAAAAAAACAAAATGCGGAATTCGTCTATATGTTATTTGATATTTTTTGTTCATTTTGTTGCTTATAATCTGAAAATGAATTACTATTTAATATTTTTCGGAACAACCTATATATGAGAAAGTCAAAAATGGTAACAAATTATGGTTCTGGAGTACTGACTAAAAAACCAAAACAAAATTAATGGAATCCTCCTTGACTACAATGTCAAAACTTGGTACCATACAATATATAGATTTATCCAACTGAGATAGTTTTAGTAAAACTGATCTTAGTATTTGGTTTTCTATACTAAGTGTTAACAAATATTTTGTTTATTTTGTTGCAGGTAGTACTCGTGTTTATTCTAAGCATTGCTTCACTTATTATTTACTTCATAGACGCCTCAAGGTGAGTTTAGTTATACTTGAAAAATCATGTTCTTACTGTCTCTCATTTGTCTAGTATAAGAGAAAGTTGTAGTTAACAAAACTTGAATTTTGTATTGTTAACAATTTTGCATTTTAGGTTTGATCTTGTGGTCCCCTCTCCCCTTAAATATTGGTATCTCTTCCTGATTTCATTATGAAAGTAATTAAATGTGTAGGGCATAATAAATTAAAAAAGGAATTTTGATTAAGTATATATCTAATACAAGTTTTAAAAAAATGTTTGTAGCCTACTTAATTCATATGTAAAACTTAAGTTTTTAATTTATACAAATCTTTTTTTTTAATTCCCGCTATTAGAGTATTCGAGAGGAAGTGGACTTCATTTTAATTCAATTATTTTTTTATAAGGCGATGAAGACAGAGATTTTTTTACTTTAAACAACATGAAAAAATACACCATTTTTTATATTGAAATGTTCATGTAGAGTTAGTTATTTTGAATTTGACACAGTCTATCATTCCGTACAACTCAAGTAACTATCTGTTTTGACCAAAATTGATATCTGAATATATATGTCAGATTTTATATTTAAGACTTTTTCTTTTTTTAAATCATTTTAAATTTGGAGTATACTCCATAATACTAAAATACAAAATTTTCTTAAAATCAGCTTTAATGATATTGATCAATATTATTAAAATGTAGCCCCTAAAGATACATAGTGATAAGCTTCTCCACAAGAATGTTGGTTGCGGAGATATTCCATATTTACTCTGTTCCCTCTCTATTTGTTCTTACAGAACAAACTGTCTTGTTCCACCAACCATATTTTAGGAGATATCAAACTGGTTATTGTTCACTTTCCAGACATATTACAGTCTGTAAACCCCACCTGTTTCAATGAGAGATACTTTATTGCATAACTTATTTCTGATTTTTCTATCAACACATGATAGATAGGATCTCATGATAGGTCAACAGATAGGGTCAATTTAATTATCACTGCTTGTTTAGCTCTTTATTGATCCTCGAGTTATTTGTATTGAATTCTCTATTTTGGACATCAATGAATCCAAGGTCCTTTTACCAGAGTCCCTCTTTCTTAATAAGCAACTACAGTCTGTATGGGTTGTCTTTTCACCCATAACTCTCAGGTTGATGTATGAACAAGACTCATTGAGCAGTCTCTTATTTAACAGTTAATGTTACTGAATTCTGAGAAAGTAGTTTAATGTTGTATCCGGGATGACTGGGTTACTCTGTTGTGACTGCTGGGTACCATGAGAGATCATGGGATGACTAAAATTATAATACATACCTTTTTCAGTCATTTGTTGCCTTCTTTAAACAATATTTTATATTAAGTTGCCACATGTTTCACTGCCAAGGGCAGGATCTTCATGAAAGTCAATTAAAGTTCTCTTACAGAATATTTCACAACATAAAATTTTTAATTAACATAATTACACAAATAGTACGTTGTACATGTAGCACTTTAATTAAATGTTTAAATAGATATGGTTTGTTACTGTTTAAGAGCATCATGCTTGTGTGACATTAACCGGAAGATTACTAGTTTAAAAACCTTTTAGTTTTATGACTTGATTCTTATATTTGTACTTTGTAAGTGAAACATGTAGCCACAACAACAATGTAGGGTAAAGAACAATGAATAGGACTAAATTTTTTCTGAAATGGTGATTTCAGATGGTTTAATCTGCACATAGTCTCCTATGAGGGAACTAAAACTAGTTTTTCAATGTAAATCAAATGGAGAGTACTGGCTTTCTATTCATGATGTCACAACTCTGTGCCTATGTAATTACCCCATGTGAGGTGCACTAGGTTTGATTCACCTGCATGAGTGTAGCTAGTGGAGTCTTTTTATTATACTTGCTCCACACCTCTAAGAAACAGTGATTTTCTGGCAAAGGCTGTATATGATTGTTCTCGAATTTATCTGCCTCTTTTGTAATCAAACTCCTTTCAAGCTTAAGTAGAAAGAGGGACTCCGGTGAAAGGACCTTGGATTCATTGATGTCCAAAATGGAGAATTAAATACAAATATCTCGAGGATCAATAAAGAGTTTAACAAGCAGTGATAATTAAATTGACCCTATAAAAGATATATAGCTTTATTTATATTTTCAATTAGCAATTTTGAAAGATCTGTTCATTCACTGCCATAAGCACGATTCTGGATATCAAAATAAAGAAAACATTTCTGTAAACATGTGTTCAAAAAAGGTTTGTTTTCCATCCGTATTTTTTGAGAAATAAGATTTGAACAAATCAATACCAAATTGGTAGATTGTTATTTTTACTATTTCTTTACAGTGTACCACAAATCTGATAATTTTTCACTAAATCATTTCAAATTGGTATTATTATTATTTTATTTGACCCCGTCATTGTAGATTGTAAAAAGCAAAAAGTACAAACTTATTCTTAAAAATGTTTGATATTTAATATTTTGAAATGTCTTTAGTTAGTAAAATAATTTAGTTGAAATTTTAGTAACATAACATATAAAATGTTTGGTTATTATTTAAATTGATGTTTTTATTTTTGTTGTATGTTGAATGATAGCCGAGATATCGGTACTATTAAAAAATACATTGTAATTTACAGAAATTATGTGTTTCATCCAAAAATTATTCTTTTAAAAATAATTTATTTAAACGTTAAATTTAATTAAATTAAGACCTTGACTTGGTTTTCCAGTACTTAGCAGCCATCTTTTAAAATAGTTATGAAGAAGAGCTCTTGTGTTCTACTAAATTACAAAGAATTAGTTTTTCCCAATATTTCTCCTACTTTTCAACAAAAACAATAATAAACCTATAACCTTGGTCAACATTAAAATGTTTAAATATTCTATATCTTATAAATATTTTATTCCCCCCCCCCTTATGGTTATCCTTGTGAACTCCAGTCCATTTGCGTTCTTGCTTCCAGTACAATTAGTTGATGTGAGATAACCTATCTTCTGGAATCATTCTACTCTAATTGATCCCTCTTTGTCTTGGAGTTGGGCTGTTGGCATATCGTACAGTTTTCCGATTGTTGTATGTTAATCCTCTACAAATGAGCTGCTAGGGAGTTATGAACTGTTTTTAGCTGAAAGGGTGCAACTGACTAAATCTTTGGTTTGTTTCTACTTACATCTCATATGACGCTTTGTCTTCCAGATTTTTTCTCTAACATATTCCTTGACCAGCTCCTCATTCTGAAGTCAGACAGAACTTTTTGTATTGTTTTGGCAGCTTGAGCATCAATAATCTTGACATAGGTACAGTAAATATTTAATAAAATCAATAGTTTTCAGAATATTTGGTATTCAAATGTTTTAATGAATGACAGTTTGAAATGATTAAATGAAAATTATAAGATTTTGTGGTACACTGAAAAATTCTGAAAAAATTGGTATCAATATCTCAATCCATTTTGGAGTTATACTTTGTAAAAAAATAAATAAATAAATAAAAAATAGACAGATAGATGAAAAATGAAGCAGTTTTGGAAATTTTCTTTATTTTTATGTTCACTTGGTCACTTTTTAAAATCTGGCAGACTGATTGTGAAACATGCTGTATGTAAGCAATTCTGAACTAATGTTTTCTTAAAGTCTAAAATCCATAAGGATCAGGACTTCATATAGATGATTGTTGTATTTTTGTTACGATGAAATTATAATAGTTTATATTCACTTAGAAAATGTACTTATATTACTAATCGTTTGCAAGGGCAAAACAATTGTGTAAAACTAAGGTTATTCAGTTCAAATCCATCAGAGTTGGTTTAGCCGATTAAAACATGTGCAACTTCAAAGATGTATTCTTTAAATTAGCTCATGACCTTTGCATCACACTGCCATTCAGCTTCAGTAACATTTCATGATAATAATGTTTATTTTTGTCGATGTCATTTAAATAAAATAATAAATCAAATTTTGTTATGAATTTTGAATTTTTCTTCTGAATTATTGTTGAACTATTAATGGTGCACACTACCCTATGAATAAACCAGCACAACAATCATGTGGTGATAGATGTTAAGAGTATTTATTAAATTATTTGTATGAACTTAGAACCTATTTCTGGTAATTTAAAAAAATTCATTTTACACACATTTGTGTAAATGTATAATTTCAATATATATTTCGTAGAAATGATAAAACCATTAATAACCAATATAATTTTTATAGCTGAAAGTTTAAGTACTATATATTTTAGTGTCATATTATAACTAAGATTAAAATATATATAGACATAGAGATACTACTTTCTTAGTACAAAATATTATAGAGATGTAAAATCAGAATAGTCGATTTCCGCAAGAGTTAGGATTTTATGAGTTCTGATTTTACAGATTTTTACAAAAAACATTGCGGCCTATGATTTGTTATTATTCTCTTCTATATTTTAAAAAGTGAATCAACCCCGGAGGCATTTCCCCAAAGATTCGACATAACCATGGTAAACAACCTTACATTAAGGAACACTCTTTTTTTTTTTAAACGTGATAATGCAAATGAAATTTATTTTAATCTCTGCTGAATAAAATCTATATGAGCTTTCCAGTTCAAACTATTATACATCAGAACTCCTAAACATCATTTTTGAAATTTTACACTCTTTAAAGATTTGCATGTTTGATTATTTAAATTTTTATATGAAAATTGTATAGTTTTAGTTTTTTCAATATTTAATTTTAAACCATTTAGAGTAAACCAGATTCAATTTCATTAATAATAATTAGAGTAAGATTTTTTACTTATTGATTTTGGTAGATCATTAATATTTAATAAAAAAAAGAAAAGGCCCTAGAGTGAGATTTCCACTCAGAAATGTATTTTATATTATCTGTACAAATTATTGTTCTTTGTTTTCCTTAACAAGGTATGACTCAATCAGGGAGAAATAACTCCCATTTAATCCATAGTCTTTCAACTTTAACAACAATAAAGAATGATCCACGCAGTCAATATACATAATATAATTATAAATAAAAATCATAACAATGAATGTCCAATAGTATCAAAATAGTTAATATACTAATACACAACAATAAATATTTAAACATCATGAAAATAAAGAATTTTAACACATATCAAAAATAAAATATCTCAAAAGAGATTTAAATAATCCATGAACCATGTGTTTTATCGGAAAAAACACCCGAAGGCTGTATAGACTTCGTTCTGTTACTTGTACTTAATGGGAATGAATTGAACAGATTTTTATTAACCTCAACTGTGAAAATAGAAAAGTTATTGAGTTCAGGTTTGGTATATGTTTTTTTTTTTTTTTTTTGTATGACCTTTTGCAAACATACAATAAATTTGGAAATGTCAATAATTTATTTAATAATTACATTTACATTTGTTTTATTTTTGTATATGATTCAAGATATTTAGCAAGACAAAATTAAATAGGCGCCATTTTGAATACTTAGGCACCATAGGTCACAATTGAATCTTTTATGCAGTTCAGAGCAATGAATTTTATTATTTTTAATAAAAGTAATAGAATACGAAATATTTTGATTCGTTCTTGGGTATTGTAGTTAACTATTAAGAAATTATGGTTTTATTTTTTCCTGTTCTTCTTTGATGTACAGAAAAAAATAGAGAAACCGTTTTGTTTGTCATTAAAAAATGGTAAGTTTATTGTCTCTTGTGGACTTTTTTTTAAAGTTAATGGTTTTCGAGAAATTAAATATTTTCATCAGCCACCATTTTGAAAATATACAAAATAAAGTATTTATTTTTGGCACACTTATAAAACGTAATATACAAAGTGGTTATACCAAATATGAACTCAATATCTTTTCTATTTTCAAAGTTATATATTTTTTTTTTTATGAAAAAACGAAATGGTGAATATCTGGAAAAATAAGAATTTTTGGAAAAATTTGTATTTATAATTTTTTATTTATTCTGACACAAAATCATTTCTAAAGTTTGGCGGCTTACTTAATGGATACCCTTTATATCAATGTATGTGTGTTTTTAAATACTTTGAGGTCACAATTTTGGTTTGCTTTTACTTCAACGTATTAAAACGTTTGTTGGGTTGGTACATTTCAAACTGGTGACTGATTTTCATATTTCAAAAATAGGTATTTGTTCAAGTATTACTTATCACTTATAGGTTCTACAACATTTGAATCCAATGAAGCACAAATGAATTGCTCAGATAAAATATAAGAGAGTTATTAATAATAATGTACGAGTGACATATTATAAGAGTGTTTTAATTAATTGGATTATTGTTAAAAACATGTATAAAATTTTAAAAATCAACAGCATTAGCCTGAATTTTAGACAAAAATATGCATTTAAGTTTGTTTTACTATTCATTGAATATGATTATAGATAATTTTTTTTGTAGTCCTCTCTTGTCTAGGACCTGCATAAGCCTATAACAGCTCATTTTTACAGCTTCATAATTTGCATGATTAATACCCACGAAAAACAAACATAAAAACATAATACAGCAAAAGAAATTCAAGTTCAGCTATACCTTAATTGTTATTTGTTAACATTTGGTTTAGTTTCTAACTAAAAAATATTGTGTTTTTATTTTCCTAGAAGGATCATTACTATGTCTCAGTCCATTACTAAACTCTTTCTTTTTGTTATCAGTGAGCTTTGCAAACTCTGTTTGTGTATGTGTGTGTGTGTGTGTTTAGATTGACTCAGTCGTGTTGATGTAACAAATTGTCTGTTTCTGTTTGCAGCGAGGAGGTGGAAAAATGCCAAAAGTGGAGTCAGAACGTCACTCAGCAAATAGATCTAGCTTTCAATATCTTTTTTATGGTGTACTTTTTTATACGAGTGAGTATGCACAAGTTGTATCTTAGTATATATTTATTTATTTGTATTGTTTTTGTCTTCCAAAGAAAAAGTGGACTTTGAGAATGAGTTTGGGAAGTAATGAAGTTTAAATAAACATTGTTAAGTAGTGGTTTTGAAGTAATCACTTAAAATCTCTCCTTCTTTTATTGGTCTTAATGTTTCCTCACGAATAAAGATGAAAATGAAATTTTTCCATATGCCATTTGTTGTCGTTTGTAAGAAAGATTACACCAGTTACAAAAATTAAAATAGGAACTTAAGATTTGGAGACAACCCTTGTGTAGCCGAAGAAGATTATAATTTTAAAGGGAAGTTATTTAAAAAAAATCTGGATTGTGTATTATCATTGTCAAATTTTATACAAGTTATAGTATTTGTGAAATTAAAATTCCTTACCAAATTTGAACTAATCTCATCAATAATAATAAAAGTTAAAACAAAGCATTTGTTGTTAAATTGTTTTCATACATCCTGAAAAATCCAAGTCTAACCAATGTAATATATTTCAAGTAAGTTTGATTTATTGAAAAAATATATATTAAAATTGGTTAAATATAAATTTCCAATATACCTAACAATAGTCTATTGTTTTAGAATTTTTGTAAAAGTTTGTTGTTTGTTTGTTTGTAGAAGTGAAAAAAAGAAGGAATTAATGGTACTTATTACCACAAGAAAAATACCAAATGGTGTGGTGCTCGTAGTTACAGTGCCTAGAAAGTAGTTTTCAACCACTTAAGACATAAATTCTGGCAACTTTACTTTTAATTTTGGGCACTTGAATGCAACTCGAATTTATTATTTGTAGATATCAGAAACTCATTATGATGATTGGCTGTTTTCAACTAAACTGCAGCTTAAATAAGTGTGTACCCTCCTGTAAATATCATTACGTAAATTTAATGTGTATTTTCTATAAATAATAGTTTGAATGTTAATTAATGAGCGTGACCTCCAAATGGTATAAACTAATATGGTTAAAAGATAAAAAATGATCAAAAACCTACATTTTCTTGTATATCCCCCTTTACTCCCAAAATTGTGGGGTGTTGGAAACCACATTATATTCAAAATGCTGTGGTCAAGTTAAAAAAAGACCAACCTCTATTAAGTCTGTTTGTGTGTAGTATGTGTTGTATTAATATAACATTATAAAAACAAACTACTATAAAATAATACTGTTATAAACTAACATAATAGACGTCCATACTACACAAAGACAGACTGAAACCATTGCAAACAAAATTGCATCGGTTTATCTTTGCATTTCAGTCAGACTATCTTCTTGGATCATTTTTGTTCTGGAACTGAGTGGGTAGCATTATGTTACAAATAATTTGTTGGCAATGTCAAATTATGCAGTCACTATAGGTTTTTTCCAAACACCCAATAAAATATACAGAAGACCATGAAGGGTACATTTGTAGCAGCACGGAGAACACAATGGCATGCAGGATATATGAGGCAAGTTTATGACCCAGCTGCAACAAAATGTGATCTGAATTCATCTACAGATAAAAATTGCTCCATCGCTGCTGAGTGGAAAGTTGAAATTAAAATGGTTCCTGATTTGAGTGTTATATAATGAAATGTTGAACCAGTTAGTTTGTTTAATGAACTTTGTGTAATTAAAACATACTCAGCGTAATACTCCGTCATGAAAGGAAGCAGATTTTTTTTCTTTCTCAATATACATATTCAGTAGGGCTAAATGTAATTACATGCACACCATATAATCCTAGTCTCGTATATACTTTAGTATGTGCATTACACTATTGTAATGCATAAAACAGCAGAATGGCACTCCATTTTCAATGCTTAGATCCCTAAGGGGCTCTCTTATAGATGAGTAATGGTGAGGAAATCTTTAGATACTACAGCTGGATTCACAACCTTATTTATGTGTCTTTGGTTATATATCTTTGTTTCATCTTCCTTATCTGTTCTCTTTTGACTAACTTCTTTTCCGACCTATAAGCTATTAGGGTATTCGAGAAGTTGGGGGATTTTACTTTATGATGGTCACAAGTGCACTCCTAGGAAAAATTTGTATATTCACCTACTAAATTATGGTGGGAGTTAAGCTGTAATCATACAAGTAAAAACTTAAGGTATATTTATATTGAGATTTTTGAATTCCAAAAATGTTTGTAAAGCCTAACGGCATTGGGCTAGATATATATATATATATATATATATATATATATATATATATATATATATTAAAAGTCAAGCCAAGAGACTGAGAGCATGAGTCAGCAGATTATCACATGTCCAATCAGTAAAGGACAAAAAGAACTCTACAATTTTATCCTCTACAGATAAATCTTAGCACAAATATTATTTATACAAGCTATATAAAAACAAGTCATTTACTTTTTTTTTAAACAATATGGGACTCTACTTACTGGATGTTTTGTTTACTGTTAATGTACTGGAATTAGTATGAAATATATAACAAACAAATTTATGTGCAAACATTTGCAATAATAGCAACAAACATGTTTGAAATTCATAATGTGTCTGTATTGGAATATTACATTGTCATAGTAGCCTATATTTAGAACTTATAAAAATGATTTAAATTTTTTGCATATAAAATATACGCACTGAGTTTTTGTAAAAAATTGAAAATTCTTGATAGGCCGGAACACAACATAAGTTAGAACACTGTCTGCCAACATTGAAACAAGTTCTTATGCATTTATTTATTCATTAGTTGCGTTTGTAGAATGTTCCCAGTGAAGTTACTAATATCATTTTGAAGTGACTATTAGGTGTAATACGCATTGCCTAATATTGCAATTTAATCCCATTCAATGAGTCAGAGATACCACTTCTAGACAATAATAAAATACTTGGAAAATCAAAACACAACAATAAAGTCACTATTAATATATTTAAGTTATTACTTTTAAAATGTTACCTAATATATTAAAAATCATTGATTTTTGATATAATCTTATATTTACCGGGTGACTCTTAAGTAATTGCACTTAAAAAATATTGATTATTAAATTTTGTCTAAATTTTGAGTTTGTAATATTGGCAATGCTAGTAGTACAATGGTTAAATTTTTAAGTTGGTAGTGAATTGTTAATTTGGTATCAACTGTTTTCAATTCTTTATTAGTATGGTTAGTATTTTTTACACACTGCGCTGCAATGAGACTTGTTTTCGAAAAAATATATCTCGATGGCAAAAGCACATTGCTTGTTCGACCAAGCCATGTCTACAACTAATGGTGGCACTAACGGAAACTTCCAAGACTATAGCGTCGTTAGAACCCACCCTCACTCCTCCAACACGTCCCCTCCATTCACAACGCCAACTCGAAAATAGGGATACTTCACTGCCCTACTCTGTATAAAAATTCAAGACATCTGAAAATTTGTAAGTTATCTGGTTTTAAGTTTGCATGGAATTTTACGGTGGCGAGATTGCTCTGAGCAAATCTTTGGAATATTGAAATTCACATTCCTATTATATCAGTGAACTTTTTACGTTTTGCACTAGATTTATATTTTACTGTTTTTTTTAATGAAACATACTTAAGAAACATTTTTTTGTGTACGGAAACAAGATTAGGAATTGATCAGCTGTTCCAAGTCCTGTTATGTAGACTAGTGTAATGCACATGCGCTTAGTGAGGTTGCAAGTTGAGTTCATAGATGGCATGCCCTTGTCGAATGAATCATTTATTTTTATATACGACTGAAAAACGCTACATAACTTATGAGACACCTTATACTTTGTGCTCTAAGTTTTCATCTAGGAATGAGTAAATAATGTTTTTACTTAACCAGTACCAGTACACAAAGGGCAAGTTTGGTAATCATCAAAAATTTTGACCTTCACTTTTGGATTGATCTTCACGGATCACGGCTTCAACAAATCGAAAAGGGATTTTCAATATGTCTTTGTCATTGTCTTCTGTATGTAAGCACAATAGTGGCTACAAAAGTAAAAATATTAACATAAAGTTTGGTATAGGAGACTAGGGGTTAAGATAATTTGATCTACATAAAATTTAACATTTACTACAAAGCTGTAGAGACCAACTTTAGGGCATTACATTATATGATGGGGTTGGGTAAGTACCATGGTGGCATCCACCAACTTGTTTCCCCCTATTTGGTTTTCTATAATTTATTTCTTCTGTTTGTTTTCAGTTCATAGCTGCAAGTGATAAACTGTGGTTCATGTTGGAGATGTATTCATTTGTCGATTATTTTACGATACCACCGTCTTTTGTTTCCATATATTTAGACAGAACATGGATAGGTGAGTAAAACCAGTTCATTATAGATAAGCAGGGCTTGCTTTAGAGATATGCAAATTATGAGATACATAAAACATAATAGTAATGTATTTGATCAACCATAGTAAATGGACAAAATAGATCACTGAAGGAAATGTGTTAGGTCGTGCTTGATAACCTGATTTTAAAATTTTCTATGGGTTAATCAATAAGAGTTAAATAGTTAACACCATTAGTCCTAATGGGGAAAGTTACAATTTTATAACTAATTTTATCAATAAATATGAGGTTGTTTACTATGAAACTAAACCAGTTAAGCCTTTTTTTAGACCACCAAACTCGTACATACTTTGTTGAAATCCGTTCAATAGTTTAGGTGGATTAAGTAGAAATAAAAATTTGGTGTATTTTTTATTGGTAATAGTTGCATAAACTGGATTAAACTCTCAGTTAGGCTATTTAATCCATTTATCTAATGATGATAAAGTAGTTGAATAGAGTGGCCACAAAGTCCCTTTCCGTGTATATTAGGTTTTGATATTAATTTGTTGATAACTTTTATTATTCAAACATATAAATTAGAAAATTTTGAAATGAGATCATTTTTAAAAGGTTTTTTGGAAGTTTCTTCTACCACACACTACCAAGCAGATTTTTTTACAGCTGAGCGATCTGCACATGTTGATACCAAAGTTAAAGCGGAAAAAAAAAACAAAAAACATCTACACTAACGTTAAAGAAAAATCATCTTGCCATTCTAGTTATTAGCATTTACTTTTCATCTTTACAAGACACCGATAAGTATCAAATTATCAAATTTTACAATATTTAAAAAATACAAGGGTTCACAATAGGTCACTTCTTTAACAAAGTCACTAAAAATCTCTTATTTCACCAAAATTACCTAAAAGTTACTTTATCCCCTCATTTTCTATTTTAATTAGTTGTTTTAACTTAGATTTGGTTCTAATTTTATTTTACTGCCGAGTTCCTTTGAAGTACGTCTGAGAGTTCATTTTCAGTTGCTGTTTATTATGAAGGCATTGTTATCTTTAAGTCACACTAATGCTGAGCGATGGTTTTCATTACCCAGTTATTTTTCATATATTTTCAATGGCAGATACAGATTTTATAGCAGTGAAAATATAGTTCATGAAAAATCATAAATTTCGAATGTCTCCCCCCAAGCGTTTATTACACAACTTCCCCCTCCCCCTAAATTGCTTGCTTGGTTAAAAGGAGTTGAAAATAGTAAGTACGGATGTGGCAATCCCAATGTACCGTATCTAATTAGATCTACACCTTTCTCCATCTGATGTTTTGTTAGACCCCTCTTTTTCATCTTTCTTATTAGGTCTCTCTTAACCAGCTATTGTTCTTTTCTGACCTTTTCACTATTAACCCTTTCCAGCCCAGTGATTCCATATGTCATCATTCACTAAAAGCTAACTTAAATGTATATATTTTGGCCCATAGATGTCATGTGACATCATAATATTATACAATAGTTATGCCTTTCCATGTTGGCAGCACTGTTTCCTAGTCAGACATTCTCAGCTGGCTAAAATATAACCCTAATTATTGGACTTCTCACTTATCTACTTCATGTTTGATTTACTGACTTCTACATTATTTTACAGGTAAGCTATTTTTTTTTTACATAAAATGAAATATATTTATAATTGTAGATACTTCAAAGAATCAAATAAACTATAAGTTACATTTTTATACTAATTAGTTGCCTAGTTACCAATGAAACAAAAGTTGATCCCAAATGGCATCAATGGGCACCAATGCTACACATTTTTTGATTCCTTATCACATTATAAATATTGCACCAAAAATTATTTTCTGATATATTGTAGTAATATTATGATTGAAACTGCTCTTGTACATTACCCTACACAAATTGTTTAGGTTAACCCATGTTTTAAATATTAAATAAATTACTGTACATAAATTATTGCAGAAATAAACTAATAGGTAGCCTATTGTTTTTCATTACTGTTCAGACTACCCATGTTATTTTCATATTATCCCATATACATTCACAAGGGTAATAGGTAATTTATAAATTGGGGGGGGGGGGCTTGATTTGGAAAAAAATTGTTGGCCTAATTATATTATACAGTTCAATTTTTTTTTATTGTAAGTTTAGGCTACATAAAACATAAACAAAACATATAGGCCTACAAAATTGCAAATGTGGGAAAGTATGAGCAAGTAATTTATTCAGAGTAGATAAATTGTTATTATTGTATGGTGTATAAATGAATGTTATGTAATTGTATAGGCTAAAAGGAAAGGAAAGTGAATATTAGGCTACATGTGTCTATATGGAAGGTGCTATTATTTTCATGTTTATTTTATTTTTTTTATTTCTTTTTTTTTACAGTTGCTGTTATAATATTACATTGTGATAACAATTTACTTATACATATTTTTTTTATAATTTCAGATGGCAGACAATATTGCAAATGATTTAGAGGATATTTTTCTTTTACTAGAAGGAGACCTTTCTGATGTTGATGTCATAGATCTGGAGGAAGAGGATGAAGATTGTGAAGATATAGCAATTCGGAATTTACTAACACATTCAACGGAAGAGATCATAGACCACAGCATTGGTATAAAATCACAATGTTTTGATAATCAGTTGCAAATTATACGTTCTTCTGAACTTGAGGAGTTATCCATTAGACCAGCAGTAGAAAACGAACACAGTATTGATGAAGGCACAGAAATAAATCCAGCTACTCCAAATAATACACTAATGCCCACATCTTGTGACACCACAGTCCCATCACTTACAAGTCGGTCAAGAAACAAGAATAGGCCTATCCAAAAACCTACTTGGAGAAAAAGAGATTTATCTCCCAAAGATACAGTCTGTAACATCCGATTTGAACACTATAATTCCGAATCAACCCCATATGAATATTTTAAAACTATTGTTGACGACAGTGTATTTCAAAATTTTGCTGACCAGACAAATTTGTATACTGTTCAAAAGAAAGGAAAAAGTGTCAATACGACACCATGTGAAATGGAGCAATTCATTGGTATGCATTTGATGACAGGAGTTGTTAGTATGCCTTCTTATAGAATGTACTGGGGAAATTCCACTAGGTACGCACCGATTGCTGACACTATGTCAAGAAACCGATTTGATAAATTGCGAAGCAGTTTTCACATCAACGACAATAACAATTGTGTTCCTAGAGATCATGCTAACTATGATAAGTTGTTCAAGGTTCGGAAATTTATTGATTCAGTAAAAGTTAACATGAAAAAAGCTGAAGTAGAAGAGTTCACTGCAGTCGATGAAATTATAATACCGTTCAAAGGTCGAACTCAAATGAAACAATACATTAAAAATAAACCTCACAAGTGGGGTATAAAGGTGTTTGCAATTGCATCAGCGTCGGGTATAGTGCATGATTTTGAAATCTATACAGGGAAGGGAACCGTGGAAGATTTTGGTGAAGGTTTAGGGATCAGTGGGGATATTGTGAAACGTCTTACAAACAGTGTTATCCCAAAACACAAGAACTATAAGGTGTTTATAGATAACTGGTTCACTTCACATACACTTATTTCATCACTAAAAGCAGACGGTATTCTTTGTGTCGGTACTGTACGAGTAAACCGCCTACCTGGCTGTATTTTTGAAGATGACAAGAAAATGAAAAATAAAGGACGTGGTGCAACCGATTACCGCACAGATACTAATGGTATAATAGCTGTAAAATGGCTAGACAACAAAGTAGTTCACCTAGCATCATCATACGCTGGTGTTGAGCCGTATGATAAAGTGAAACGGTGGTCTACCGCAGACAAGAAATACATTGAGGTGACAAGACCGAACACTGTAAAGGAATACAACTTGGCAATGGGTGGAGTGGATCTACACAATATGCTTGTTGAGTTGTATAGAGTTACTTTCAAAGTAAAAAGATTTTATTTGAGGATAGTGCATCATATTATTGATATGTGCTGCGTCAATGCGTGGCTCCTTTACAAAAGAGACTGTAATTTGAATAATGTAAAACCTATGTCGTTAGTTGTATTCAAAGCAGATATTGCCAATGGACTTTTACTAGCAAACAAAAAGCCAAAAAAGAGTGGAAGACCTTCTCGACTACTAACACCAGAACCGCCCAAGAAAAGAAATCGAGTTGGAAATGTTTCTGATGCAGTTCGTTTTGACGGGATGTGGCATTTACCTCAACATTTAGAAAAGAAGCAAAGGTGTGGTTTGTGCAAAATGTACAGTCGATTGGGATGTTCAAAGTGTAATAAAGCACTTTGCTTGACAGCTGACAAAAACTGCTTCGTTACTTATCACACAAAGAGTAATTAGTTTGTAAAAATGTTATATATTTTTTATTTTCAGCATTATTTTGGTAAATTTAGCACTTTAGTAAACACTTTTTTTCACTAAACAATTACAAAAATATATATATTTTGTTCATTCAATTACTAATTAATCAATAAAAAAAGATTTTCAATAATTACTTATATCCAATTCCTATATCAAACTGTTTCATTTAATACCCATATTGCCTACAGACGCCATATGGAGTCAAAAAAATTTTGGGGGTAATTTGTAAAAAAAAAAATTTGAAAAAAATTTGTATTTTTTAAAAAAGGAGTCTAGTGCAAGAATGTTTAGTAAGGTAATTTTTATTAATTAATTTTGGAGTAGTGGGCTGGAAAGGGTTAAAGCATTGAGGACTAAGGGGTCTCTTTACTTATATCTTATTTTTTCAATTTGTAAATGTCTAATAGGAATAGTGAATAGAAAGTTAATTTGACTACAGCATAGGGAGTCGGATCTCCAGTTTTCCTCTGTAAAGATAAAATAGATTATTGGTTTTATTTGTTGGTTTTATGAGTATTTTCTACTCTGTTCAAAAATCAAAACACAATTTAACAGAAGTTTTACATTTTAAACTGTGGTCATTTAGGACCATAGGACTGATTTAGTTAAAAAAAAATCAATCTAAAACATTGCAAATATATAAATGATAAATTTTCAGATCAGTTAACAATTTTTATTAAAATGATTGAATTTATGGTAATTGTATATCCATTATAATTTTCGTCATAAAACTTTGGTTAAAAAAAGTGTTTTCCCCTAAATTAGTATATAAAAACTCAAGCTAATGTCTTAATATATTCAAATTGAAAAATTTGTCAAAGTTTGACCCATATTTTTAGTTTAGTGGATTCAAAATTATAGTATATATTATTGAATTGGGGATTTATAACAAAATTGTTTGATATATCCGTATATCCGACTATTAAGAAAATTAAATTCTTTATATTTTTTGAACAAAATGTTATATTTTCATCCCCATACAATAACTGGTGTAGATTTTATGGTGATGCAAATCATATACAAGTATTGCATAGTGAGTACAAGTCTGGAAATCCTGAGGTAACTAGCTGGTTCTTCATGTAGTTTTGTGTTACACCCATACATCCGTCTTTCATCTTTTCTATCAGGTCTCTCTAAACCAATAATTTATTCTCTTCCTACTCTGACAATATTAGAGTATTCAAGGGCTAAGCTATCTTAATGTTTTTTTTAGTTTTTTTTTTATAAAGTGATTATGACCAAGTAATTTTTGTCTTCAATAAACAAAGAAAAAAATCACTATTGGTTAATTAAAAAAAAAAAAATTGGTCAATACTCAACTATTTTTAAACCCACAACATGTGGGTTTACAACTCCAAAATAATTACATTCTGTACTTTACAGAGTGATTCTGGGAAAAATTGATTCTGGGTTTTCTCAGTAGCGAACAGTCTCAGGAATGTAATATCATCATGGTGATGCATTACAGGCTGACAAGTTAGTTCAGGAGCGGGGGAACTTTTACTATATAAGAATCAAGTTGAAAACTGTTTGAATCTTACTGATCATTTAAAACTATTCATTTAAACTGTAATAAACCAAATGGCCTTACATGGTGAGTTTTATGTGCATTTCTTTCCCCTTTTTTTGGTTTACAATTTTTATTATGGATACAAATTTATAAGGGAGGACAAAACTAACCCATACTTTATCAGTCTGTGAACAAGTTTTTATTACTAAACGTTATGTAAATGTATATACAGAGTGTTTTTACATAATTGGTGAAAGTCCTTTCACAAAATTTTCCCCCGTTCAGCCCCCTCCAAATAAAATTCTAGATCCGCCACTGTGCTATACGTAACTACTGGCCATGATATTGTGTTATAGATTATCCCCTTGGCTCATGTTAATATGTTTTTATTCCGTAAAAATGTTATGTAGCTGAATGAAATCAACCTTAGATGGATGTCTACACTTATATCATTTGAACTGGTGTGTATAGAGCCGAGATATTTAAATTCTTATACATCTTGTAGTTCATAAATTGCAGTAGGAGAATTACCCATCTACCTGCTCTCCCCTTCTGGTTGTGGCCATATATACTGTTTTTTCCTGAATTTATTTTCAACTTCAAGGTATTGGCTGCATCTCTTAAAATGTAGAAAATTTACAATTAGAAAAAAAAAGTAGGATCCTTATGAAATACTTCAAAGAGCTTGTCACTATCACCTTGCAAAGATGTTATATCAACCCGCTATTATATATAGAGTTATATAAGATTTGATTTATATCTTTCTTTACTTATGAAATTTAGGAATAATACTAATTATATAACTCTACTTCTCTATTAGGCTTGAGGTTCCTGCGAGCATTGCGCTTGATGACCGTACCAGATATTTTACAATACCTTAACATTCTCAAAACTTCAAGTTCTATCAGACTGGCACAGCTTGTTTCTATCTTTATATCAGTATGGTTGACTGCCGCTGGAATAATACACTTGGTAAGTAATTATATGAGGGGGAAATTTGGGACCTTGTTAGATGAAGGAAGCCAAAATATATATCTTTATATATGGATGCATCTTACTTGAAGGATTTTTTAAGTATTCAGATTTTAGCTTAACACTTTCAAACCTAAACCCAAGTATAGACTGTATACTTGGGTTGAGTGACTGAAGCCTGAGCAATAGTTGTTTAGAAAATTTGTCAGACACATAATTATGACGTGTAGCATGAACAATTGGTGTACATTTGCAGCAACTTTTAGCGGATATTTTATGAGTTACAGTGCTATAACAGATATGTATTTCAGAATGATGATATCACTTTGTAATTCGTTGAACCACAGGCTATAAACGTTATTTATTTAAAAACAACTTTTTATGACAATTATTAAGTGTATTTTGTTACGTATGTGTATTTAAAGTCTTATATTTGCACTTATGAAGATGATTTGTATTTATGCACAGTGAAATGGTGTTATAAATGCAATCAGTCATGTTACCATTTTTTCCTCAACAAGACTCAAGAATTTTTGAAGTATAACAACTCAGTTGGTAAAGAATTAAAATCCATCCTTCAATTTTATTTAGAAAATACACATTTAAAATGATATGTCACTTTTAAATGTATATTTATTATGTTATGTTAAAATTTTGTCTCAGAACCATAGAATGCCCATATTTGTAGGTCAAGCATATGCATGGAGACCAAACCTGAAAATGTTAAGATTGAGAATAAATTACAGACATTCATTTTGGTTTAAATAGGTGAGACAGGTTTTTCTTTTCAAAGTTGTCTTTTAAAGAACTAAGGTGTTGCACAAATACAAATAAAATCATAATTATTAAAATATAATGAATTGGTTTGAAATCATTACTTTCAGTAATCAATACTTGTGGAAAATTCGATCTCCAAATCAAAGAAACGTACTTATTTCTTCAACAAACTCCTTATTATCAACAAGGTGGTGTTTTAATGACTAAGTCATCATTTTCAATTGTTTACAACTAATTAAACTTAATCATTTAAACATCGTCTTGTTGTTGAAGTTTGTGTGTTTCTGTCACTTAGTTTGTAATTTAATTCAATATTTAAAACTATATTTATTATACGTTTATATAAAAACTTGAATTTAAGCTTGTCTTTGTAGGGTCAAACCTGCTCTGTCAATTGTCTGACCTTGTGATTTCTTTATATTTAATAAACTAACTACTTTAAAATTTTACCACAAACTGTCTTCTGCACAGCATGAAAAGATGTCAGGTTATACTGTGTGGCTAGTCGATTCATGGTATTTAAAGGTATACTTCCTTGGGTGGATCTAGTTATAATCATTGTACATTCAATGTTAATTTGAAGGCAGTTTAAACAAATCCATTTTCATATGCTATCAAAACATTTTGTGGAGGATTTGTTTCTCGTATTAGTGCTGTTGTATCATCTGAAAGAGTGAACCATTTCCACAACTATGTTCATCCAGTAAATGCACTTTCAGCTGCAGTTTAAATATTTACAAACGTGAAATTTACCTTTTATTGCAATGGGCAGTGAGTTGCAAAATCTGCAGCAGGAAACTGGGAAGGAAATGATGAAGAAGAATTTGAAGGATCACTGAAAATGATCGTGTTTTCAGACTGTCTATATCATACATAAGATGGACAAATTTTATAAGCCTGAGCGTTTTACTTGATTGTAACTTGCTGATCGTACAAAATGAGTACATGTATTTTGTGTACACTGAAGCCATATCAAGCGACTAGATTAGACATAATAGACTCCAGCGATTCAATTAGCGACTATCACCTTACGGGGCATCAGTATCTTGTAATATCTCAGCTATCTTACGAAAGACAATATATGTTATAAACGAGGAAACTATTTTAGTGGGTCACATAGAGAGGGCAGATTTGGAGAAGGCAAAAAAAAACAAGATGGTTTATGATCTGTACTTAGCTATAGATGTGGCCAGATTAATTAAATTAGGAAATCTTTGATGAGTTGGTCATGAATAAGCAACTTAGATCCTGAAGAATGTGATGATGGAGGTGTTGTAGGTGGCCCTAACTGAGTGATGGGTTGTTAATCAAGTAAGGAAATTATTAAATATAATATCTTGATGTTTAACTTCTTTTACGGAGTCTCTTGGATAAATGACACATTATAAGCTTCTCTAGAACGAAGTTAACACCACTGAAGATAGTGGAAGATCTTTTAAATGGGAACAACTTAAAATTGAGTTATTATTAAAACAGAATGAAGTACAAAAATAATTGCAATATTTTCTGGATTTGTATGACTTTTCTTTTATAATAGCAAAGTCTACCATAGATTATAGAAATATAACAGTTTTGTATTTTCCACATTAAAATATTTTGTTTTTAGTTGGAGAACTCAGGGGATCCAATGGAGTTTAATAATCCACAACAGTTATCATACTGGACATGTGTGTATTTCTTGATTGTAACAATGTCTACAGTAGGTTATGGCGATGTTTACTGTCAAACTGTCCTAGGCCGAACTTTCCTTGTCTTCTTCTTACTTGTTGGATTGGTGAGTAATCACTTCATTTTATTTTAACTTATTACGAACACATTCAAACATCCTATTTGTGAAATAGCAGAAAGAAACAATATTAATGATTTGAAAAAGAAAAAAAAAATAGTTGACAGTTTAGATTCATGAAGTTTTTGTATCTTATTAATATATTGCAATTTGATTCAAAGATATAAAAATACTGTCTAAATATTGAATTCTTATTAAAATATTTTATTGTAATGTTTATTAGTAATGATTACATCCCTGTATTTATTCAATTTTAAAATATTGATTATGTTTATTTAAAAATTAGAAATTAAAATAATTCATCTTTTTTTCTAATGTTAATTTCTATTACATAATTGTATATTTTAAAGGAGATAATTAATATTTAATAAACTTTTCCAGATATACTGTTTTTTATCTTGATATTTGACTTAATTTTTACATTTTGTCTTTTAAAATTGAAGTAAACACATGAATACTAATAAAAAAGCTAGCAATCATCAGACTTAATTTACAAATTCTGGCATTTGTAAAACTTTAAAAACTTATTGAAAATTAATAAACAAAATGTTTGAATGTGTAATTTGAAGAAAGTAGTAATACTTTCACTAATTATCAACTAAAATAAATTGATTTTATTAAAATTTTGCCACACAAAATTACATTTTTTATAGGTATTAAAAAGTATTTAGTAATTAATTTCATTTATCATGTATGTGTATAAATTATGGAAATTCTTATCTATTGTTTACACCCAATGAAAACCAAATTGATTTTACATTTCTATTGTATGATTGTCCAACACACTCTCTTTCCTTCTACAACTGTCCTTTGTCTACCGTATCTTTACACTGTTTTTTCCTTTCTTTTTTGCGTAGATAGCTCTTCCGTTCTTCCTGTATCTATAATCCGTTATTTTTCAATATGCATTTTTTTTTTAAATTTCCTTTTCCCTTATAAACTTCTTTCAGTTAGGATTATTAATAGATTTTTATACTGAAATGTTTTTTAGTAGATTTATACTGAAAAGGATTAGAAAAATTTAGATTTTAAAGTGTTTTAAATTTATTTAATTTATCTTCAGTTTTAGATTTTTTTAAAGATTAGGAAAAAATAAAAAAATAAACCTTTTTTCATGTTGTTTGAAACAATTAATAAAGGAATTAACATTTACAATTTTTATTACTAAAACATTCTAATATAATTTTTCAATAAATTAATATTGTTTTATTCCACTTAAAAAACTACCTTTTATACAATCAAAAAATATCTTAATTATCACAATTTTAAATCAACTCCTTTTATCACAGAATTATAATTGTTTTTTAAATACACACAAAATGATTTTTAAAATAAAATGAACTAAAATACATGTCATTTAAAAATTTACTGGGCAGGCAGATTTCATTAACGTTTTGTCTAATTTTAATAACAAAACCTGTGTTTATATATCATTATAAACAAAAACTTGTTTTGTAATAGAATCACGAAAAATACTCAAAATAAAATAAAAAACTAATAAATAATTATGTTGGACTTTGAAATCCCTTAAAACAACGTATTAAAAAATATTTACTCTATGTAATAGGTTTTTTTAAATTTGTTAAATTATTTGAAAAAAGGTAAATAATTGTTTTAGTAATGTAATACAAGGGTGTATGTAACCAGAAAGAAGCTCTAGACGTCTAAATTTGTGTTAGTTAAGAATGTGTATGACCACATTGATAAAATGGCAGAGTGATATTGGCACTCCATGTTATAGTACCCAGAAAATCTAGTTTACTTAATATTTTACTTCTGTTAACCTTATACATTTAATTTTAGACAAATGTATATAACTTAAAATTTTGAAGAAAACTACAATGTATAATTTGTAAAAAAATGGAAAATCTTAAAAACGATTCGTTGTTTTTAACTAAATCAGCTTAAAGTAGTGTTTTCCCCTCCTGTTCTTACATAAATTGAATTAGGTAATATTGAAAAGTAGTGGTTAAAAAAAATAATTTTTTTTAATGATAGTTTGGATGTTTATGATCAAATTCCCACCTTAGTTTATGTTGACATTTTAATCAAATACGTCGTAAGATTGCAGATATATTTCTTCCTAGAACATGTACTCTTAAAGAAACATGTCTCTATATATCATGCAAGGAAGATAATGAAAAACCGAATATATTTCTTTTATTTTGAAGTATACTTAGATTTTCAAAATAATTGTTTATTATATCATAATTACTTCTGGTTAGGTGATTTATGATTTTCTAATTATTGTATAAAAATTTATTTTGGAAATATTTTAATTTATAAGTTATGTGTTATTTAAAATGGGCATATTAAAGGATTGCTTGATCATTAAAAACAGAACCATATTTAATTATCCATGTGTTTGTTGATTTAATTGCTTTTTTCCAAATTTAGTTTTTGGATTCATTTCCCAATTTATTCATGAACTGTAATTTTCTTTTTGACGTTACATGGTATATTGATATAAACATTCTCATTTTACCAAAATTTGATTGAAATTAATTATATCGATTTAGAGAGCATTCTAAGATGGTAAATGTAGTCTGATTAACTTTTGACCTACAACTCCCAAATAATCATTTTGGAGAAGATAGTATTATTATTTGTTTAAGCTTTTGGGTTTGTGAGATACCACCACCACCATATATTGAAAAAGTGCAAAAAGTTTATCAGCTAATATAAAACACCGACTCTTGAGTAGTTTATGAGTTGAAAGTAAGGTCTGAAAACAATTTGTGTAACTTCTATATCAAATTATTTTCTGTTAGTATAGTGGAAGGTACTCCCTCACCAAAAAGAAATTTCTGGCTATGCCCTTGTAAATGCATACTAATTATAAATTTATTTTTACTTCAATACATCAATAATTTACTTATGAATTTTTTATAATTAATTTTTTTTTAAACTAATTAAACTGTTGCTCAATCCTTGTGACTATCAATAGTTACTGTTAATATCTTGATGCTGGGGAAATTTAATTGTATATTTTATTATGAGTTTGTAGATAGTTTTATTTTTATTTGGAGGGAATATTATAAAAACCATAAACTTGTCTAGAAATGTTTGATACAGTGTCGTTTTGTCGATCACTGTTGGGTTCGTCATACTAATTAATTAACACAATCATATTTACTCAACACAAAAATTAGACTACAATTCTTTGTTATTAAATATAATAAAACATTATGTAAATACATTTTCTTCATTATTTATTATCCCATATATAGCAGATAACTTTCTTTCTTTTTTTTAATATCAAAAAGATCTACTCTGGCTTTTGTGATCAGTATGTGTTAGAATTTTACTCGATGTAGTCATCTGTGATCAGAGAATTGGTGTGTACTGGTTGACAAAATTTGTTATATTTATAGTATTAATACTAGCCAATCCAAAGAAAAAAATGAAACAATTAAAACAAACGGTTTATTTCCAGTATAGTAAAATAAATGATTTTACACTTAATTAATTTAGTTTCATGTTTTGTTTTGTAGGCAAGAAGTTGTTTTAGATATAAAAAATCAGCTCTTTTATAAAGTGATATTTTTATAATTCTGAATTTTAAATTGAATCATCCAACAGCTAATTTAGTAACTACGGCAAATGAATTGTAGGAGTTAGAATTGGTTTTACATGTTTAGAAATGATTTGGAGTTTAGAAATTCTCCTTGTTCATTCTCAAAAAATTCCGTAAAACTCATTTAATTAATGGTAATGAATATTATTTACTATCATTGTTCTAAACTATTTATGCTAGAGACCGTAGGTACTTGGTGGTATTCCATTTTAAATAAAATTAAAACAACAATTTTTTTAGTATCAACCACAATGTTTTAATAGAAACATTGTGGTTCTATTAAAACATTGTGGTTGATACTAAAAAAATTGTTGTTTTAATTTTATTTATCATTGTTCTGTCTGAAATTAATATTATTGTATAAATAAGTTATATTTTAACAGAATGTAAATATAATTTTTTTTAGGAGGGGAGGGGGAAGAAAATGCCTTTTTGATTTCTTTATGTTATTATTATTATTATTATTATATATATATATATATATATATATTTACTTTGGTTAGCAGTTATTTATGTTTCATTCTTGACTTTTCAGATTGCTTTTTCAAGTATATCATTGAAATTTGTGTACATAAACCGTAAACAAAAAATAAAATTTTCTTTAGACAAAATTACAATTAATTTGAATATGGCCACATTTGACTATTTAGGCCTACTGTCTCTTGCTTCTAGTAGTTGTAGGACTAAAGTAAACCATGTAAACATTCATTTGGATACATCTTTTTATCTTATTGTTGTTGTTTTCTTAACATCTCTTGAAAGTATGCTTTTGTTAGTGTCTGGGGAGGGCATTGCTTATGCATATTCTAGCTTATTATAGTTCAGACCTAGTGTAAAAAAAGTTGTTTAAATGAAATGTGATCTACGATTTCATTAAATTAACTATATTATGGATATACTAAATGCCTATATCTCCAGGAATTTTAAAACATTTTTCTTTTACTGTTAGAGCCTATATGAAAAATAATAAAAGTTAGATTTTTTCCTCATTTTCTTTTAGTATTTTTGATTGAATGTTGTTAAAAATTGAAACAAAATATATTAGTTTCCCAATTCCCCCCCCCCCCAAATCAGAGATTAGGAGTAAAAAAAACTGAAAATTACCCCTAGTGAGTATTTGGGCAATACAACACTAAATCTTGTTGGTATCTAAGACTATAGTTAAAAATATTTTAATGGGCATTGGTGTTCAGATTATTTTTCTTTTTGTTCAGTGCTTATGTGCTTGAGTTTTGAGTACAATGTTTGAAGAAGCTGGTAATGACGGTTGAAACAGCACTGTAGTGTAGGAAATAAAAAACACAAATATTTTTTTACTTAGTTATATTGATTTATTTCTGTTAGAAATTTTGTAGTGAAAATTTGGTATGGTTTGTTTAATTTTGTTTGTTTTTATTTTTATTATTGTTTCTTTTTTATAATGTTGTAAAAGAAAAGAAAAGTACACGATATACTGTTAATAGCCTACATATTTTAATACAAGTAAAATAATTACAAATCTCAACAAATAATAGCAAAATATTTAGAAACCTTTAAATTGGTTTTCCTCAATTACATGTATTGTAGCTATGTATATTTGGTTTAAAATAATTAAGCTTATCATTTGCTCTTAGCTAAGCATTCATTGTTATAATGGCTTGTGTTGATAAACTCAATATTCAGTGTAACTTTTTTGTTGTAGATTGATTTCAAATTCTACACAATTATATATTTTTAATTGAAGTTGATTTATTTTAAAATAAATTTTATAGATTTTCTAGATCCTATAGATTTTAAAGATATGATGGGAGGGTACAAATTATTTGGAAAAAATTGCAGTATTGAGGTTATTGGGGACATTTTATAAAGACGTAAACTAGTTTTTGTAAATGAGTGGTTGGTTCAGATGCATAGACTCCTCAGAATTTCAAAATACCTTTTATGGTATAGAAGAGAGTAGGGATTATTAATTATTCATATAATTGATGTTTTGCACATATTAGACTTTTACTAATGAGTGTAATGGCGCATTCTTTGTGTGATTGTTTAAAAGGTTAAGGTATTGTTGGTGACATTAACTAAATAAGACTTGATTTGCAATTAATTCTGTGCAAAAACATTTTATTGCAAGTAATATAATATTACAGTTCAGGAATAATTGGGAAAAAACAAAATTAAATGTTGACCGCCTTCATTAAAAGTTTGATTTTATTCAATGACGACTTATACTGAGGACGTGTTTATGGCACTAGAAATGCAAGTTTAAATGCTTATTTAAAATTGTAAATTTTCATCGAAGACTGTGTTCAATTTCCATGGTTCAAAGACCATGGTTCAATTTCACTTTTTGATTGAGAACTACAAAAAATATATTTTTGGTGGCGATTAGTTTAGGTTTGTTTTTATTTGGTTTTGTGTAAAGTTTGTGTTTCACCATTTATTTTATATTTCTGAGCAAACGTGCTTCGATGATAGTTTATGCATTATGTATTAACATTTTTATTGAGGTCCTGTTTTTTATTGTTAATCACTCTTCCAGTTTTAAATGTTTTCAGAAAGATGTTATATTTTTGTTTACTTTTATCATCTTAAAATTGGTTATTTGCCCATATATCATTATTTTAATAAAAGCTTTAGAGTATAGTGAGATAATGGAACATTTATGAATACTAGGTAATATGGATTTTTAATTGCCGTAATTGTAGTTTAGGAATTATATTGTTTATTATTTGGATCAAATGTTTAGAGCCTCTATAACTTTCACACTAACACACTAACTTTCAAAAAACCTTTTTACAGATTTGTTTAGTGTTTTAGGGAATTGCAGATGTACAGGCTACAAACCTATGTTTTTATTGTTGTGTTTGTCTGTTTGTATAGTAAATAAATAAAACATTGAAATTGGATTTGGTCAGTATCAGTTCTAACTACTTTGATAAAATATGCTCCTAAAATCTGAAGCAAATAAATGTATTAGTCTCTATCTCCTACAGAATGTTGGTTCGAGACCTTCAAGTGTTCATTATAGTGAATGTGTGTGTGATAATCCCGAGGGAATCTAGCTGTATCTACACCTATTTTCATCTCTCTCTCTCTCTCTCTCTCTCTCTCTCTCTCTCTCTTACATCTTTCCTATTAGGTTTCTCTTGACCAACCCTTGTTCTTTCCAACCCCATTAAGGGTATTCAAGTGGTAAGGGTCTTTATTTTATGATTTTTACTTCTTTTCTTATAAGGCGTTTATAACCGAGAAATTTTTGACATTAAACAAAAAAGTGGATAAATGATGGTTTGAGGTTATTAATAAAAATATATATAGCAGTTTAACTTTAAAAAATCAGCTCTAACAATTTCATTAAAATGTTGGTGAAATATAACCCAAATCAGTGTGTCAAATCACAAGTAAAAGAAACTTATGTTTTAGGATAATTGACAACAATTTCACATTTCTTTTAGATGTCTTTCCGAGACAATCGAAACAATTGGAGGTTCTATTTAAGTATGAAGAAGCATGTATGTATTCACTATAGCCGATTTGTTACCTAGTTAGTTCTTGTAGCGGACTTTCAGTGTCAAGTGTTGCCGATGGTCCAATGTCGGTGTATGTGTGAGAAGCTGATTTGAACTTTTATCCTTTCTTTAGGGAGTCTCTTGCTGAGTTAAGAGTATTGTATTTTAGTAGTATGTGGTTCATAGTTTGTTCCTCCTAAACTAACGGGATTGGGTAGGTCGATGTGTTACTTAAGTTGAAGAAGTGCAAGTATTGGCCAGTGACAACGTGTCTGGCCCTTGCAGCGAATGAGATTGTAGCTCATGAGATATTTATAGTGTTCAGTCTGAATGTGATATATCCATTAACAGTGAACGCTGTATTCAACCATCCTGTCCATTTAAGACAACAGGGACCTCAACTCGCATATTTTAAATGAGTAGTTTTATCCTTTTATAGCTTTCATGAGTAATTTTTAATCTATCAAGTTGTTCTTGTTTTGCCTTTGGCAAAACTTATCGAAAGTCCTGAGAAGTCCTTAATAACTCATTTTCCTTAGACATAAGGGTCTTTTGCAAGTTAACCTTTCTGATGGGTTTCAGTTCACTGATATCTTGGCTATATTGTGCAGCATTTTTCATGATCTATAACTCAAATTACTAAAATAAAATTTGAAAATAAAAAATCACTTTCAGGTTCGTTAATTTATTTTTCAAATTATCCATGAACTATAATTTTTGTATTACTTATAGTTTGACACATTGATTTATGTTAGTTATCTTCACATTAGATCAACATTTTATCGAAATCGCTTATGCCGATTTTGAGATATTCTAATGTGTGGAACTACCCGTGATAATTTACCATTTTTTAGAAAGATGGAGTATATTTTTGGCCCTTAATACATACATTATAATGAAATTTTATCCAAATATTATGCACAATTAAAAAAAAAAGAAAATAATTATGAGTCTTATGGCAACTTCCTCCTTAAATTTTGAGCTTGAATGGTATTTAGCTCTGAGTCTATGAGAAAGTTTGTTCCCATTTATTTTATATTGAGAAATAGTTATTCTACCTTGTTATACATTTATGAAGTAATATTTGATTATTTTTAAAAGAGGTATACAGAATAAATTGAGCAGCAAAAGAAAATATACGTCATCTAATTTCTTTCATAAAGATCTGTTTTTTGTTGATTTTAATTTTATTTCTTTTTTTCATCCTGGTTTTAAAAAAATGTCAATGTATTTTTCTCTATTACATGTATTAAAATTAATATTAACAATGTTTTACAAACTATAACATTTATGTTTATAACATAACATTTTACTAAATTTTAGTAAGTAAAGAATGGGGCAAAAATCAGTTTCCCTAGCTCAAAGAAGTAGTTTGTATCGTAACATTCATTTCTTGTAATCTTAACGTTTCACTAAACTATTTTAAATGATATTAGTAAAATTTTCAGTTTTTCAGAGATTCATTATTATACAAGTTTAATGTCTACCATTTTGAAATGGTTTATTCAAATATTGTTATTTTATTTTTAAACACTGTTTAAGTGTTCATAGCAAATTTAATTAATGACTTAAATTCTGTTGACACTTTTCAAAGGAATTCTATTTTAAAAAAGCTAGGTAGATTATAGAAATAGCTTTTGAAAATAGAGTTGATACAAAATGTGCCAACAGAAATTAAGACGATATTAAAAATGGCAGAAGAATGTTCTCAAATTAATTATGTATCACCTAGCAGGAATATAGAATATCATATGTTTGTAGCAAATTTCAGTTCAAAATTTTAATGTGTTTTAATAAACGTATATAAGTGGAAGCATTTTCTAAGATTCTTTTATTTTATTTTTAACTCCTAAATACTGAATAAAGTATTGAAATTTTTCACGAATCATTCGGTAAAATTAACAGTAACACATAATTATAAAAACAAAAATTCTTATTTCTCTCGTATATGTAAACTGACTTTTGCTCCACACTGTATAAAGCTGGGATCTACAAAGGTTTATATCATGTATGCAATCTTCGTTTATACTTGTGTACCAGTCACAGCTGTGCTTTCATGCTTAGCGCTTTGCTCGCTCAGTTCTCTTTCTCTCTTCTTATATTGGTATGTAATGTAGGAAATAAAATGTATGTTGGTTCATTTGTTAAATGCATGCTAAATTATATTTTTTTCATTATTTAAAATAACTGTGATAACATAATTTATTTTTCTGATAAAATATTATTCCTAAAGATGAATTTTAAATATGTACAAAGGAAGCTATATTTAAAAGATTATAAATTGTTGTAAAGTAATTTTGAACAGGGATCACATTTATCTGCAGCTTATTTTACAGGATTTTTTTGTTTTGTAATGGATATTTGAGGAAAGACATGAGTCCACACTCACAACCTTCTCTACCGATTCATAATTAAATTAAAAACAATAAATTTGTCTATATTGTGGTAAATTTATCTTACTGTAAAAATTGTTAAACCAAAAGAATCAACAAATAAATTAAAAAATCTTCTTTTTTTTTTTTTTTTTTTTTTTTTTTTTTTTTTTTTTTTTTTTTTTTAATTACACACAATCATGATTTTGTGAAGAATGGTATACAATTTTAAGATTGTTATATGTTTTGTATACCCCAGCACTGTACTGCAGTATTACGAATTTTCTACAGCTAATTATGCAGCATATTACATTTCATGATATTTCTGTACAAAAAATGAAAACATGGTATTTTTCTACAAAATTTAATCCTTTTTATTTTTTAACTTAACTATACGAAAAATTTATGATAAATATTTAGTATACAATTTTGAATATATTTTTTTTCCTGTTATTTTGTAAAAATACACAATTTTAAGGGAAGGAAATTGCTTTTTCCTCAGAAACTCATTATAAAACAAAAGTCTGTAATTTAATGAAACAATTTATTTCTCATTGTAACCATTTTTTTCTTATCTAGACTGTACCATTATATGTTTTTCACATTTTATACTTTCGAACCTTCAATAATTGTAGTAAATGTGTTGACATCGAGAAGATTAGAAAAGTCAAATCTCTACATGGGTAAGCAGTGAGTTTGGTGTAATGCATGCTTTGAACAAGTTGATTCGTATTGGTAAGTTTTATTTTAGAGAACACTGGTTGCATTTTAATAAGATAAAAATAGCTTTTATCATTATTTTATACAAAACTAGAGTACACTATTTCATACTGTTCCAAAGCAATCTTTACCCTAATTACCTCTTACTTCTTGAAACAGGTGTTCAGCTTCTTATTCTTCAGAATTTTTTATATATCTCCACTTCACAAACCAGTGCCCCCTGGGAGTCTCTTTGGGGGTTTATCAAAGAGTATTTCAGTAGGATATGTTTCAGCATTTCTATCTCTCTCTGGCACTTTTGTAAGGTCATTGAGTTACTCAAATGAAATTGATGTAGGTCCCAATCTAGGTCTCGCTGCAAATGTGGCTTTGGCCCTATAAACATCATGCACATTCAAAAAAGCTGAAGATAGTTGTATTTGGAAAGGTGGCAACCTATACCTCCTGTTCACCAGTGTCTAGTCTACTCCTCTTGTACATCCTGTCATTAAGTATTTTGAGAGTTTCACAGGATCCATGTAGGAAGCCTTTTTTGCTATTTTCATCTGCTCGCTTATTTACAAATTTTCCATATTATGGTGGTATCCATGCAGGATGATTAACTTTCCTTCCTTCCTTAGGTTTCCTAGTAAAGTCTTCAGCTCTGTGATGATGTTCTATATGGCTTCTATTTGAGTCTGTAAGAATGGATATCTTGTTTTAAGCCTACCATTAAGGCCATATACCACAGAGTAAGAGGGTAAAGTACTTATGGGGTGAAGATGTGTCGAGCATCTAGTAATTATAGTACCCATTCTTACTTACTCCATCAGCATTAAAATTAATTGTTTGCTAGTTTTGGCTTCGTCAATACATTTCCACTAAACATTGTCTTTCATCAATAGACTATCTCTAGGTGAATCACTACCATGCACTGGTCTTCTTCAACATTGTCACTATATAATTTGTGGTCTTCCTCTAGCTCTATTTACTAATTAACTAATTAAGGCTTATACAATTTAATTTCTAAACATCCTGTTTGACAGTCAACCACCTTAGTTAACCACTGTTAAAGGCATCTTAACCACCTTAAGTTTCACAAATTTTTCAATATCAATTCCCCCATTAATTTTTTTAATTTGTTTTAACTTTCAAAATTACATTTATGACAGAAAGAAAAAACTTCTTTGGTTTTCTTTAGGGTCCATGCTCTATAAGTTATATGGCACTATAGGTTTCAATACAGCATTGTCAATTTTTAGCATAGATTTTCAGTTTAATAATTCAGAACACAAGCTTCATTCCACACTTTATCAAACTTTTGCTTTATTCAAGGAACACACTTGAGCAGATTTTATTTCTTTTACCTATAGCAGTTATTTTGTACAACTGGTAAAGTGTTGAATGTTTATTCCAAAAACGAATCCCTTTACTCCAGTATCGGCATCATACGTTTAAGCAACAATTTCTCAAACAATTTTGAAGTTATTGGGAGTAGTGAGATATTTCCTGTTAGTTGTATTTTTACAAGGCTTTCTGAATCATTATAACATCAGTCACTATCCTTTGTCTTGACAAGTTGCAGTCTGATAGGTGCAGAAGCTCTAGTGTTGCTATTTCCGGCATTCCCTTAAAAATGTATCGTGTAATTAGATTATATCCAGGGGCTTTTTTTATTACTTTCTTCAGTTCTTTGAAAGACCTATGCATATTTGTTTATGATATCGTTTCCTTTGATTTCAAAATATTTTCATCCCTAATTTGTTTACGAAACGGTTGAAATGTAAATACTTCCAAACATTGCCAATTTATATTCTTCAATGACTATCATACTTGACTTCACAATCTACATAATTATAGTGGTTAATCTGGCCAACTATATTGTTATTTACTTCAATTTTTATTCTTACCAGACATTTTCCTGCAAAACCTACTTTATTCATATCTGATATCTTAAAGCGGATATGACAAAATATTTTACGTAATTGGTTTTATATATATTATTCATCTCATCATCAGATCCTGAATCATTATTAAACTCATCAATTACTTCCACAAATTCGTTTTAATCTAATTTATTGCTCATTTTAAACATAAAAATACTTTAAAATGACACTTGTGTAAACAAAATCAAATGTGTATCAAACTCCAAAGGAAGCAGTTGTGTTAAAAATAGACTCGATAGAAATTTCAATTTTAAACTCTCTACAATGAAAAATAAAAATGTTTATAGTCAAAATAATTTGATGTTTGTTTCTGAAAAAAATTTCATATTCACATAGTTGACACCAGTTTAAACCCATTTGAGCAAACTAGTGTAGATTATTATAGATAAGTTTTATTTACCTATGAGGTATATCAATGATAAAAAAACAAGAAAGAAACAAGTGGAGCTAATATAAAGAGAGCTTATAAGGCCTGTTAGAGCACAGTTGCCATCACAAAAATAGCAATATGTATTAATATCTGATTTATCGATTTATTTAGTATAACGGCCTCATCAACTTGATTTTTATATTTACATGAGATATTAACTGATGTATGTCTTTTTTATCTGTCTGCAAGTGACTTGTCTTTGGTTCCATTGTAAAAGTGAAAGCTACAATTTCTATATACACACTTTAATATAAGCTGATTTCAAAAGGAATTTTTATTTTTTTGTACAACCAGTCTGTACATGAAATTAAACTTGCCAATATTACTCTTATTTGCATGATTCTCTTTCTTCTTTTATCTATAATCTATACCACTCTTTTATATTATTTTATATCTAAACCTTCAACATAAGTTGTTTTTTTTATTTGTATATTGAATTAGTATGTATATTTGATTTAAGGATTGTAGTTTAAACTAAGAAACAGTGGTAAATGTGCATTGTAGATTCCGTAGCAATTTAGTAGTGAAATTTAATGAAATTGTGTTTACATACCTCATTTTTAAACAGTTTAATCATCCTTTAGCTGGCAAGATGCTTTTGAAGTATCAAAATCTAATATTTCTATCTAAAATAACCAATTTAAAAGTATGAAATCCTAGGCTTATGAGGTTATGACATCTGTCAACGTTTATTCATATGGCAACGATGGTGAATATATTGAATGTCTCATCGCTTGATGTTTATGTTCATCCATGCAAATAGGTCTGTTTAGATATCTCCTAATCAAACCTAGTAAAGGAACTACAGGTCTGGGAAGGTCAATATATATATATATTGACATGCTGAGACCCAGTTCACATGATTCTGAAATCATACAGTATAATAATATTTACCTGTTAGAAGACAGTTTATGTGGATGCATCTAAGGGCACGCTGCATTGGTTACATCAAATCCAAACTTGGAAATTGCTTTTTTTGACAGAAATATTGGATTTTGATCATTGAAAAGAGTCTTCTCAGCTAAAGGATGATCCAATTGTTTAAAAATAAAGTATGTACAATACAATTTTATTAAATTCCAACAATAAATCGCTATGGGATCTACAGTGCACATGTACTGAAACAGCAACATACTATACTATTCTGTGCTTCTTTTAGAATTTTATGTCAAGGGCCTTAACGAGTTTAGATGCTAGCATATGCTTCTTTGTGCAATCTGCATACATATAGTTCAAAACAACTAATCAGAAATAAAAATAAATTTTTACATCTTCATTCTAAAAATAATATTTCTTCATCAATGTGATATACAAACCTGTCAGGATATACACGCTCTGTTTTATTTAAATGACTTACACTGCTCATTCTGATTTTACATTTAATTCTAACATCACAGGTTGAATCTAGTGCATTTTAAAGAAGGTCTGTGCATTGGCTAATGAGACCAAGTCACTTGGCGATTAGTGCATGATAATTAGGTCTCTTTTGATATTATTTTCCAGGATTGTTGTCGATCTATAATTAATTCCATTTTAGGTTTAATACTTCTGACAATTATGATTTCCGTACGCTACAATAATTATCAACATCTAATTGTAAATTAGTGTTATTGTTAAAATTCCATGTGCATATTAAATTTGTTAAGCTAGCTTTAAATATTGAATTTAAAATTAGAACACGTAAAGAACATTTTGAACACAAAACAATTAATTCTTGGTAGGCTTGATGACTTTACATTAGGTAATGTGTGATCAGCACATTGAGTTCTTTTGCTGAAATTCAAGCTTTCTTAACCAGAATTCACTATCAATCATAGCTCCCTCCTTTTTCGTCACAATGCTTGATTAACATAATACATTCACGATGATGGAACATTGAATGTCTTGCACATAGCGAGAGTACTAGCTTTTATACCAAATTAGGCTTATTTTGTATACCTACAATAATAATTCAAAATTACAATGAATTTGGTACGATTATATGATTAAGTTAGAAGAGTCCTGTTCTATCTATGCACTACTGCTCAATCACAAAGACCTGCGCATGCACAGGCCTTCTGAGGTTTAATCCATATTTTTAATGATTCAAAATTTTTATAATAGTAATTAGTATCATTAATTAAAAAAAAAAAATTTCTTTTGGTAAATACACTTGTTTAGTTTTGAATAGACAAAAGATAAACACTTAGGTACTTTTGGACAAATGATCATAAAGAAAAATACTTAAATTTTATCAACATTTACATGATATTTATACAACATATACAAAATGATTAGGACCACTTATCTTAAATTTGTAAGAGGGTGGGGGTCTGTTTCTCAAAATTTTCAAATATAGCTGAAGGTCAAATGATACCCTATTTTAAAAAGAAACATTTTTGGGAAAGTTTTTGTCAATATCGTTTACCATTTTTAAATGGAGGAAGGCCTGAAATGTAAAACAAAATCCATTTACTTGTTCCTTCATCACGGCTAGGTTGATTAATCTAAAAGAAATTTGAAACAAAAATAATAAAGTATTAGTATTAAATAGTTCAGTTTTTGAAAACCTGTCTTTCTAACTTACTAAAAAATTTGTATATTTCAATATTTTCAAATGAGAAAGTAACCTAAGTAGTATTTACTTTTGAAAGTCATAAAAAGACAAACAAAATTTATATTTTAAGTTTTTAGTAACTCTTACAGTTTGCAAATGGAAGCTAAAAAATTGTGATTATCAAGGAGTTTTCTCAAACAAAATGCCATCACTTTCAATAATTTAAAAATTCCTGTGGTTCTGTATCATTCTGTGTAAGCCTAATTATGATAGAATTAATAAATTGTAATAAATAAAACAATCTTATACAATTTTTGATTCGGTATGATTTTGTGGTAATTTAATAAACTCTAGTACTAATTCATATTTCTAGTTCTCTTTCTAAAATTTGAAATTACAAAATATAATTTTTTTAATCTTTTTATGCTTTTTAAAATAGTGTACTGCTTGGCTCACTTTTCCATTTGAAATTTTTGAGATATGACAATTTTGAGTTTCATATGTAAAGTTAGAGAAACATTAACTTTTAAGAAACTAAACATGTGGCACTGTTGTTTAATAGCTCCTTTTTTATTGTTTCCTACCTCAAATTTCATTACATAATCAGCTTAGCCATTGTGGAAGAACATGTCAAATTAATTTTGTTTTATATTTAAAGCTGCCATTTTGAAATGGTAATGAATATTGGAAAATAATTTTTTGTCATAATGGTTGAAAATTATAAAAATTTCCTTTTGTTGAACACTAATTTAAAAAAAAAAACTTATTTCCTATATTTAATCATATCCAAATTTGTGTAATATCATTTTAAACTATCTTTAAAATATTTACAGCTGTTTTTTTTCACAATACATTTGAGGTCGGTGGTATCAACCTGTATACCAAGTGCGGCAAAAGTATGGAACATATTTATTGTCTCTTAAACAGTTATAAAGCAGAATAAATATGCTGTTTATGGCAAAAGATATTTAGACTATTCATAAACCTAAAAAATATTTTGGTCAACACATTTTTTTGGAAGATCTCTGAAAAATGATGTTGATATATTTCTCAACTAGTAAAGATTGCCTTTTTATATATCATTTTAAAGGTTTCTCATCAAAATGGAGAAAACAGTTAAAACAATATCTTGCTTAAAATTAATTTGCTTATACTTTTCTTTTAAGTCGAAAAATTATAGTATTTATTGTTTTTCTTTTGACCAGCAGTAGATATTGAAAAGCAGTTTTTTGTAATCATTGTGTTTTTCCTGCCATTTAACCCATTGCGGATCGCGAAGCTTAGCGCCCGCCCGGGCCTAACGGTACGAGTTAATTCCACAAAACGGCGCGGCACCGGCCGACCTCGTTCGCTCGCAAATTCTACATGTTTTGTTGTTATGTACGTTACATAAACATAACACAGACCATATTAGACTACAACATAATTATATTATACTGCAAAATATATAAAAACTAATGTTACATACATAATATTTTACTTACGTTTTTTTGCGTGTACTAGCTGATTGATGTTAGCTGGATCAAATGTATTTCACAATAAATAATTACTTCTAGAAGGAAAAAATAAATAAAAAAAAACTAAAATAAAATATAAAAAAAAATAAATTAAAAAAAAAAAAAATTTTTAAAAACTGTCACTTGAATAATGTCACACCTACGCAATAGTATTCGATCTAATTCAGACGATCGTAAATTATCCGCCATTTCACTAATATTTACACGAACGAAAAATAACACGACCGAACGCAAAGACTGAACTCCCCTAACTAGTCTCAAACAAATAAATTATTGTTATTGTTCGAAACAGAGAAATGTTATGAAGGAACTGTCACAGAGATAAGATAAGCGGACAACAAACTGATAAGCGCTCGACACATCTGAGTGCATTGTAACAGCAAACATTGACCTTAGATGACGCATTGAAAACAATACGTCAACGTCACGTCGTTGAGCTATCAGTCCACATGTGTGCGGGACGTGAACGCCACGTCTTTGATCCGCAATGGGTTAACATGTTTTTACGAACATACAAAATTTGGCAGGATTGGTGAAAATGAGATTGAACTTTTCGAACTTGTAAAAAATATTGCTTGTGATTGCTAAACACAATATGTTCCTAGAATGTGAAAAAGCTCAATGCTAGAAGGGCCATATTCGAGGCTTCACAACCAGGTGATGATTATGATACTAGCATCGGGCTATAATTCCTAAGTTTCATTGAAAGCGCAGTCAATAACTTGCCTTCCTAATAAGTGCTTGGGGTATACAATAGGGTGGGTCGAAAAAATAATGCTTTATTATTTTTTCGAAACACTATACCGTGGAAAACTTGCCTCTGGGGTAGGTAAGCAAAATGCAAATTAAAAGAAAATTTTATTGAACCCCCAGCTAGCGCATTGTACTTAAAATTACGATTTTGTTTTGAAAATCAAGACATTATACAAGTTTTCTGCAGTACTCAGCCAATAATATTTTAAACTGCTATAGTGAAAATCCTTTAATTATAGGTTTCAAAGACAAAAATAAAATTTGAAACAGACAAAATCTTTCAATTTGCGTTGGCTCAAAGGACTTAAAAATCGTTAAACTATTGCATTTTATAAGTGCAGCAACTCTAGTCAAACGCGTCATGTTGCGTGTAGCAGGAATTATTGCTTTTGCGTTCAGTTCACTACTCCCCCTTCCACCGATCAATCTCTTCAACACACTTCCCACAATGCATTGTGTGTAGGCTTGCTCCACCATATTGTGACCTCTCCGACACGGTGTCAGTTTGTGCTCAGACATACACTTGTATAGTGGCTGTTATGTTTTGTTGTGCTGTGAGTTTCTGTGTTTTTTTTTGTGTAGTTACCTAGATTGCATTGCGTGATGGCTGTTTCTAAGAAGTTAACTCGAAGTGAGTTTGAGTGTCCTCTATTCAGTCCCACAAAAGACTTGCGTGTCAGTAAACTTCTTACATATGAGGATGTTCTTCGGTGCTGTTTTCATGAATAATATAACATCACCTTAGAGACTAATAAGACTGTTAGTTTTTCCTAAGTTATGAATATTGTAGCACCTAAAGTGAAATCTTTATATGATGAAGCTCCTATACCAACTGCAACAACTTATAGAATCGTCCAACTAATAAGTTCTTACCATGACAGTTGACAGTTACCGTAAGTTGGTGAAATCGTTTAAACATGATAAAGAAAAAGAAACCTTTAAGAAGAAAGTTGCAGATGTTAAGACAAAAGCACTGTTGCTGTTTGACATGGCCGCATGTAAGTGTAAAATGAGTTCCTGAGGTATGTGAATGTGAATGTCCCATATCAATTTCTTTTGAGTACGAAAAAGCGAAGAAAATTCCTGCACTTGTGCTAAAATTCATGTATTTTCAAAGACATTTTGGAAAATGTAAAATCGGAGGTGTTGATGTTAAAGGGGGGGGGGGGGAAACAACTAAAAGACATGAAAGAAAATTAACTGAGCAAAAGAGATCCAACATTCAGTTGACATCCCAGCCGTCATGTTCAAATGGTGTTGAAATGAAGTTTAGTCCTTTCGATTTCAAAAGGACTAAATTGTTTAGTCAGGAAGTTGGTAATGAAATGGGTGAAAACTATGAAGAATTGTAGCCGGCAGCTGGAACAAAGCCACCTTGGCAGATGCGCATAAAACTGAAAAATACTGCATTGACCTGTGATCCCTTTGGAATTTCGGACAGAGTAGCAGCTGCTGTAACTTCAAGTGTGTTGAAAGATATTGTTAATGTAACTAATGATGGCCACTCCCACGTTGTTGACAAAAGTAAAATTAGAAAGGAAAAAAGTTAAACGTAGAGAACTTCACAACCAGTGCATAGAAGAACACCAGATAGGAAGGTATTACTAGGAAGGATAACCCCCTTGTAATTGTGAATGTCAACCATAAACATATTAGAAGTACCATAAAAGAAGAACATTATTCTATAGTACAAGAACCTAGATCTGTTTAAGTTGGGAATGTTACACCCTCAAGTAGTTCTGCTGAAAACATCGCTAATAGCAATATCTCACATTTGACTGACGTTGGTTTTCCTTGGACAAACTTGACATAATGGGATGTGATGGTATCGTTACTAACATAGATTGGAGAACTTGTGTACGTTCTATTGAAGAACAAGTTAAAAGACCGCTACAGTGGGGAGATTGCCTTTTGCACTTCAACGAGTTACTATTTCGGCATTTGTTCCAAACTCTAGTCGGTGAAACGTCTAATCCAAAGTCACTTAGTTGTCCAATTGGCACCCAGGTTAGTAAGTGTGTTAGTAAGCTTCCAATAGTGGATTTTGGAAGTGTTTATTGTGAAGTTCGAGACATTGATCACAATATTTTAAGCAAAGATCAACAGTACCTAATAGACATAAGTTCTGCTATAAAGTCAGGCAACTGCCCTGTGGACTTATCAACGATGGTTGACAACAGCTAACAGAGTTTTGAGACTGTATGTAAGTGTGGAAAACTTCTTCAGATGAACATAAAATGTTAGTATCTTTCATTCTCAAATCATACATGCCTGTATGGTTCAAAATAAAGAAAAGCAAGTACTTAACAGATGGTCTTGGACACATTTTGAGGTTATCAAATCCACAAGATTTTTACCAGAGAATTTGGTTCGAGTGGTTGATCCTGTGATCGTAAGAAACACATTTTTTTCCCATCTAGAAAACTTGCTCCTTAGGATGATAGTGGATGAAATGAAGCACATCACCGAGTTAGGCTTCAGATGAATTATAAAAGCAAGAATGTTAGCCTCCAAAACAGAATCAATAAGGTGTTTTCGACCTCCAAAAATTAACTTTCAGGCAACCGACTATACTGAAACAATTGTTTAGAACACCACTGCTCTTACACCATCACCATTGTTACAAAGAGTATCTGATGATGAAGTTTGTACTAAAATCACTGCCGGTGAAACGGCTGACGAATGGAACTTTGGTAAATTTCCGTGTCACAATCAAGCTGTTGAACGCTGCGTGAAGTTAGTTACTGAAGCATCTCAAAAAGTCGTCAGTGCTAAGAACCGAAATGGCTGCATAAGATCCACATTAGTATCTAGAGCTTCAATGCCAAAGTTTGCCAGCAAGTGCAGTTTTAACTTACCCACCCAAAACTAGTGAGTAAAAGGTGTTTTTAGGAAGACTAAAATTGTATTTGTTAAAAAATGCATTAAATTGAAAGCCTGAAGTTGTCAGTTTCTTTTCAAATTGCAATTGACGTGCTAGAATTGTAATCTTTTTTATTTAGTAATTACATCATTTTATAAAATAACTAATAACAAGAGAAACCAATTATTATAATGAATAACTGTAATGTTCACAAAACTTTGAATCAGACCTACAAAATATTTATTTATTCAATGTCAAAGTGCAATTTTTTGGTGCATTTTTTAATTATTTTTTTTTTATTGTATTTTTAGTAAATATGTTACTTTAATAAAAAGTAAACATTAATTTGTTCTTTTATTTATATCCTTTATAAATTCTATTACAATTAATTGTAGTTTAAAGTAAAAAAAAGTAATGGACTATTAACACACAATTCACCATGCTAGACTACACCTTCCTTTAAGGTGCTAGTATTTACCGATTTTTGAGTCTTTTATGCTACCGCAAATTGAATGATTTTACAGTTTTAATTTTTGTGTGTGTTTTTCAACCCTTTTAATAAAGGATTTTCACTAGAGCAGTTTAAAATATTATTGACTGAGTAAAGTGAAAAAATTTGTAAAATGACTTGATTTTCGAAAAAAATCGAAATTTTAAGTACAATGAGCTAGCTGGGGGTTCAATAAATTTTTGTTTTAATTTGCATTTTACTTATCTACCCCAGAGGCAAGCTTTCCACAGTATAGCGTTTCGAAAAAAAAATACATTTTTTTATTTCGACCTACCCTAGTATACAATATGCTCAGGTTGACATACAAACATCTTGAGTCTAATCAGTCTAATCTAATCTATCGCTTGTCACACATCTGTGTTTTTAACAAAATTTTTTTTTTAGATAATGTGCTACAAGCCATACTTCAGTTTCAAATAATTGAATCTGATATTTGATAGACAGGAGAAATCACAGGGGATTGAAAAAAGTTTTTGATGTTTGGTACTGGTTAGGAGAAAAATAATACATTCTTTACTTTTACAGTGAAATTTTCAGTTTAAAAGACATACATTTTTAATTTCACTTTTTGAATTGACAAAAATATGTTTTTTCGAAGTACTTTAAAAAAAAAAAAAAAAAAAAAAAAAAACAGCATATTCATAAACAGTGTATTAGCAAAGTATTGAAATGGCTGTTTACTTTTGACCAATTAACACAAGAGGAACAAAATTTGTGAGACAATTATTGAAATAAAATAGAATTTCCTTTTTAAAATACAAACCAATTTCTACATCCATAGATATTCTCCGAGGCAGTGTAAGTTGACATTTTCAAATGCAAACCTGAATTTTTAGTACTGGATTTCATAATAATTAAAATTTTAAAGTGATAACATTTTTAACAAATATATATGCGACAATTTATGACATGTGGCTTTTTGAAGTTGTTAAAAATATGGGATTTTCCATTCTAGAAGCAAGCTTCAAATTAAAAAATTAAAAAGAATGAAATTGTTTTGAAACTACTAGATAAATTAAATAAATGTAGTTGTAAATTTAAAAAAAAAATTTCTATCTTCCAATTGTACAAACAAATTATGATTTAAAAAATTTTAAGCCATGTTAACTAGGTTTACCTAATGATTTTAGTGTTATTTAATTCTTTTTATTACGAGCTTAGATTTTGTTCTAGGACTAATAATTTTATAATTTCAAAATTTTTTAACAGTCACTAAATTGGTTTCATAATTTTTTAAAGTTACAAGAATAAATCATCTTAAAATGTGATTTTATGTGAAATCAAGTAATACAAAAATAAAACTTTGTATTTTAAAATGTTGATTACACCTACAGAGGGCTTGGTTTTAATAGAAGAAGGGTATAGTAGTTCCAAATGACCAATAGGTGTATCCTAATTTATTTTTCTCAGCTCTTAATAGTTCAAACTAATGATACGGTTTCCATACTTTTCTAAAACTCTGTATATTAAAGTTTATGAAACGCAAGATATGTTTAGTACTTTTATAGCACCTGTTTAAAAAAAAAAGATCCAATACACTATTTAAATTATTTGAATTAAGTTATATTTTTATACAATGGTATTTTATTTAGGTACTTCTGATCTGTAATTATGATTATACATTAATAATTTATTACTTTTATTAACTTTTAATCCAAATAATAAGTGGCAAATTAAAATATGTTTGTTGTTAACAAAGTTGTGTTGATTTTTGGTATTAAATACTACTATTTACTAACATATTTAAATAATTGATTTCACAAAAATCACGCAAACCATTGCAACTATCCAGGTATGTGTTTACAGTGAATTACATCAGATTTATTTCCAAGTGTTGTTATAAAAAAAACAATAACAATTTATTAGCATTAGACTATAGAAAAATGTTCACATTTAGGTAGTCAATCATTTTTATATTTGTATCTATTTAAACAGGTTATTATTTTTAAACTATGTAGTTTTGTTCTTTAAAATATGTGTCTAATTATCAAAATGAGTAATACAAATTCTTATTATCTGGTGTAATTCACATTTCATGACATTTTTTAAACCCATAGATTAGTTTTGTAGTTTTAACACCTTTATTGTTAATAATGGGAGGTGATGTTTAGGTTATATTTTATTTTATATTAATATACTGTTTTCATTTTGTTCGTTTTCAAAAAATTGTAAAAGTAAAATTTTAAATTTTAATCACACTATTTTTTTTAACAATCAACCCAGAATTGTTTATTTAAAATTCAATTGTATAGTTTGAAAGAATTTCAATATTTAAATATGGGATTCTTTGAGGACACTAAAAATGGATCTCAGTTGTGTTTCGGTCTAAAAAAGGGTTTAAATTGTAAACTTATCTTTAATGACACTCACGGAACCTAATAAAGTTGCTATTATTTTTGTACCTGTGAACCTCGTCACATGTTGTAACAGAGACTGTCATACATAGAAAAAACATTGGGACTATTATTGGTGGCCTATATTATGGACATCACAATCTGAAAGTTCTTCCCACTATAAGTCACTACCAATCTGTTCTCTTTAGGTTGTTATCTCTCGTATATCATCTTGACAATTAGAATTTCCAAAAAAAAAATAACATTTCAGACTTCATAAGTAATTGATAAATTTATTTTGATCATATCTTTAGCAGTGATTAATGTAGCAATAAAAATATTGATTTTAATCACTTCACTATCACCAAATGAAAGAAAGTATAATTTTCCGTAATAAACACTTAATGTGATCAAAATGATGTTTCAGTGACTAAGACATCATCTTTAGTTGTTACATGTACACAAACCTTCTTGGCACTGAACTACAACAGATAAGGCCAATGTTTCAAACAAAAAGCAGCAAAGAAGCAAATGGCCTCGCCTCCAAGTCCAATGCTATCACAATATAAACAGAGATATTGTAATAAATTATTAATAGAACTGGAATTGGCAAAAACCCCAAACAAAAAGATATCCCAATGTAAAAAACGAACCTTTAAAAAAATCAAACCTTAAAAAACCACAGAATCACAAAACACATATAAAAAAAGAGAAGAAGTTAAAGCAAATTAGAAATTAAATTCAAAGATGAGGCTCAAGGTGGTAAATAAAACATGGATAAAAATACATTAAAATATGAAATAAACATACAAACATGATAAATATAAATTTATAGGAAATGGAACATTTAAAGTTAAAGATAACATATATAATTATAATAATAAACACAGAAATGTAAAATATAATTTCAGAACAAAAATATAAAAATTAAAAGAAACTAAATGAAAATAAAAACCAAATAAAACATCAATACAAGATATATATATATATATATATATATATATATATATATATATATATATATATATTACTGATTTTACTATGATAAAGTAAAATCAGTAATATATGTATAAATGTAAAACATGAACAAATAATATTCCTATGTAAATCAAGGGAAATCGGTAATATATGTAAATTTAAAACACAAACATAGAAGCAACAAAATTATAAACTATAAATACTATTAATAACAAGAAAGAAGAAACATGAAATATATAATGGGTACATAAAAAACAAAATTAAAATTATTTTAAAAAATACAAAATTCAATTCAGAATTATATATAATACAAATAATAGCCGAACAAAATTAACCAAATATATATAAAGAACTAAATACAATAAAAAGTAAATAGAAATATGAAATAATAAATATAGAACATAAGAACAAAAACAGAAAGAACAAAACCATAATCCAAATAAACACTCAAATAAGGCTAACATAAAAACACAGTAACATAAAAACACAGTAAAAGAATATAGAAATAAATAGAACAAAAAACATGTACAGTACAATAACAAAAACACATATTAAAAATGAAACAAGTAAATAAACCCAGAGACTAAAAGTAAATTGGTACTCTATGTAGTCAGCCTCTGAACCTAAAAAGTAGATCTTTTTTGGTCCCTAAAGATCTTTGTTCTAATCTTTTTAGATCTTTGTTTCTAAAGATTCCCTAATGCTCTGACAGACCGTGTAAGGGTAATCTTTATGTTTTTTGCTGGTTAATTAAGGATTTCCAAGCATTCCTAGACTATAGCCTCGACTCAAAAATGTATGAACTCAGAACATTGAGAGTTCTTTAACTATCTGACATAATATGGTTTTTACACGCTTGAGACCATTTTGAAATGTCGTCTCTGATACATAGTTCTATACACTGGTGTGTAATATTTTAGTGTCCGCCTTTATTTATTTTTATGTATGATACAACACACTTTAAGTAAATTCTACTACAACATGTATTTGTTTTAAAATACTATATAAGTTTTATTTGAGAAGAATATTTTTAATGAAATCATCTCCCATTTATTGACTAGACGTTTTTATCTTTTAGTTTGTACGAATGTGTTTGTGTGCGTAGGCAATATTTGCCAGTAGCATCCCTGAGATAATAGAGCTCGTAGGCACTAGATCCAAATATGGCGGCGAATTGAAACGTGAACATGGAAAAAGGTACCTGGTTAATTTATATCTTGTATGTGTAATTTATTATAATTTATGTAACATTGGGCATCGTAGGATATTAGGTAAGTATTATTGTTTTACATATAGATTTATAAATGAGAAGAGAAAATTCTACCAGGATGTGTTTCGATTACAATGAGTAAAATTAAGGTAATAGAATAGTTAGATTTACTGAAAAACAAAGAAATTAATATATATATATATATATATATATATATATATATATATAAGGGATGAAAATATAATTTTTCTATTAATATTTTTTTCAGATTTAACTATATATATATATTATCTGTAATATCAGTATATGTTTGCAATTAATAATATAAATTTAATTATTTTAATATTGTATATTGTAATATTATACTTAATTTTATTGTTAAATGTATGTAAGATAACTTGTATTCATAGATGAATTGTAAAATTCAGCTGGGCAAACTGAAAATTGACCTAAAGTTTTTTAATCAGGTTCATATTTCTTATGCTTTTTCCAATGACCCTTTGATTTAGGGTTTTAAGAAAATGTACATTTGTTTGATTAATCAGTCTAGCCTCATCTAGCTTTATTGTAATACAGTGAAGGTTGATTAAAGAGTCTACAGCTGATAAGAGATTTCTTTTTCATCAAGTTCTCTTAAATGAACTTATAAATTTGTTGGCTTTTATTGAAATGAAATTCAAAATAAACGTATAAAATATACAAATGAAAACTATTCTATGATAAATAAAAATAAGACCATTTAAAAATTATGTAACAAATATGTTTATATTGGTATTATTAAAAACTAATAAATAATATTGTGGGATTTAATAAATCGTCAGTTCCTATTTTCAAAATTAACTATGTATTTCTTTCCATATGATAAACTGTTGTGACATTTTTACATGCACAGTGGATTTACCTTCTTACATAGACACTTTTGTGTTAGTATACCCCCCCCCCTAATTTAATCATCATCTTAAAAAAGATTTTCTGGAATGTCTGCAAGAATTTATGTCAAAAATGTGAAAGTTACTTATAGTGGACCACATCTTGTTAATATTACCATTTGTTTCGATTTGCCCAACTTTATTTTTTAACAGAGCCCTCTTGTTTGTTATTTATGTGGCAGAGATGTTTTATTATAGTAAGCCTCAATTACGTTAGGCTGATGGAACTATAAAATCTTCACTTTCTTAATAGCCTAAATCAATGTGAGTTCATTGCAATCAGCCTAAAAAAATATATCGCTGATTAGAAAACTGCAGATAATTATCCAAGTTCTCTAGCTTATTTTAAAATAATGATATTAAGCCAAAATTTTCAATTCAACAACAGTTTTTTCAATTTCAGGGAGAATAAATGAAAAATGAGTTGACAGATATGAATTAGCTCTCTTTGATTTATGATAGTTGAGCTAACCCCAAGACTCGGCACAAATGAGAGCTCTGTTGTGAGTTGAATGATGGGAGAGTGAGTGAGAAATTAGAGGTTAACAGGTGTCTGATCAACTCATTTGCTGTTTATTCACATTATTCAGCAAGAAACTAGATTTACTGAATTTTTCTTCCATTTCCATCAAATTTACTCTGAAATTATTAACCCTTCCCACGCGGCAAACAAGGTGAAATGAACAACTCTTGGTTAATTGAAATTTTACCATGGATTTATTAAGACAAATTATTAGCACATGTACAAATATCAAATTAAATCTTATAGATTCTATAAATTATACATCCTAACATAATCTTTATGTTTTATCCCTTTTAAGAAGGTCAAACATATTGTATCTTGAATTTATTTATTATGTTGCAACTTGAGAAATTTATTTATTCAATAAAACAGATTAGAATTATCTGTTTATTGTTGAAATTACGTTAAAATGTGTATGATTATGTCAGTAGACATTTATTATTTTTAGACAAGAAAAGATATAATTATTAAAAAAGTATAAAATTTATAATAGAAACAAAGCTAGTACATTAAATATAATAAATTTTACATAGACAACAATGTTTGAATTTCAGTGTTAATTAACACTGATTACCAGTACTTTGTCGAAACAGTTCGCTCATATACAGTTGATGTAGTGTGGTCCATTTGGTGAAGCTCCTGCCATGATGTGCATGTGATGAGCTGCCCGCCGAATTTATATCAATCACACCTCCCGAGTCTTTCATTACACTCGAAATAGTTCGTGTTTAAATTGTTTATAAATCTTTTAGTCTATCAAGCATTGCACAATTGTTCATGCACACGAGACATAGTCCGCTTTCACCATTTTCGTGAATTTAGGTACGAACCGCATAACTGTCTTTTGTACAAAGAATATACGATTTTCTCTTATCTATTTACTTTTTTAATACTCGCTACTATCACTAAACTGTTTTTTAGACTCACTCCTTTAAATTCAAAGCTAAAACTGTTCTTTATCACTTGACCTACCTTGTTACAAAATTGTTTCTCGGACTACTTTAAAATACATCCGATCATCACAAGACTACTACTAAGATTCTTTATAACACATCTAACCATCTCAACACTTCTACTAAGACTGACTTGAAAACGCATGGTGAATTTCTATATCCTGTTAAAACAGGGTTCACATTGCTTGCTTCAAAGATTGTCCTTCAATTCTCGCTGAGTCCGTGATAACTGTCTCGTTCACATTACATACTCTGTTCATATTTCTTTCATGATAACAAGTTCTTTTGATTAATTTTATTACACGCACAACTTATTTAATTTATTTATTAATTACAACTAATATTTTATACACTATTATTTTTTATAGTTTGGAAATCTAGTTAATTTCATTTCCCTTATTTTGAATTATTAATAGTTTTATCTTTGACTTATTTACCCCCTCCCAAATTCTTTCTAAACGATTTCCCGCTATGTTTACTATTCAAACTAGAATAACCTTTTTTAGGTATCACAATAATATTAAACTTTTTTACCGTAACAAATACAAAAGAATCATGCAAAAATGTTGAATAGAAGTAAAGTTATAACAATTTTTGTGAGTAATGATTGAAAAAAGCCTGATTTCTGCTACCAGCAGTCTGCGCTAAACTGGACGATCTAGAACATATTAAAAAAATTATTAAAGATACAATATTGTTACGAAAATACCAAAATGTAATAATTAACCTTATAACTCCCAACTGTTTTAATCCTCACTGCTAGGCATTTTTTACATTTTTTGCAAGTATATTGAAAACAATTTTTCCTAATTAGGTAACTACTGTTAAGATACATCATATTATATAATTTTTTGCATATAAAACTTTGCACATTTTGTATAATATGAAACATATAACAAAATTGGTATATCAACAGAATTGTTTTAATTCACGAAAGTTACATAACTGAAAAAGAGTTACAAAATATTCTAATTTGGTGTTGAATAAGATATATAAACATTATATATATTTTTTAATATTATCTAAAACATATGATAAATTGTACGATGAACAAGGAAATGTGTATATTATAGAAGTTATTTGAATTTATATGAACATATACCTGGTAAATATGATAGGCCGCATTTGTGCAAAATGCCATATAATTGACGAATGAGCACATAAGATTATCACATAATTAACAACAAATATAGGTCTACGAATTAAATACAATATAGTATACTAAAATTAACTCTTTTTTATTAATAAAATTAACTGTTTTAAGATTTAAATAAAAAACAGAGATATTTATATATAAACATATGTGCACAAATGGAGGTAGTTTTTCATTTTACTTCACTATGTATAACTACCACTAAAAAAACTAAAATTCCTGCTCCATATTATATTGTGTAAAAATTGGGCTACTGTACTTTATATAGAATTCAAAAACTATTAGTACAATGTGATGTGGTGATATTAACAACACCTATAAACAGTTTGTTTAACTGTCTCGGGTGAAATGATTGGTGAGACGATTGGCTCCTAGAGGGTTAAATTATCATTTAAAAAATACTTAGAGTAGCTTGGTGTAGTGGGTGAATGTACATGTTTAATGAAGACGTGAGTGTGATAGCAGTAGATTCACTGTATATAGAACTATTTTATGTTAATGGGGTGATATTAGTCAGATAAGAAAAAATATTAAAATATGTAGAGTTATTTCTCACAAACCAGAATACATAATATGAGCATAAATTGCTATATTGATGTGTACAAAAGGTTAAAGTGATCAGTCAAAATGAAGTGTTCAAAATAATTGAAAATTCATATAAAATCCGTGTAGAATGAAAATTAGTGTAGGTCTGTATAAACATAAAATAAATGGAAATTTATGTCACACATAAGGTGCCCCATAAATCCCACCTCTAATTTTGAACGATTGAATTAAAAAACTTGCAGTTGGGTAACTTTATAGGACTAAAAAAGCTAACTTTTAGCATTTTGGCCAATTTTGTCCTATCACTTTGGTTGGGTTTTGAGACAGCAACTCAAATATTTTAAACGGTAATCTCTGTTGAGTGATCCATCATTTTAAAGCGAATAATGTCTAAAGAAAACAGAGTTAACTATATTGCCCCTATTTAAAATAGTGGCTCATAGAAATTTAAAATTAGCTGCATACCCTTATTTTTATTTTAGCTTGAGAGGTGTTTGATTATAAAGGAGGCAGTTAAATTAGTAAACATCCCTTACAATATATTGTTTGCTATCAAAATCCTGTTGGGGTTTGTTGGACTCATGAAATGGTTAGATTTTGGACTATATATCCCTTAAGAGTTTGGGTTGAAAAGTGGTAGTTTCACTTTATCTCAGAACTGGGTAGTAAAGAGAGAGAGATAGACAGGCTTACAAATTTAAAGTTAAACTAGAAGTCAAAGTTCACATAACTAATAAATTTTGATCAAAATTGTTTTAGGGGTGGGTATGATAATAGGAATAGGACCACAATTTAAACTTAATACTTTAAAAAAAAAATTGCTTTATTTCCGTAAAAAAAGTTAATTGATCAACAAGTTTAAACTTTTGTCTTTATTATTGAAATGGATTCATATCCCAAGTACTTATAAATAATAATCAAATTCTAACTATGTAAAACAAAACATTATGTGAATATTATGACTATATAAAATTCACAATACTAAATATCAACCAAACACAAAATTTAACAAAGGAGGTCATGAGATCAAAACTAAAAATTTTAATTTTTTCAAAATAACCTCTTAAGGCAAAACAAAAATGTTGTAACCATCTCTAGAAAATACAGGATTGGGAGTTGTCGGTTAAAATAAGAAAATTAACCATCATTAAAATTTTAATTTCTCAAAATTGGTACAAGCAATTTCAATAAAATATTATTAAATATGTAGATTTTTAAAGTAGACCAATTAAAAATTAGAGACAGTTATTTTTTCTGCATAATTTTTGTTTACTTGCAGTTTGACAAATTGGTTTTGGTTATAATTGTTCATATTTTACTAAAATTCGATGGAGAACTGGAAGTTAAAAAACCAATGCTTTGGACGGCATTGTTTTTGTTCGTAGTGGCTATATTTTCACAACATTTTGATCAATATCATTAGAGCCAATTTGAGAAAATTATAATTATGCGTTTTTTCTTTACTACAACTAAATTCCGAGTTGTGCATCAAAATATAGTCACACAAATTTTTTTTCAAATTTGGTCTACTTGTTTAAACTGTAGAGTTAGACAAATGACAGATAATTGTTCTAAAATCAATTTTTTTTTGGCTCAGGTAATCAAAACGGATATTTCCACCTAAAAGTAAACATTGATTTTTTTACAAATTTTATAACTTTACTATGAGAAAGTGGAAAGGAAGAGTTATACACATTTTTATAAATTTGTAGTCTACTTCTAAATGGACTTTTATTCAAATATAATAATTCCATAAGGCACACTCTCCTCTCGAGACATTAAAATAATCTGTTCTTAAGTGAATGAATGATAATTGGATTTCACCCTTTTCCTATTTCTAACCTAAACCCTTATGTCATTTTTTCCAAAATCTACATCATTCCATGGGGCACCCACTCCCATACAGTGAAACAGGTACCAGAAATTCAGTATGTACAGTAAGTTGTAAAATTTTCAAATATGTATAAACAGTCTTCAATAACTTTTTTAATTTATGCACGGTTCCTTATAAAAATAGACATGTTTGTAAACCACCTTTGTGCAAGTGTCTGTTAAAAGATATTTACTAATGTAACATCAATATTAGCCACTGTACCACACTTTTGGTGTTTCTTCAAATCTTTTGAAAGCAACTCTTGGACCACAAGCACACGATATGACTGCGTTTTTGATTTTTTGGCAGTTTTTGACATGGAGAATAAGGAATGCCAATTCCTTATGAAAGTCTTCTTAAGGATTTTCTTAAATATACCATTTATTCCTCAAACATCCTAAAATGAGGCATCGGACAGTTTGCAGCATGAAAATTTATGAATAGAATGTCATATCAGTTCCTTTCATTTTACTCATTTCATGCCCTTTGACATTGTTAAAGTGACCCCATTCGCTTAGTATTCACAAATAATAAATGCATACTGTTTAACTAAGTACATGTTTGTGAAGTTTATACAAATTACTTTACACTGAAAGAAACATCTGCTTTTTCGTTAGATCTTGAGGTGACGAATACAGTCCACTTTGTTGAGGACTATGATGGTTCTCCTATAATAGATGTGAATTTCAACCATGTTTATTTTTATGAAGACCTTTTTAAAATTAAAAAGTAATTTAGTTTCCTAGAGGGAGGCTGACACAGTTTTTTGAAAGTAGGTTAAAAAGTATGGTTCCAATTGTGAGGTATTTGGAAAGTTATTTTTGTGCAACTACAGCAACAATTTGAATAAAATAAAATTATTGTATGATTATTTTTGTGCCTGACAAGATTTTTACCAAAACTAATTTGAAATCAATATCTGATTAACTTTTCACACATGTATTATTTATCTTATCATAATTGCAAGTTTTGGTTGTTGTAATTATTGCTGTGTAATAATAGTCAAAGAATGTAAATTCATACATTGTGGTCCACAACTGTTAATGGTATCCCTATAGTCTCTTCAAATTTAGGTAGCACTGTAAATAAAAAAAGTGCTTCAGCACTATTTACCATTTATGTAAAAGTAAGGTTATCTTACTTTCACTTTTACAGGAGAAAGTTTGTTTAAAACATTTTTTTTTCTGCAGAATACAATATATAGTTTCATATATTTTTGTACATTTGTGTTTATTTTAGGTAATATTTTATTATAATGTTTTTTAGCAGTATGATAGTGCAAACTCAATTGTATTAAATACACACTGTCATATAACGTTCAACGGCTTATTGTCACATATTGCCATTATGGCAATATAAGTTCCTTGGGCAAAAATATCAACTTAATTTGTTTCTAAATGAGATTAGTCCTATTATCTGATTTAGTTGTAGAATAGTGAACCACTTAAGTTATTTTACATTTTTAAATGGATTTATTATTTTTTAATGTTATCTTCAATCAGTGTCGCTATGAATTGTTGGAGAACATGATGAATGGTAACTACATTTTCTTTCTAGCTACTTAGTAAGGGAACGTTTTTAAGAGTGATAACTTAATAACTGGTGGAGAAATGTCATTTTGTTTATTATAAATTTATTTATTATTGTAAAGCGATTTTTAAGTAAAATCACTAGATATTCATTTTTAACCCTTTTAGGACTGATTGACTATATTTCACCTTTGTGAAAACAATTAAAAAAAGAAGAGTGGTTGATAGAAACTACAAATAAAATTTGTTCTAATTTTGAAACTGCAATATTTTTTGTTAATTTGATACAAATGAAAAATAAACAAATACAAAATTTGATGAACCTAACTCTATTATATAATATTTAGAAATACAAATATAATGCAGTATATTTCTATATGTTTACTATTGTTTGACTTATTGTGCATTATTTATTTCGGCTGTGTTGAACGTTATTACTTAAGCCATAAATGTAGTCCCTAAGAAGAGCAGCTGGTAGCTGTCTTTTCGCTCTATCTCACACGTCCTACAATGTTGCCACATTTGTGTTAAATAATCTATTATAATCCCTAAACTCATTGATTGTTCATATTTATTCAAAACATGTGAGAAAGTTTGTGTCAGTTCTCTATTATGATTTATTTTATAGTGGTTTAATTTAAATTGCAGAGCAGAATCAAATTATAGTTTTTGAATGAGGAATCACTTTATTTGTGATGCAATGTCAGGATATTAAAATTATATAGACATCAATATAGTCCGGATTTACTTATCAATTTATAATTTCAAACGGTACACTATTTCGTTTTTGTTCAAATATAATTTTTGTAATTATGACTACATAAATTATTTATTAGGTTAAGATGTGCGCAGTTAATAAACAGTTGTGATTGATGCATATTAAGATATTGTAAACTTGCCAATGTGTGATAAATCACTGTGGGATTATTTTCGTGACTCAAGTTAAAGTCCAATGGAATTTGTTGTGAACATTGTTTTTCATATTATTATTGTTTTTGGTTGGAGTGTTTTATAAAATTCTCTTTGATTGATTTTTGACCTCAAAGTGAGTTGATTTTGATTATTTATCTGATAAACAAGAGTTTAAATGTTGCTTCAGAATGTTCTAGTGTGATTTCTGATGTAGACGTAATTTTGACATTAAAGATTTTGTAGGTAAGCGTCCTAATGATTTTAAAAATAACTGTGATTTCAAGTTTATGGAATCTGTGACAGATGAAAGTAGGCCTGACATTTTTATGATTATTGGCCTGCCAAGTAATAAGGATTTTGGGGTCATAAAATCAGTGGTAGATTAGCTTAGGCCAGAATTTATTTACATATATATATATATACAAACCTAATTAATTTAGATATTTATTAGTCTAATTCTCTAATTAAACACAAAATTATTAGTGTTCATTTAGAAAACATGTAATTGAATGAAAATAATTTTCAATAGTGAAAATGTGTTTAGGTCTTTGAAAATTTTGATTTTTTTAAAAAGTATTTTACATATGTTTAAAACCTGTAGTTTTACTTCAATAAGCCTCAAAAATAACTTTCAGTCGTAAAAGGGTTAAGAAATTAACAAATGGAATTGATTTTATTGTTTTAAAATGAATTATTTAAATTATTTTTGTGTGTATAGTAATGATTATAATTATATGCTTATTTGGAAAAAAGGAATACCGTATATTGAAATTTTATTTTATAAAATGTCAGTAAATTATAAAAACATTAAAACAAATACGTTTTATTATTTCAACAGTATACATAAATAAATAAATTGCTAATTGTAAATAAAATAAATAATAATTTTACTTTGTTTAACTCAATTTGTTAGAGAATATTTTGTAAAAATTTGAAATTAATTTTCAAACAAAAATCAGTTTATGGCCAGCTTTTGTCTTTAGTAACCTTCTTAGTTGTTTTTTTTTCTTTTTTTTTCTAAGAAATAGATTTGTTTTATTTTGCCTAATATAAATTGTCTAGTATTTCCTCTGCTTACTCCTGCTCATAATATATGTACCCTTTACATTTAGTAACCTTCAACTTTGATGTCCTTCCATGTCTCCTTTTCACACGTTTGTCCTTCCAGATAGTGTTTTTGTCCCTGACGATGTACATGAGTGTTTGTAATAGTTTCTTTTCCTTTTCTTTCAGAAATAGAAAATGGTTTATGTTTGTATTTGGGTATGTGTAACCTCTCCCAAGATGTAGAATGGGAATGGGGGGTAATATATATATCCATCCCTTTCATTTCTTGTGTTAATGGGTTTATCAAGTTTTGCCCGGTGGGTGTTTAGGCAGTGATGGCGAGTTGGATCCCAGAAATCACAGAGCTTGCTGGAAACCGATGCAAATATGGCGGTGAATACAAACGAGAACGTCGGAGGCAAGCCATCTCATATTGTTTAGAATTTTTTTAGAAACAGATTCTTTGACTTGCCGTATCAAATTGTAGACAAATCAAAAAAATATTTTTTTATTACTCCATTTACCGCTCACAAAATGCTTTTATTAAGTAGCTCCATAATTTTTTCTTTTTTTTTTTGTTCTTTCAGTTTTCGCATCTTTGGGTCATGTTTCCTTTATTTTGGTTTTGGTTTGTTTACTCACTTACTGCATTTGGGAGTGAACTAACAACTTTGAGTTTAGAGAAAGAAAATTTAACGCTTGATTAATTTCATTTTTGTTTATTTAGTAATTGATACAGTGGTGTTTTCACGTTCAATGAGAAAGATTTTCATTTTGTGGTTACATTTAAGATATATAATTTTAAGAACAGAATTACCAAATGTTTATTATATGGCAAGAAATAGGATGCAAATTTTTTGTTTCTGTTTGTACAAATCAACTTTGTTACACTTTTTTCCCTAATTATAATTATAATTTATGTACGTATTCCATTAAAAAATATTGGTTTAACTAAAAATGTCTGTTTTAACTATAATTGTATGCTCACAAGCATGTTAGTGTAGGAAATATTTGTTTTGTTATATATATTTATATATTTTGTTTGCTATCCAAAAAGATCTTTGGACTATAGGCTTACAAGAATCAAATGAAAATGATGTGAAATTGTAAGTTGAAAATAAAAGTATTTTTTTCATAAAATTTTTATAAAATTGTATTTTTTTTTTTTTTTTTTTTTTTTTTTTTTTACATAAATGACTCACCATTCAATGATATAATTTGTTTTTTTAAACTGTCTTATATGGAGACAAATTTTTTTATTTACGATTTAGGTCTATTGGTCTTCTATAGAAATAATAAATAAACTGCCTATTTTTTCTCTTTAAAGGTATCAATAAACACATTTATTTTTACATTTCAACCATTATTAAAATAAACACAATTAAAATAACAAAATTTTAAAGATTTCACTACATCTTAATTGTCTAAACCAAGTTTAATTTATTTTCCAATATTCATTTCATAATTTAGTTGTCTACCATAAAGAACAACTCATGTTTTGAGTATGAACACGAACATCCTTCGAGGTTTTGATTGTATCTGGAGTTGCATGGCTAATGCAATTTTCAACATCCTTAGCTATATATTGCAAAGCTTGAGTTTTTATTAGTCTTTGTTGTATTCAAGAATTAATATTTTAAATCAACATGTTTTGAAATAATTATTATTAGTTTAAAACAATGTGTTTAATGACATTTTAAATGGTTAAATATATCAATCGTAAATATGAAATAAATTGGCAATAAAAAAGTAAAAATAAACACTAAATATACAATTTTTACCCACTTAAAATCTTAAGCAGTTTCTGTATGGTTTGTTTAAATTATTATTTAGTGAAAAACAGGCAGAGTAAGTTTTTCTAGACTGAATTAATTTTAAAACAATTTGTTCATAACTTTCTTTAATCAAGATTAATTGTAAATATTTATATCAGTTAGTTTTACCGTTTTCTTTCTTCTATTAATTCATGTGTGATTTTTTGCTAATGATTTTTTAAGAATAGATTTTGCACAATCAGTACCATATTTTGCTTTGGTTATGTCTGAACCAACAGATTTTAATTGAAGGTGTCTTTCAGAATTTATTGTATATTTCCCAATAATTGTAGTATTCTCTGAAGAGATCTGGCAACCCTTCTATAGAGGTAGGCTTAACAGTTTCATCATTACAGACCCTATGAATTACAAAATCTAGTAAGAAAGTACGTGGAGACAAGTAATTTTATCATCGGCTGTGAAATTTTGTCTTCTGCTATACCGGGTTTCAGGTAGTATTCTATTAATAATTAAATATTTCGTCACTTTGTTGAAAATTTTTAAATCTCAAGTTTACAATTTAAAAAGGGTAAAATTTGTATTCTTGTTATTTCCTAAAAAACATAATTTGAAACTTGGTTTGTAGGATGATTTAATATATATTAAATGAAAGGCACCTATGTTTGTTCTTTTTATTTCTGGAAAAACTTTTGTTATCAAATTAACTGTTCCTTGTTACAAGACTTTGTGTAGGAAAAAACATTAAAATTTGCTTTTTAACTTACAAATTAATTTTATGTCAAGATTTATAAAAACATTCTTGGTTGCAATTTTTTTTAAATTGATTAATTTTGGTTACAGAGATATTTAATTTATTGTGGAATACTAAATAATATAAATAAGATGTCATTTAATTTCAAGACTTGAAAAGAAAAATTTGGGCATTTTGTGTTAAAATGACTTGCATCTCCAAGTACTTCCTTCTGAATTTCCTACTCCAACTGTATATTTATTCTAACCTAAGTTTTCCAAACTTGCAGCTTTAACATTGTATTTTCTTAAATTGTGTAACAAGTTGTTGTACAAACAGATCAGAATGATTTATTGTTATGAAATAATGTGTTTAGTCTACAGTGAATGTCATGGAAATCTGTCTTTCTGAAGGTGAAGATGCTACCGCCACGTCTACCCACGTAGTCCAGTTTCTTGGTGGCATGTCTTAGTTAGATCCCTTATAGAATAGGCTGAATGTATTTTACCGCACTTAAGCGCTATTATATATACATAGGCTGTGGTTGGGTTCAACACCGTAGTATATTGCACCAGCTTTTCATTATTTTTTAAAAAGAAATATTTTTCACTCCTTACATCCTTGAAATTCCTTATCCTTTTTTAAAATTTTAAATATTAAAACAACAAAATTAAACTACAAAACATGGAATTGTTTTTTCATGCAGAAAATATAATGCATTCAATTTAGTAGGGAATTTGTTTTCCGACAGTATATTAACTTTTCGTTGCTGTAAATTCTATAAATGTTGCAATGTTGTTAATTAATTCTTAAAGTTCTTGAATTTTGATTCAGTATCTTTTTTTTTTTTTTATTTACAAAATAAACTACTTCTAATTAGGACAATTAATCAAAAGAAAGAAATTAGTGATTTTCCCCTTTCTGAAGATTATTATTGAAGTTTTTATTTTAGTCATTAAATTATTTATAGGATTAACGGTTATATAATAAAATAATAAAAAGACTACTACGATTTTGTCAACTGAAAAATATATTGTTTCCTAGTGTTCTGAATTTTGAGTTTGAACAAAGTAATTTATTTTAGAAACATTGTAAAACAATGTGTTTTTTAGAATGGTTATTTTCTTCCGACAAATTTTAATAAACTTGTTCTATTATTTTTTCTTACTTTTTAAGATTTGTTAAATATTTGCAATAAGTTCATTATAAAATAAATGTAAGGGTAAGGTTATTACAATTTCTTAAATTTTCGTAACTTATTAATAGATTTTTTTAAACATTTTCTCAAATTCTTATGCTGTTTTGACAAAATAATATAATTTTTATAATAAACTTGACTTTATCACCATCGTTAACTCTACATAAACATAAATTCGTTCATTGTTAATTTTTTTTTAAATATCCTAATTTTTTTAATATTCAATTATATAGAATTCTTAAAATGTATTTAATGTTTTTAAATTTATGAAAATAAAATAACAATACACACTTTAATCATCTTTTTTTTTTTATTACAGTACATGTGTACATGTAACAGTTAGATATATTTTCTGAATATTTAGATATGAAGAGAAAATGGAATATTTAGATAGGCTGAAGATTCTGATTGGTATAGATTTTCAATTAAAATACTGAAAAGTTTGAAAATAAATAAAATGAAATATATAATTTTTTTTAAATTGTGTAGGAAAATATATTAACAGTGCCTGTGTAGTGCTAAAGGTGTCTGTATAGTTTTCCTTACAAAAATAAAATAATAATAAATGGGGTCAGAGGATTCATTGATAATAAAATATTATCATTCTTAAATTGATATAGAGGAATTCATTTGAAGGACAATTGAAAAATAAAATATTTTTTTAAGATTTATAATTACAAAATAAATATTTTAATTTTTATTATAAGTCAGTTAAACAGAAAAAGCTTTAACTTTCTCTCTAAAATTTGTTAAAAAATAATCATAATACAAAAATGTTCTATTTCATTTCTTTTTACTTTATAGAAGTTTTCTTTATTTGAAGTTTAGACAAATTTGAATTAGTAAAATATACCATTAAATTGAATTAAAAACATGGTATTGTTCTTTTTTTCTCTTCAAAATAACACATTTCACAATGTTAGTATTGTTATTTTGCACCCTTGATATTACTTTTTCAGGAGAACTAATATGCAAGTTTGTGCGTTTAGTTCCAAAAATATTTAATTAAAAATTAATGAATCCATATAATAAACAACTCAACTTTATAGATACATTATTATTTTTTAAATTCACATGATTTATTACTTTGTATATATTTTATTCCATAACTTGAAATGTGTTTTTTTTCTTTTTTTCCTTTTTTCTTTTTTTCTAATTTACATTTTATTTTACTTCTGTATCACCCTTTTTGCATCTTGATTTTTATTCCATTAAGTTTTATTTTGAAGTATTACATATATTTAAAAAAAATTAATAATTGGTATGTCTATCTTCATAAATGTTTAGACCAATCAGAATTGTCGTCCATTAAAAAGGCAACTTTCTGTTGCCCAACTTGTTTCTTGAAGTATTAACTATAAACTTGGTTGAAACTTACTGTTTCTTAAGTTCGAATTGATTTTTAGGTTATTTTTGATATAATGACAGTGTATCGTTATTAACATCCTTGAACTGGTCACATTATTTATTTTTAACTATATATTTTTTTAATAACTTTGTAGTACATGGATTAATAATACAATATATTAACTGATTTACACCAATTAAATCTTGGAATTTCTGGACGATGATCACAGTTTTAGATTCCTTTATGCCTGTTTTGAGATCAAAAAATTTTTTTTACAAAATTTACATAACTACAATAATTACTGTACAAAGGAGGTTATCACGAGCTTAAAGCACTTAAAATTTAAATAAATGTATATAAAAAACGTGATATTTATACAAAGTCAATCAAATCGTATTAATCAACTTACTCAATTTGTTGTATCTTCTGTTTTGTGGTTTAACACTGTATAAATGTAACTTCGAACCTTTTTTTAGTTTATTAGTATCGTTTCGGTTGTGTTTTTGAATTTTGTAGTGATATTTGTAGATACGAAGATGGCATACAGAGACCCAAAACTGCTGAATTGTCCTAAGGTTTCATGAATTAGTTGATTTAGTTCATATTCAGAATCTTACCTAATATATGGAACACAGACTTAGAGCATTGTTTGACTAAAAAAATGAAAAAGAAAAAAAGCAAGTCTGTGTGTATGTTTTTTATAAACATAGATATATTTAAAAAATTCGATTGAGATACGAATTTACTACACAAGTTATAATAATTGTATCTAATGTTTCTTTAAACAAATATGTTTCAATTTTATAATGGCAACCAATAAATTTGCCAGATGGACCATTATTTTTTAGCAGGCACATTAATCATCCTGTTACAACATGTGTAGTGAATTTTAAACTCAATGTGTAAAATTCTTCTTTAAATATTTGACATTTATCAAAACTTAGAAATATGTAACAACTTTTTTTTAGAACTATTTTTGCATATTTTAATCAAGATATCCAATCTCAAGATCCAAGTCTCAGATTTTTTACACGTTATTTAAGAACATCTTTTTTTTTTACCAATCCGTACTTAGAAAGCTAAAATTTTAATTTATTAGCTTGTGTTATGAATACCTTATATTTTCACTGTCATAACAGAGAAGATTCCCCCCCCCCCCCGTTTCTCTTAGACTTCATTCTGTCCTTATCCTCTTTGATGCTTCCATGGCTTTCTTTCTTTTTTTCCTTAAGTTGAATGACACCAAGAAACATTGGCTCGTTGGTAGATGATCAGACTGTTTTTAAAAATATATTTTGGGCACATATTTTTTTGTCTTTCGATTTTTTGGAAATGGTTTGGAATGCTTCAAACGTATATTTAACAAGTGTGTAAAGTGTGTGGATATTGGATAACTATACTTATGTTTATATCTTTAACAAGCCAGGGTTTCTTTGAGGTGTATTTTGTTTTTTGGTTTATGTTTTTACCCTCTATCCATATAGAACATTTTTATTTATTTTCTCTTTGTTGTTTTATAACATTGTCATTTTGCATTTATACATATAATTTAATACAATATATATATATATATATATATATATATATATATATATATATATATTTCCTATCTATGGTTTTTAAGTCTAAAGAAGATATTCAATATATAGCTTACAAATAATTTTTGTTTTATTAATTGTTTTCATTTTAGTTCGAAATACACAACAAAAAGTTGAATCAACTCGTCTAAATAAAACTTTGATATATTTTAAGAAATAAAACAACATAATAACAAATCAAGTATTGTGTATAACTTCAGTTTATTTGATTCAATTGATTATTCAATCTGTGTACTATGTTTTATTTATTTATTTTAGCAATAAAAATAATTTATTTAGTTTTTAATACCAAATAAAAACAATTAAACTGTAGGGATTATTTTAATATTAACATTTTATCATATTAATGAAAATGAATTTGACTTTCTACCGTCTCTCTCATGCCCATTACACAATCTTTGATTTAATAATGTTTTATGAGGAAAACGTTGACTGATTTTGATGGTCAAATAATAAAATACTCTGAAAAAGTTTTTATTGTTATCATCAAGGTTTTTATAAATTTGTTCTATTTGAATCACTTATACAAAACATTACTATCACTTGGCATACAACTAGTATGATAAGGCACACATAAAGTTGTATCCCTTACCGATCTTGAGTTTGGCATTAATGTAGAGTTAGCTAGTTATGCAAAATTTACAAAATCATGTAAATTCTAAATAAGAAGAGATTATTACAAATGTCCACCATTTAAAAATTTTGGGACTTTTTTCAATCTTATAACGAATAGTAAAACCTAGTTGTCATGTTAAATTTAACTAAAGTTTCGATTACTGCAACTATTGTTGCCGAATTTTTCTAATATTGAGATTATGTTTACAAAAGTTTTGTTTTTTAATTACTCTCTTATTATTTATCATAGGATATACATTTGAGAATAATGGTTATAGGTTTTTAAGTGTACAAAATAAGTTCTTTGTGTGACGTTGTATAACTTTTAAGTAAAAAAAAATTATCGTCATACAATTTTTTTTATTTACCGACCGATTTTCCGTCAAACAAATTTATCCGATGGTTTGTTAAACCGAACCTTTGTACCAAATTTAACTCTATAGTGGAGCCAAATTACTCGAATGGGTTGGATTGATAGAAATCCCATGGTCTCAGATTTAAGTGTTTCAATGAAGGTGATCACATTAGAATTTCCATATTAAAAATGTTTCCCTTGTCGTTAAATGCGAAAACGAATTTGGCTATCATCGCCCAATATATTAAAATAAAAGGATAAACGAACATAACATAAAGACTCCTAACCCTTGAATACTCAAATAACGTTGAAGTTGGAAGAAAACAAGGTTGGACAAGAGAGACCTGACAGAGAGGGATCAACCCAAGACTATATGAAAAAGATTAAGTTAGTTCATATTAGAAATTCAAAATAAGAATAGAAAAAAGTTAATTGATGTAAAAATTTAAAAAACCTTAGTAATGTAGATGCGGACACAACTTTTATTGGATAATGTATTTTATTATTCATGAAATTTCGTCAAAAATTTCCTCATCAGATATTCTAATAAATATTGTTTTCTTTTGCTACATCATGGGGGTGAGGCAGAGACCATAAGTTTTCACCTTAAAATGTTTTCCTACTCATTTTGTTTCCCTTTCCGTTGGTCAAATATTGGAAATTAATTTATATTTATATTTTATACGAATATGTGTTGAAACTGGTTTATAGAATAATAAATCATATGAATAAATCTATAAGAAAAGTCAATTTTGTTTAACTTATGAAATATGGAAATTAAAACATCAATATTTGAGAATATAATTTAGGAAAATGGAAATACTTTTGTGTGGCCCTCACTGGCTGAGGCTAAACAAAGTGGAGTTTCAAAATTGTTTATTATTAACTGTATATATTTTGATCGATATTGGTATAAAATAAAATAATACAGTTTTATTCTTGATATTTTAAAACTATTGAAAAGTACAGATTTAGATTTTTTTTAAATATAAGATTTTAAAATTTAAACCTAAAACTAAGCAGTTTTTTAAAATAGACTAGTAATCTGAGGCTTATATTTGTCACAGTAAAAGGACCTTTTAATTGAAGGTTCAAATTCTGATTAACATTGTACCTATTTTGTTCAATTTTAGTGGTTTGGTTTTCCATCCTAATTAGTCCTTCAGAGATAATGTATGGAAGTTAGAGTAAACCAAAAATTCAGTTAGTGCTGATAGAGCAATTTAAAGTAAAAATGGGCTATTCCTTTGTTATTAAAAATATTAAAATGTGTATTTAAAAAAGTAGTATTTTTATCTCATGAAAAACGTACAAACAAATCCCAAAATAAATTCATCTTATAATTTTATTTTATTTTGAGTCCAGTTTCCAGTTATCAAAATTATAAGTTTATGATTGAAAATCTCAACTTATTCTATTTTATTTTTATTTCCGATTCAGGGGTTTCTAAAATGTGTAAAAGCATATAACTTGTTTTATAAACCTGAAATCTTAATCAATTTTGTGTTTAATTTGTCATGTAGAAGACTTGTAACAGTCTGTCTGTAAAATTCATTAAATTGTAGATATTGTTATCCAAGTTTTTCCAACTTATTTAGAATTTATTTATTCAACTAGATAATATCAAACTAATTCTATTTTTTTTTTATGAGTGTTAGTAAGGAAAGTCTTTTAATGATGCACAAATTTGGATAGCAATATAAATCACTAGAAACACTTTTAGATAATTTTGTTCATTTTACTGGTTTTATCTTTAAATGATGGATAAATAATTACAATTTACACAAGCAATAAACAACAACAAACAATTACAATTTTTTAGGCTCCCAAAATATTAAGGGAAATGTGATTTTTTTATGGAGATTAGATGGCACAGAATCGAAATTAATATATTCTTTCACGACTACATACACATGAATGAGTGTTTTAATTTTTTTTTAAATTTATTAATTTTTTTTAACAATATCTACGATAGTATTAATAGTCTAAACAATTTCACAATATTCTTAGCAACTATAATTTAAGTTTAATTTTAATCAAAAGTGAACATATCATTTCACAAAATATCGACAATGAATTGAAGTATACCTTGGTTCCATGGGGTAGGAAACATTTGGATCTATTTAAATACTATATACATGTTAGTATTTTTTAACAATAATACAAGTTTATACTTGTATTCATGAACTTTAACTAGAGAAACAAAATTAATTTGAATTGTAATTGTGCAAAGAGAGTTTTACTAAAACAAAATATATATTATTTTCTGACATATTTTGTTGTTTTCTTTATATAGTTGACTCCAATTTTATTTCTGGACATTTAATCATGAAAGAAAATGTTAACTTAATCCTACAACATATCACTTCACCACTAAGATGAATTTGCTAGGTCTAAATACCACGAAGCACACCTCCAATATTTAGTTTATCTTTTATAACTGTGGAAAGTGATTAGTTATTAAAACATTACCTCAGTGATGAATAATTTTTGTGAAAGTTATTTATTGTTTTCTTTAGTAACTTCCAAAAGTGTAATTCTGTAAAGAATAGTTGTAAAAATTCAATGATTTGTTTATTCTTATTGACTTTACAATATTATAGATTTTGAATGAAGTGTTACTTGATAGTAACAATGGAAGCTTATTTATTCTTACTTGATCCGAATGGATTTCTCACAAGTTTATTTTGTATTATTTATTTTTATTTGGGCATGAATTAGATTTTTGGCTAAATTAATTGTGTGTAAGGGTTGAGGTATAAATAGTGTGAGAGTGAACAGTAGGTGTACACATTGTATCAAGAATAAGGTCTTTAGGAGTAGTGGAAATGATTCATCATTTTGAAATTTGATATGGGGTAAGAGTTTAATAGAATTATTAGATTTAGGTACAAATCTTATTATGGGTGGGAATGAAAATGTGTCCTGCACTCTCAATAATTATGTATTCTGGAGCCAGGAGTTAGAGAATATAATATTGGTTTATACAAACCAGGTCTTCAAATTCACCAGAAATGCAAAATCAAGACAAAATTTTGAACATTAGGCTAATTTTGATGGAATTTATATTATTTTTTTCCTTTTTTTTTTTTTTTTTTTTTATGGCAGTGAGTTTAAATATGATTTTTGTAAATTGAAAAAGTCATATGTGCTGTTCATAAAATTTTTTTTTCTTCTTAATTTCCAGTTGGCTAAGAACGGTAATAATTGCAAAGTAAACATTAAAGTGTAATTGAGGTTCAATCTGCTACTAACTAGTAGGTTTAAGTGTCATTAATACATTGCTTGTGGAACTTCTTGATTAGTAATAAATAATTTATTTTACATAACTGTTTATTATTTATTTAAACAAAATATATGTACAAGATTTTGAATTAGTTTAACTACAGTGAAATATAAAGTTCTATTGGAAATAATTTACTGGTAATTTTAGTATGACAAACTAATAAAGCCTGTACTTTATCCATTCCATGCACATTCATTAAAGACAACTTTAGCCAGAAGTCTAGTTAGTACTAAACAAATTTCGATTTAAACTTGAACAACTCTGAGGGAGTCAAACAAAAGCTTTGTTAGGAACCAGACAGTATTCTGCTCTACCAAGTATAAAAGTATATAATAATTTGTACCATTTATTATTTTACTTTAATTGTAACTCATCCAAAATAATTCATGTCAGTATCTAGTCATAGCATCCTAGATGTAGGTTATTGCCAAATTTTCTTTAGTTGTGGTATGTTAATCTCAAAAGCAGAATTTTGAGATTTTGTCATTTTACGAAAAATAAATTGAAGGGCCCGAGTCTTAAAAAAATATTTATTCTTATATTTCAGATTTCACTATTTGGTAGGCTGTGGGTCTTAATTTACAGAGTGATTTGGCTGAAATTTTACATGAACAACAATCATTATTATGAAACTATATTGTAAAAATATCAGATGGATTTGTTAGACAAAATTTGACTCATTTAAATACGCTAAAATTGGTCGTATTCTCAAATTTTTGAATTCTTCATTTCATCATTTATTTCATCCTTGGACCAAATAAAAATTATATGGCTAAAGTTATAATTCAGTTTTTATACAATATAATTTTTTCATTAAAAGTACAATAATAAAATAATAGTACAATAAATTGGTCAACAGAAATTTAACAAAATATAAAACGATACAATAAAAACAGCAAACAGTAACTTCATTATGTGCTGTTTGGAAGTTCCAACTTCAGTATATTGTTGAGCACATGTTTACAAAAGACTAAAAACACCTATAAAACTATCTTTACAAATAATCATTACTTACTCCAATGAACAAAAAGTGAAATATTGAGCAATAGTATTTTTGAATATGTCAGAAACAGTTAGGTTAGTTGTTTTTCAGTTATATATATATATATATATATATATATATATATATATTAAATATTGAGCTTGACTTATGAGAAAAATTATACAGTATAACAAACACACAGAACACAATTCTCACAAAAAATACTCCTAAGTATCAGATGCGTTTCAACGACAAGGTCGTCCTCTTCAGTGATACACAGGTCGTCCTCTTCTGTGATACACAGGTCGTCCTCTTCAGTGATACACTGTGTATCGCTGAAGAGGACGACCTTGTCGTTGATAAATGTCTGATACTTAGGCGTATTTTTTGTGAGAATTGTGTTCTGTGTGTTTGTTATACTGTATATATATATATATATATATATATATATATATATATATATAGGTTTTCAACTGAGAGCATCAATAAATATAAGTTGAAGCTTTTGCTGTTGTAAACTGGTAGATTAGTAACTGGAAAAAAAAGAAAAAATCGGTGTTTTTCATTGCGTTCATCAGTTAAATCAAATTCACTAAGAAAAGTACAGTATGTTTACCATCCAAAGCATTATGAAGAAGCACAACATATTATATTTCTACAAGTGTCATGCCATGCTTGAAGATGGCAAGAGTAGTGTCATGGCAACTGTCATAATTCGCCTGTCTGAATGACTTTTCTATGTTGAATTTTTCCGATGAGACGACTGTTTACTATAATGGTATGGTAAAGCAATTCAACTCTAATTATTTTGGAGCAGAAAGGGTATCGTTTTTGATATATCCCGACAACACCATGACAGTTAATGCAACTACTTTTTATTGAGTAAAGTACTAACAACAACCTAAAGGACATGGGAGAGAAAATTCATCGAAATCCAAGGATTTTATAAAGCATACATCATTCGTAAAGGAAAGCTATCTATAGATAAAGTGAAGCTGTGGGTGGATTTTAGTATCAATAGGCATCTTTGACCTTTCTAAACAAAAACTTTCAATTTACCCTGGCGTTCAGATTTCAGGTTGAACTTAATTTCTTTCCATTGTGACCACTTTATAAGCATGATTGTATCAGTAATAATTCTAATTGTCTAATAAATGTTTAAAATTATCTAAAAATTAGAGGATGCTGTTTTGTTTGTATGGAACAATGAAGGAGTTATTTTCTTTTGCACTTTGTAACCTTTATTGGTATCAGCTGAATCCCTCTGTAAATAAATTAATAAATGGTCAATCAAATAGTGAACTTTTTTATAGGACACACTGTATAAAATATAATAGGACAATGATTAAATTGTCATTATTACATTGTATGTAGATTGAAACGTTTAGAGACTTTAAGAAGACAAATGAACATTTACGTAATTGGATTTTAATTAGTTTTCGTTTTTGTTTTATAGTATATATTAAAATTATTTATTATTGTTTTGTTTGTTTTCAAGTACACTTTTTCGAGAAAGTTTTCATTATCCTACATTATTTGTTGGGCATATAAGCAACCGTTTCGACGACTTGTAATATTTATGTTATATAGCAGTTTTTTTGCATTTACCAACATTAGATTATAAATTTCAAAATGTTCACTTTTCTATATATAAATTATGATAAATATAAGGGTTATTGTAAATTCTTAAATGGTCATTCTTATATTACGTTTTAAAGAAACAATTCAACCTTTCTTATATTGAAGTTGTTCAAATGTTGAAGTTTTGTACATTAATCGTATAAAAGTAAACTAAAATCATTTCAATTTAAAAACTGTCACAGGACCACAATATCATAGAATTTCATAAAGAGTGGGACAACATGTCATGAACAAGTATTTTGTGTGTAGGTAAACATAATATGATGATTTTACCCCTGTAAGAATTACATCAAATAAATTTAAAGCAATTTTAATGGTGTATTTTCTTTGTAAAATTTAAAAAAAAATTTCAAAATATATCCATACTAATTTTTTGAATCAATCTTAATTTAAAAATGAGTGAGTTTTTTTTTTATTTGCTCCCCAATATCATCTTAATTTTGTGCTAAAGCACAGGTCAGGACAAAGAATGAAGTGATATGTGTTGTTTTACAAGAAGTTATCCTTTTTTGGGCTGAATCAATTTTCATGAATTGTTAAGGATGATAATAAATGATTTAGTTACAAAACAATAACGATTTTGTAAATATAAGAAATCGGGTCTTAAAATTTAAGGAAAAATGTAAATTAAGTAGATTAAAACCAGGCAGAAAAACATACATTTTTGTCATATATATATATATATATATATATATATATATATATAACAGTTCTTAAATAACTCTCGAAACTGTTCCAACAAATTACTCAATGACAATATTCAAAGATTACATAAATAATTCCAAACCATAAAATTTACCTTTAAAGAAAATAATAACAGATTTTAGGTGAGGGGAACACTGTTTTATTTTATTAAAAATACTTCACTTGTAATAAAATTATAGGGTTAATAATTAAATGTAATTAATTACAAATTTTTATTTTACTTTAATTTTTTTTATTTTTAACATTCCTTATTTCCTGATATTTCCTATTCGTCCTTATACCTTTCTTACAGATCATAACTTCATCACTTTGATTTTAATTTAAAAAAATTTAAAACACACAAAGTAAGAAAAAAGGAATTTTAGGAATGTTGTTATTTTGTGTGTTTGTTTTTGTTTGTTTCTCAACGCGTGTCACACCAACCTTAGGCAATTTTCGCAAGTTGTATACCTGAGATAATAGACCTGATTGGAACTAGGCCCAAATACGGAGGAACTTTGAAGAACGAACGCGGAAGAAGGTGAGCGACAACGAAAAAGTTAACGACAAATTGTTTACATGTTCTATACTTTTATGTGTTTAATTGTTCCAAATTAACTTTTCTTTTTTTTCAAGTAATAGCAAGTTTATTTAATTTTTTTTGAGTCCGTACCTTCCTTATGATAACTAATCATAAACCTTTCTTATACCTTATCTTTGTTGATTGTCTTCAATGTTTTATTGATGTAATGCACAGTCTCTACATTGGCACAGTGTGTAGTAACAAATAGAACAAAACATATACACAGTACAGTAGTATAGACTGTTAGATAGGAATACACACGTATACAGTATAGTAATAAATGTGTTGCCAAACTTTGAGAACAGCCGTTAGGTGTCAAAATATATTTTTAAAAAAATTTAAATTAATGTTTATTTATTAAATAAATCTGTTTTATTGCTTCATTTTTCATTTGTCTGTTTTTTGTCTTTATTAATAATCCTGTACTTTACTTTATTAATTGTAAAAGGTCTAAACTTGAGTCAAGTAATATTTGTTCAGCATATCATGTTAATTATATAGCCTAACGCATCCACATTTTTTTCTTGTTGTTTTAAGACAATAACCTCTCAGTCATCATCGTCTTATAAACAAAGGAAGAAAAGACCTTAACCCTTGAATACTGTAATAGTGTTAGGGTCGGAAAAGAACAAGTGATGAAGACCTGATAGGAAAGATGAAAGAGACAGTTAACCCTTTACATCGAGAATTTGCTACCATTGTTACTCCCAAATTTTTCTCATGATAAGGATCAACACTGAAACTTATGAGCTCCAACGAGGATATAACCCAAGATCTTTCAAACAGCAAGCAAGAGTTCTTGCCAATAGACCAATCAGGGGCTTATAGACTGTATTAAAACACAATATCTCTGGAATGGATTGGTGTACAGAGTTTGAATTTAGTATACATGGTTAAATATTCTCTTGTGAAGAAATTTTTTGAAGACTTATAAATATAATATTAGAAGTATGTTCAAACAATCATTCACTTTTATTGAATAAATTGCAAGGAGGCCATTTAAATTGTACTTTTTTTAAATAATGAGTTATTTTTATTAATGGTTGTAGTAATTGAAATTTGTCAGTAAAAAATTGACTTTTTTGAGACATTTCAAAACACATAATTTAAACATATATATTCCTAATTGGGATTCTATTAATTCGGTCTTTGTTATTAAAATTTTAACTATTTTTAGCTTATAGATTTTTACCAAACTAGTATTAATAAACTTATACTGTATTATTATGTTACCAAAGTAGTGTTAAATAATTATTTCAAGAGAAAAATATTTGCCCTAGACTGGGAAGTGAACCCAGGACCTTTGGCTTTGAGTAAAGTGTAAAGCCAAAGGTTCTGGGTTCTATTCCCAATCTAGATCGTAATTTTTCACTTGAAATAATTATTTAACTTTAAGTTATTGATTAACCCATTGCGGGCGAAAGACGTGAGGTTCCCGTCCTCGCGTTAGGTGGACCAAACTCCGAAAGACGTCTATGTCACGTTCAATTATTCTGCGTTGTCAACTAACAGTTGTGATTCATGATAACTCTACTAGATTGTGCGTTTTGTGTTTTTAATTATCTCCAATAGATTGTGCGCGGATGCCTAACGATGTGTTTCAAGAAAAATCCAACATATTGTTTGCGAATACCTACTTTTTTTTTATACTGTCGGTTTGCCGCCATTTTGTGAGTGAGTGTGCCGGACTGTTATGTTTTGTTGACCGAGATGGGTGACAACTTACGTTCAACTTATAGGTTATTATTAGAAAGTGGTAGTGACAGTGGTAGTAATACTGATCCTTCGTTTTTGGATGAGAATGAGTTATTATTAGTTCGTGTTTGTCCCCGTCTGTTCTTGCGTAATCCAGTGTTGTGCGAAGCTTTCGACGAGCTACAAGTGGTTAAACCTTCAGACCAAGATGATGTTTTAAAGTTTAGTTTTACTCATTATAGTTGTTTACATTTATAAAAAAAGATATAGCTTTGTTAGAATACCAATATGTGAAAAGGACGTGAATGCAACGTCTTTCACCCGCAAAGATGCGCGTAGTGCTGGCGAAATAACTCCGGCGGCACAGTTTTATTCCGCCCGCAATGGGTTAAAAAAGTGTATATTTTATTTTTTCTTAAAACAAAAACAATCTCAAAGGAATTTACTCGGTTCCAACCAAATGTATAAAACTTCTATAGAAACTGACTACAATTTGTTTTAAATTGGCCTCTCTCTCTCATCATTTTAAGTGTTATTTACTTTTCAGTAGTTGAAGTTCAGTTGGGCCATCATGACTCCTGTCTGCTTACATACTAAAGAGCTTCTAACTCTTTCTAAACATACTTTTGTCCTCTTGGAAATGTCTTTTTTGTCCTCCTTCAATAAATCATTTAATGTCTCATTCTTCCCTCATCTATAGCAAGATGGAAATATAATATAGTTGTAAAAAAATAAAAATATCTTCTCAAGGGGATTTGAACCCAACTTCATTCCACCTCTCTTGATCAGAAAACAAACGTGTTACCATTTTGGGAAAGAAACAACTGTTTAGTAGTAATACTTCTAGTTTATGACACTCGAGAATGTAATTTTGTATATGCAGCTTCAGGAAATAGTTTTTTATGACGTTTTTAATAGACTGTACAGATACAAAAGGTTAAAAAATACCCAAACAGACAAATAAAAAATGGAGCTTGTTATGAGACAATGTCGCGTTTACTTTCTATTTTAAAGTGTATGATTCAGAGTTTGGTAACATGTTTTTGGAACACTCTGTAATAAAGATTGAGCTCATCACCTTTTTGCAACAGTATGAATGGTTAAATTGAAAGTATTTATGTGAAGTCTCAAATAATTTACTTATAATTTATTCTCAAAATTTAGGTAAAAGATTTCTTTAATGGGGTTATATAGTGAATGACCCTGTTCAGTGCTTCCCTCCTACTATTTTCAACAATTTTCATCATTCAATTTGAGAACAAATGAAGTGTGTACCTAATACTACATTTTATGACGTTTAAAAATTTTTGTCACCGTTTGGATTCACGATCTTGGATTTTAGTTAATTTTTTTAATGGTAACATGGTCATCCATGATTAAGTATTATTAACACTGAGTTTAGTGGCATAATGAGTTTTTAATAATCTGCCTTGAATCTTCAGGTATTTACGAAAAACCATTTGAAATTGGGGAAATTTGCCTTTTATTAAAAACACTGTTAAAAGGCACTGGATACTGCGTAAAACATATCAATGGTGAAACCTGTTTTATAATATCTATGTCATTCAAATTGATAACATTTAAACAAAATCTTATTACATTTTAAAAGTTAATAATTTGAAGCTGTTATAGGAATGTGAAACCAAGGTAGTTCTTATTAAATCTTTTATACAATGAACTGACTTATTTCATAAGTAGGTGCTCTCATCAAACTTTATAACTTTTTTTCCAAATAGCTGCACAGATAGTAGACAGATATCAAAAAACCTGATTGATTGTGTTACTGAATTCAGCGTTGAAAAATAATATTTAATTATGTGTCATATGATCATGTCATTATTTAAAATTATTAATTTAAATCCTAGATGGCAGCTAACAGGTTTAAACATTATAAAATGTAGTATCAGGTAAACTTCATTTTCTTCCAAGTCGATGTGATGAATTTTAGGGAAAATAAGGGTGGGTATGGTGGCAGTTTTTATCTCACCCATTATACTTTAATATTAGAAAAAATTATAATTATAATTTTTTTTGTTTATTTAATAGACAGTTAACAACCAATTTTAATTTGTTTGGCTACTTTTTATCTACAAGAGTAATTAATTAAAATGTAATTAAGTTTTTATAACAGTTTGTTAGGTACAATATTTTTTTCAAATGTTTATTTGTAAGTAAATAGTTTTCTAATCTCTGTTTCATTGTATGAATTAAAAAAAACACACATAGAAAGAAATAAGTTATCTGTTTTTTTTCAGTTTGCATTGTTTATTTAAAACAGATTGTTTATAGGCCTGAGAATAGTCTATTAAGGTTCTGGTGATGAACATAATTTTATTTGAACAAAAATGGTAGCACATTTTTTTTTTTAACATCCTGTACCATTATCCTTGAACCAAAATGTAATAAGAGTAAATTTATCCAGGTTATTATATTGAAAATAGTGTTGATTCCGAGTTATGTTATCACGGGATTGTGGTTTTTTATCTTTCAAAGTTTCTAAAACCAATTGCTTAATTAATGAATGGTCCATTATGATTTTTATAACAGTAAGACTTTATTTTAAAATTTGGTCAATAAAAAATGTTTCAAAATGCATTTAATGCACTTGAACAATATTTAATCCTATTCTTATATTAAATTTGAAAATTTGATTCTGTTGTTTGAATATTGTTTTATAAGAAATGAACCTATTTTTTTATAAAATAGCTATAAGGCAATATTTATAGATGCAAGTCCCATTTATTCTTGATTTACTGGGTGACCGGTTGTTTTGTCATTACGTTCAGTTTTGTAGAATTATCAATATTTTTAAAAAAATTACTGAAATTTTATAAAATAACACACTGAACATATTACTAAAACTAAAATCGAGAAAAATCTTTGTTAGAATATTGAAATACCAAACACTGGAATCAAGCTATAGTCAATGATTTAGCTAAGGGTAATAAGAAGGGGGAAATCCAGGTTACCTAGGTACATACTCTGTAGACGGGATATAATTGCACTTTCCCATAAGGGAATATTTTTGAAAAGTATTGAAATTTTTTATAATAAAAATTTAAGATGATTTAGTTTCAAGTATATTATTTCTTGGTTATTTTTGGCCTACTTTTCAGGCCGTTTATATTAAAAATATGATTAATTTCCTTTGTAAGTAAACTGTACTTCTCTAAAATAAATATTTTATTACCACATGATTTGGATAAAATAGATAAAACACCATTATTTTTCAGAGAAACATTTCTAGTTGGTCCTGCATAATTATTAGTGTAAATAGATATTGGTACACTATATCAGAATCACTATTGTCACTCTCAGCTTCAAATTTGAAAATAAAATGTCCCTGTCTGTGGATATCACTACAATCCTCAGACATATAATATACCAACATAACATAAATATAAATTTATATTTTACTCAAATTTATTGTGATATTCATAATAATATAAACAAAGTAAAACTGAAAACATCGTAATCTTCGTAATAGGACACTCCCACTCTTATATTTTAACGTTTGACAGGTCATATAAGCAAGGTCAATTTTGTTGATAAATTTGTTTGCCTCTTGAAAAGAGTTAAGTTGTACAACCATTTTACCCATTTATATTCAGAAATGAAACAAGTCAGAAACTGTTCCTAGTGGTTTGGTTAAAACTCAGATTTATGATTTCACCACATTAACTTTTAGACGTGACAGTATAACAGATTATTAATTGGTTTCTATTTTCCTTTCATTTTAATTTTCGAGGCTACGGATAGTCTAATTCCTAGTTTGGAAAATATTTAAAATATAAAACCAATTCAGTAGTTGTATTGAGTGAATGTTCAAGCAAATAAAAAATATAACCTTATAGTATAAAGAAGTTGTACTATTTAATCATATTTCTCTTCTTTTTAAATCTAAGTTCGTTGATTATAGAAAATTACAAGATAAATCTACAGTTTGTCTCTGCACCTTGACCAATACCTAACATACTTATTGTGTTATTATTTAGTACCTTGTAGTAATGAAATTACTTTTAGACTTACCAAATAGTTTCCAGTCTCAATTTGTCGTACAAATATAGGCAATAATTAGAACTAATTATGCATGTATGTTGTCAATTTAGAAATTTGGGTCAAGCAATGTGTTGATATCGGTCTTCCTGTAATAGATGTTTTTTTAGTGTTTTGTTGTCATCAGTGTTTTCTTCTTTTGTTAATGTGTAACATCTTCTTTTCATAACTTCTTTTAAACGATGTTTGATTTATTAAAATCAAGATTTACACTGTTGGATTTAAGTATTATGAAGTATTAGTTAAAACTTGAAGATATGGAATAACTGCTACATATTAAAAATAATTTACAACATGAAATAAATCTACTTTCTTTTATGTACTTCTTAGAAGATTCATTTAATAGTACATGTTTTTACATACAAATTGTTTAAGAATAACTATCATTTACAAATTTGTTCTGTTTTTTCTATTATGTTTTTGTCACTATAATATGAACTATGCTTAGTTAATTGTTTTGTTAATTTATCACAGTGTTAGAAAAACTTTCTGTTTGTTTAAAGTTTAAACACATTCTTAAAATATTATAGTTTTGACCGTTTCAGTTATTGTTTATGATGCATTAATTTTCACTGTAATATGAAGAACCTAGGCAGCCTTTAATAACAATTTTTGCATTCTTTAGTATTAGTACAGCTGCAGTCCTGTCTTTTATGGCCATCAACTATGTCATTTTGAGTTGGATATGCAATAGCACAGGAATAAAACAACGGAATGATCCATGTTACAGTACTTAGAAAATTGTGTGCCAGCACTCAAGATTTTACTTGTGGCAATCTTATTTTAGTTTTAGACATATGAATTCAATGGAAAATTTAGAATAAAACTCCAGTTTATTATTCGCAGTAATCACAAAATCATTACAAATGATTGGCTGTTTTAAACTACTTAGCATAAAGTAGTTTTTCTACTTAAAGTAGTTTTTCTCTCTCTTATATGTATATAATTAACTACTAATGTAGGGTAATATTGACAAAAAATTTGCATTTTCTGGAAATGATAGCCCTTTAAATCACTTTATCTTTGCAGACATCTGCATGGGTTCATTTCTAATGACACTGTGCAAACTTGGATCATATGAACTTTTTTATATTTGTGGTGTTTAATGGCGATAAACCATCTTGTCATTGTCTTAACAAAGAACGGAACATAAATGGAGACCTCTAGCCTTCGAATGCTGTAATAGCATCAGGGTCAAAAGAGAACAAGAGTCGATCAAGAGAGACCTGATAGGAAATATGAAAGAGAGGGATCTAACCCAAGACTAGATGAAATATGTAGATCAAGCTTAGGTACCTAGAGATTGTCACACCTGTTCTCACAATAAGTGAGTCACTGAGGGGATCATATGTAGTTTGTCTTATATAATAGACACAACATGAACCTTTACATACCAGCAAAAACAAAAAATTAATAAACATAAACACTGTAATATTTAAAATATTGTAATGTAATAGTTTACCATGCTATACGGTGAAGGGCCCCTTAATATAACACAGCTTTCAGTTCAGCTCATGCCTTGAGACTAGGCACCGTACAGTTAAATTATGTTCAAGTGTTCCAATCTAATTTATATAAAAAGACTTCTCAAGAAGGTCTCTTGTACCAAATTTTGGTTACTACGTTGGATAGGATGAACTTAGAGAACTCTAGTTTGCACCATTCTTCTTCTTTGATCAAGACCATTTAAATGAGGTATCACTCAGTGGGAAATTTTTGACTTACTCCCCCAAACTCCTATTTTTGGGGGAGGGGTTGAATTTTAAAAATATAAAAAGACTCCTTCTTTAGTCATTTAATCATTCCCTGAAGTAAATCTTATTATTTACCCCCGTTCAAAAATTAATGGGGGTGAGACTTTTGGGACACACGGTATATTTATAAATTTCAAGATTAGTAAAACTCAACTCATAAGTTACAAAATTAAGAGCTGAAGCAAAATGACTTATTTTGAGATTACAGTGTGGCTTCAAGAAATTCCTGAATCTAGTAAAAAGCATTGGCCCTAAACAGTTTTTTAAATTTGTTTCTGAACATTCTGACTTTCGATATTTCATTATTTAATGTTCATTAAAATGACACTAGCCCCAAAGGGTGCCTTATTGCTTAAAGCTAAATCTGTGCATTTGTCCTCAGAAATCATATTTATTTTGGGTGTTATGCGTATTATAGAAAATAAATATGATTTCTATTACTATCACAGACCATTATGTTCGTACTATTACTTCCAGGATGTACATACATATAAAGGGGTAGGGTTCCCAATTTTTGAATGGAGTTTTCCATAGATAGGTGAATTCCAAAAAATAGGTAGGATACAAATAGGCCAAAATATGGTACTGTCAAAATTGATTTGGACAATATTGTGACAATGTTCTTAATAAGAAGACCACTAACAGTGCCGGATTAAGAACCTTGGGGCCCCAAAGTGAGATAGGCAAGGAGGCCCCCAACCCCGACAACCCCCCCCCCCAATTAACCCGTGGCCAGTGCGGGAGGGTGAAGGAGCGAATTCTGGTATTCACGGTTATCTGTATCTAGTCGGCCTTGGATTCTCCTCCTGCAGCAGCCTTCACCCGTTACTCACTGATACTGAAAATACCTCGACCCCAACGTACGGCGATATCGACAATGGTCAAAGTTATTGTTTCGTTAATCGTTACGTTATGCATTTCTGAGACCTTCCACTACCCCACTTATTTGATTTTATGATACTTAAAGTTTCAGACCGTCATTTCTCACTTCATTTTTTATTTTATACTATTTTAATATTTTTTTGTTAATCCCTCATGGGCCTCCTTCGGGGCCGGGGCCCCAAAGCGGCCGCTTCGTCTGCTTAGTGCTTAATCCGGCACTGACCACTAAACTGAGTTTTTACGAGGAGTATCACACAATTATTCTTGAACCCATTCTACACAGATATTATACTTGAACACGTGCTATACTTAAAATATTTGTTTCCAATGATATTGTAAGTTCCACCACAAGCACACACTTTATCCTGCCTGTGTGATGTGCGAAAAGGTGTGTTTTGTGAGTGGATAAGATATCATCTTTATAAACAAAAAAAATATTTAATCTTTTGTAGTAACTGAAGAGTGATGCTCATAAAATATTAGCAAATAAGGTTTAACTTCATAATTTATTTGTTTTTTCACAGACTGACAGCTATTAGCTATTTAATAAATAGACGGCTATTTAATACATCATCTGTGTTTCCCTTGAGCTAATAATAAAAGTTAATATACATAATTTATAGCATCAAAACAGCTAGCTACAACATTTTGAATATCCATACTAGTATTTGAATTAAGTAAATGACGAAACAATTGTAACTGTTGTATTTCCAGATAATGCACCAATCTTACAAGAAATAATGACAAAACATGTATAACTGTTGTGCATTCAGAAAATAGCTCAAAATGACGCCATCATTTATGTATGAATATAAATATTTGCCTTACTTATGATCAGTAGCGTATCTAGAAGCTTCATGAGGGGGGGGGGCAGTTAAGAAGGGGTCTGGTTGGGCAGACGGGGTTCTCCCCCGAAAATTTTATATAAATGACGGTCAAAAAACTTAGCATAACTAGCAATCCTTTTTAGTGATAGGTAAACGAAAATAATAATTGATTTTAGTTATACAATACGAGTGTAAATTGCAAAGGTTGGTCAACTACAAAGGTTTTGATATTTGTATCATACGATTGATTTGTACTTAGCCTTGACATGATAAAACTCAATGAGGGGGGCTTGAGCCCCCCCTGGATCCGCTACTGCTTATGATTTGTGCTTTATAACAATGAAATTGTCAGCGATTTGATCAAAATTATTTCCATATTTCCATTAGGCAACAGTTTCAAAAAACGAGTATATCAATGTCTGAGAAAAATGCCTTGATTTTACACATACATTGCCTATTTCCATTATAGGTTTTGAAGCTCATAAATTACAGAATCTAGAGTCTCAAGGTCACCATGTTGTATTGCATGTTCTGATTCTCCTACACTAGCTCATTCTAAACTTGAAACCCACAAAAATACAACTGTTAAATCCACACTACTATATAATATGGGACTTCTTCATAGATATAAATACAATGCTAACATGGAGGGAATGATGGCCGAAAATATAGTTAAAGGGTTAATAACTTAGAAAAATAAATTCGAACACAAGATCTCACAAAAATTACTTTACAATCAAAGGTTAATAACTTGTAAATGCACTTGTCTTACTATTAAGGATTGCAAGGATTGTTAACATACAGGTAGTCTATGTTAAAAGCATTCTTGTAATTAAATGAACCAATTTTGAAGCTTTAAATGTTGATAAAATTATTTTTTGTCAAATTGTTGTTTCTCTACGGTAGACATGTATTTTGATTTTCTATTCTGACTTTTAAGTGAATTATCTAAAATGTTAATAAGACTAATGGTGAAATTTATGTTTTATAATTACCCTCATCAAAAATAACAATCTGTAGTATAAAACTGACAAATTCTGAATATTTTCAGAATAATTGACTCAAAAATTTTCAATAAATGGTGGTGTCCATCCATCATAATCAACATGTCCACAATAAACATGTGTCCCTCCTCCAGGACCCAAAGGTTGATTAAAATCATTCAGATTCTTGTTTTTTTATAAATCTTCTAGATATAGGTTTTTCTTTTTGTTCTTTATAAATTTAAACATATTTTTTTTAAAGTCAGGGATGCTGAAGTTTGCAAATTAAAAACATAAAATAATGTTGTTTTGTATTATACTACTATTTAAAAACTCAAAAAATGTTTAGTAATGTTTCATATAATCAACTCACCATTTAGAAAAAAATAACAGGTCGCGATTAATCTACCACGATTAATTAGAATTGTCTTGAGTTCACCGAAATATTCTGACTATATTTATTTATTTAATAAACATTAGAAAATTAAATTTATAATTTAAAATGTCTTAAACATATTTAGTTTTAATGTATATCTAAAACTATCTTCAATACCTATCGTATAAAAAATCGTATATTTTCTCCTATTGTCAATGAAAAATAATCAGCCGACATTACAATCCCATTGCAAGTGTTATATTTATAAGTAAAAGTTTTTAGGTTATAATAAGATCATAACAATATTTATTGCAAAATTCTACCACTATATTCTAATAATGGTTTGTCTGCGATATTTATAACTTGTTTTGTACAGTGCGAACAAGATAAAATGTAACCTAAAATTTATTTATTGTTATGAAGAAATATCCAAATGATTTCCTGTTTCCAATTTTTAGTTGTTTTTTTTTTGAAAATGATTGGATTAGTGAACGAAACTTAGAAACATAGATTTTAGACCCCTTTGCATGAATCCATCACACTTTGGAATGCATCTCCTTGCTTGATGCACTGAATTCGTAACAAAGGTTTTAGTGTTTGCACTTTCTGCGTGAGTAGTGTTTACTTTAACGATTAACAACAAGAATGAATATTAACAAAATAATTTTTTAGTGTGATGTATTTATAGATTTGATAGTTTTAGTTTAATTTAAAAACTGAAAGGAATAACATTTTATAATTTAGATATGAAATAGATCAATTTAATTTTAAAATGCAACCTAAATAAAAAGTTGGGTTAAGTTATATATTTTGAGGTAAACTTGTAATAGAGTAAGAAGTATATCTGTGTTTTTGTAATTAAAATATGAAGTAATTTATTTGTTTAAAGGGTATATTTAAAAAATTGAAGTAATAAGATTTTTACTTTGCTTTAAGAAATTACATATTAATTAATTACAAATTTAAACTATTTATGCTAAGGACTGTAGGTACTTGGTGGTATTCCATTTTAATAAATAAAACACTTTTATTTTTTAGTATAAACCATTATTGTAAAATACTTTGACAATGCCGTAACTAGCGAAACCATAGTCAGTATTAGATTTGAAACCAAATTTCATTAATTTTGTGGTTATACTAAAAAATAAAAGTAACACATTTATTGATTTAGGAATTAAGGTAAGTAAAATGATAAGAAAATCAGTTTAAGTTCTTAGTTTTGTGTTAAAAACAATAATATTTTGTTAATTAGAAATTTTATATTCGGTTCAACTTATATAGCTTGACAATGCATATAGTAACATGATTTTATTCTCAAATAAATTTTGGCGCAAAAATGGTTAATTAAGACACTAAAAAGATAATTTCATTTCATTTCATAGTTTGAGTTCCCTGGATCACTGTTTAGATAGAGTTTTATATTATATTTATTGTTAATTTTGGAGAGAGTACATTTGCTTTAGTTGAGGAATATAATATAAAATACATTTACTGTGCCAAAATTATTATCATATTTCAATTTGCAGTTGAGCAAAGGTAAGTTAAATTTATTTGTTGTAGAAATAAAAATAGTTGTTACAAGTTAAGAACTGGCATATTTTTAATTTGAAAAAGTAAATCATTAGTTAATAATTTTTTGTGAGGTATAAACAATCTACATTATATCATATTAGTAGTGAGTATATATAACAAAATTAATTAATGATTAAAACAATATTATTACACTTTTGTTGGTGTTCTTTTTTACAATGTCTAAGCTAATAAGGGTAGAACTATCTAAGCTCTGAAAAAGATACATAATGGTGATTTGATCTCATAATTTGTATTTATTTCTTTATACTGCTCTACATCCAAAATTGTCATAAACTTATATATTTTACAACTTATCTTTAAAGATCAATTCTGTACAAATTTTTATGACATCAAAATTCTCTATTACATAACAAAATTAATCAAGTTTATAAATTAGTAATACTTTTGTTGACAATCTTCAAGCATCAGAAACACAAATGAAAGATATAGTATTATCATAGTTGAAATCATTTAAAAGTATAATGTACAGACGATCTGTGGCTAGGATCCTTCCTCATTCATAAAACGTACTGCACATGTGCAAAGATTTATGTATTTATAGTTAAAGTTACTTTTAGAATATGTCAATATGAGATTTTCAAATATTTGTCATTAGACAAATTAGGTTAGTTTTCATTACTGTTGAGACCGATGGTTCTTGGTGGAATTCCACATTTAAAGATAGTAAAACACAATTTTTTTTATTTTGTAATATCCACTTTTTATTAGTCTAGCCTAGTACATTGACGGCTAGACTAATAAAAAGTGGATATTACAGTCTGTAATACAGCCTCATCAACGCCTTAGCAGGCGAAACCATTGGTCGGCTAAACTAATAAAAAGTGGATATTACAAAATGAAAAAATTGTGTTTTACTATCTTTAAAATTAGGTTAGGTTAGGTTGTATTTACATAAATTAATATAATTTTTATTTACATTTAAACTTTGTCATGTATAGATAATTATAATATGTAAATAAAACAACTTAACTTGAGCTAAATCCAAACATTTGATGATTAGGTTATAAACCTCATATTGAGATAATCTAATTTCTGCAGCTACAGCTGTTAGTGGGAGACACTATGTTTTGATTGTGTCAGCTAGTCTAAACTTTGAGATTTGACAAAGTAATCATGTCACCCACTATTACATTTGACATGTTAATTGTACTAAAATGTTTACTCATTTTAATTTTAATTTTTTTTTTGTTTTATTGTATTTTATGATAGATAACTTCTATGTTATAATGAAAGAGCTGTATCTGTAGGAAATCTAGACTTTTTATCGACAAAATATGGTGTTACAATATTAAGCCCAAGTCAGAAACATGAAATTAGTCTAGTATTACTTCCATTTTTCTAATACCTAGCCTTTGTATACTCCAAAAACCTAGACAATCTAAAATTTTGTAATGTTTTAAAGTATGGAGATGAATTTAACCATGGTGATTCATGTAATTAGAAAGTCAAGGAATGACAATGTCAAATATTTACAAAATGCTATAATAATATTAATATCATATTTATTTAGTAAGTTTCCAAGAATTTTTATATTATATAGTTTCGTTTGTTTTATAAAAATAATCAAATTTTTAAGTCAAGCTTTCATTACTATAACTCAATTATTATACAGTTTACAATTGGTTAAGTTTTTATATAATCTTTGTTTTACACTATTAGTAAAACTATTGTTAATGATGATATTGTGATGGGGGTTTTCAGACATATAGTTGTGTGCGGCCATATTACGTATGAATCAGTATCACATTTTCTCAAAGATTTCCTACATGAGGACAGAGAGGATGTGGACGTCGAAGTGGTGTTTTTACACAGGTATGAGACGGGGAAATATATTTTGTAGGGTATTTATCAACATTTTATTCGTTGTAATATTTTTTGGGCGAATAAAGTGATAAGTATATTATTTAATTTTACGTAGAATATCATAGTGAGTTGTTATATAGCGACATCTATGAATGTAATATAGGGTGTACTTGAAAAAAAAATTCTACTTTTTTGATGGTGTAAAAAATAATTATTGATTTAATTTTTCAAATTAGTGGATGACTTTCGTAAAGTAGTAAAAACCACATTTTCTATTCCTTGAGGTTGTAAAGCTGTGAATAGATTTCTAATTATATTGAACAGACCAGAAAGTCCTCATATGAGGACTTTGAGATCAGCATCTTTAAAACTCAGTCTAAAAACCCTTCCAGGTACTATGAGTTTTTATTGATCAAGCATCTCACACTCGCACAGAATGTGTTTATGAGCAAATTTGACAGACATCTTGTTTTACTAACCCCATTTTCTTAGGTGGTATCTCACTGATCAGCTAGCAGCTCAATTTTTTGAGGCACTAAAGTCATAATGAGTCATGGTTAAAAAGTAGAGTAGCTCTGGATTCCGGAATGGTAACACAACATGTGAGATTTCGTTTGATTCGTCACAATGAGTTCTACAAGTATAAAAGAAAAGAAAATAGTGAACATTTGAGAAAATTTTGGTGCAATGAAGTGCAAAATATTGATTTTTTTCATAGAAATGTTGTGACATACGTACTCAAAATAATGGGTCCAAGATTATGGAAAATAAATTCAAGAAGATAGAGCTGCTTCTTAGAATTCCAAAATAACCAATACCAAATCAAAATTTTAAAGTTGAGGTGACCGAGCATCATGAGATGAGTTCTGTACTACTGGAGCTCCAGCCAAGCACATCTAGTGTCCCAGTGGGGGGGGGGATACATAGATTTTGTCTTGCAGACTTGTAATTTAGTTAAAATTAAGAATTAAATGTCAAAAATACCCATACTGACAAGACTTTTTAGACATTATCTATCTCATATTCTACGACTCTAAAAATTTGCGGCCCCAACATTTTTGAATAATTTACATATTATCATACATTTTTGGATTATAGAAAAACATATTTTTTCACTAATAGAAAGGTAGATAAGTGTTTCTAGAAATTCTGTTTCCATTTTTGTCTTTCAATGATGTCGCTTTGTATAAAGTTATATAGGGCACGTACGTAGTAATATATAACATACTATATTATATATTTTTATTAAAATAACGACTTGAAATTGGTAGTAAATAACATATTTAACTTTTCTTTTACTTCAATTTTTATTTTTACCATGATGGTCAATAAACATGCGATATTAAAATAAATGTTAAAAAATAAAATAAAATAACTACTTATGTATGTAATTTAGTTTTGAAACTTCAAAGTGTTTATTTTAAGGTTATATTGCTATTTTTTTTCCTTTTAATTATAGATCTTTAGGTGGTTTTATTTTGTTAATGTATATTATAGGTGATTTGTTACTTTCTGATTTTTAGCTGTTAAAACATTCATAAAATTTATGAACAAAAAATCACTAATTTAAACAACAATATTAAATCAAATACTCTGTATTAGGGGTTTCAAGTTTCATAAGATTAAGAATTTTCAAGGAAGTTGTTTGTTTACCCTGCAATAAAAATTGCTTGGTGAATTTTGACCTTCCAAAAATACAATTTTTTTACAGCCATTCCTTATACATAGGATGTTTGTCCCATAGTGCACAAAATTCTGGATATGATTCAGGGCATCAAAATTAAAATAAAGGAACCTTTAAACATATTTACAATTTTAATTACACATATATAGATGGGTCATAAACTGTTTATGATGTGTTTTTCATAAAAATATTCAGTTTGAGGTCTTCTACACCTAAAAAAGTGTTTATTGGGTAGTATGATATTTGTCTAGTGTCTGTGCAGTGTTTTATAGCCCAAACAAATTGACCAAGTTTAATCTATTTGGCCATGTTGTGAGGCCAAATGGTCAAATGGTCAAATGTAGCCTCTAAGGATATAAACAAATTTTAGTGGTCATCATCTCTAAAAATTAAAAAAAACCAATTTGAGAGTTAGCTTTTAAAGTGGATATGAAACATAGGAACTGTCATAAATGTTCGAAATCAGCACAAGTGGTTTTGGCCAAAGTTTAATTAAATGTGAAGATTTATCACAAGCAAAAGAATTAATCCGTCTTGATTAATTTGGAAAATATTGAATTGATTTCTAGTCTCATCTGTAAACAACCAGATAGTTTGTTGATTAAATAAAAAACAGATAACTTTACAGATAAATGTAAAAAATTAATAAATAAAAAACAGAATAAATTATCTCTGACTTAGAGATGTTCAGAGATTAGTATATATTATTTTTTATCAAAATTCTGAAACTCTGAATAATATTTCAACAAAGTTTTTCTATTTTTAAATATTAAAAAAGCTGCAGTTTCTACTGAAAATTACCATCTTCAACTAAACTGTGCATTGTTGTCCTTGTACAACTATTCAAGCCATGCCTAATATCATACATTATAATGGTTATCTTTCATACCAATTGTTGTGTCTCTTTTAAAAACGTATCTTCATTATTTCATTGCAGTTTTATTATTTAGCTTTATATTCTATCTTATTTCTCCATATAGTGTTTGGGTTTTAACATTGTGTGTGTGTATTTATATTTTTATTGCTGGTATTTTGTTATGAGTTTGATTAGATAAATATTTTGTTAGTTTTCTTTTTACTTTCTCACATTTAAGTAGTATAGAAAATATATTGCAATCATACAAAAAAAAAAAAATATTATCTTGAAAATATTTGTTTTGAAGAAGCACCGGTTAAAAAAAAAAAGATTTTTTTTTAAAGAAATCTGTCCCTGTCTTTATGAACCTACAATATAAAAATTAAGCTTTATACTAAATTTGATATAATATATCAAAAAATAATATACAATATTATGTTTATATATCTGGAGTATGATAACTGTTTGTAAAGTATTTAGCCATTTATATAATATGCTGTTACTAGGAAATTTATATCTTTGTCCTTTTCATATTAGTATTCTTTGGACCTCACACATTTATCCCAGAGTGTCATCATTTTAAACAAACAAAAATAGTCTAAAATTCTTTTTTTGGAATCAATAGCAGCTGTCTTATTGTGTTCTCTTTAATCATGTCAATGATCTGAAACATCTTCTCTTTCAAAGGTGATTTTAGCTTTTTGAAAAGCCAGAAGATGCAGAGTGTCAAATTTGGGCTGAGTGTTGGGTGATTACATGTTTCGTAAAGAAAATACTCCATAAGATGTTATGAATGAAGCTGCCGGACACAATTTCCTCACAGTCGAGTCGATTTCCTCTTACTGTATTTCTTTCCTGGTGAAGAATGTTAATGTAGTAGTCTTTAACTCTGCAATGGCTAGTCAGTTTACGCTGTAGGGCCAACTTTTTTGTAATACATTGCAAGTGTTTAATCAAAAATAAATATTAAAATAGCTTAGATTTTGTATGAGTAGGCGACACAGGCTTACCTTGGAAAGTGGTCCTTGGGATTACTTAATAGTACACCATATTAAAGTCTAACCTAAATATAAAACTAATTAGAGATGGGAATATATCATGTTGTAGGCTATATCATTTTATTCAGAACTTTTTGACGAATATTTCTACGACATTGTATAAAATATTTTGTAATTTTTAACACTTTTCATTGAACGGGAAACCAATATATACATGTTGGTAATTAAGTTGGATTTTGTAAATTTTAGTTCATAGTTGTCTGAAGATGCTAAATTGTGAAACAGCTGTCACAATATAATGTTGATTAGTGAAAAGTTAGATGCGAGTTATTATTTACCTTTATATAGAATTTCACCAAGTACCGACTGTGTTTACACTTAATATATCCTAGATAACCTTTACATAAAATATGATTTTCATCGTAAGGCCTAGTAGACTGTACTTATAAAATACAATAATCATATTTTGGTCATTGTAGAGTTAATTATTAGCGTTTGGTCTAGAGGAGTGTATTTATGATAAACAACATCTTCACAATCAAAAAAACAATAGCCGCACTTTGCAATTGGCTTGACTTTGTTACATTTTTATTTAATATAGAAAATTAGACAATATTCATTAGGAAGAGTGGGAAATTTCATATCTGGTTATAATCTGTATGGAAAAATAGGTCATCATTTGTGGTATAAAGAAAGTAGTATTTAGCAACTGCAGCATGATATTTCTTCTGCTTTTATGGCAGAAGTTCACTGTCATACGATTTATATGTAAAAATGTCTGAAACAGTTGGTTTTGGAATCCCACATCATCTTTTATTTTTTTGCCCTCCTAGGTGCGAATTCTTGTAGATTCCAGTCTACTCTTGTCTTGATCTGCTGTAACATGCTGTTCTTTGGTTTATGAAAATTCTTTAATTCTAATTGCTTATTAATTATTTAAATTTAATATTTACTGTTTCTAAACAGGGTTCTGACCCACTTCTATACTTCACCAGCCGGCCATTCATGCAACGTGGAATGGAAAGATGCACTCTAATTAAAGTCTAGTTACACATTTTATACTTTGAAAATCTTTTTAATGTTTATAGTTAAACTTGTTAAACATTTTATACAATTCTAATTTCCGTGATTTTTTATTCTTAATCTAAACAAATGACAAAACTTATACTAAATTACAAAGGTTTCTGTAAAACCATTTTGTTTTTTTATTGAATCTGATTCTAGAAACGTCCGTGATCAATTGTTTTTCCTCCCTGTCTAATTTCTTTAAAATAAACAACTCTTTACCTTCTCATGATGAACAAAATACCACACTCACTCCAACATACTCAACCTTCTTTTTCAAAAACATTTTTATAAAATTTCTATCTGTTCATGTCACTCTTGCTTGCACCCACGTAACCTCACGTACCGCTGGCGTCTTCCTGACTCTCCGCAATGCTACTAAGGAAAACGGAATTTTTACCTCGACTCCCACAAGTTTTGTAGTATAGACCAATGAGAGTCGGCCTTTTTCATTTATGATGTTACTGGGTCTGTAGATTCTGTTTTAAAATGGAACTGTGCATTTCTTGTTAGCACAACCCACGCTCTTTTTGAATGGTTCAATTTTAATTAATTTATTTATTCTTTTACATTTGTTCTTTTCAAATTTGTTTTGTCCAAAATGTTTACAATTTATAATTTCGAATGCTACTTATTTGATACTTATCGAATTAATTATTAATATGATTAATTACCATTAATACCTTTATTTTTTATTATTTTTATTTATTGGTTGGGGAATGTCCCATGCTTACACTGCTATTCAAGGGCTTACATAACATGAATTGCTTTCGACAGACTCTTAGCATCTTTGAAGTATCTTTACTACAAGCTTATCTGGATTTGACTCATTCAATCATCCTATAAAGCCTTTTTAATTTTAGTAGTAGTTGCTATAGATTCGTCCAAGATGTATATAAAATGTGACACAGATTCACTAAATCATTATGAATGCAATGATCGCACAGTACACATACCCTGCTACAGCATCAATGCGATAGGCTAATAGATTAGTGATTTTGAAGGCATACAGCTGCAACGTTATGTAAAGGCTTCACAAACTGTTCTTGTAATTTTCAAAATGGTTAAATACTTTCTGCACAGCCCTTGTAACTTAAAGCATTTTTATGATTTTTTTTCCAATTGTATATAATTAAAAGTACCTGTTAAAGTAAAAAAGACTTAGTTGTTTAATTTATTTAAACAAAAAGTATCTGTGATTATACAATGTTTTAGGTTATGGAGTTTATTAACAAAAAAAACTGATAAACAGCTTTTAAGGTCATTGTAGGTTCTGTCAATTTTGATAAATTTTTTTAAATAAAATATGACCCAAGCTAATCTTAATCATGATAAAAATGCCTCCAGAACTAAATATTGCATTAATAAATAGCTTACATATCTCATGCATCTGCAATTGATTACAATCCAACTCTACTACCGGATTCTGAAGCCATAATCAAATCATTTAAACACTATGCATTTATCAACACAAGGACATGTTATAAGTCAAAATTAAAATTCAACATTACATGCAAACACATATACAGACAAATGTGTACATACACTCTAAGCACAGTTATTTGCTCTTTGGCAGAAGATGATTTAGGCGACAGTGATACTCTTCGAAGGAAATTTTTTCCAAACCAGATGATCATTATGCAACAGTGTACTTATATAGTTGTACTTTTAAATATATACTTGTTTTTAATGTAGCAACCAAAAAATAATATTTAACATATAATTTAATTTATAAAACATACACACACACACACACACACACACACACACATATATATATATATATATATATATATATATATATATTTAACCGTTTTCTCATTATAATCTGTTTTACAAATTACATACAACAAACAGTTTTACAACAAATCTATGTCATATTTTTTTTCCTGGTAAATATTGTTTGAAAAACAGCTGTCCTCTCCACACCTTATGGTGTGAATCATACTCTTAGACACACAGATATTACACTCTTTTCACATCAGTACTCAAATTTTATATGAGTAAATAATGTTTTATTTTTTCCTATACCATATTAATTATTAAGTCAATTCTGAATTACTTATTTTGACCAGGGTTGACATTTATTACCTAGCAGAAAATTAAGAATTTGAGAAGCAACAATAATTACGTTTGAGAAAAAAAGTCTTTTCCAAGTAATTGAAATCGGTGTTTGTATCCTAATATTTTTTACAACAGATATTAAAATATGAGCAGTGTAAAATGACTACAATTTACAAAAGTAAGTGGTCCATTTTTAATTTAAAATGTTAGAAAGAACATTATTTTCAAAAACAGAAATAAAATTTGTTTGTTTCTGTTTGTTAACTTACAATATAAGTTATTTAAATTATCATAACAAATATAAAATAAAACACAATTAGAATAGAACATAACACATACAAAACCAACTCTCTCATACATCACTACACACACTGAGGTTCTAGACATGTGATAATATTGAAATATTAATCTCTTCCTTTAAACATTTCTCATAATGTTGATAGATTGTCAATTCTGTTTGGAATAGTATCAGTTACATGCTAGTAACTCATGGCGTATGAAAATGTTAAAAAGCAAGCTTACTCTTTGGAGAAAAAATGACAACATATCAATACATCTGTGTTCATTAAAGGATTAAAAATACATATTTCAATAAATAGGACTTGCTTGTAATAAATCCAAACTGCATTGGTGATATGTAACCCATTTATTAATGTTTTATACCTCATGAAAAACAAAAATTGTCAGAAATAATTGTCATAAAATTATAATAAGCATTCTTTTGCATTCATTATAAATTTGATCTAATTGAAAAAAAAAAAAAGAAAAAAAAAAAAGAAAAAAAACAATATACAATGTTAAATCTCTGGTATGTTATCCCAACATCTCTTTAGGTTTCTGTAGTTGTGAGAAAGTGTGTGATCCATTTATGTTTCTTTGCTGTATTCATTTCTGATTATTTTAATTTAATTTTTGCTATTAATAATCCTAAGTATCATATATTATATTTTCTTACATTGAAATATATCAGATTTTGAATCCTAACCAGTGGCGAGGTATGATTTTTATATACATTGCTTTTTTTATTATTTATCCAAATCACATGTACCCCCATGATTAAAAGATGTACCCCACATGTAGTAAATGTATGTTTCCCCTACAAATAGAATTACATGTTTAGTTTATTTTTAAAATAGAAAGATAATGTTAGAAATTTTAGTGACCAATTTGCTAAAATGTTATATATTGATTTCAAAAATTTTCAATTATTATTATGGAAATTATGGGCGATAAAATAATTATATTTGTAGAAATAAAGTTATACATAAATATATTGTATTGTTTGACTATTCAAAGAGATTTAAAAAATATATACCATGTACCTCAAGAACATAAATGTGCTCTGATAAAATGGATTGTAAATTTATTTGAAAAATTCTAACATTTCAGGTTGCTATAAAATGCATCTTCTTGCGCATATTTTACTTTTTACTCCTCCCCTCAAATGAGTTTTTTATTCAAAAGAGGGGTGTACCAGAGTTTCTGAAACACATGGTATATACACACATAAGATCAAGAGACTATTATTAAATAATCTTTTCTTTTTTTTAATTATTTACATCAAAAACAGTTCATTGTTTAGTAAATCCCTTTTTATTATGTTATAGTTGTTTCAGTATTATATAATATCATTAGACAAAAAAAGAAGAAGAAAAAAGAAAGAAGGAAAAAAAAACCAAACACATGAAACTACCTGACAATGAAACACATAAAAATAAAATAATGATTAGTATTATAGTACTTGTCATTATATAAACTGTTAGTTATAGGGCAATGTTCTTCATACACTGAATGCTGTAGTCAACTACTGAAGTAGATTGATAATTGAATAAACTAGTTTTTTCATTTTTTTAAGAACAGGATTCTAGTTTGTTGGATTATCATTTGTTTATCGGTCTATTTTAGTAACCTAACCAAACAGGTTGTAACCATTTATATCTTGTTCAATGTATTTATCAGTTAGTGTTATGTATTATTTGTTTGTCTGATGATTATACTGAAACAGGTGTAATGTTATAAAAAGGGATTTACTAAATGAAGAGACTATTTTATGTTAATACTTAAATAATTAAATAAAAGCAAGTAATAAAGTACCATGTAAAAAAATAAATAATTCCTTAACAATTCAAATAATGTATTAACTATCAAGAGGGGAAAACTTGAAATGAATAAACGGTAACACCACGTTTAAGGTCATTACCGATCATAAGATGTGTTGTGTAAAAATTCATTACGAGGCTGTTTATTTTATGACATATATTTGTAGCAGAGGGTGAGGGACTTTCCAAATACTAATTTCAGTGCATCTACTTATTTTCTCCGATATTTTCATTTCTGTTACACTTATTACAAAATTTATATATATTCTGAACATTATGTTTTTATAAATATGTAACAACATTCAATTTAAAGATTTAAATATTTTAAATTTAAATATGAGTAAATAAAGTAAATTCCCGTTCCTCGCCACTGATTCTATCTTATGGAATGCACGTTAGTCCTATATACTTAGTCTTGACATTCTTGCCAAAGAACATAGCTCGAATGTTTGTTTAACTACGACAGAGTCAGTAGTGTCAGTGTCCTGTGTTGGAATGTCTTTCAGAAAGGAGCCAGACCTGGAACTTGAAGGACTCCTCAAACGACACTACACGACTGTCGAGTTTTTTCAGGGCACTATGATGAATGCAGTAGATCTAGAGAGAGTCAAGGTAAACCTCCCTAGCCACGAGCGACGTTAGTTTGTGTTTAATAGCTGCGTAGACATCACTTTACACAGATGCTTTTATCTCATTTTATACTGGCAATTAAAACGAGAAGACTGGTTTTGTTCTATATTTTTAATAGAATAAATTAATTCAAAAGGTTGTAGTTTACAGAATTGTTTCAATTCTTCTAAATTATTTATTTGAATTCATAGACATTTTGTTTGTTTATATTTTTACTGAATTTGTAATATGAAAATTCTAGCTGTTTCAATCTCTCTCATGAAAACGTTGACACCTAAGACTATGAAATATCTCCTGATTCTGTCTGTCGGAATAATTTAATATCATATTTTGCCTTTCTGTATATACACCACCTTACATTATATATAAATATTATACATTGCAACATAGTTTTCTTTGTACATGTTATTATACTAATTCACTATCACTAAAAATTAAAGACAAATTATTAACAAGATTTTGATGTTTTGCTGTTTGTTGAGCTAGCTTTAAAAGGTTCACTATCCTTAAATGTCAAGACTTTATTAATTGTCAACAACTTCTTTACAATGAAGGATGATTTAGAAAATTACTTGATAAACAAAAAATGATTCATAATAATAGTGATATTGAATTAGTGAAATATATATTCCATTAAGTACAATTTTTATCCATACAAAAAAATACAGGAGAAATTATTCTCAAAATAAACATTTTTTAAAAATAATATGCATCCCTCCATTTTTTTCACAAGGATAGACTGTCTGATAAACTAAAAATTATTAATAGTTATGTACTGTATTATAGATTGATTAAAATTGGACAAAACAATTAAAGGGATTGGGCGATAAAGGATGACATTGACATATCTCAAGAATGGGTTAAACAACTGATATACAAATTTTGTTATTCAGTGTAAAATAGGTTGTAGTATAAATAAAGGTTGACCCTAAAATTAAAAACATTTTCAATTATTGATAAAGCTCATAATTTTTATTTATTTTGGAGAGCCAAGTTCAAATTTAACATTCGTTTTTACATATCTGGCTCCTTATAAAATAATTCTGACAAAAATGAACCAACAATTTTAATAGGCTTGTAAAATCTTCTTAATTTAGACAGTTTAGGGCCAAAAGTTGTCTGGATTAATAAAAATAACTTAAATAACGTGGTAACAGATACAATCAAGTATCATGTAGTAGCAAGTTTATTATATATTTGAAAAATAAAATTGTAAATAAATTATAACTAATGAAATTTTTTGTTTACATCCAACACCATTTGTTTTGTAATCTCATACTGTGCACAACTACTCACCACTGATACCCGATTTTAAAGATGTCTTATTACGGACAGTTTAACTTAAAGAAAAAGTGACATATATCTGTCCTACAGTATGTTTAATTTTACAGTACACTATTTTTAATTGAATTATAAGAATGAGATACTGATTATAGTATTATAGAAACAACATTGTAGTTGAGTAACACTGGAGCTGACTTTGTAAGAGTAGTATGTGCTCATCTGACAGAAACCGAATGCAGGCTTACCTGGCGGAATGACCCATGCATACAATGTTTGCTGCCGAGAGGTGATTACATGGATATATTTCCATTTATTATTCAGAAATAATGGTTGTTTGGATTAAGTGAAGTCCGGATTAATTATGGTACAAATTAACGGATGTTAAGTGTATCTAGATTTAAAAAAAAATTACGAGTTCAAACATTTAACATATATCAGATACATGTGCATCTCAAAATCCAAAATTTGTATTGAGCGATAGAGATGAAAGTACTACTACTTTTATGTTTTTTTACATAAAATCATATGTTGTCTCAAATTTGTTGCTGTACAGAATGGGATTAAAGCTCTGTCCACCTCTCCAGCATGTAAAAATATATAGACACGTATACAAGTTAGTTTAGTTGGCTGAATTGTTTTAGTGGACGTAGTAAACAAGCACATTGGTTTCAGTTTCCTGTTTTCTATTTAAGTTGATCTATGTTTGGATGGTCTATATCCTGTAGGAAACCACCAGATCTGGAGTTGGAGGGACTATTCAAGAGACATTTCACGACGGTGGAATTCTTTCAAGGCTCCATTATGAATCCTATAGATCTGCAAAGAGTTAAGGTATGTTTAGGTTATATTGCGATGAAACTACTGTCGTCTGGACATTACTGTTTTGCTCTTTGTCGGAATTTGTGTTTTAAACAAAGATTACAAATAACTAACCCTTGAAAAATAATAATTCGATTGATTCAGAATTATTTGCAGGAATTTGCATCTTGCTTACATAATTTGCACGATAACTGTCCTGTATTAACATTTAAAATCAAATATGAGCTCATACAAAATAATAAACATGATTGACTTTGTTTGAATAATTTAAACTGTTTTGGCAATTTCTATTTGAGGCACCAATAGTGCATCTATTAAACATCTATATTCAAACCATAGTTTAAATTTTGTTTAATTATATTGAGTAAAGAACACCTTATCACTTGAAATGAGTAACACTTGGCGAACTTCAAAACCAAAAGATAAATACAGATTTTTCACAACAAAATACTTTATTTGTAACAAATTGTGGTTTTAATGACGAAATCATCATCTTCAGTTCTTATACATACACAAATTATTTAGATACTTTATTGTACACTTTGGTGACTGAGGGTTTTGTATACTTGTAACAACTACAGATGATGATTTTGTTATTGAAACATTTTTTCTTACAAATAAAGTGTTTGTTGTAGAAATTTTTTTTTTTTTTTTTTTTATTAGGTGGAAAAAATGTAAACAGAATAAAAAAGCAATTAGAAAATATAGCATAAATTTATACATTAAAAAAGCCTATTCCTAAAATTTAATTTAAAAAAAAAGTTTAATTAAAAAATAAATTTTCTATACCCTTATTATTAACATAATGTTTATATAGGGTGATTCAGATTTAGTGTCTCTCAATATATTACAGAAACTTATTAAAAGTAGAATGCTGTTTTTTCATACTAAATTATGTTTAGATAATCTCCTACAAATATTATTTTTCAATTTCAGATACAGATTATTCCAAATGAAGGATTAGATTCTCAAAATTTTCAAATGTAAACATGGATCAAGTAATACTGTAATTGATGAAAACCAAATATTTTGACACACAGTTAAAAAATATATATATATTTCTCTACCATTCCTAAATGGAAGTCTAAATTATTTGAAATGTATGATATTACATTTTTCTCTACACAGACTGTGTTAATAGTAATATTTCAAAAACAAAACAAACATAGAATCAGCTATAAAAGAGTTTCAAAACAAAATACTATGTGAACACTTTTTTTTTTTCAAAAGTTTATCTAAAATTTACCAAACCCCTAATTTTATAAATATATTGAAATACTTATACATCAAAAATTTCAAATAGGAAATAGGCAAAATTGCACTTAATTTTAAAGGCCATTGGAATATAATCAGTTTTTCAAAATAACTTTTTTTTCTTCTAATTCTCACTGATTTCGATTGAGAGAAAAAATATACTTTCTTTTCTTTTTTTTCTGAGACTTGGCTTCTGTGTAAAATATTTCTTACCTTTAGTTTTGCAAAATTAAAAAAGTCTACCCTTTGCAAAGGTTTATAAAATTTACTTTGATTCTTTTAAGTCTTATCGGAGTTTTCTGTCATATATTTTTAAAAAATTACCCAAATTTGTTTTATAATGTTTTTCTTTTTAACTATCTCAGATACCTTTTTCAAAAAATTTACAAGAATAGAATAAATCAGTTTTATTTGTTATTGAATATTCAGTGAGTTTGCTGTATATTGGTCAATAAACAATCTAGTTATTATGAACATGTACGTACACACATGAAATGTTTCATTTTTTAGCTCCCGAAATTACTAATGGTTATAAATAAATGTTGTAATCTAATAGTGACTTAATTCCACATTCCACAGTGTTTCGGGTGCATGTTTTCACATCCATCTTCAGGCAAATAATATAAATATCATTCTCTCATTTGTGGTCATAAAGAACATTAAATTTCATTAAATGACAAACACAAATACACTAAAAATTCTAGTTCTCAGGTCTGATATGTTAGCGTGTGGTGTCGGTTCATCATTGATTCTAGGGAAGACATTCTAGTACCTGTGCAACATCAGTTTAGTACCAAATACCACGTGCTAGGGTGTTAATAAATGTCACCCCTTACTTTTATTAAAAACATAGAATAAGGGATTCAACATAAACTTTGTTTAATCTCAAACTGATAAGATGAAAATTGTGGAAAATAATATGGCGTGAAAAGAATTTTTAGACACTCGTTATACCTCATATGTCAAAATTGGTGTAAAATTCTCTAATGAGTGATGGATGAACAATTTCACAATATGTCAGTTTCAGTGTTTTCAAGAGAGAGATTGTAAATGTTAGAGTTTCTATATTAGACTTTTTTTTTTAACTGAATAAAAAAAGATGGTATCTTTATACATTATTAATCTTTATACGTTGAGAATCACAGTTATCTGTTGGTTCAGATTGGTTGACAGTCGTGGTGACAAGTATGAATGATTTTCACGTATTAAAATCCAGTCAAGTCAGTTCAAAATGGCTAACAGTGAAAACAAATATTTCTGTAAATTTTTTGACAGATTTTGGTTCATGATAAGCTTTTGTAAAAGTCACTCCCATAGAAGAGCTTAGTAAAAATGACTTTGTAAATTTATTTAGCTGTTTGGGATGTGAGGACAAAACATCCAAACATCCTCCGATTATTTTATAATTCTGTCTTAAAGTTTAAAGCAAACTTTATCCAAAACTTTTCCCCAACATTTTAAATATCTACAGACTTTTAAAAGAAAGAACATTATATACTAGGACTTAGCTATGCAAATAATGCAGCATCGAAAATTTAAAATTAATGTTTAACATTTCCCCTTATTAGGTTTTTCGACACCTAACTAAGCTGATTTTAGATGAGGGATAAGTTGGTCTTTTTATTAGATACTCATTAGAACCATAATGCATAAATTAAAGTTGTGGAATTAGTTTCCATATCAAATCTAATTTGACTGGATATTATTATTTTTATTTTCCACAGGGGAAATGACTGACAGGTTATTAGATATGCACCTTTGTTACCCTTTTCTTCAACCCGTTTAAAGAAAACGGTTTTTATGTTGTGGAGGGTGAAATGTACGAGTATGTGTGGTTAGTTTTGGTGATCATAAGTATTTATCAATAATATGAAACATGGTGCTATTTTCCATTGAATTTAAACATTTTTCTTTACAATTTTGGGAGTAAAGAATGTAATAATAAAGCTGTTTGAAGGCTTAAACTACTTTTTCCTAATGTTAAGACAAATTATATTATTTGGTTAAAAATCAACTTATGAATTTAAAAAGTAATAAATAATCTGTTTAAGGAAATGTAAAAAAACAATGTCTACACTAAATTTAGTAAAAATCATGAATTACAATTATTAAAGAGTAAAATCTTTACAAATCAGTTGAAACACCAACCTTGGATTTTTCTGTCTTATAAACTTTCAGTATATTTATAAACCTACGATGTACAAATTTTGATGAAAATCGAACAACAATTACAAATGTTGAACAGGTTATAACAATTTTTTATATAATATTTGGTGAATAACTTATCAAAACATGTCTTAACGACTTTGATCAAAATATATTTCATGGTCATTCTCTGATGATTTTCTCATTAATATTATGTTCAAATATAAACAAGAATTTATTAGCTAAATTTTATTTATTGATTACAATGGAATTTGTATTATTACGATTATTTATTGATTTGTACACTATTTTTCTATGTAGTTCCTTGCCACTGAAATACACTTTTTCCAGCATTCAAGAAGTTTCTTAATTCCAGAACAGTAGAAGTCTTTTGATCACAAGTTGATTCATTCTGGCACGCGTCAATACTTCCTTTTTAGAGTAAAATTTCTTCCCTCATTAAATTTTTTAAGTGGGTCAAACAGGTGAAAGTTACGAAATTTTGACTTAATGTTGAGTGAGGTAAGACATACCACTTGAGTTTCTATAACATTTCCATTATCAAAGCGGCAGTGTGAGGGGTAGCATTATCTTGAAGGAAACAAACTGAATGTTAGGCAATTCACTGTAAGCCTCTCCTCTTGCCTGGCTTCACTTTATCTTTTAAAATAGTAGAGTAGTATTTCAGTAGTGTTAGTTTTCTCTTGTGTGAGAAAATGGAGGTAAAGAATTTCTTGTGCATCCCAAAAGAAAGTGGCTATGCTTTTTCCCAGATAAAAATGTTGTTTTGGCTTTCCGTCGTGAGGTTGAGGTTGAATGTCGTCGTTGCATGCAGGGTCAATTCTGAATCTGGACTGATGTAGTGCACATGTCTCATTATAGGTCTGTTATAGGTCACGTCTTTTTTAGGCCTGTTTTCTTTATTAACATAATAGAATAATCATCAGTGGTTCAGTTTTGTACTCATATTTATTATATTATTTATCTACTCCAAATATCTTTATCATTAAATTAACTCTCTTATTATGCTAATATCAAATATCGACATATCTTATCAAATTACATCTATTTTTACATATGAACCCAGGAATGATTTCAACTGTTGTTCTTTCATGAATCTACTTTACTTTTGAGACGACTACCAAATCACTCTATACATACATGTTTGCTAAGTTACAGGCAACCAAGATCTGCAATTTTTCTCAAATTTCCCTTATATTTTGAAGAATGGTTATTGTTCCCCTTCCCTTCGTTGGCATGATTATGTGTCATATTTCTTTAGTTATAGTGGCGTTTATTAATTATTATACTATCCTCCATCTTATTATAAACAAATAATAATTATTATGATAATAATTATAACAGAAATGATAGCAAATTATTTTATATTTAAATAATTGTTTAATTAGTTGGGACATATGGTTTGATCCGTGGTACATGAACCACATCCCCTATCCACATGACATGTCTTTGGATTTCTTTTTCCAAGTTGAGTGGCGTTATTTGCTGCAGTATTTTGTATGGACCTGCGTATTGCTGAGCCAGCTTGTCCTTCTTTTCGACTTTGAGTAGAATCAATTGTCCTATATTAAATTTGATCTCTTTTCTTTTTGTATTGTATCTTACACATTGGTCCGCTTGTGTGCCTGATAGTAATTTAGATAAGTCTTGTCGTATTTTGTATACAATCTTGAGCGATTCCACTATGTTGTGATCTGGTACGGTTAAATTAATGCTAAGTCGATGGGATGATTGGGTTTGAAACTGTGTAGTAAAAATAAAGATGAAATAATATCACTGTGTGTCTGTTGCCGTTTTATGAAAATGTGACGAATTTCACAAATTTGTGCCAATCTTTTTGGTTGATATAACATCGTAACATATTGATGAATGTAGAGTTGTACCGCTCTATGATGCCTTGACTCTGAGGTTTGTATGCCGTTGATGTTTTGTGAATTATTCATAATGCGTTATATAATTGTTTAAGTGTGTCCTTTGTATCTCCTGGCATTCCATAGAATGGAATAATCTCATCTAGAAGGAATTTAGCTGTGGTAATTGCGTCTGCTTTTTCTGTGGCTTTGACAATTGCAAATTTTGTGGTGTTGTTAGGTGCAACTAAAATCTATAATTTTTTGTTTGTTTTTGGTAAGTATCACATATAATCTAATGTTAATTTGATGAATGGTTTAGTATGTACCTTTATTGTCTGCAATCACCCCGAAGGTTTTTGTCTGTCGGTTTTCATAACCTGGCATTTGTGTCATTGTTTTATGTACTGGACTATGTCAGTGGTCATTCTTGGCCAGTGGTACTTTATTTTTATTTTTGACATCGTTTTTGCAACGCCGTTTTGTCCTCCACCCACGTATGAAACATGAAATGCTTGTAGTAATTCTGAGGTCGGTGATTTCGGTACGACTAGTATTAGTTTGGTTTCTCCATTCATAAAGTGGTTGTAATACAAAAATCTACCACGTAATATGTATATTTTGGCCGCTCGACTGTGTGCTTTGTCAGCGCTTTCTGGATCGACAAGGCTTGTCTGATTTTAAATAAATAGTTATCTTCTAACTGTGATTTTTTTAAATATTTATGGTTTGAATGTTATTTAAGTAAATTGCTTTTGTAGTTCCAATTTGATACTTTTAAGGAACCTGGGTATAGCAGCTTAAACTATCTAGTCTCATTGTTGACCCGGGTTTGTGTTTTATTTCGAAGTCATATTCTATTAGTTTCCACGCTAATCTGTTTAATCTTGAACTCAATGTTTTAACATTTTTATAATATTAGATGTTGGCGTGGTCGTTGAAAATGGTGAAGTGTCGTCCATACAAGAAGTGTCAAAAGTAGTTTACTGTATAAACGGCGCTTAACAATTCAATTTCTGATACGCTCCATCGATCTTCATTGTCTCTCGGCCTCCTACTTACATAAGCTACTGGTCTTAGCATCCAGTCTTCTTGTTTTAGCTGTCAAAAAGCTGTCTCGTGTTGTTGCGACCATTAGAATTTTTTATTTATCGGAATTTTCCTTTTTTTGTTATGTTCATTAATGGTTTGGCGATGTGGATAAATTTTCTATAGTATGACGCCGCCTCTAGGAAGCTGTGTACATCCTTTGTTTTTAAAGGAGTGAGTAAGTCCATGATTGCTTTCAAATTCTTATCTAGGGATTGTTTTCCATGTTATGAGATATTGTGTCCTAGCACGTCTATGTTTTTATTTAAAAAATGGCACTTTGATGTTTTTATTTTTAATTTTACTGCATCTAACTATTTAATAACTTTTTCTAAATATGTTCATTGGTCGGTAAATATATTGCCATATGCCACTAGATCATCCATGTATATTATCATGCCTTGATACAGTAATTGTGAAAAAAAGGCGAGTCGTGTTTCGCTGGAAACATTTTGCGGAATCCCATGGGCAGCCTTGTATATTGATATAGTATATTGATATAGGATTTTGTTGTCATGAATGGGGTGTACTTCTTGTGTTCCATGAGGATTGTTTATTGAAAGAAGGCTTGATTTATATCCATGGAGGAAAAATAGTTTGCCGTGCCTAGTGTGTCACAGATTGTGTAAAGGAAACCGACTCTAGGAAAAGGAAATTTGTCTGCCTTTGTGTTTTCGTTTATTTGTCTGCCTCCACCATTCTGTATTGGTCGCCTGATTTTTTTTTACTAGAAATGCTGGGGCTCTGAAGGCTCTTTTGGACTCTTCAATGACTCCTGCCTTTTTTAATTAATCTACCTGTCTGTCTAATTCTATTCATTTCGTATTACTGAGTCGATATGGGGCTATTAAAGGGAAAAAAAACTAATTTTCTTAGATGATAGTTACAAATATAAATGATTTAATTACCTCCAATGCTAGTAAAACAAAATCAGAAAGAAAGATTTTGATTGTTTTTTAAATGTAATTTGTAACTTCAATAATTAATTATGCTTTGTTACATAAACATCATTTATAGTTCTTGGCACTAAGCTAACTAAATGAAAATTATCTCATAAAACAACTATTTGGCCAATTTTTGTTTAACTTCTGTCAATTACAAACATGAATAAATATGTTTACTAAATATGATTATAATATCCCACATACCATGACTGTAACATGTGACCGTAGTCTAAGCTCTGTGACCTAAGATATTAACCATAAGTTAAAATGTGTGACCGATAGTCTAAACCCTATAACCAAAGTAAGAGCACTAATCCCTGTTTTACGTTCATCACAATTCGTTGGTACTCTTCAAAAATTCCCATCAACAAGTTCAATGGAAGAGAGAGAGAGGAAAGTTTGAAACAGTGGCCGTTACACCGGCTCCGAACCATCCTGCGTTGCTGAATTTATTCTTTTCTCTTTCCTGCAAAGATAAAAGATTTTTTATGGTATTGGAAATTCTGACATTTCTCGTACGGTCCTCTTTGTTACCCGCAAAATTATATCTAATATCGTTGAATAGAAAAGCATTGTTGATCAATTTTACTGTTGCAGCTCCGCAGTCCACTTTTGTTGCACTCAATGTGCTGTGATCACATCCTGTTGATTAATAGGTGTATGAATTTCATCGTTGTTATCGTTGTAGAAGAAGCGTCAGCCCTGTGAGAATGGTATTTCAATCCACTGATGATATCATTATATTCTGCTGCATTATCTATTGCTAGTAGATCTATTTTTCACTTTAAATCCCAAAGTTGAGAGAAAACAAATATTTCCAGCTGTTAACTCTGTCGAGTTTGAATATACACTGATGCGGGTCGTATAATGTTGTCCATTAAATACGAAACCCATTTCAACGTAAATGCAATCTCACAGAAACCAATTCGTCTTTGAAATTTATAGGTACTTAGTTATGATCTCTAAGGCTTTTGGTGATGTTATATGTTTTGTGTTTTCCTTCTGTTATATCTATGTAACAGGAATTATAAATGTGTAGGTGTTGTAGTCAATTAAAGATAATAAAAATGGTTATTTTATCGATTATTCGGTTATATTTTAACTTATAATAAAAATGAAGATATTACTTAAAAAGGGCTAATTTATATATTATTATTAATGTATTTATTTTTTAAATTTTTTATTGAAGTTGATTATTTTCATGATACTTGGTTTCCTAAAACTTTTGGTTAGTATTTTAAAAATATATAAAATAAAGTCTTGGCTATGGTATAGTGGTAAATAAAAAATATAAATGCATATACTTATATCTCGATTCAATATCTAATTAATTTCGGAAGTTATATTTTTTTAGAAAAAAACACAAACATAATCTGAGACAACAGATGGAAAAATTAATTTCGAACATATGTTTATAGGACTTGGTTTCATTTTTTTATGTTTAATAATTTCCTGAAAATTGGCCACCATGTATATTGAAAAAGCATGCTGGACATATCAACTATTATAATGTTAATGTTTATCAATGAATTTTTAAAAATTCAAGTAAAATAATTGAACTAATATTGTAAAGATTTTTCTTTATACAATCATTGTTAAATTTTTTATGATTTTTTAAATTCTAAAATATAAGTCATAGAAATAATTGTACAGTAATTTCTTACCGTATCTTTGATCACCAAAACTAATATTGTTGTCGGCCGAGAGTATATTTGCCTCAGTGTTCTGTCCTCTGTGTTTTGGTAAGTGCCTTTTCTTGACTTGCCATCTCTGTCTGTCTGCATGCATTTCTATTGCTCTTCATTGTTTGTCTTTGTCTTTTGATATATATATTTATAGTTTTAAGTGTATTTAGAAAGGTGTAAAAATTCAATTGTGGAAAGAAAAACAAATTCTATTGTTTCTTTATGTTAGTATTAACTGAAATAATGATATTATAAATCTTTATTTTGTAAATATAATATTTATGTACCTTAGGTCCGTCTTGTGACTTCATTGTTGATTGCTTCTTACATGTTTCGAGGCCGTAACCCCATCATCAGAAAATTACTTTGTTCACTTTGAAGAACTCGTCATTGAATTATATTAAAAAACACATTTAACACAAGAACATACACTGACACAAAAATAAAAACAATAAAAACACATCATATGAGCTTGTCTGACATTGTTGTGTGCTCTGTCATGTCTATCGGAGTACTGTCTATCTATCGGCAGTAAGTTGGCCCTGATATTTAGCCTAGGTTTTTATTATCTTTTCTGTACTAGTTACTATTTTTTAGGTTAAATTTCCATATTCATATCATGACCAAACTTTACACTAAAGAACTTTTAAGTTGTTCTCATTGTTTTGAATGTATCCCACATGTATGATAATGTCTCTAATAGATCTTCTCTTTAACAAAAGCCATACGGTACTTCTGTTTTTTTTTTTTTTTTTTTTTTTTTTTTTTTTTTTTTTTTTTTTTTTTTTTTGTTAACCCATAAACACCAAATGTACCACAGACTGTTTCTAGCAACTACTCCTGGTAAAAGTATTGTCAGTATATTGTCATTACAGAAAAGTATAGAAATAGTTTGATAACATTTGAACAAATAACAAACAACAAGAATTAGGCTACAACTATTGGCCAAATTGAACTTTCTTTTTTATATACAATCCAATTTTGCGAGACCCATCTGACGTTATAGGTGAAGATGTTAAAATATAGAGCTGTAGAACAGAATTCCATGGGGGAAAAAAATCATTCATTTTATGGTGAGTTTAATTCTGTTTGTGAAATTAGATCTTGAACTCTTTAAAATAAATAACTAGATTTTCAAAAATTGCAGCTGCATTAATTCAATTATTCTTATGGTTTTAAGTTAATTTTATTCTTTCAATATTTTTTTATAGAAAACTTTTGGTTTTGGGGCTGAATATGCTGTATTCCAATAACTTTTTCGACCCTCTATCTTCTAAATGGTTGCATATTTTAAAAAGTACCAAGAATAAAATTATCTTAAAATCTGATTTTATTTGAAATCTTGCAATAAAATATATATATTTATGTTTGGAAATTTTAACTTACACTATTTAGAGCTCTTTTACAACTTGTGAAATTCGTGTGGCTTCGAAAAGGTAGGTCAATTTAGTTAGTAGGTGTAACCTAATTCTTATTTTTCTGCTATTATTCATTAAAAAGTTATCTAATTATGTCCATACTTTTTAACATGTATGTTCAACAAAAGAGACTAAGTATTTACCTTTGGGAGACACCACAACATAGTTTCAACAACATCCATATAGCTCCCGTGCATTGTTTTTGGATATAAGAAGATGTTTTCTATTACAAATCTCTCGTGCATTGTTTTGAATGTTGTTATAACACCGTTGTTTTTTATTCAAGAAAAAAAGTTCTACAGTAAACAGCGACAAAGTTACCATTTTAAAATGTATGTTATATTGTTTGCATCTTACATCTTTCTAAACACATTTAATATTATGTTCATTTTTACAAAACTCTGCTTGAATAGATATATTTTAAAGCAATACAATTTTAACTCTGTACATATTATTTAAGCTATTATGTACATATTATTTAAGCTATTATATTAAGTCCTTTTAATATTTAGCTTATTTAAAATATTTAATATAGCATTATAAATTCATTCATTAATAATATACAGTTATATATAATGAAGGAGGTAAGTTAAATACAAAATCGCTACTCAATATTTTCTCTGATGTTTACAGTTTTATTCTTTAACTAATAGCAAATTGTTGGTAAGTGGAAGTCTTTTCTGAATTTTAACTAATCTCAAATTTAATCTGTAAATATCAGTCTAGTGATTAGAATAGGTGCTTATATTTTTAATTTATTTACTAATTATTCTTTAACTGTTTTTATGCTAAAACAAATGTAGATAATTATAGTATTTCTGTTTTTATTGCCTGTCTCATATGTTTATTTGTTTTAAATCAAATATAGTGCAAATAATTTTCAATGAAAAAGTCATATGCTAGTAAGGCTGTATTGAAACACTGTTACATTATCAAATGTTTTTATAATGTCAGATAAATAAAATACATTTTTAGTACTGTTGCTAACAATTAAAAATATTTATTAAAAATTTGTTTGATCTTACTAGAACATTTTTTAAACTATCTTATTGAATTTCGCTATACAAAGTCACTGTAATCATAGCCTCTAAATTTAGCTAATAATAAATTGAGAAGAACTGTTCAGAAAAATCATATGCTAATAAGCATTGCCCTAGTTCTATCGATTGTTGTTTTGGTAAGCACTAAAAATGGGAGAATTTAATATGTTTTGTGATAGTGGTTGAATAGATTTTATACGATGTTTGAATACCGTTATACATAAGATGTTCAGTTTTGTACATGGAAGATTTTAAGCAAATTGCATTTAAATTTGAAAATGATTGAATTTATCAGGTGTTATGTTCTGAATTATGTTATAATAAATAGCAAACTATTTGGAAGAATTGTCCCAAATTTGAAATGTCTACAAGTGGTGTCTACATATCCACATCGTTCTGCATAAAATTTATGGTTTTTCATATTTTATTTTGATGATTTTTCAAAATTTGTGCTTAAATTATCAAATTTCCCAAACACATTATCCAATTTATTATTTTCCCATTATCAATATTAAGGCATATACAGTCAAACATATTTGCTTAATTTTAAACTAAAGTATCATAAACTTCAATTCATAATTGTTTATTTTGTAAGCTTTAAAAATGGGGAATTTCAAAATTCGCATTTAAATATAAAAATTTTGAAAATGATTTAAAGCTAAGTGGTATTTTCTGAATTATCATACAATAACAATCTGTTTGGAAGAATCGTAGAAATTTTGAAGCCTCTAGGTGGGTGTCTAAATACCCTTACCATTTAGAGCAAAAGTTTTGGTTTTTAGTACTTTGCATATTAATATTTGAAATTTTATATTTTTTGAAGAAAGTGCAGTGTAAATGGTACAATAAACAAAATTATGGAAATCAGTCCAAATAGAACCAAAAGTAAATGCCTGAACATTAAGAAACAAATTGATGGGGATCTTCATACTTTCCTCGCCCAATATATAATGTAATACAAGGAGATCCTCTAAATGTAATGCCAAAAACTTGCTTTCTTGGACCAATGTTAAATGTTAAATTGTATTGGTAGATCAAGGGGTCTTATACCCCTATAGGGTAAGTTTGTTATTACACAAAATTTCTAAACCTCATAATTGTGTGTGTCACTACTTTCTTGATATTACTTAGGCATAAAAAGTCTCCACTCACTTCACTCATATCAGTGTCTGACCCTAGTGGGCTTCAAAGTTATACGTAGGTGAAGGAGCCTCCACTCGTTATGCTCATGTCGGTGACATGGTCTGTGTAACTATACGAATATCACATTGTTTTATCTGAGAGGTCAGAGTTCGAAATTATATTTTTAACAATAACTTCACTATTTGTCATCATAGAAAGGTGGAGTTGGGTACCATTTAATGGAGAATTTAATTCTGGTTATTATTATTTTTTTTTATGTTGAAAAAAGTGAGATATAAATAAAAAAGTGTTTAAAATGGTCACCATTTTAACATTTTCAATTTGATTTTTCTAAATTTCAATAGGGTTCTATGTGAGCACCTATAGTCCTCTTTACCAATTTCTACTTTATTATATAAATTTTTGTCCAGTTTTGTTCTTACGTATAGATGACAATAACGATGGACAGAGTGTCATAAATCACTTTTTTGGTTTCCTGAGGTCATGAAATGTGAAGATCAGTCTAAAGGTAATTTTTTTGTGTTTATCAAACTTACCCTATACTTTGTATATTTTATTATTATACATTTTTCGGACATTTGCCATGATTTGTGTGTTAGAAATCAAAACACGATGTTTTGGGAATAAGAATTAATTCCCGTTATCAAGTGACTAAAAACTAAAGAAGCATGAAACTAGAAACTAAGCCTATGTAAGAAGTAAAATTAAATAAGAATACTACCAACCTTAATATCTAAGCATGCATCTCAGAGTTTAAACTGAGAAGTCAAAAAACAATCACGGTAACACACAACTAACGTCAAATACGTGTTGTTGTATCAAAGATACAGCAACAAGTGTCGTGGTCCAGAGGGCGTGACAAACTATTAGGGGAGTGGCCTATTGTTAGTTGTATTAAGCTTCCTAGCACGAGAGCGGGTTACAATTCCTTGTGGCGATTTAACATGTAAAATTTCAGCTTGTTTCTTATTTAATTTTACTTCTTACATAGGCTTAGTTTCTAGTTTCATGTTTCTTTAGTTTTTAGTCACTTGATAACGGGAATTGATTCTTATTCCCGAAACGTCGTGTTTTGATTTCTAACACACAAATGATGGCAAATGTTCGAAAAATGTATAATAATAAAATTGAACTTCCATCATTACCAAATAACTTCAAACTTTATATATGTGGTGAGTAAAAGTACATTAAAATACGGGCTGTAATAAATTTACCATATACCATACTGTATACTATTAAAGAGTTGCAAATGTAAAATATTTTTATTTTATTCTATGTACTCGCCATGATTTATACAATTCTTTGAAATACACTTTTCTTCCATTGTTAGCTTTTATTTGTAATATTATTTTTCAGAGTAACTTCATTTTCATAATCTATTTAAAAAGGTATTCTATTGAGTATATAAATAATTTGTGAAAATGGTGTTACTCCGAAATTCATCGACCAAGCATTTATGAAAACTAACTAGTCAGATATTCTTCATAAATTTACTTCTTTTGTGTTAAAATTCACCAACTGTTATATTACTTTTAATTATTTTAAAATTTTATTTCTAGATGAAATTAAGTATTTTAATATAGCAATCAATATTGATGTATGATTAAGTTATCCTCTGTATTAAATAATTGAGCGGTTTTAGGTGCATGAAGCAGATGCTTGCCTTGTCCTTGCTAACAAATATTGCCAAGATCCTGATGCTGAAGATGCAGCAAATATAATGAGAGTGATTTCTATAAAAAACTATTCCGATGATATTAGAGTCATTATTCAGCTTATGCAATATCACAATAAGGTTAGTTATTAAAATTTTTGAAGTTATATAACAGATTTTTAGTTTTTAATTAGGAATATATAAATGATATCAATAGTAAATAGTTAATAATTAGAAGAGAGAAAAATGCTGCTTTTTAAATTTTGTGTGTTATAGAAATTTTAGATTTTTCAAGTTTGTTGGTAAACTTATGTCAAATTCTAAGTTTGTCACATTTTTGAAAATGGCTAAACATTTTGATCAGCGAGTATGTCACTGGTACAATGTTATTCTTCATTTGAGCAGTCTATTCATTTTACAGATCAGTTACAAGGGTTTATTGCATTCCCAAGTGGAAAATAGATCATTTGATGCCACTAGACATACCTACAAAGACCTGTAAGCTCAGTGAACTTCAGAAAATATCTGTCAAGGTTGCCTTGAGAGATTGTCTGTCCCTTTATCAAAGGTCTCGGTCCTTTCCTGATCGTGGAATTCAAATTTTCAGATGCATGTCACATTTCGTACACAGAAGCTCACCAGTGAATATGGTCATCCTATGCATACATATTCTCAGGTGGCAGTGGCCTGCAATGCACTTCACCGGCTTCTTTGTATTACACACTTAGGGGCTCACTGTAATGAGTATGGGTTTGACAATCCCTGCTGAATATATACCTTTTTTCACGTAATCTTGGGTTAGATCTACCTCTTTAATCTTTATTATCAAGTCTTTAATTCTTTACTAACTTATTCTTCGATTGAGCAACTCTTGTTCTTTTCCAATCCTGACATTATTAGAGTATTTGAGGGGTGAGGGTTTTAACCTGGACAATATTAGAGTATTGGAGGACTAGGGGTCTTTATTTTATGTTTTTTTCTTTTTATAAAGTGATCATGGTTTTTTTGGGTTTAATCAATGAGGAAAAAAATTCCTTATATTTCTGCTGTCAAAGAAGAGAAGGTCAAATGCCTTTTTACGAACAATAAGGAGATACTGATAATAATAATTTTACTTTATTGAATTCCAAAATGCGAGTCCCAGTGTGAATTAGAAGGCGTGAACAAGGGATGATAGCTAATAGCAGAAGTGACCCTACATTGGCAGATAAAATTAGAGAGATTTGAATCCACATTACCGTTTATTTGGAAATATTTCTGTTAAACATTGTTAAGTATCTCTCACTGACCAGGCAGGACTTTCACGGAGAGGACTTGACTGTTAAGTGGATATTTTCTAGTGAGATATCACCTACAAACAATAGGGTTAGTAGAACGTGACATCTCTCTGTTGTGATCTTTTTTATGGAATGCAGACCCTTTAGATGAGTGTGGTATTTGTTCAATAGAGATCGGCATTCTTGGAAGATCCATAGTATGGCTTTATTGTTTTTAGCAGAGTTGATCTCAAGTCCTCATGAGTTTAAGTAGTCTACGGAGGATCTGAGGATAACCTAAGTTGGGTTATATAAAGGGTGTAAAAGTTCCAGGATGGTTAAATACATTTTATATTAGAAAAGATAGAAAGCTTAAACGTAACAAAAGTTTTTTGTTGTAAAAAATCTATCTTTTGCTTTATAAGATTTATTCCCATCCGAAAATATGATTTTTTGCATACAACTCAAAATTTTGAAATATAAAGCCTCATCGAGTAATACCTCATTTTAAAGGTCTTGTTTAATAGAAATCTTACTTCAATCCAAAACAGCAGCCTGTCAAAAATTTTAAAAATCCAATTTACTTCTGAATCTATTATAAAGAATCTAAAAGGAGTCATTATTATTATAGCAAAAACTTTACTGTTATTTATTTAAGTTTGACTAGGAAGTTGCAATACCATAACAATTTTATTTTAACCTAAATATTTATTTGTTCTACTGTTTCACAAAGCTAAAAATCATACACTATTTATAACAAACATTGTTATTAACTGGAGTTGCTCAAAAAGTTTGGAATTTTTATGTTTTTAATATTAGTAATCAGTGGTATAAAAAATCTGTAGTAATAAGGTAATCCGTTCTTTTAAAAAGGGGAAGAAAAGAACATTAAATAAAGACCCCTAGTCTTCCAATACTCTAATATTGTCCGGGTTGTTAAAGAATAATAGTTGGTCAAGAGAAACCAGATTAGACAAATGAAAGAGAGGGATTTATAAACTACATGAATAAAGGTGTAAGATTCAGCTTAGGGTCCCTCAGGACCCCTCACCCTCTACTCACTATAGTGAGCCACCTGAGGATAACATATTTTTTATTTTATCTATTGCATGGTCAACAGATTGGATTACTTCAATTATTTCCCTTGTTTAACTCTTTTTGTGTTTTTAAACTGATTCACTTATTTAGACCTCGATGTCTTTTGGAATGTCTTTTACTATCATTTAGACTCGTAGAGTGGTACAAAGAAATAAATTGTTAAGAATTAATGGTTTGTAGTTTATACAACCAGAAACATGGGATGGAGTGAGAAAAAAACTGATTGTAGACTTAGGTCAATAATACATTAGATTAAATGTCCTGCACACGAGTAAAGATATTAAATATTACCATGGATCAGTTTAGCCTTCTGATGGTGATGATTATATCACCGAAATGTACATCAGGGTAGTACAATTAACATAACTAGATTATTAATGCAGCCTTAGTTTTCTTGGTTTGAGGATTCTCTCTATTTATTAATATCATAGAAGTTAAGAGGTGATTAAAAAATAATTTTTCCTTTTTCTTGGCAGGCTTACTTGCTCAATATTCCTTCTTGGGACTGGAAACAAGGTGACGATGTTATTTGCCTCGCTGAGTTAAAGTTAGGTTTTATCGCACAAAGTTGTCTCGCACCTGGATTCTCAACTATGATGGCTAACTTGTTTGCTATGAGATCATTTAAAACGGTAATTATTAAGATTAGTGTAATAATATTTATTAATAGAAATTACTGAATTGTACTTTATATCAATTTAGTCTGTCAAACAATTAAAATTTGTTTCTAAGCTTGTGTGTATTGAATGGTTAAACTTAAGAATTGAAAAAAAAAATTTTCGGATCATGTATTTGTTGAATAATAATTTTATTAGTATTATATTAAGTTTTATTAAATATTGATTGTTTTATTGAAATAACTTAAAGATTAAATTTTGCCAGATTACAAAGCTAAAGCTATTGATAGTTGATTGTATTGCTGTTTTACCTAAAGCCAACTAAAATTGTATATAGCTTTAATTAATTGTTGAAAGGTGACAATAAATGGTGATATATATATATATATTTATGATATAGTTAATTTTTATTGTTAGTTTGGTTGAAATGGTTTTGGGTTTAAGGAGTTTGGTTGGGAGGTAAACTGCTACAATATTTATTTATTTATAACCCTATTCACTCTATGCAAGTTTGTGTACAAGGAAAATTACCAAAGAATTGCATGGTGGCCATATTTACTTTATTGCATTCAATTTGTAATCAAACATAGAAGAGAAACAATTGAAAGTTTTTGTCTCGGATGGTTTTAACAACTCCAGTATCACTTTGACTGGATTTTTAATAACAATAAACATGTAACAAAATAGCCTGTGAAGATTCTAAATCTGCCAAACAAGTTTTCATTTGGGTAATGTATGGTCAACATATCAAGTTCTTGCCATTGTAATTCTAGCCTTCATAACTAGAATTCGCTACTAACTTTTTCTCCCCACTTTCTTTGCATTACTACATCAACACAGTCACTTTTTAAACTGTTCACAGCTATGGATTTTTTAATAAATCTGGTACAAAACTGTTTACCATAACACAAATTTGTCTATTGGTTCTCACTTAAAATGTAAATGTGGTAGTATATACATTATTCTAAATGGAGTCCTCATTTTTATAGTTTACTATTGTGTTCTAACTTTACTCCATTAATTTTGCATTCTTAATTTATTCGATAAAATGTAATATATTACAAAGAAAAGAAAATACAATTTGTCAGGATATTAGTTTAACTTTCACAGTGTCTTTTTAAAATGACAACCAGTTTAAGTATCTCTCTCTTTCCATACAAATTTTTGTTTTAACCCTTGTGTTAAGGCATTATTCAGCGAGCTTGCCTGTAGCAACTAATTTCCATTTTTAAGGAAAATATTAAATTGCTGAAGTTTTTTTAGATTATTTGGCTATATTTATGCTAGGAAGAAGTCAAAACATTTAAAATGAAGACTCCAACAGAAACACTTCCAATGTAACACAGCAAGTCAACTCATTTATGCTATTAGTGAGTCTGTGGAATATATTCTGCTTAGAACGTTTTAGGGATATTGGAAAGACAGCAGGATTACCAAGGAAACACAGATGTATAAGACAAGTCTTTAGTAATACAAATTATTAAGATAAAATAAATAAACTTAATTACAATACAAAACATAACGAATAAAATTAACAAAGCGTTAAACCATTAGATACAATTGTATATTGGATATTATTATGAGGGCCGTTCGGAAAGTAACCTCTGATTGATTATAAAAAAAACACCAAAGTAAATAAAAACAATTTATTATATACATCTTAAAACTACTTCTTTTCTCTATTTTTCAACATAGTTTCCATACACATTCAAGCACTTATCATATCTCTTCAGAAGCTTTGAAATTCCATCTGCATAGAAATCACCCTCCTGTGCCTTGAGCCAGCCAGTGACCGCATCTTTCAGCTCGTCATCATTACCGAAACGCTGAGATCCAAGCCATTTCTTCATATTCATGAAGAGATGATAATCGCTGGGTGCCAAATCTGGGCTGTAAGGGGGATGATTGAATACATCCCAATTGAATTGACGCGAACTTCTTTCGTTTTCTTTGCAGAGTGAGGACGAGCATTATCGTGCAAAAAAACAATACCGGAAGTCAGCATACCATGGCGTTTGTTTTGTATAGCCCGTCTTAAGTTTTTTAATGTTTCACATAAACGTCCTTATTAATGGTTGTCCCTTGTTCCATAAATTCTACCAGCAACACCCCTTTAGCATCCCAAAACACAGTTGACATCAGCTTCCTGCCAGAAAAATCTTTTATTGGTTTGTTCGGTGATCTTGAATGGGCCCACATCTTTGATTGTTCCTTTGTTTCAGGAACACGTACTTAATCCAGATTTCATCACCGGTTACAATTATGTTTAACAATGGTCCTCCTTCCTCATAATGTGTGAGAAAATCCATTGCAGAGGCCATTTTTTGAGTTTTGTGGTGCTCAGTAAGAATTTGGGCACAGAATTTCTGGTAACCTAACCTCTCTGTCACTTCCGACAGCTCCGAAATTGTGAAACGTCGATTTTCACGAACTTTTCCATCAACTTTTTGAACAAGTTCATCGGTGACCAATGATGGCCTACTATTCCTCTCTTCATCATGAATGTTTTCTCGTCCACTTTTGAACAAACGAACCCATTCATGCACAACTCCTTCACTCATAACATTTGGTCCATACACGGCACAAAGTTCTCTATGAATTGCTGCTGCCGGAAATTGTTTTGCCTTAAAAAACCATATAACAGCTTGCACTTTGCATTTGGCGGGGTGTTTAATTGTACCGCACATTTCCAGACACTATAAAAACCAAACTACCACTCATACGACCTTCACTCGACCACGGCTTGAAGCCGACTGAGCTGCCGCCTTCGTCAGTGCAATGTTGGCGCCTTTACCCCCACTCCTTCCCACTCAGTGGCCAATCGGAGGTTACTTTCCGAACGGCCCTCGTATATTTATTCCTGTAGGCACTGTTCACAAGACAAATACATATGGCATAGAACTAGTCAATAATGTATTATAACAGTGCCACCATTGCAACCAGATAAAAATACAATACAACCTTCCAAACAACATCAACAAACATTGAACAATCTGTATAATACTAGAATAAAATAATTAATATAGCAATCTTAACTATGTTACCAAAATATCACTTTGTATGGCCTATCAATCAAATGCTACTACATTACTTCCTTTCACCAACAATAAAACAATAATTTAATATATTAAACATCCTAAACACCTATGCAAAATAGAATTCATAACGAGTTCAACAACAATTAAAAATGAAAGAAACAGCAACACAATTAAAATCAATTTCTGTGTTGTATTACTCCTACCGGCCAATTTATGAACTATATACGCCATACTTTTAAATATATGGGAGTAAAATATTCCGTATTTCATATTCGGCCAAATTAGGGGTGGTGGATTATGTCATATACTGTGTTTAAAGGGTTAAAATACTGTAAACTGAACATAAAAATCTTGCATCCAATAAAAATAACACATTTTTCATATTCAAACCATTCAATTTCTTAGATACAAGTTCTTGTACATGATGTATATAATCTTACATTAGTGTGCATTAATTTTGTATATACAATCAACATATTGAAAAAAAAAATTCTATATTTTTAAGTTGTAAAAAACTAAAATTATCTTATATTTGTACAAGTATTATAAAATTCTAGGTTTGATGTTTGTTTGTTTTTTAGCATAACATCTACACTTGAGTCCCGCTAATCCGAACACGGGTAATCCGAAATTCCTCTTAATCCGAACAGATTCTGGATTTTTTTGTAAATACTGTGCACTAATAAAAAAAAATATATTTTACGTAATTAAAAGACAAAAGATAATTGGAAAGGTAAATAATGTTGTAACGAAATGAAAACAAAGTAATATTTTGAAGAATACAAATTTTTGTTTAATGTGAAAATACTAAATTTACGTAACTTAGAAAATACAGTAAACAAATGTAGAATTGATAGTTCAGCTGTAAAAAAAAGTGTACATAGCGTACTGCACATAAAAGTGAATATTAATTTACTTGTTATTGGACATAAACTCCATCATCGTCTTTTGTTGAATTTTTTGACAGTCTATTTTTTGCTGTTTCCTCATGAACATCAAATCTGCGGGCGTGGCAGTAGACTGTTGTTCTAAGTAGCGTAGGGCGAGGTCAAGCACAGCTGCTGCCTCATTGTGCGACACTTTCTCCCCCCCCCCACCCAGGTTCATAATCGCTCCCCTCCTCCTCCTCGCACTGAACTTGTTCTTGCATCACGGCTGCGATGATTTAATCATCTGTCAAAGTCTCAGCACTATCGGCGTCCGCCACCATCCATTCATTCACGTCTGCTTCGGCTGCATCCTCACAACCAGGAATGTTCTGTATCAGGTTAACTGTGTCATTTTCGGTAGCGTTGTCTTCAAATTCTAAGGATGTCCATAGTTTTTTCCAAGACTTTCTTATCACTCTAACTGTAACATTTTCCCAAGACTCAGCGGCCTAATAGACAACATCCTTGATGTTTGTTTGCTTGATCTTTTGTACTAAAGGGATAGTATCGTCTTCGATTAGAGATCTCAAAAACTGTTTTCAATACTCCAATTTAAGTGCCTGCAAAACTCCCTGGTCCATTGACTGTAGTAAGGGTGTCACATTTGGTGGTAAGAAAGCTGCCTTTATTTTGCTACAAGAAAGCTCTTCGATATCTGTGTGGGAAGGCGCATTATCGATCAAAAGGATAGCGCGTTGGGGCAGATCATTATCTTTGCTAAACTGCTCAACAGAAGGCACGAATTGGTCATGGAACCATTCTTTAAATAATTTACCTTCCATCCAGCCTTTTTTCTGGTTTCTATAAAAGACTGGAAGTGACTTCATATTGATGTGTTTGAAGGCTTGAGGCTTAGCAGCTTTGCCTATCATCATGAGAGGTAGCTTATGGTTACCGTCAGCATTGTAACAAGCCATTAATGTTACTCGGTCTTTACTCATTTTAAAACCCAGAGCTCGAGTTTCTTCTTTGGAGGCCAAGCTTTTAGTTGGAAGAGCCCTAAATTTGAGGCAGTGGTTTCGTCGGCGTTGTTAACTTGTTTGGGGGGGGAATAATTCCCTTCAGCTATCAAAGTTTCAAACGTACACAGGTACTCCTGCGCCACAGCGTGATCAGAAGAAAGCTGTTCTCCAGTGATAATTAACTGACGTATGCCATGGCGCTTTTTCCATCGGTCAAACCAAACAGTACTAGCCATAAATGGGTTTTCACCATTTAGTAGTGTGTTTAATTGTATCGCCTTTTCTTGGACAATAGGCCCACTTAAAGGGGTTCCTCTTTCCCTCTCGTGACATAACCAAAGGAAAAGTGCTTCATCAACTTTATTGTACTGGGATTGCCGCGCTGTTTGCCGATTTTCAAGAGTCACTTCGAAGACGTAGCACAATATTGTTAAAGCTTCACACGATTGTTCTTCCAATCACAAATTGTGGCTTTACCAACGTTCAGCTCTTTTGCTAGTTTCGTCACACTTTCACCACTATCCAAACGTTTTAAAGCTTCTAACTTGTCTTTAAGAGTCAACGTGTTTTGTTTACGTTTAGTAGCCATTGCACTTTGCTTTCACACTTCACAAATACGATTAAATAAAAACTAGTTACAGTAATTTAAATAAAACACTCGCGCGATTGCACAGGTGACTGACCGCAGTACAAACAATAGCAGACTACATCAAGGTTTTGTTATAATTTTGGCGCTTGAGTGGGGAAGCAGACGTACAATTTCGGTTGGCAATGCGTACAGTCCGCGTGCAGTATCGTCATGTGTACAGTCCGCTTGCCCGCTCACATCATATCATAAAACTACGCACAGTGGGCCAGTATGCTATCTGCAATGCACTGTGCATATTGTTGATTCTGCGTTTGAAAGAGTAAACGGTCTATTGATACCTGTTTTTGTATATCATTCGTTCTTATTACAACACAACAGACCCGTTCAGTTGCTTCGTTCTCTATTATTTAAATTATTTCAGCTAATCCGAACAGCGTTCAGTCCCAATTAGTTCGGATTAGCCGGACTCATGTGTATTTAATATATTTTTAGTAAAAAATCTAGTTGAAGATTTTATATTGATTATGTATGATTTATGAGATAATATAAGGTTATTAAAATAATTGAAATTGTCATGGTAATAACAGTGAAATAATAACTAGATCTTATTGTGAGTAAAATATAACTATAGTCAGTGGTGGCTGTTTCATTTACGCTCTTATAAAAAAATTTAAGATAATAATAATAAAGATAATTTTTAAATTGTAAAACAACAAGTAAAATAAATGTTTTGTTATTATAAAATCTATTTAAATGTCTAATGTTAAGTAATTATCTGAGATCAATTATTCCTAGCATAAGGGCTAGAATTTACAAGCTGTGGGACAGTATATTTCCTGATTTTTTGCCTAACAATAAGGGGATAAGTGCTTAGGTAAGCAATTTGATCTGAATTCAACACTGTAGTGTCTACTTCCAAGAAGCACTAAATATGTGTGCATTAAGTTAAGTGATAAGTCGTGTTATTATTTGTTATGGTTGTTTTGTATTTCATTTAATTTTTTTATCACAGACAAAAATACATTTATACGGCTTAGTCTACATTAAACAATAATATTAAGATACAATAACAAATGCAAAATAACACAAACCTTATAAAAAAGTTTAAAACAATAATTAATTAATTAAAATATAATAAAAAAACAGATCTTATAAAATACTCAAATCAGAGTAGACCTTATAATGGAGACTAACAATACAATAATAACCTTAATTTAAAGACAATAACAAACCAGATCCGATAAAACATTCATAACAAACACAGGAAGCTATACATTTTTAAAAGTACTCGTATGTTTAACAAGATCAGCCATACTATTAGCCATGCTTACAGTAAAAATAATCTCTACTGTATTTCTAAACATAAATATAAATTATTATAATCATTAATAATTAATTCTTTCTTAATGTTAATTAACCCATAATTTTATAGCAAATGGTCCTTTTGCTTAATAAGTTAATACTACTTTTCTAAAGAGCTTGGAGGTAGGATGAATAAACATGGTGAAAAACATAAACGTAAAATGTGGATACTTCTTTCAACATAAAAAAAGTATTGTACTTCTGTTTTTCCAACTGTTTATCCACTGTTATGCCTCACAAGCTGCCACTGATTACAGTTAATTATTTTATTACTGATGGTTTAAAATTATGAAAATAAAAAATTAAAAAATATGCCAGACCTCAGAGGTGACATAAAGATCTTGAAAAGTGAAAAATATTTACCAGCTATTTTATTTCATTATCATTGTATTTTGACATAAGGAAGAAGTGTTCAATTCTACATAAACGGCTTTGATTGCAGAAAAAAATTGTTTCAGTTTTTTTTTCTAGTTTAAAAACTTAAAATAACACCACAAAGGTTGTGCACTTTCTTATTGTTTATTTTTTGGTGTTTAGTTTTGGATGTACAGTGATTCTAGTTAGACTAAATGCCAAAAAATAGCCTGTTTTTGGATTTCATCTAGCAAACTTTGCACTGTGCGATAGCGGAAACTAATAGAGTATTTATTAAACGTCATCATATATTTAAAATAAAGTAGCCAAAGGGAAGTCCTTGCAACCATTATGACTGAAGAGAATGCTGAAATTCTGAAAAAAAGAAGAAGTTTTTCTTCGTTTTTATATTGTTACTCCAAAAAATATTGCAAAAGTCCATTAAACCTTTATTTTTCTTCGCATTTAAAAAAGCGGTCAACCATCATTTTGACATTTAAAGAGTGATTCAATAAGAACGCTAGTTTTATAAAAAAGTACACTATATTTATAAAATGTAATATATTTCAACATCAATACAAAGGATACATGTTGCCATTACATATGAAAATATTATGTATGAAAAATTACATCTGTGATATGACTTCCATAACTTGGTCTGCATGTTGTAACTCAATCGATGAAATTTGTTATAACCTTCAGACAAATGTTCTCCTTAAGTTGGGTGATGACATTGTGAATCTCTTCTTCTAGTTGTGGTCTTGTTCAGGCATTATTTTAATAAACTTATGATTTTAAATACCCAATCACAGGGTGTTAGTTAGGTCACATAACCTTGCTGACCAGTTCTGATCACTGTTGCGTAAAAAGACTCGGGTCGGAAATTTATTCCTCAACAAGGCTATCGTATTGTGTGAGGTGTGGCAATTATCACCATCCTGTTGGAACCATAATTGGTCAATATTTACATTTCAACCATATTCATGTAGCATTGTCCATTCACTGTCCATGGTATTTCCATCCTCATCTTCAAAAAAAATAAGGACCGATGACCCCACCAGCCCAAAATCTACACTATATACTTACTCTTTGCGGATACATTACTTTGTTACAAGTTATTCTTGGATTTTCAGCCCCCCAAATGCGACAGTTCTGTTTATGAACGTAGCCGATTAAATGAAAATGTGCTTTATCATAGTCGATTATTGTCTTTGCAAAATTGTCGTTTTCATGTTGTCTCTCCAAAATCCATTCAACATACTGTCTTCATTGCAAATGGTCCATTGGTTTCAGTTATCCTATACTTTCAGAAATATGCGATTGAAAGTTACACTATAAAATTAATGTAAAATTTTAATATTTATTTGCTCTTAATAATCAAATAGATTTCTCATTGGTTGCATATTTTTGTTGTTTTGATGATGTGATAAAGTTGAATGAAAGCCCAATTAGTATCCACTATCAGACCAATGAAATTTGTTAGATAAATTATAAAAACATCCACTTTTGTCCATTTCCACTTTTTAGTCTAAGTTTGAATCCTATGTTTACAACTGAAAGTTGAAATGAAATCAGATTGGTCACTTTTTTTTATCCAAGAAATTGGAAAATATAAAATTACTCTATTCCTTTTACCATATTATTTAAAAAATTTAAACTGTAGCCGAAAACTAAAAATGTACCTGTTTTGACTTTACTAAAGTTTTTCCTGTCTAAGCTTTTCCTGCAAAATTAAAATATGTTTATCATATCATTTATGTCTAAAAATCATATGAAAATGTAATAAAAAAACTTTTTCAGTTTTTAAATCAGTTTGAGGACTGGCATAATTACCATTTTTTAAATAATATATTAAACGAGGTCTTTCTACATTAAGAGTAAATTTGTATAAAAGAGAAATAATCTGTTTGTTTGAAAGACTGTGAGAGTAAGTTGTTATAGAATGCAAGGTGTGCCCAAACTGTGGACATGCAAGCGTGGCAGAATGACTATCTGCGTGGAACTGGCATGGAAATGTACACGGAAACATTGAGTCCTACGTTTATGGGCATGCCATTTGCGCAAGCCACAGAGTAAGTTGTGCGATAAAGAGAACGTTCGCTCATGCTCGCCAGACCTGTGTGTTGCATTCTTCTTTGTCAAACTCATGCACAATTATTTAAAAGTTATAGACTTTTTTGGAGAGTTGTGTGAATAAGGGAATTTTAAAAAATAAATAATTTGAGAGGCTTTCAAGTTTTGCTGTCAGGGTTATGAAGTAATCAAATACCATTGGTATAGAATATGAAGATGTATTAATTGGGTTTTAATCAGTAAACAATTTTTATTATTATAATTGTATTAATAGTACTATTTATTAGTCAGGGTCATTAAAACATTTACTAACCCGTGTTAATAAGTTACATGCTCATTGATTTGTGCTATAAACTATTATGCTGTATCACCATTTAATGAAATTCTAAGCTGAAATTGTTTTGCCAATTCCTCCTAAGCCTATGTTTTTGTGGGGATTACTATAGTTACATTATGGCCCTTGGGCCTACATTTCACCAAAATTTAATCATGAGTTTTTATTTTGTAAAAAAATAAGTTGTACTTTGCACTTAAATTTTGGAAAAAAAATCTATTAGTAGTTAAAAATATGACGTTATAACAATTTTAATTCAAATTAATCAAATAATTTAAAAGGCTATTATTCAAAATCCCTTTTCATTTATTTTACTCTGATTTTTAAAACTGTTAATTTTGTTAAAATTAGGAAATTCTTTTTTCCCACTAATCAACTATTTTTCATTGTGTGTACAGAAGAAATAAACAGCTTACATTTATAATTGCAACCTCCAAAATGTTTCCATATAAGTTCAATTTGTTCTAATTTACAAAAATAATTCAAACTTGGGTTTTATATTTGTAGCCTCCTTGGTGCTAAGACTTGTATTTTAATTTTAAATTCATTACATAATTTTACTTATTTAATTGTTGCTTAATGAAATCTAATGAAAATAATTCCATATATTGTACTGAAATTGTAAGTTTGCAAGAATTTGGCAAAAGTTTGAATGTGACACCAGGAATGCTCACGTGGATGTTGTGACCACTTCACATTCTTGCAGGTCTGTCGCTGAGATGTTGTCTTGTCATTTCTATCTCTTTATTCTGCTTCTCCTTCTTCCATCCTCCTATTCCTATGTTACAAATAAAAGAGGCCTGTGTTTGAGGTTATGTTCATTGCAGTCACCGGACACGCAGGCCTGGCAAAACGACTATCTACAAGGCACTGGATGCGAGATGTACACAGAAACTCTCTCCCCTTCTTTCACAGGGATGACGTTTCCGCAAGCCAGCGAGTAAGTCACTCTGACAATTAGACGTCCAGAACTAACAGTTTTCTTTCTTAGTCCCTTTTGGTTTGATTAACGTAGTTGAAAAGTTATGTATAGATTGAGAATTTACCTTTTAGTATGTTTTCTCCATAGTTGTATGTACTCATTTATAATATATATATATATATATATATATATATATATATATATATATATATATATATATTTTAAATTATTTAATTCACAAGACTAAATACACTCATACAGTATAAATCAATAAAAAGGAATATACAAATAAAATAATAATTAAATCTTTAAATACTAATAGATTAACAGATAACAACAAAACAAAAAGAAACAGATAAAATAAAAGAGAAAAATTAGGTACTTCAGAGGTAACCCCCTGTTTTTGTTACCTTGCGAAATTACGTGTTAACATAGAAAAAAATGTTTTTGAAAAATAAACAGAAATCTAAATCCAAGAAATATTATGGTTTAACAATAACTTAAAAATTGTGACAATCATTTAATATAATCATTTTGTTATTTATTGTTGCTAATAAACAACATTGCATTTAATTGGAGTATTTTACTCACTACCTAGAAAGAACGGTAGAAAGGGGTGGATGATTGTTCCCTAACATATGATGTACCGAAGTAGTTAAATAGAATTAGAAGTGTAAAAAGATTTGTAGCAATATATAAAGGAGGCTGCCTTTACAAGAGAATAGTATAAAACATATTGTTTTTAACATACTTCTTTATGATGAGAAGCATTATGTAATTTAATTATATGTTTCTAAACATGGAAATCTGCCTTTGTCTCTATACAAAAAACACGCACACAGATAACATACTTATTATATACTATGGGGCTGAGAGGAGCCAAAATTTGATATTTTATCAAAAAATTGTAATACTAAATCATAATTATCAAAATTAATAATGTAGATGAATCAGAGAGTAATTAATTAAGAATCAACATTGAAACAAATATGATCACTTTTGTTTGTTTATATTATAGTTTAAGTTAAGAGAAAAATTATTTTCTGAACAAAGCATAATAAACATCATAATGATTTTTTGTAATTTTATTACAAGCAAAAATGCACAAAAAAAATAATAACTTCTCTATCGCTAAAACAGTAATATGAAATTCTGCAAAACAATTTATTTTCATATTTTATATTCTGTTCATGATAAGAATTAAGATCACTTCTTTGCCCAACCAATGAAGTCAAGCAATATTGGACATAGTCTAAGCGTGAAATTTTGGTATTGTAGAAGCTATATACAGTTGGGAGAGGATAGTTACAATAACAGCGAAATAATTTAATCGGAAATGTTTTGTTGTTGAAAAAACACTAAAACGCTGATTTTGTCCTAATGATGTGTTATTGAAACCACTAAATAAGTTTTTTTCGAAGTTAAGACCTAGTTAGTTAGTGATGTGGGGTCCATGGGTATACAGCCTCTTGTCACTGTGACTCATATGGATGTTTTGTAACTACCTTACTAATTATGTTTTAGTCCTAGCCAAGATTTAAGCTCCTAATAATCTTAAAATGGTTGTGGCTGGCTGATTTTGTCATTACCTCTGCAGCTGTGGGGAAAGGAATGCTGAGGTACACTATCCTTTGTAGGTTAGAAATTCACACTTACACAACCAGTGTTCGGCTGTCTCTTTATATGTCAGGCAGAAGCGGCATGAATCTACTTCTCCCTATCCCATGTTAACTTACATTTTTGGGTTGGGAGTCCTCTGATGATTCCTCCAATGACCCATGGTTCTTGGATTAGAACTTTATCTTCAGTACGTTCAATAAATCTCATGCTGAGGACAGCTGAAGTCAACCTGGCATGATTGAGTTTTATCTGAATGACATTCAGATTTATTGAAGGCATTTTACTTCTTCACATCAAGGAATTTCTTTGTCCCTGATGTGAGAGTTCAACTTCAGTGTGGTCTGTATTAGTCTATTCATTTGTCCTCCTTCTGACGAGTTCTTTTTGCTAGAACAGTTCTTTGTGGCTATTGATGGGCCCTTAGGTATTTGTTCTTTTTGAAGGAGGAACTGCTAGATGCCTCATCCCCTCCACCCCCACTCCTCAGTCATACCGGCCAAGGCTGTAATAAGTCTCCGGCCAGCATGACTTTGGAGGGAGCTTTGGCCTTCAACACAACGACAGCCGTCCTATCCTTGCTTTGTGGTGTAGAACTAGGCTGACTAGAATTCTCAGCTCCCCTGCAGCAGATCCAGCCATAGGCTCCATCTCAGGCTCTGAGGGGCCTTTTAACAGTGAACCAGGATCAGAACCAACAGCAGATAAAGCCTTCACCATAGTAGCCTTTGTTACCTTAGGAGGAAGATCATGTTTCCCTCTTAGCCGAAGTTGAATTTCTCCAAACTTGTAGCACTCTACGAAGAATTTTCCATTGATCAACACCTTAGGCCTTCACTTTGGGCCTTCAAGTATTGAAGAATGGTCTCATTAGAGTCATCTTCACTATTGGGGAAATAAGCCGTTGCAATCTGCGCCAGAAGAATCTCTCCCTTCGGCACAGCCTTTAGACAGCATTTTCCCATGGTTTTGGCTGTTTTCACTGTTTTGAGCTTCTTATCTGTTTCTTCATTCGAACAAATGAAGATTAGGTATCCTGGCTTTGGTATTACACCTAGGAACTTGGGTTTAATCCCCTCCCTTTGCAATACTTCTCCCAGAATCTCTTCTTGTACCAATTTTATGTGGCTTATTGTGAGGAGAGTGTCGGGGAAATTTTCAGCTAGGAAGCCCCCTTATCCCTGCATCACTTGGCTATAAGTTGGAGCTGTTGTACATTCAGCTCTAAGTTTGGAACTTGAGCTTCAAAGTGCCTTCTAGGTCTTTTTGCCAATCTGGATTCTGGAGTATTCTCAACAGATTGGACTCGTTTTTTTAATTTTGTTTAGCCGTACTTGAGCCGCACTGTAACCTTGCGCAATTAGCCACTTCATCCTCTTCCTGCCAGCACCACTTAGTCTGCCAGCCTTTCTTGTAGTAGTTAAGGCTGCTTGTTCCTCCACTGTGTCATCCTCTGGAAATGGTAGACTTTGTGAGCCTATATGTATTTCCATAGGATTATCTTTATCCAAATCCTTAGGCATTTGTTCAGCGTTTAGGGTTTGTGTTTCAACATTACTTTTTATTTCTTTTTGTTCTTCCATCTTGTTCCCACAAGATGTTACTTAACCAAACACGTTTCAATGACAAAGTCGCCATCCTCAGTGATACATGAGCTAAAATAACTAAACTATAACTGAGAATGGCGACTTTGTCATTGAAACATGTATGATTAAGTAAACGTAATTTTTTGAGATCTTGTGTTCGAGTTTTATTCTAACTAATATTATCTCACAAGTCAAACTCATCATTTATTTATAATTTAAAAGGTTGTCGAACATTTAATTAATGTGTTAAATTATATTGAAGCAGAAGACCAAAAATCATATTTTACATGTTTTTGTTACACTGTATCTTGGAAATGTTAAATAACAATTTTCCTGATTATAGTTCAACAAAATTTAGTAACGAAATTCTTATTTATTATTTTTCTAAAATAATTAAAAAATTAAGTAGGTTGACCTTTTTAGATATTATTTGACCTGACATCATTTTAAATTGGAGCAAGATGTGTGTGCAGTTATTTTTAAAAAGATGAAATATTTGATGGGAGAGAGGGGTTTTACATTTAAGAATTTTGAGATATGGTAAACCCCTATTTGGAGATGGAGGGAAGGATAAATTTACCTTATATACAAAAAAAATTGTTTCTTCTTTTACAAAAAGAACGTATTTGTAAAGTTACAGTTTTCCATGTTTCATAAGTTAATACATTTTTAACCCTTCTGGGACTTTTTGAACACTGTATTAAAGATTTTTTTAAATTTTTAAAGTCAGATGGAACAAAACTTATAGATTTTTGTAAAACAGTATATAAAATGATAAAAAGAGATGGAACTTTTTCATCGGTAACTTGTAGTAAATGACTCGTTTTAAAAGGGATAAGACCACATCACATGAAGGTTTAAATAAATACATACTTTGCATGCATAAACTTTGATATCAATCTGTACATAGCTTTTTAATATAAATGAAGGTTATATTTGCCTCCCCTCAATAGATTGTTTTAGAGTGGCATGATCAGTCCCTGAATGCAAACACGGTTTTAAAAGTTTCTCATAGAATTTGTCTTGAAGTGTTTTGCATGGTGTGAAGCCCTCGAATATTCCTCGTGTTTATGTTAGGTTAGGTTAGGTTCATCCAATCCATTTCAATCCTGCATGTCATGTACCATTTACCTAAACTATTTTCTTGCATTGTTTAGTATTTATGCTTGCCTACCATTGTGTTTAAGGCATGTTTTTTGTTTTTATGTTAGTTTTAATTTAATATGTGTATTAATATTACAGATAAGATTTTAGTTTTTATGAAGATTATATTTTTTAAAATTAAAAGCTGAAGACATGCAACAACTATCATATCATTTTAAAGGGTTTGGGCACCATTATAAACAATATATACTTCCATATTCTTCTTTAAGTTTATTTAGAATAGATACAATTACAAAATTTATGAAGCACATTTCAAAAATACTGTAGGCGCGAATCTGTTGTAAATAACGATTGGTAACACTGAGTTTACTCATGCCCAATAGCTTCAAGTGGTCATTTGGGTGAGTTGCCATCATAATGTCACCAATCCATTGTTGTTTGCCTTTGCTTGACAGTGAGTTTATAATGATTGTGAAAATAAACAATCTTGCAAGTTGTGAATTGGAATCAATTATTTCATTTTTTTAATGCAACCGGACATATGTTCTTTTAATAATTAATATACCTTCAATCGTGAAAGTACCTCAAGTCCCATATAGTTGCGGCGCGCAGCGGGGTGTTTGGTCTGCTAACAATACACGGGAACATTTTAGGGTTTGGTTGGGTTTGAGTGTGAGCATGAGGGTAGGTTGTGGATCTTTTGAATGGGGCCTGGAAGCAGCGAGTGTCAGCCTGGACTAGGAACTACACAACTTGACAAACTCAGTCAGCCAGCATTGATGCAGGTTTACATGCTAAATTATTATTGTTATTATTATTATTAAACTATACTATAGTAAACTAAATATTATATAATATTCGTTAGGGGGTTGACTAATATCTTAGTGGTTCTTAGGTAACTAACTGGGCCAAAATGGCCGACTAGCCACGTATTACATCTTGTCAGGGTTATGACAGTTTGCAGCGCACCATCCCCAATCTGACCTACCCCAATCTGGCCTAGTGTATCATTATTTGGGTGAAGTACATCACGGCAAATTTCTAACAAGAAACTTAATCTAAATACTTATCGATGAGCTGGTCCGATCTCGTTCCCTTGTGCACAATAACTGTGGTCTTTCTTGAACTACTTCGGCGCATGCCAATTAGTGGGGTGGGGGAAAAGGCTAAATAGACTAGGTTTATAGGTAAATCTGTAACGTGGTATGCGGCAACCTGCAATGTCATGAACAATAAGATTTACTGCACCCGGGATTGAAGGGGCAAACGGTGGTATAGATAACACATAGTCTTGCTTAGGTAAATATGGTATTGAGTTGAGATTTGACAGCTTAATGGAAGTGTTGTTTTACTTAGTGGTTGTATATTTGATATGACTTCTAAACGTAAGAAGGTAACTTTATCAATTCACCAAAGACTGCAAGTTTTGTTTCGCATTGATAAAGATGAAACTGTTACAGAAATTGTGATTGAGTTGGATGTAGGCAAACAAACTGTTTGAGGGAACCTTGATGTTCTGCTCTACTAAGGAGTATGGATATTGATTTTAATATTTTGCTGTGCTTATTTACACTTTAAGTGAGAAAGTTTATGCATTATTTATTTTAGTTTCTACAAGTAGAAATACAGATTTTTTTAAGCACATAATGTAAAGGTTATGTTTTGTAGGTATGTTAAAAAATATTATCCTAGGAATGAAATTTGGACTCGATATCGTATGAGTATAATTTTCTGTCACTTAGCATTGTCTTCTTAATAGTGTAATACCAAAAATGGTAATTTTAACTTAGATAACCAAAAAATGGTTATATTGAGATTTGAACATTTAAAATAACCCGGGAAACGTTAAAGTTGAATAAGGGAGGGGTTTTAGAAGTCAAAAGGATGACTCAAAATACATATTAAGACAAGGGAATATAAAAAGTAAATATAGGTTTCCAAAATAATAATGTCATGTATAAAATATTAATTATAAGTTGTAATAAAAATTTAGGTAGTGTTTGTGTTGTGAAAATAGACAAAGCTTGTTGTCAGGCGAATAATTTGAACAGTGTATGTGTTGCTATAATAAGAGAATAATGTGTTGAGAATAATTCACTCGGACGTTGCAAGACTAGATATAACGGTAAAGGAAGTGAGAAATGCCCATGCGTTCTCAGTCTTAAGGGAACAGTTGAGTGAGTTAGATGTGTATTCTCGTGTGAAGAAGTATTCTCAAAATGTAGCGGAAGTTGTTAAAAGTAGAGTTCTATTGTGACATTCGATATAGTGAGAGATATTTTTATCTAAAAGAAGTTGTAGAACAGTGATGGTGACGATTCAGCGAGTGCAGAGACAGTTTTATCATGGTAAGACGTAGTTTGCGTTTGAAGAGTGTATTGGACAATAACTCTTAGTAAACAGATGGAATTTCTATACGCTGTGAATTTGAAAGGACAATTGATCGTCGGGAGTGTAGATTGAGTCTGGAAGTGTTTGCAACACAGGATGATAGGAGCTCACCACGTGGAGGTTTCCAGCCTACAGGATCGGTTATGTGGTAACAAATAATCAGAGACACTTTTATAATAATAATTTTGTAAAAGAAAAAGAACTTTTTGTATGAACTTTCTAAATTTATTCAAATGTATAATCTTTGTTTAATAATTAGTAAATTTAGAGAACTTAATTTCATTTTAAAATAATAATAATCTTTGCTACATGAGAATTTAAAAAACTCACCATAAAAAATATTTTGTTTCAAGTTGCAACTGCTAATTTAGAATTATGAAAAAGGATTTAAGCTTCTTCAAGGTATAATTTTAAAATTAAAAGATACAGAGATCTTGAATAGTGTAAGACATGTATTATGAGAATATATGTGTAATTTTATTTAAATAAATCATGTTTATTGGAAATAATGAGATGATTATTTAATTCACAATTAAAGCTGTTTTGTGGAATTAAATAATCATCTCATTATTTCCAATATCATGGAATTCCATCATGTACCGACTGTTGTAACATTAAATTAAATCATGTTTAGTTTCAGCACAACAAAATAAGATTTCTTTATTTCACCAAAAAAGCCAACTGTAAGTACATTTTTAAAAGGATTTGCGACCCTGGGGTATTTTTAACAATTTATTATTAACTTCTCTTTTTCAAAATTGGTAAACTAAGCTACCTGGCGCCCATTGTCGAGCAAATAATTCTATTCTTTTTAATAAAAAATCAGATTAACATTAAATTCAACCCAGTTTATTTCAACTCTTACAATAGTACACTGTTTCAAGATGAAACTGATCCATACAGCTGTCTAGATTCTTACCATTTTCTAATAGAAATACTAAGATAACTGATATAATAGGAAAACATTTCTTCATAAATATCTTGAATACCATTTGTAGAAAACATAAATTTTAAATTGTCAGTATTACATAATGGTTTTTATATAATATAAACAGGAAGAAAACCACTACATTAAGCTGAATAAGTGGAAAACAGTCATCATAACAATACATTTTATAAATTATAAATTGAGTTTTCTTCAAAATTTGACGTTATATACATGTGTCTAAAATTAAAAATATATTTGCTGGAAGTAAGATCTTAATTTTCTAACATAGTGTGGTACACATTATTCTGGTGTTTTATATTTGTGGTTAAAGCACATTTAACATTCAAAAGTTAAAAAAAATCAAATGTATGTTAGAAGATAACTCTTTAGAATGACAGAAAATTAAATTTAAGTAATTATTTAAATTCTAACAGAAATATTATACACATTTATGTCTGAATGTATTCTTTACACTCTTTGTCACTAATAAATTAATTTACTAACTTCTCTGTACTCTGCATGTTTCTTCAATCTCTTTAACTGCTTTTAAAGATGAATTTTCCTGCATGAAAGTTGCTTTATTTGTTGATAATTTTTTTTTATTTATTGTAACAAGTATTAAAATATTTAGTAGAGTAATTTAGTTTTATACCTATTTAAATATTTTAAAAATATATACAGTGGTATTTGTTTGAAGTTTACTTATTTAAATTTAATAAGTAAAAAAATGATAAATTTCCATCATAGATTATAAGAGCTAACAAGGGTGCCTATGTTCACCCCAAGATACTTTATTTGTTAAATTTGACAGAGTTCTGAGTACTAGAGCTATGATGGTTTTAAGGTAGTTTTATCAATTTTGTTTTTAATTACTTTTCTGCATATTTTTTTTTTTACATAGAAAAAATGTTGCAGATTTTAAATTGCACAAAACGAGCTATTGTGGAATGTTCAGGTTGAAAAATTATCCTCAAAAAACAATATATATATTTGAAACAATATATTTGTTTCAATATATATTGGCTCTGTTTTTTTAAACAAACTTGAGCATTGGGTTATACTGTAAGTTAAATATGGTGTTAAATTATGTCAGGACATTTAATGGTACTTAATATTGGAATTTCTATGAGGGAGGTCATAGTAGCTAGAATGTTTATTTTAGAACTTTAAAAATATAATTTTTTCTAAAGAAAGTACTATATATAAAGTGAAATTTCTTGAACAAGTAAGTACTTTATCAACATTGTCTCCGACTTTTACAAAATTGTATATTTTTTCTTCTTACAGCCATATTTGTCATTCTTTAACTGTTGGTTAAACTTTTCATAAATATTATATTGTTGTTTGTCTTTAAATTAAAGAAAACAAGGATTCTCCGAACCACAAATTAAATATAAGAAACAAAACTAAGACTCTGATAAACCAAGTTATGTTTATTATATTACTCTTATGTACATTTCAATGACATAATCATCATCCTCAACGGTTTACAGCTAAACTCGTTTAGAAAAAAAACATAAGCTGTGTCAAGTAGCACCCTTTTCCCATTCTTAACCAGCCAATCACAAAGAGGCTTGTCTTGCCTCAGGAAACTGTTTTAGATGTGGAAGGGTCAATGCTCTTGCAATCTGCGTCAATTACCTGAGGCAAGACATGTTTCTTGTGATTTGACGGTTAAAAAGTGGGAGAGGGGTGCTACAAGGCACTTAGCTTTAGGTTTATGTTTTTTTTCTAAATTAGTTTATCTGTAAACCTCTGAGAAAGATGACAATGTCATTGAAATGTAGATAATAAACATGATTGATTTTATCACAATCTTATTTTTGCTTATTGTGCTTCATGGAATCATTGCTTTACTTATTCTGAATATCGCCACAGTGCTTCTTGGACATTTGTCTTTAAATTGTTTATGTTTAATAAAATATTACGTAAGATAATTTTTATATAACATATCTATTTTTTGAATTTAGGTTATGTTTTACAAAATTGAAATTACTGCTTCTTGCGATTGAGATTAAAGGGGAAAATGGAAACGACAGCAAAATCTCAATAAATCCACGAGGAGCCAAGATTTCTGCAAATACTCAGGGATTCTTCATAGCACAGTCTGCAGATGAAGTTAAAAGGTGAGTGATTTTACTGGAAAATAACAAATAGTTTGAATTTATATTTAGTTTCATATTGTGTGTAGTTGTTTGAATATTCAAGTACAATCACCAAATATCTAAATAAATTAACCTATTATTAAAATGCATGTGACTATTATATAGAAATCTGAATAACAAGTGTTGCTAGTATCATTTTGCTGTGAATCCCATTTTGGTCTTTACTTTAATAAGTAAAATTTTTAAAATATTTATAGCAATAAGTATTACCACAAAATTGGCACTATTAAAGCCAAATTGTATATCACTTAGGATAGGTATTCATAACTGTCAAAATGTCGTTCACAGCCTAAAAAAGTGAAACTGGAAATAAATGAGGTACTCAATTCTATGTATCTTACACATTTTAATTGTAGATAATTTTATTCTGATTTTTTTTACTGTAATTGGAAAATATTAATACAAATACACTTTTGGCCTTAGATAAATACAAAAAAAAATGGCCTTGGATAAGTAAACACTTTCTTGGATTTGTGAGACAGAACCCTAATTTTAAAATCTTTGTGGTTTGTCGTGATTATTACTAAATTATTATAGTTAAACTCAACGGCAACAAAATTGTTAGTTAGTAAAATTGTTTAAAAAAAATTCCTAAATAAACTTCATTAAGGAGTTATAATATGAAATCAAACAAATAAACACAAATATAATTTAAAATTTAGATTTCACTTTTGAAATTGCTTAAAAAAGAAGAAGTTTAATAAAATTACTAATTCGAGTGAAATAGTAGAGCAGAAACTTGATTTTCCCCCTTGTTTAAATATGAAAGAAAAACTTCTTGGTCATCATTGCCTTACAAAAAAAAAAAAAAAAAAAAAAATAGCACAAGTATTGGAAGAGAATAAGGGTTGGTTATGAGAGGCCGAGTAGGAAAGTTGAAAGAGAACGATCGAACCTAATGATATGAAAACTATATAACAGTGCAGATATCATAACTATATGAAAACAGTGCAGATCCAGCTAAGTTCCCTCTCAATTTCCTTTTCGTACTTAGTAAAGTAAGCACTTGAGGATAGCAGATAAAGCTGAACTAAACTCCATGACACAACAACCTGTGAAGAGCATAATAGGCCTGCTGCAGAGTGTTTGGGTTGTGTAATATATGGTTAACACTTCAAAATTCATGTCACATTGTTCTAGTCTTTTTTCAGTCAGAAAAAAACATTTATTCCATACTCAAACTTAATATTATTAATTTCATTTTTACTTTCTCACATTTATGCAGTATAGAGAAAGTTATGTGATGGGTCAAAAAGTCGATCTCTGTCGTCTGTTATATGAGCACTGCTCTACAGCTCAAATGTATAGACTGAGTAATCAAATTTGGTATGTTGGCATATTTTTGTCATATCTCTGAAGAATTTTTTTTTTTATAACTCAGTGGCTGCTTAGGTTCTCTTGACATACATAAACAGTTCAAAGAAAGCCATATTTTGCTACTTCTCTCCAAATTTACACACCTGACACTTCCTTCATATCTTATTCTGATGTACCCTTAAAAGAAAGGGGGAAAATACTCAACCATTTCCTCAGTCCACATCAATTTTAATTATGTAGATCTCTTTTCCCCGGAAATTGGACAAAGACCTGACCTCAAGAAGTGTCTAAACTGGAAACATTTAGAGAGGCATGAAAGATGTACGAAATGGATTCAGTTGAGCATAAATTGTCCCATTATATAAGGTGATCTACCGATGTCCTTATTTGGCCAGCTTGTGGATCTCTCTTGTTATTTCCGCCTTACAACTTGCGAGTGATTTTTGTGGAGGTTAGGTTTGGCCCATGTCTGAGGCTACCTTGTCAACACATAACACATATATTTAATATGGCACAATACACGAGATGGGTGTGCACTACAGCATTTGAGGAACGACCGAAGTTCGGATTACATATCAGAAATTAGGCTTACATGGTCCGTCCTTATCTTGTATATATATAGCTGTGTCATACAAGAGTTGGGTTTTAATTTGACCTGGTCGTACAACAAATTATCTGGACTGTTTATAAAAGCTTTTCTTGCATAGGTGTAATGCAACTTAAAACTGGCTTTCAATACTAGAAACAACATCCTCAGAATACTACAACCTAAAATTACAAAACCTATAGAGTCTAATACAGCAATCTATAAATAACGTGTGGAGATTGTGATAGTTTATATATAGATCAAACGGAGAGAAGTTTCAAAAATATAAGATCCAATTGTACCCCGCCATCTTATACAGAACAATCACGCATACGTTAATTTTGAATAAAATTTCATTCCATTACACCTATGCAAGAAAGGCGTAGGCGTATATATGAGCGCCATGGAGTAATTTGAAATATACAAGGCTTTTATAAACAGTCCAGATCATTTGTTGAACGACCAAATCAAATTTAAATCCAACTCCTTGTATGACACAGCCATGAATATACAAAATAAGGACAGACCATGTAAGCCTAATCTCTGATATGTAATCCGAACTCCAGTCATTCCTCAAATGCTGTGGTGCACATCCGTCTCGTGTATTGTGACATGTAAAATATGTGTTATGTGTTCTTAATGTTCTGACGACCTCCAAGGAGTGAAACTATTATGATGATGAGATATAAATCCCGAAACACGTAATGGTTTTATGAAAAAATTTCAAAATAAGTCACAAGACAGAAAATAAGGTTAGTATTTTAATAATACTTTGTGACTTGGATACACATTTACTATGAGTTTTGAAGGTTTGGTAACCTTTGAATAGAATTGAAGGTTTTAAACCAAAATACTGTATGTTTAATTCAAAGCACAGTGTTAATTCCTCCCATTATTCTGAATTATTTATTCCTAGTCCTGTAAGGCCCTTTGTAAGACCCCTTTCATCATTAGATTTGTTCTGAAAGATCTTTGACAATCAACAATATTCAATCCTCTCTCTCTCTCTCTCTCTCTCTCTCTCTCTCTCTCTCTCTCTCTCTCTCTCTCTCTCTCTCTCTCTCTCTCTCTCTCTCTCTCTCTCTCTCTCTCTCTCTCTCTCTCCGGACTCCTGTTAATATTAATGAGAATCTGTTAATATTGCCTACTCATTTCTTGTATGGAAAACAACTTCATATCCCATACAAAAACAGTAGTAATGTGGGGTGACTCTTTAAGTCAAGAAATACAAAAGAGTCTTATGTTTACATAACAAAGCAGTTAAGGTTATGGCTAGTTTTAAAACAGGAATCCTGCAGGAAGACTTTCAAAGACTTGGTAATATTATGTTTATTTGTAATCACTAACTTTCGTTCAGTTTTAGTATTGAATCTTTAATTGATGAAAAGTGACTATGGATGTAGTTTTGTCCTATTGAAATGAAAACCAAAAGTTAAAACACAACAATCTGTGGTTATTATGGTAGTATGTACAAGAAATATATTAATGAAGTTTTTCTCATTACAAATTTTGATTTTTATAATTTTTCCTAATTAGTAAATACAGATCATTATATTCTAATACTTACAATGTGTTTTCCAGAGCTTGGTTCTACTGCAAGGCCTGCCACGAAGATATTAAAGATGAAACATTAATAAAGAAATGCAAATGCAAGAACTGTGAGTTGTAAACATTTCTCTTTCCCTTTCTTCTTATCACTCTCTCTTTCTTTGCTACTAACTTTGAAATATCCGACTGTCATGTTCTCGCTCGTTATCATTCTATAGCTATTCCTACATTTAGTTGCGGGACCTTCCATTCTATGCCTTTGTGCTCATTGTCGCTGCATAAATTTTCATCAATTCTTAGATTCATTTAAATCTTGTGCTATTGTCAGTACTTGTATTAACATTACTGTTTATTTGAATGAAAATAATTTAATTTTTGTTTTTATTTAAACAAATATCATAATTTTATGTATAGTTGTTATTATTTTGTGCATTATATAGTTATTTTGTATTGAGGCACTATGATTTTTCTTGGTGAAAATTAATTGTTCAGTTGGTACTGACTATTGATAATTGTTTTATTAATAATATAAATTACATGTAATTAGACTGTTGCCTGTATTGCCAACAATCTTTTTCATAGGACATGTGAGAAACTGCTATTGACAACTTCTTTTAGCATTAACATTAGTAGTACAGACATTTTATACAACATTAGGGGTATTGAAATATCAGATATTTGTTTGGTTTGAATATCACACTAATTTTATATTTTCCATAAAAGTTTAAACAATTTGTACAAAAATTGTTTTACTTAGTGTATTTAAAAAACATTTTTATTTGGCATAAAGAGGAACTTGATATTGTACAAAAGACTATACTTTTAATCCTAGAAGTTATATGTGTACCTTCCTTAAGTAATAGGTAATTTCTGACTATATGCAGATGATTGAAAGAAAAAATCTCAATTGAATTAAATAATCATAATAATGTTTTATTTTATATAATTTTATTCAGAAATTCCAAATATACTATTTTTGTTTATTAATGTTTTTTCTCAGTGAATGCTATATGTTGTTTGTTGAAAAAAAAAAGTTATTAGTCAACTTTGATTACATATAAAATATCACAATTTCCCCCCCCCTCAATATATAAAAAATGTTGTCAGTTAAAATATATTACAAATTTTTACAATAATTATATTACCACATATTAAACTAGAGTTGATAAATTTCAGAACAAACAAAATTACTTTTCAAAAGAATAGTAACATGGTACATACAAGACAAGCACAGTGGAATAGCCATTATAAAAAAAATAAAAACTCAATTTGCCTTGAAATCTTAATTATTAATTAGAACCAAACGTGACTCATATTGAAACAGTCTTTATGCCTTATTATAGTGTTTTAAATGTGCCTAAACTGTATATAGACACTGTTTGGTGGTGCTTACAGTAGTGGGCGGCTGGTGCTTAAAAAACTTGGTGGTTGCAAGTGTTATAAATAACAATATATATGTTTGTATTGTATGTTGTACTTTTGAATTGGAGCCCATGTACCATAAACTTAGCATCACTTCAAACACATATTTGTATTAAAGATATAAATTATTAAACTTACATTATTTGAAAAGGAAGTTCATTAGTCTTTCTTTATGATGGGCGAACTTTTTAATAACTCTTTGATTGAAATCTTGGACTTCCATGATGAGATTATTTTCTATTGACAACAAGGCCAATGCTGAAAGTCTCTCCTCACCCATGGTGTTTCTTAGAAAAGCCCTAATTCTTATGAGAGTTGAAAAGCATCTTTCTGCTTCCGAACTCATCATAAAAATATTTCTAAAAGTTTAATAACTTCACTGAAAGTGTCATGCAAGTCACATTTCTTGAGGAAACTAAACAAATTAACTGCACCTGACATTGCCCTAAACTCCTGTGCACTATAGATTGTTTCAAGCTCTATTCTAAGCTTTTTTTAAATTCAGACATTTATAATCCCCACAAACAGCTCTTAAAGGTTTTTCTGGGAACACTGAGGCAAAGTCAGAGAATTTATTAGCTATAAATAAAGTCGCTCCTGCAAGATGTCCAGAGAATTAAAATCTGCCTTTGTTTTGGGTTAAAATCATGTCACACACTTATTTCGCTTGTCTTTTCAATTCATTTTTGTCAGTCTTTCTTCTCTTTGAAAAGCTGTCTTCTTGATTTTTACCTTCAGACTCTTCCTCCATAGAGTTTCTAATTTTTGAAATGTTTTCTTTAAACATACCAAGACCTTTCTTTGTAATAGTTGAACCATTTTACACTTTTTGTAAATTTCATGTCAAAAAAAAAACAAGTCAACAAATGGCATGATCTTGTGAAAAAATGAAAGCCAAATTATAAAGGTAGAATTCTGTAATGTTATTAGATGACCTGATGCCTGACCTAAAGTACCGTCATTTTTCACATAATCTTATTTAAGTATGGTCTCCATACATTTGATCAAATCCTGTCTATGATCATGAATCATAGTTACACTTCTTGATTAAAAATTCCACCTTGGTTGAGTTGATCTAGGCACTCTTTTTTTTAACTACTTCATCCAGGATTTATGTCTTTCATGGGCTTGTCGAAAAAAATGTACATAGTCCCTGAACATTCGCAAAGAAAATTCTAGCACCTCTATAAAAGACACTACTCGCGTCATTACTAAATTGAACTGATGAGCTTGACAACAGGGAATGTATTGTACATTAGGATATGTTTTCTGAACTACAGCCTTCACACCATTAGAAACACCAGCTATTACTGAAACTCCATCATCATCTGTTTGTGCTATAAGTTTGCATTTAATATACATGATGATAATGATGCTGCATCATGATTTGAAGGATTTAAAAATGTCCACAAAATCACTCTACTAGTTTGTTTCTTACAATGTACCTATAAATTATAGCCATTTGGAACACATTAGATATATCACTTGTTTCATCAGCAATTACAGCTACAAAGTTTGCTTCTTTGATCTCCTGTATAATTTTTTCTTGACAGACCTCCAACATAATTTGCTAAAGTTCGTTTTGGATGGTTTTAGATGTCCCCTTGAACGCTGTAGCACTGTCTAGATGGCTCTTTAGAACTTCATCTAATTCAGCACTGAATTTAAACACACCAGGATTACTTGACTCATTTCTCTCATCATAAGCCCTTAATGACAATTCAAATGCACCACAAAATTGAACAAAATTTATAATAATACTTAATACATATCTATTTTGGTTTACCCATTCATTATGTGCTGCAATGTTCATTCTATACACACTATTTAACTGTTCTGCTACATTAGTTGTCCCGAAAAAGGCTAATTGTAAGCTATTTTTTATGTGCCTAGCTGATGCTTCATGTTTTTTTATTCTATCAGCAATATGATTTAGATCTTTAAATCCTGTCTCAACCCATGTCTGTGTCTTCTCCACCAAGGCCATGATTATCTTTCTCCAATCCATTGTGTCCCAAAATGAATCTATTTTGGAATATTAATATAATCTGACTAAAATTTCAACCAGATTCACCCTTGATATCTTATGAAAATGGATATTACGATCAGCACCCCTAAAAACTTCAGGTCCTACAAAGGTCTGTCCAAATATGTTAAATCTCTATCATTTGCCGTTTCTGTTTCTTCAGAGCAGAATTGATAGCTGTCTTGTTCTACAAACATCATTGTAGTGTCATTTATCAGTTGTTATTAAATTTTTACCAATTGGTGTCTATGATAACAAAATTATTAAAAATATTCTTAAGATTTTTAGATTAGGGTAGGATAGCTTGGTTTATTTACATATTACAATTATTATATAATATGCTATAGTTTTATTCTGTAAATAATTTTTTTTTTTAACTGATATGAATAAAATTTAGCTAACCTATCTTAACTTGTCCTAAATGCCAAATATTTGTTGTAGAGGTTATAAACTTCATACTGTCATATTCTAAAATTGTAACAATTTATTATCATAGTTACTTTGATACTAATTACTGGTTTTTTATTATTTATGACTCTTTTTATGTCTCTTTTCTAAATGCTGTACAATAACATAATAACAAGAGAATCACATACTGAATTTTTTTAATTTAAAATCGCCAACTTATGCAGTAAAAAACCTAGTTAAAGTTAAACTACTTTAACAATTAATTTATTAAAACACCAAGAAAGATAAGAACATAGTGCAGATATATGTTATAATATATTTAGTTTTAACCAAAATACACTCAGTTTAATAGATATTTTAAAATACTAGTTTAATTTTTATAAAACCGGTGTTATTTATTATAAGACTATATAAGTGGTAAGTTGATTCTTAGTATAGTTTTTACAGTTTATTTCAGCTTTCAGAAAATTTTCAAAATTGTGGTATAAACACTTTGGAGCTTCTAATATTAATGAATGGTTTGGTTTAACTGAATTTCAAAATACAAAGTATTAAAATAGGTCTATCCTTATTGTTCCAGGAATTAGGTAATAGAAATAATTTGTGTCTGATAATTTTAAAATTTTATTGTTTAGTTTTTAGGTTCATAATTTTATTTCAATAAAGGATATTTGTATTATTTTTTTTTATAATATGTATAATTTATGTCTCATTAACTTCTTTGTTTCTGTTATGGATTTCAAACAGATAACAAAACATAACTTTTCATCCCCTGTTACTTCATTTTGAGTAAAGAAATTTATAGAACAAATTAAAACGTAAACATTTTTCTGTAAGCATAACATAGAACAATTTTTATTTTCTCATAAATATGTAATATACAGAAAGTTTTGTCACCTTGCTTTAAAAAAGTTGGTTGGAGTATAGGGTGAGCCAATTGTTATTTGTTTGTGTTTATTATGTATGTAAATTTTGGCTGTATCTTGAGACATTTTTGAATAATTAAAAATTTGGAATTTTCTGCCACAAGACCAAATTAAATCTTGTCAAAATCATCTAGACATTGTAATCAAATTTTACCCTATTGTCACTCCTAAGGAGTTGAATATTGGTCTTCATCTTTTTTGAAATATTGGTTCAGAAGTCGTCAGTCAAAAATGAAAATGAACCAAGGATGCCATCTAAAAAGGTCATACAAATCGAATCGACTTAACCTTTTACATTATGATTCAAACCAATATGCCAGGATACAGGTAAAAAGTAATTAATACTTGTGGGTAAATTGGAGGTAAAAGAACCCTGGAAGCTGTTGGATACAGTATATACAATTTAATTTAATTTCAAAAAAAATTAATAAAGTCCTTAATGTGGGTGATATTTGAAAATTATTACTTTTTCTCATTCGATATAATGAAGTATATCGTGGTGCATGCATTTTAATATTTAAAAAATAAAACATATTTATTTATTGATTTTGATAATTTATTAATAGTCCATTTATTTAATCAGGTTTGAAATCTAAACTGACCCTTACACAAGTATAGCAAATTCCTCTCCTTGTCACAACAACTCTGTCCTGTTGGGCTTCAGACCTATACATTTATTAAAAAAATGTCATTTTCTCATCTCTGTTATATGTAAAAAAAGTTTTCACTAGCTATACCAGTTTTTGTGACTCAACCCTAGTCCGTCTAATAAGTATGTGAATATCATATTTTCTTTAGAGGTTAGGACAATGTCAGAGGTTGTCCTATTAATACAACTTTAAAAATGATATTTTTTTCTCTAAAAATTACACAAAGTATATTTTACATGAAGTTTTGACAAGAAACAATAGAAATGAATTTCATATCGTGTCAGAGTGTACACATGAGCTGTATCATCATTTTTTTTTTAATTTTGGGGTTGCCTTTGGCCTTTCATTATTTAATATTTTATCCAAAGTGTTTATGCCACAAAGTTCCACCATATATGTTACTAGATAAATCTCTTGAGAATTGTTTCCCCTTTAATTTTAATCAAGTATTGTTAACGTTTGGTGGTGTGTGTGCTTAAAGAAACCAAATCTAAGCGTATGGAATTTGCCATTCGAGACTGGCTGTTGTTACCGCATGAACATTGCCCGATCCGGGCTGAATTTAAGCTTGTATTTACTGGGTTTTTGTCTCACTTTTTTCCTTTCTAATTTACCTCACTTATTTCCATTTTGTGTTTTGGATTATTTTGCTTTGTTTAAATTTATCATTCGACTAAGATAATTTGGTTTAAATTTAAAATGATTTTATTTGGTTAATTTCTCTCCAGTTTGATAAAATGATGAGGTTTCTGTGATAATTTTTATTTTTATTAAGGGGTAGTAAGAAAATTGCATTTTTTGTTCAATATGTCTTAGAAAAAAAGCTGTATTATTCATTTTTATTTAGCATTGCTGTCAAGTTAGGGATTAAAGTAAAGATAGTTGGTTCATTAAATAAAAGAAATGAACAAATATATGAAGTTTAATAAACTTAACTTCATTGAGTTCTACATGTTTCACAATTAGGCATTATCACACCATTAAAATAAAATAGACAACTAATATTTATAAGAGTGACAATAACAAAGAATAAAGGGAGGGATGAAATGAAATATGTAAAGGTGACTAGAAGTAACCCAAGAAGGTAAGGAAGAGACAATGATGATCTATGGAGGGTGTGAACCTAAACAATTGGTTTAAGTAAGGATGATAGATAACGAAATGTTTGTTCATTTAAGTTAGTAGTAAGATTTTTCAAAAAGGATCTATTCTAAACGTTATAAGTTAATTTATTTTATCCATTTTATTTCAATAATAGCCTGATAATATCTAATGGCAAAACATGTATAGCTGAATAAAGTTAACGTACTTTATTGGTTAATTTCGGTTCTTAATTAAAATAAGAAAAAAATCTGCAGTTCTTACATTTAAAGGACTATTGCTACACAATTTATGCTATTTTGAATATCTTCATTTTTTAAATTATAATTTTGTAAAGATTAACACGGAATAAAATTGTTGAGTGTTTTTAATGACTCATTCTGATTTTAATTTAGTTGCTATTAACTACAATAAATTTAAAATAATAAAAATTTAAACGATTTTAATAACACAAGAAAATAATTACTATACACACAAATTTACAGTACATTCATTGTTACTTTTATTTAGAATTTCTTTACATAATTTTTGTTTTGAAGTTTATTAAGCAATAAACATTTTAAGATAAATTAAAAATATTCACAATACAAAAATAAATGTATTTAAAATGTACAAAATCAAATAAATTATTTAAAAATTGCAGCAGGAACCTCATCAATAAAAACATGACGGAAAAATATATTAAAGCACAAAAACCACACTTACATTACTTGAAACTTCTTTTTTAGATTATTTAATTTATTTTTAGTCATGGGAATAAGTAGAACAAGAAGAATTTACCTGGAAAAAATCTGAGTCTTTTGAAACTGAAATTTTGTGTGATCTTTTCAAATGTTAATTTCATGGCTTTGCTGCTTATCCATTTGAAAATAAAGAAGTTATTATTTTAAATATCCTCTTTTTGGTGCAACCTATAAGGGAAATTATAATACTGTATATATAATGAAGAAAGAGCTACTCTTCTACAAATTGTGTCAGATATATTTTGTACTAAAACCAATACATGATATTTAACAATAACAAACATGTTCATCAGAAATACATATAGATTGCATTAAACATCATTGTGACTGAAGGACACCTTATTGAATACCACTTTATATCAATGGTACACTTTTTTTTTTAATTGTCTAATATAATTTGTAGAAAAGTTAGTTGTTTTTTATTTGTTATGTAACTATTAGTTAAAGAATATGCCAAAAAAGAAGTATTGAGTAAAAAGTCAATTTTAAACATGTTTTCAAAATGGTGATCCTAGCAAGTATATCTGTGAATCTACATTTATTTTCCTACCTTCAAACTTTTCTTTTCTCTCACATTAATTGCTGTTTCAACTATTATCGAGTCATGATTACGAGCAAAAGAAAAAAGGAATACCGTCTTGTTGAAGATAAAATGAGTGTTGTGAAAAATATCAACACATAATATGCACTACCTCCACAATTTCCTGTCTAATATAGTGAAACAACAGTTAATTAAAAAGAAATGCAAGGATTTGCAGGCAGGAATATAAAGGTATTTTTATTAAGCTGAAACAGCAAAATGACAACTGAGATGCTGTATAGCTAAAATTTGAAAAGAGCACATCAAAAACTTAACCGTGTTTAAAAAACTAGCAATTTTTTGTTAAGGTAAAACTCGCAGTTGTGTGATGTATGTTTGTGTGAGAAGGTGAAGGTGAGAGACAACAAAGAGGGACAATACATTAAAGTCAAGGTTTTTGCAGATGTTGGGATGATGATGATGCAGACAGGCATGGTGAAAGGTGAAAACATGAACAAGAGTTTTGTCGAGGGTACGAAGGTGCTTTCTAACAAATTCACTTTTGTTTCGCTCGTTCGCTCGCCTCCGCTTTCGTTGCGTATTTTTAATCTATGTTCACAAACTGATTACATTTATCTTTCGCATGAAATTTAGCTTGACATTATGGTTCTTGTTTTTCCATTTAGTTACAATTATTTTTAGGTTTTTTTTTTTGTTTGTAAAATAATCTCTGTTTGTGTATATTTAAACTGAAGATGCGAAATTGATAGGTGCAAATAAAATGAAGAAATGAAGAGTATTTTAATACTTTTCTACACCTAAAATCCATAATCAATTGTAGATATTAAATTATTTAGTTTTGTATGAAAATTTCATTTTTTGTAAATATTCATCAATAAAAAGTATACATTATTATTTATTCATATAGTTACAAAGATATTAAATTTGTATAATTATTAACAATAAATTCGGCCTAATTAAAATTTTATATTTAGATATATTATAATTAAAATATTCTATAAAAACTTGAAAATCATCAGCAAATATTTGTTGTAGGATTACTGCACCATTTTGTTGATCACAGTCGGCTTAATCAAGCAATATTAAAAATATCAAACATAAATAGATTTAGATAAAACCCTTTAAGTAAAACTCTCTTAGAGTGGGTAAATATGTTTGTGATAGGTTGTACTTTGTTTAGCGATACATATGATTGGTGAAACGGTGCTGTAGCAGTAAAAATATAACAATAATTTTTTGATGGATTTAAGGTATTTCTAGAATATTTCTTCTGACAAATTATTTTAAATACTTTCAAAAAATATAAAATCATTTGTTGATTATTAAAAAAATCGCTTTTTATCTATTTTAATTGTGTTTAATTCAGTTTTACCATGTTTAACAAACTAACCGTTTCTTCTGTGATGTGTGAAATCTTAAAATTTTAAACACATTTTATTAATTTAAATAGATAATTTTACACACAAAAATATATAATGCATTTCCTAAAATAAATAATGATGTTGTTAATGTAATTAACAAAAATAGAAAAACAGAAGCCTAGTTAAAATCTGGCACATAATTTTTTCTTTTTGTGTATGTGGGAAAATTTGTGTAAAACTTTATCATGAAAAAACTGATACACATTTATAATTCAATTTATAAAATTAATTATAACAAAACTATTTTAACTGTAATTTTCTGATAAAACGTTGAAAATATATACGTATGGTAAGTATTTAAATATTTGACTAAATATTGTTAAACAATCTGAAGATAGGTTAAAATTAGGTGTCTATATCTTTATTTTAAATAATCTTGTTAAAAATAAAGTTCATTATTTCAATAAATTATTGATTGGTCTCCTTCATTAGTGATAGATAGGGGAATCATTAGGATTATTATACAACCTTATTTGAAATATTGAAATTTTATAGTTATTGTAATCTCTCTCATGGCGAAGTCTACACCTGAGACCTGAGGCCTAAGACCATGAAATATGTTCTGATTATACCTATTTGATAATTTGGGCAATATTTTTAGATCACTATATATATATTGAGTGTATAAAACGTGTCTGGATGCTAGAATATCTTGAAGCAATGAAGTTATAGGAAAAAATTGTTTGACAAAAGTTGTAGGGCATAAAAAGAGACTCTTGGATAGTGGCCTTGATCTTGGCCTTTGTACCAAATGTTGGGGTCATTTGAAGAACTACTTCATTTTTTTTTTAATGGAAACCTGTATTTCTGACACAAGAAAAAAAATTTCTTGGTGTATAAAGGCAAAAACTTCTAGGCTATCATTACTATATGAAAAAGAAGATATAATTAAGACCCCCTAGCCCTCGAATATTCTAATATCACTATCAGTAAAAACAAGAGTTGATGAAGAGAGATCTGATAGGTGAGATGAAAGAGATAGATCTATCACAAGACTACTTTAAATACAGCTAGGGGTCCCTTGTCCAGCTGAAGCCAATTTTATGTTCAGCTATATGTCTATGTTATGGAGCAAACTAACTTCTCAAGGTCATTTCAAGATCAAAACACCTCTTCAATCCATAAATGAAGTTATGAATTTTCAAATAAAATGTTATAGACAATAGTTGTAGAGCAGAAAAGGGGGATTTGATTTAAATTTAAGGACCTTGTTGGGCCAAATTTAAGAGTTAATTCAAATTGAGTTTGATTGTTCTATAATGTGAACCCTCATTTTTGATTTAAGAAGTTAAACAGAATGTTCAGCTAAGTATTCATGCAATTGGGCAAAATTCGACTAAAATTCCAACCTTTGTAGCATTTACTAAAATATTGGTATCAAATTATTCAAACAGAATTATTGTACATCTTATAGTCTAAGGTCTTGGGTGTTTTATGAGGATTATCAAGATAGCTTTTATTTATTAGTTTTTACTTTCTCATAAACCTGAGCCCGAAAAAGTGGTTCATTTTCTCTTTGATTGGCAACTACTGAAATGACATTTTTGTTGATGATTAGATTTTGTTCGTTTTTATTAGTTTTCGGGGATGGATTAATGGGAAAGTTTGTGCAATGTATTTGCACTGTTTATTACAATTTCTTATGTACACAATTTTTCATAATAATTATGTTTAGATCTTTTAATTTCAATTTGTAATTTATCACAAAAAGATGTATAAAAATTGATTGACTTTAAATTGTTAAAAAAAATGTTAGTTATATACAATTATTCAGTTTGAATATTTTTTACACAATACCTTGTAATAATATTTATATCTAATTTTAAATACAAAAATAGTTTGTATTGTTTTAAAATTTCTGTAAACTTGAATATACAATTTTTTTAAGCGTTATTCAAATCAGTGTTAGTCAATAAATAATAATATATTTATACTTAGTAGTTTTTTTTTTTTTTTAACATTTTTACTTTCGAATTATAAAGTAAAGAAAGTATTGGGGTAATGTGGACATCAAGATTTCAATAGTTCTTGACATTTTGAATCCTTAGGTACACATTTAAATATTTTTTGAAAGCTATGTCTATTAGAGTGTGCCAAATTTCACCATTCCAATCAATTGAAACTGAACATGAGTTCAGTTTTGTTTGATTACAGATTTCTTTCTTCTTATAAGTTCAGTTAGGTTCCAATTATTATTAATTTACAATTTTCCAAAGTATGGTTTAGGTAAAAAAAGTTTAATTAAATCTGAATATTTAAAATGTGTTGTACATTTTGTACATATACATTTTAATAAATTGAGAACTATTGTAAAGCTAGAAAGATTTACTAGAGTTTCAGTTTAGTTTAATTTGGTAAATTGGTTCTTCAGGTTAGATTTCACAATGTTGGTTTGAAAATAGGGAAAGCATGAAAACTGACTGCCATGCATTATCTTAAAAACAGAAGATAAGAATGATTGATAACATTAAAGTTTAATTTCGGGTAGGTTTTGTAACAATTTAAAAATGAGCCTTTGTCATACTTGAAGAGTACTTATTTTTTATTAATATTGAATTCAATTATTAATTTGCTCGACTTTAGGGCGCCAGGATGCCTTAGCATACCAATTTAGAAAAAAGAATGAATTTAATTATTTATAAAATCTCTGGGGTCGCAGGCTCTTTTTACAGTGTACTTACAGTGGATTTTGGTTTTAAATGAGAACACTTTGGCTGAAATGTTACAAAGAAAACATTTATTAAACATTCAAAGAAACATCCTACAAATATTATTAACAAAAAAAATCATATTATAAATACTAATTATCTTTTTAGTTTTAATAACAAATTATGAATTTATTTTTCCTTTATTTCATTCTTTCAAATTAATTAATTTTATCTTCAACAATGCTTCTACAAATAAAATTGTTGCAACAGGAATTTAATCTATGAACTTTTTTTTTTAGTAACTTTGTAGCTCTAAAAGAAAAATGAAAAGATTCTATTTTCATTATTTAAAAATTTCATTTTACTAGTATCTCTTCTAGTAATAATCTACTAAATTTTCTTTAAATAGATAAACATTTACAAAAAATTAATTTAAAACATAATACAGGTTATTAATCAAACAGGTAATATATAGCGTCTATACCACAACGCCGATCTAAATAAAAAACATTGTCTGTGTCCGAATGGAAAACTGATGTCCTACAAGTTGAAGTTCTACGGCTCGTAGTGGATTCTCCCTCGTTCAGAAATTGTTTTCTCAAGTTGTTGAGAATGTTCATAACTCGCGTATATAAACCATTGTCTTTTATGTTCCCGCGTTATTGTCATTGAAACACGCTAAATATGGATTTTTAAATACTTTCAATCTCTATTTGAGATAAAAAAAATCAAATGTACATTGTTCTAACAGAACCTAGAAACTCTTTCTACGATCTTCTCTCTCCAAACACTGGATTTTGACTTTAAAAAACACAACCTGTCCATTTTAAGCGGTAAACTCAACTCTTAAAAAACACATCTTATCCCTTCAATCGCTGGACTTAGAATGTACAAAACACATCTAGTCCCTCCAAGCTCTGGACTTCAACTAACTGTTGCCATGAGGCAAATTCTTACTTCCTTCCTTTTTAATTGGAAACCGGCTCTAGCCTCCTCCATAATTTGTTTCCGCTGTTCTACACAGTCCACACACCCCCTTCTCTTTACACATTTTATTAATTATTAATGATAGAAGAAAACACTTGTACCCAATCACACAATACTAAAATTACACATCTATACATTTTAATTTATACCTACACTAAACATCGTAATTCATTATGTTGCCTTGAAAATCCATTTTACTTCCCTATCATAATTTGACGAAAGCTACGCTTTATTCATTAGCTTCTCCCACTCTCGGTATTTTTAATAACGCGCGTTTAACATCTATTACAAACTTGATTTTTCACATTGTCACAGTTTCCTGCAGAATGATTAGATTGAACAGTTAAAAAATTGTTTTAGATTGGGTTGATAATAAAGCAGTAAATATAGGATTTTTATTTATGATACAATTTAACATTTTGATAAACACATTTGAGCTACTCTTTTTGGAAATTTCATAAGTTTTAAGAGGCTAAAGTTAATATTTAGCTCATTAAAAATGAAGATATTACATATGATCTTAAAGCCAATTCAATGCTGTATGAAACGTTCATTGTCTGGCAGTAAATGTTAGTTAACTCCATTATCAAAATTTCCAAATTTCATTTAATAAGCCACTGTTTTGTAACAATTTGAAATATGCAAAAATTACATAGTTGTTGTTTCAAAAAATATTTACCATTAAATGTGTTTCAACCCTCATTTTTTATACTTAAAATTTTTGAGATAAAGACCCCCAAAATTGCAATTTCGGAACTTCAATTTTTAAAAACAAACTTCTAAACTCTTCATATGAGATTTAGTTGGGTAACAATTGAAACTAACTTTCTAGTTCAGTGATAGATTTTTTGATACATTCGGTTTTAAAATAGCCTGGACAAGTTTATTAGACTATAATATTTTAAAATCAAAAGTGGGGGGGATTTAGCTGATTTTTCCTATTTTTACAGATTTCAACAATATATGATTTATAATCAATACCTTTTTTAATCAATTGTAGTCTTCTTTAAAAATATTTTATATTATGTGACATCATGTTTCATTGTTACAGACAGAATATTTAGTCCAGCTAGATATAATGTAAATCCTTTGTTTAATTAAAAGGCAAAGCTCATAAAGGTGAGATTTTGAAGCCCTTACTTTGGGGCGGAGGAGAGTGACAATTTTCCAAAGATGATATTTTAATGTTTTTTAAGATGCCTGGGAAAAAAGTAATTTTTGTTCAGGGGTTTTAATTTAAGTTAAAAGTTTACCTTATTTTTAACTTTTTTTCACTACCATGTTAGATTAAGAACTCAGAACTATCTGTACACTGATGATTACTTTTAATATCTCTTTAAACATGGTGTATCAATGGCGCCTATTTTATTTTTAATTTATTTTAATTTTCAGGGGGTGGAGAGTAGAGTGGAAAAACAATTTAAATGGAATATTAAAAAATATTGTGTATAATTTATCTTTATACAGTATATCTATAACAACCCTTAAAATTGAAGATTGCTATTGACATACTATATAAACTTAAGTTATACTGAGTATATTAAGAATTAAACAATCTAGAAGTTTCAAATCAAATATAATAAGTACCCCAATAGATATCTAGTTTTTTGTTATTTTTTATCATTTTTGTTTTTTATATGTCTACAATTACATTTTCTTTATATAAGTTAGTAATTCGGGTCAAGAATATGTTATGTTAATAATTTAGATAAACTACTATAATAATAATCTATCTACCATTTTTTAACGGATACATTATTGGATTAATGAACTAATGTTTTTAGGCTACAAAAACCTTATTTATATATATATATATATATATATATATATATATATATATATATATATATAAGTTCCTCTTAATACAGTAGTATATTTTTCTAGTTGTCTTAGAGATGCAAAAACAAAACAACAATTCATTGACAGAAATCCTCATCAAAAATTAAAATATAGAATAGAACAGAAGTAATAACATCAGGTGATTTCTATTAGTTTTGTGGAGGCTCTTTATTCAAATAATAGCACTTTAGCATGCTTTAGACCATCTTTAAATAGTTTCTGAAGAAACAAAAAAAATTTAAAGTTTTCACAAAACAAAACCGTTTTGTGTTTTGTTATCTTGTGCTATTATGTATTTTAAAATATTAAAATAGTTTTTATAACAGAATTTTTGTTAGTTTAAAACATAGTGGAATGGTTTGATAACTAAAATAATAACCATATTTTCCGTCTTGTGACTTATTTTGATGTTTTTTGTAAAACAATTACACGTTTCGATAAAACGATTTGGATATATGAATGCCGTGGAGGAATTTGAAATATACAAAGCTTTTATAAACAGTTCAGATAATTTGTTGAATGACTAACTCAAATTTAAATTCAATTCCTTGTATGACACAGCCATGAAAATACAAGATAAGGACGGACCATGTAAGCCTAATCTCTGATACGTAATCCGAACTCCAGTCGTTCCTCAAATGCTTTGGTGCGCAATCGTCTCGTGTATTGTGTATTATGTTGTGTTAAATTAAAAATATGTTATGTGTTCTTAATGTTCTGATGACCTCCAAGGAGTGAAACTATTATGATGATGGGATATAAATCCCGAAACATGTAATTGTTTTATAAAAAACATCAAAATAAGTCACAAGACAGAAAATAAGGTACTTGGAGTACAAGACTTGGATACACATTTACTATGAGTTTTGAAGGTTTGGTAACCTTTGAATAAATAATATCCGAGAAAAGGAATTATTATGGCACAACTATTGGTCAAATGGAACTATTTTCCGTATACAATCAATTTCTACATACCAAATAAACCACTCTTTGATATATAGGTAAAAAATTTCAAATGTAGATTTACATTGTCTATTAAAGAATTCATTTTAAAAATCACATTTTAAGATGATTTATTTATTCTTGGTACTTTTTCAAATATACAATTGTTAAGTTTAGGTATAATAAAGGATATGGTATGTTTTAAATTATAGAATTTTCACAGACCTAAAATCAAAACTAAACTTCTAATTAAAGAACTATAAAATTAATAATAAAAAAAAACAGCACTAAAATCATCAAATAAATAATTAATCGGGTGAGTAATATTTAAAATTAAAATTTTGTTTTTGAAATCAAATCTTCAAAAAGACAGAAATTCAATTTTTTTTTAAATTCAGCTAATTAATTCAATTAAATTAGTGGTTAATTTTTTTTTCAATTCTACGAATTATATCATGTAACTTATAATAAAAAATATAATTTTACATTTGAAAGTGGTGGTTTTTTTGGGAAGACCCATTTTGGATTTGCAAAATTGGAAGTTTAGTTCAATTTGACCAATTAGCCTAGTTCTTGTTGTTATTTTGCTATTAATTATTAAAATTTTCAATTTTTTTTTTCAAATTTATGAATTTGTTTCCATATTCTTCTAACATGCTATATATGGTAGGTGTAGCTTAAAAATCATTATCTCAATAATAAATTTACTTCATCTAAAATTTGATTATTCTTTAGATCAGAAATACAAAAAGACTTTGATATAATATCAAAACAGCATCTAAGTTTCGACTTAATAACTTTAATATTTATTTACTTTTCTATTACTGTAGTATAATATTTAAAATTCTTTACTAGTAATAATAATGTTAAAATTCTCCACTATTTAGAATTCAAAATAGTTTAACATTACAAAATATTTATTGAACTTCAGTTTGTGAACATAGATTAGATTTTATCAAAAAATAATCCATATTACCTAAACCCAACACCAGATGGTGCTCATATTGCTTGCCTATAATGTATAACGCGTATTTGATTTTTAAATTTTTTTTTTTATTTTTGTCGATCTAGTAATTTCAACTAAACAAATGTTGTTTGAAAACTTTTAAAAGTAACTTTTGCTCAGCATTACCTAGCATGTTAGAGGCAAGCTGTTTTGAAAGAAACATTTTTTGGTGTGTTTTTAGGCCTAAACATTTGTGCATGTGTGAACCCGCTTTAACAGTTTGGCTTTTTTTTAAATAACAGTTTAAAATTATTTTCCCCCATTATTACATTCCCCCTTTACCCTCTTTTTATCTTTTATTATTTTTCTATTGAAATATGTAACGAGTTTTTTTTAATGAAGAAGGATACATGAATCGCAAGGTTCGTGGATTCAGAGTCATTGGCAACATTATTTCAGTAAACCTGATAACTCCCTCATTTTCAGTAGTATTTATGGTATTATGTATGAGTCTTTAGTTACAAAAAAGTATGTGTTTATCAATGGTTTACAAGTTTGAGTCTTTGTTTAAGATTTTATAGAGTTCTCATAGTGTGTCTAATATAAATATATTGGATAAATTTCTTCTAAATGGTGATCTAAATCTTAAATCCAATATATATTAAACTTGGATTTTAAATTTTAAGAAGCATGAGGATAATTTACCAAATTTATCAAATTTTTTTTAATTCCTAATTTTATGATATATAAGACCAAAACTCGAAATTTAGATATAAGACTGATTCTCAAAATCGGTGTTAAAAATTTTGAACAAATTTTACTACAATTTTTCTACTAAAAACTTAAAAAAATTATATTATTCACAGTTATACCAAGTTTAGTTTCAAGAATATCAGTCAAAAATCAAAATTATCTATATATTCGTTTTAGAAATCAGATTTCTTAAGATAGGCCATTACAGTTTAATAATATGTTTCTAGCTCAAACCAATTTATAAAATTTTCATAAAGTAATGTTAATGTTCACAAGTAAATTTTAAATTATTAAAATTTTGTTAATTTACAATTATATTTGGTTTGGCGAATAACTCTTTACATTTCAACAAAATTAATATCTTCGCTGTTTTTGATATATTTTACTTACAAATTGGCATCCATTTTTATTTTTTGACAAGTAATTCCTGATATGGCAATAAATTCTTAAAAATGTAGTACTCAACAGAAATGTTAACCTACTTTTTCATGCTGTAAGTTAAACTATTAACAAAAAAGTCATTTAAAAAGGGCATTTTTTATTAAAATTTTCATTTGATATTTCAGCAAGTTTCTATTTGGCCAAACAATAGTTTTCTTTATCAAATTTGAAATCTTTAAGTTAATATTGCAATTATTATAGTGCCAATAATGGATAAATGGAATTTTTAGATTCAATTGGTGACAAAATGTAAAGATAATAAAAACCGAAGTTAATTTTTAATGTGATTACCTATACGAATAGTTTGGTTTTAAAAGAATTGTGTACACCATTTTGAAAACTTTTAAATATTAGGGTAATGTTTTCTATTTAAAGTAATATATCGGTTTGAAGATATTGTCTTGGAAAATAAAGATATCTAAATTTGTTTACGATAGAATGTTCCATACCCATGTTTAGGCCACCAACCTAAGTTGTATGCTCAGTTATACCTTTTCATCGATTTGTCGGTTAGTTTACTGCCCAGTTAGTCGACATTTTCACATGTTGGAAATGTATTGATAATAGTTATGTAGTGCTGTTGTATATGCATTTTTAAAGAATATCTGTCCTGCTGTTCAACAAATAAAAATAAACATAACGTTTGGAATTATTAAGAAATTTGTTTATTTACTTAGACACAATATATTAATTGACAATGTCTCTATATAACACGCCCATACATTGTTGTAGACTTTAACAATGTTCTTTTCTGAATTCCGTGAATTATTTCCATATCCAAGGATAATTAAACCAACTTTCACTGAATGTACAGAGTGTAACATAAAACTGAACCTGGATATTCATTTTCAGGTTTTACACAACAAACTGAACTAAAAATGTCCTATATACAAATCTTTCCTTTTGTCCGCCATTTTGTAATTTTCAAAGAAAATTTATATCTCAAGATTTGATTGAGATATTACAATAGTATTTGATAATCATGTTTATACATATATGTCCTAATAAATAAATAATGTGGTACAAGCACATTATCAAATTTTAAAATACCAGCGATTGAACTTTTTTAATGTTGAATATCTCGAAAACCATTTCATTACAAAAAATTACAAGAGATGAAAAAGTTTTCTTTTTTAACGAAAAACATAGGTCAAAGTATAACCAAGATATCACCAAAATATTAAACACAGTTTACCTTGTAAAGAATTTCGTATCTAAACATAATGTTTAAAGAATTGGAAAGCCAATGCTATCTTACAATTAAGAAAATTCTGTTCTTATTGAAACATAAAATTTAAGGAGTTTTAAGCTAATACAGAATAATTATGTATATATTGTTGAAGGTGTGAAACTAGTTTGTGTGATGTGTTGGAAAAAATTAATTTTATTCATTAAAAATGATTTATAACTAAATAAATTTTGTTAAATTATGCAGTTTCATGTCAAAAATTTTTATTTTATTTTTAATATTTGGACGATTGTGTGTCATTTCATTAGTTAAAATTATTTGTTTATTAATTTATAATTATTTCTATATTATAAACAAATTTTTTAAAATAAAGGTGTTTTTAGAGCATTTATTTACTGACATGGATTCATTTGATATATTTTTTAATCTTTAATTTTTTTTAACTAGAATATTGTAAAAAAATTTGAATTTTCATTTGAAAACGTTGGAGTAATCGATAATTTAATTTAACACCTATTTTACAAATATTTTTAAAATCACTCTTTTGCATTACTTTTAACATAATTACAAAACAAAAAAATTTTTTGTTATATTATTTACTAAACAGACACATAAATGATCAATCAAATACAATATTATCATTTTAAATTTAGATATATTTAAATTGTTATTTTTTTCTTATTTATAATTTAAAACATATTTTCTTTTAATGTTTCCTCAAATTATTTTCAAATATGATATTTCATAATTTTTTTTTTTTTTTTTTTTTTTCAGAGTAACATTAACCTGACTTACAGAATTATCACAGTACCTTACTCCAGATTTTTACAAATTTTATATAATAATAAATAAGTAAATTCCCTACCCACACAAAATTATTTGTATTTTACTTCCATTAATGTTAAACTCATTTAGTATTGTTTATTTCTTCTTCAATTAATTTTTTATTTTCTTTATTGTTCCTAAATCCAAATTTGTTTTTTGTATACATTAAAGACACCAGTCTAAAATTTTCTCAATTAGGACGACTACAAGTTTAACCGTATTGAAGATGGAGCAATAATTTATATCCCAGTCATAATGCTCTCTGATTTAAAATATTTTGAATAATCTCATATCTTCAAAGAATATTTTTAAAATAAACAATTTTATTTATCCCTAGTGTTACCGTCATGAACATCCAGAGTGGAGGTAAATTCAACCTATGAGTCTTGTCAAGGACGTTCCAAGTGGAGGCTTTACCAATGGCCTGCCAGTAGTTTATGTGCTTATTTACTGTTTAAAATGTACCGATTTACTGTCAGTACAAAGATAAACAACCTTGAGACCTACTAGGGATGACTTACAATGTACTGAGTAAACATAAATTCATAGACGAATAATGGTCAGCATGACTTACATCATAATGTTTATCTCTTTGTCTATGAACTGGGTATAACTAGTTGATGTTGCTGGGACATAATGATGGTGTTGCTGATCAAGTTACTTCAAAATGTACCAATTTGACATTAATCCAAAAATTAATAAATACTGCAAGGCCCACTAAGGCTGAGATGGACTCCAGTTTTAACAATAAACTATTTCCAGGCCCACCATGACTAAGTCACCATCTCAACACTCCAAGTGGATACTAGTCTAACAATAAACAACTGCCAGACCTACCATTGCTGAGTCACCATATCAAACATACTGAATGCACACCAGTCCAAAGAAAGACAATTAGAAGGCTCTAAATGTAATGAATTAACATCAATCGAAAGATTAATTACTGCATAACTGAATCACGGTCATGAACTTATTGAGTTGTTTCCAAGCCAAAGAATTGTCAGTTATAAATAGGCATTCTAAAAATACTGATTAAAAAATATCTGTAAACTGTAAATTGAGTATCCGAACATAGTGATCAAATTGTTCACCACCTCTTTTTACTATAAATTCTTGTACATTCCTAGTGAATATTCGTAAAATGTGCTTATGAAAGTTTGAAATTAAGTCCTAATTAATTAAATAGATAGTTTGTATTGAATTACGGTAAAAAAATACAGTCCTAAATTGAAAAGAATTTGTATTGTTTGTAAAGGTAAATAAAATATTTTTTTTACTGACGGTCTTACTTATAACTTACAAAAAAAGAAGTTTCTTGCAATAAATTTATTTTATTTAGTGTAATTTGTTCAGCTTAACAGCTGATTTGTTAGAATCAGCTGATTGGTAAGTATCTATGACTGTGATACTTCTGTAAGTAAGTGTTAATGTTATTCCTTATCTATTGTTAAGTTATTGAACGCTAACCTTGTTTATGTCTGCTAGTGGCTACTTTCCGGAAAGGCGTGAGAGCTGTGCAGTTGGTGGGCAGAGCAAGTATGTCCATACACCACACCACATATCAAATAGCATTAACACTTTCAGTTGGTTCTACAACTACAATCAAATAACCATTTCAAATGATAATATAGTTGAATTTGGTTTTATTTAGTGACATTGAATTATATTTTTCACTACAAATTTAAACATAGAGATTTTATTTTTTATTTGATATTTTAAGTTTTTTGATTTACTCGTAGATTAGAGTTTGTTTAAGGTCATTAACGTTAATTAACTAATTTCTTAAATCGGCTTTACAGATTAACGACCCAAACTTGTTTGAATTATTTCAAGTTAATTAAATGCAATTTATGCTGAGGACATGTTTATGGCACTAGTGAATCAAGTTTAAACACTCATTTAAATATATAAATATTTTTCAAAGACAAGGTTTATTTTCACTTTTTGATTGACAACTACCGAATTGATATTTTTAACGACAATTAGTTTTTATTTGGTCTTGAGGATAGGTGAGTGAAAAAGTTTGTGCATTGTTTTTGCACTATTTACTTTTTAGTAGTTATAATTAATTTGAATGTTAATACATTTTGTAATATTTTATATATAAATTACTTCCTTAGTGTTATATTTGTTTCCAAATAGTCGGACAACTGTTGAACTTAGGAGTAGTTTAAACCCTTTATTTTAATTATTTCTATACACTAGAGTTATGATAAATATTCAGTTTTCAATATCTTTACTAGCAAAATATATCTTTTATGCTCAGAAAATTTTCATTTAAAATATAAAGCATGAAAAAACAACTGTTAATATTCATAGTGATCAAAATAATAATGCCTCGAGCAATGTCAATTAACTTGAGATTTTTCTAATCAGTTGTTATTTATTTATTTTGAGGTTATGTTTCATCATAGGTCTAAACAAATGCACAGTACTTCTGATTAGTTTAAACACGATGTTACTAGCTTCCAAGAATGCAATATTATAATAAATGAATAATTAATCACCATCAAGCACTCTAAATGTATCCTGTCGGATTACCGGTTTCGGTGGTTCATGTCACCTTCATCAGAACCTCAAAAGACATATTTCATTCCACTGTTGAGGAACACGTTGTTAAAACTACATTAAACATGCACAACACTCGAAAACATGTACAATATTATATATAATCATGACAATTTAAGACTCATTTAAAACATAAGTTACTTTGTGGAGAATATGTATACATGTGTTAGTTTTGTGTAGTTTGAACGATGTGTTCTTCAATTTGAGGTTGATGTGATGTTGGTGGCATGAACCACCGAAACCAGTAATCTGACAAGCTACATTTAGAGTCCTTGATAGTGAGAAATAAGGTAATTAATTACCCATTTATTCTGACTAGTGCCTTCCAGTTAAATGTTGCAACTCAAATTATACTATTTTAAAATAATTGTATTAACATTTCCACTAAATAAAACCAAAGTAAGATCTTCAAGTTTTCATGTACATATCTTTCACTTTTCTAATTAAACTTAACAACTATTATTTGTTTGTATTTGTAGATCAACTGAATATCAATGTCCTGATTTGAAGTTTGTAAACAATTATATTTTACTATTTTCTGAAACTAGATTAGGGGATCGGGTTTTGTTCTATATCTACTGAAATATTCTCTCAACCTTTATTCTAAACTAATTCTATACACCTGCTATTTTCAATTTTAACTTCTTTTGGGCCTAAGCTTTAATTCTTCATAAAATGACTTTAACATTTTTAAGGTGTTTTGCTTATTGAAAAAATAATATAGTTTATTTGTATATTTTGTTTTAAAATATTCAAAATAATAATTATTATGATTTATTCCTCTCAAATGTCCTAAATATTTATTTGTGTAATTGAACAATCGAAACATTTTTCTGGTATATATGGAAAACAGAAAAATAAAATCCACAAAGTATTGTTATTTATTTTATTACTTTCACCAGAGTAATTTAATGGTTTCATATAGAATAATCATTTTCAATAGCCAGCATAATAGTCAAAGTGATAGTAAAGTTTTAAAAATTAGACTTTTTTTCCAATCATACTCACATTTTTATGGTTAATAAAATAAAAAACAAGTAAAATTTGTTTACCCAACTGTGTTTTTTAAAATTTTATTATTGTTTAAAGGCAAAAAACCTTTTGGTCATCCTCACCTTATAAGAATTGAATAAAACCCTAAAATAAAGACTCCCAGCATTCAAATACTCTAATAACATCAGAGTCAAAAAAGAACAATACCTGATAGAAAAGATGAAAGAACTAATCTCCCTCATCAAAGAGGTGCATCAACATAGAAACAGAATAGTATTTTATCATAGATATATATGTTGATGATACTATCATTTTATTCAACGGAAATAACAGGCAGTTACAACTCTTAAACAATTTTATGAATAACATGTACCCTAACCGTCGATTCCCATTAGAAATAGAATCAATTGACAGTCTTAACTTCCTTGATTTAACTATCACTAGAAAGCTTAATGAACTATCCTTTAAATATACAGAAAACCAACAACCACTAACCAAACGATACATGCGACTTCCCATCACCCACAGGAACACAAACTGGCAACCTACAATAACTTTACACACACACTGACTCTTAACCGTTCCCATGCCGCAAGATGATTATAACAGAAAATTGCCTTAACCAACGGATATGATAGACAAATTGGTCAATAAACATAAAAAGAAACTACCAAAAATAACAACCGATCCTAAACAAAAGTTCATAGCATGCAAATTTGGAAACAAATTAAATTACACACTCAAAAGGATAATGGCAAAAAATAACGTCATAGTTGCATACAAAACTACCAACCAACTCACGACAATTGTAAGAACCAAAAATTTCACAAGTTAGACAAAAAGGAATTTATAAAATAACCTTCAACAAATGTCCTAGCCATTACATAGGCCAAACAGGATGCCCTTTCTTAAAAAGGTTTAACCCTTTTAGGACCAACCATTTTTCAGGGGGTGTGTAAAAAGTGTAATCTGAATTTCGGCAACAGGTTTTAAAAACTGCACACTATAAGAATAGACTTATTTGGCAAGTTTTTTTTAAAAAGTCACAAAATATTTATTTATAAATGGAATTAAAAATTTTTTTTTTTGAATTGAAGATAAATAAATGGACTTTTTAATAAATGAACATTTTAGCTGAAATAATATATATTTTTATTTTAAAACGCCAAAATTGGGAAAATTTTTTTAATTTCATATTTAAATTTTAAATTCAAAATTTCCTATTTTAAAAACAAACAAAAATTTTACTGTGGGAAACTTGATTTTTATCAATTTTAATATGTTCTATATTAATCCTGAAAATTTCATAAAGATAAGTACAGAAACAACAAAAATATAGAAAAAATTAAAACCTAACCTTTTTTCTAAATTTTACTCGTATTCTAGCATAAGCAATAACTGTAAATAATTGAAATGAAGTACTCACATAAAATCTTTTGAAGCACTGTAAAACTATCACTAAGCACAGTTTATAGTCATATATTTACACTAGAATGTTAAACCACTGATTTATTAATTAATTTTTTATCGGCATACATGTTTGTAATGACATTCGCCATGGCATCCTTCACCACACTTTCCACATGCTCTTCTGGACCTTTTCCTCTTCCCTTTTATAGAACAAACTTTACAGGTCTTCTCTTGCTTACCAGGTAGTTTTATAGTTCCAACTTCTCCACAATTATCACCATCTCCTTCAATTGGTCTAGTAGGTCTTCGACTATTTTCTCCAAGATTTTGTTGTTCGAACCAGTTCGCTGACACATCTTCAACAATTGACACAATAAACTGGTATCTGGACATATTTTTTAGGTTTTCACTTCCACGATTTTCTTTATATAAAACAAATGAATTTAAAACCATTCTAGCAAAAATATTGAATGCTACCTTTTTCCAGTATTTGATAGTTCTGCGCTCATCCAGATAGGTATATAACATCATGTCAAAATGATCTATTCCTCCCATATGTTTGTTATAATCAATTACAACAGATGGTTTTTCATTTACTATTTCTCTTCCATATCTTCTGCATCTTATTTCTTTATCTTGATTTGATGTCTTTGTTGATAATAGAAGAACCGGCTTTTTTGTGACTTTTTTTGTCGGTATGCCATAGCGACTAAATAATCTTTTTTGTAGTACAGTTTGCTGCCTACTGGAAGTTGTTGTTTTATTTCCTGTGGTAAACCTTTCCTGTTCTTCCTAATTGTTCCAGTGAAAAATGTTTTGCTGTTATATAAAAAATTGGCCAGAGGAAGACTAGAAAAAAAATTGTCTGTAAACAAATGGTAACCCTTATTTAGTAAATTACAAAACGATAATAATTTTTTTACTACACTAAATGCAAGGCCATTTTTCTTTATTTCAGTAGCATTTTCAACAGATCTTGACCCTTTGTAACAAAAGTTGCTCATGCAATATTTTGAGACCGAATCGCACAGCACCCACAATTTAATACCCCATCTATGATGGTGTTTATTAGGGAGATATTGCATCAATTGTGAGTGACTCTTTGTACCAATAAGACTTTCATCTATAGATATTTGCTGGTGTGGTGTATATAAATTTTTTGAAGTCATATTAGCATGGTCCAGTAAGGGTTGAAATTTTTGGCATGGGTCATATCCAGGTTCAGTGCTTTTTGGTAATTTGTTGTTATTTACTATGTGAAAAAACCCAAGAATTAGTTCAAACCGTGTACGAGATAACATTTTACGAAACCAGGGTGTGCTTTGTGAAGATGTAGTGGACCAGTAAGATTTTAGTGTTGGTTTGTTTATGAGGCCCATATTCAAAATAACAATGATAAAACTCAACATCTCGTTCACCGTGATTGGTTTCCAAAGTTTAAATTTACTTGAAGGGGAAATATTTTGTCCTTTTGATGTTATTGTATCTTCAGCATACCTGTTTGTTTCTTTTACAAATGATTTTAATAATGATTCAGTAAAAAAAAGTTTAAAATAATCAATAGGTTTAGAATCCGGTGTAGGGCAATTTTTTGGCCCAGGTGTTTCAGTGAATGAAAAACTTATATTATTTTCAAAAGTATCTTCAACTTTACTCCAGATATCACTATCATTATCTGCATCACTTGATTCATCGTCTATATCTGAATCATCACTCAAAACCTGCCTATCAATGTTGGAAACTGTAGGTGTATGTAGGCCTATCGGTGTTTCATGCCTAACCTCACTTTCACTGTCACTGTCGGTAATAGTTGACGATCCGAAATTACCCAGAAAAGACGATGTTTGAGGTCTGTTTGGATCATAGGTTGGGTCTTTATCTGAATCGTCAAAAATGTCTTCATCATTTTCGCTACATAAATCGCTATCCAATTCATCATCAATTAACCTATCAATTTCACTCGATCTAACAAAGTCACTGTCACCACTCATTTTTTAGACAAATAAAACACACTTAGAAATTAAAACTTAATGTTGGAAGTAAAATATAACACTAAAATAACCAAAACACAATATTAAAATTCGAATAACAGTACTTTGCAGTGTAAATACGCTGTTGTTAGATAAACCAAGAGACAAATCACTACGTACGGTTTTAGAATTCTTAGGCCTATACAGCTGATCGCACAGATAGGCGCAGAAAATAAACACAGTTTGTTTGTCTATTTTAAAATATTTATTCATATTATGAGTTAATAATGATTATTACATTTATTATAAATGACATTATTTAGTCTTCAAAAATAACAATTTTATTACTTTTACCTATTTCATTACGTTGAAATTAATTTTTTCGCAAATGACGAAATATCGTCAAATGGTCTTTTACGCATTGAAATAATTTGACGATATTTCGTCAGATGGTCTTTTGCGCATATTTTAAAATTGACGAAATATCGTCAGATGGTCCTAAAAGGGTTAAAGAACATCTACCTTCCAGATGTTTAAATTCCACAAATTCGAGTTACGCAAAACATCTCATCAGTAATGACAGACATACACGGATTTCAACACAAATATGAATATTTTGCACATATGTAAGAAAGGGCACATAATGAATGCTTTGGAAGAATATGAAATATACAAAGCTTGAAAAAGAAAAGCACTACATTTGCTAAATGACCAGTTGTCTTTCCAGTCTAACATAATATTTGATACCATTATCAATTCAGAAAGGAGCTAGCTCATACGCCAAAACAAGATAATGACAGGGACGCCAGTAGCAGTTTCAGTAACGATCGACCAACCTAACGTGCATGTTGCTCGCCAACAATGTTTGAACTTTTTAACGACCTCCACACGGAGTTAAGATTTGTGTTTTATTAAGTGTTTTTTGTGTGTTGTTTAAGTGTTGCCTGAAGATGAGGTAATGCCCTAAACCGGGGTCGTAAGGAAAGTTATTCCAACAATAGAACAAGGATTAGTCTGACATTCCAAATAATATTGTTTGTTCGGACATTTGCCATCATTTGTGTAAAAGAAAGAATGATGGCAAATGTCCGGACAAACTATAATATTAATACAAATATCCCATCATTAACCTTTTCGGAACTAACATACTCTAAACCCTACTTCATGCTTAGACTAGGTTATTTTATTTAGCTGTATTTATGTCACTTACCTTCATGCAGTCATTCTTTTCTATTATTTATCAATTTTCAAACTTTAGGAATAAATGTTGTTTTTAATATTTGAAAGTTTAAATTTTTTTGGGATTTCAGATTATATTTCTTGTTGTTGATTATTGGAAGTAGATGCAGTTTCTTCACTAACAACAGAATCACTAAAACTAACCTCATTTCCACACTATAGGTATCATCATCAAAACTATAACTAGAACAATCACTATCAAATTCATCACCTGACTCTTCGTTTAGCAAAATTTCACTGAAATACAATTTCCGCGATTTATCCACATATTTAGAAGAAATAAATCCTAACCTCGACTGCAAAGAATCGGCCATGTTTACTAACACTCTTCAACAAAACCTAGTAAACATGATTTTATTCTCTCTATTTTCTACTGTTAGCCGCCTCCTATCGATAGTGCAAATAGTTCATTTTAAAGCTAATAGATTGCAGTACATGTCAGTAAAAGAATTATATTAGTCGCGTTAAAGCGATGATAGTACTCAAACGTTAAAGATCTAAAACGTGTATACGCGACCGTAGTCTGTGTGGACAGTTTACTCCAGTCGCGTCAACGCGTCGACAGTCCCGAAAAGGTTAAGTAATAATTTTAAAAATAGAATACCAAATAAGGTAAAAATAACTAGTTAATAAGATGAAAGAGAAAGATCTAATGCAAGACTACTTGAAGACAGGTATATCCAGCTTGGTCCCTCAGGATAGGGACCTGAGGGACTGTCCTTTTCACTTTTCTCTGTATATCAGCACAATATTCTCTTTAGATTTATATTCTCACTGAGAAGCTCTAGCCATTGCTGTTGATCATTTAGCACCACCCAGGGAACACTTACAACTTAAGGTTTGCTGTGGACGCAATCGACTTTGTCCCCCAAAGTTGCTGACCACTTGAAGAGGATTAACATTGTCAATTCTGACAAATGCACTCTGTGCGGAAGTGTTGAAATTATGAACAATGACTACCTTCTGGTCTGCAGTGGGCTGGACGAGCAAAGACAGAATTGGATGGACCTGCCTGGGCTATATTGGGAAGCAAGACTGAAGATGGCGTGAGCCAAATCAGGCCATTAGAAAACAACAACATATTCTCACTGAATACACATGGCCAGAGAAAGGTCTTGAGCATTTTACTTGAGTACTTGAGAGGATTCAAGAAACATCTGAACACTGTGAGTTTAAGCCATCTTTAAATTATCTAACCCATAGTAGTTTGGAAAGCAGACTGTGCTGCCAGTACACAGAGACTACGGAACACATATTTTTGAAGTCCAAGAAAATAAGAATCTCAGTCTTTGGCAAGTACAGTACTCTGAAAGATAAAGATAATCTAACAAAGCAATAGATTAATTGTTTGACGAAGGATATAGATACAAGCTGATTCTATATATGGAAACAGGAGAAAACATCTTTTGGGAAAAGTGTCTAAATAGAAAATTTACTTCCTTCATAATTATAATAAAAAGCCGTATATTGGCCTCAAAATAAAACAAACTTAAAACTTGTGTAAAATATTCAACTTTTTTAAATCAAAATTTAAAAAGAGTTTATTTTCTGTATCTTTTGATTAATTTAACTTATACTAAATTATACAAAATTAACAATTTTAATTCTTTATTTATTGGTACCAACCCCAGCTCTTTAGGATGAAAAATTAAAAGGTTATGTCAAAAATTGTAATTTCAAACCATTACATTAATAGATAATTTAGTGTTCACATATTACAAGAGCTGTACCTTTTGATTAATTTAACTTATAACATACTAAATTATACAAAATTTACAATTTTAATTCTTTATTTAATGGTACCATCCCCAACTCTTTAGGATGAAAAATTGAAAGGTTATGTCCAAAATTGTAATTTCAAACCTTTACATTAAAAGATAATTTAGTGTTCACATATTACAAGAGCTATATATCTTTGAGAACTTTCAAGTTTTTAATACTCATACAAGCAAAGTGAGTAAAGTTAATTAAATATACACACCTTAGCTGCCAGAACCAAGCTGCTATCATTATATGAGTAATAACTATAACCTATTGTTTTATAAAGTATATTACATCCTGGAAAAGGAGATATAACATCCAAATAAGTCAAGCATTGCCAACATTTTAAATTGTAAAACAACACCCAAGCTTAGAACGTTTTATTCTTTAAGCTTTCTAAATTCAGAAAGTGTAGAAATAATTCAGTATTATAATTATACTCATATTACCTCACTTAAATATTTATTTATTTATTTACATAATACATATTATTTTTTTATCCTTGTGTTTCAGCACTTAGTGCCTTGGGTCTCATCAAATATTTTCCTTCAAGTCTCTCTATCCCTCATCAGTGTCCTTCAGCCATTCATACCCATCACCACCGGTTCTTAATGACACCATCCAATCCCCCTTTTCCCTAAAAGTCTTTTCTTCTTCCATGCAACTTTTCCTTCCAAATAACCATAGTTCCATTCATTATTTCAATTTCTCTAAGCTCCAATCGTCTCTATCTTTAAAGGCACAATATTCTTCCCAAAGTCTTTCTCTCCAATCTACACACTAAACACCAGGTGGATAAAAAGTAAAAGGTGTCGATTGGGAGGATGATTTTTTAGCGACATGATACAATCCTCATTAAATGGACATTTCACAGGAAAAGATCATAATAATTTTTCAGATAAAATTTAAAACTCAAAATTTTTGTAGGTCCTTTAAATTAAATAAAAACACAAACTATTACATAACATATGTGTTAAGTAACAGAAAGTAAGTGTTGTACTGTGAATGTTATAAAGTAACCAAAGTAAAACCAGAGAGTGTGCGTGTATGTATGATAGAGCATGCGTTCTCGTTAATGGAAATGTTTTTTATTGTCCTCTTTTAAATGTTAGACTTTTTTGTGTGTGTTCAAATCAATGTCTGTTTTGTTTCGTTAGAATTTATCTAGAAGTTCATAGTAGCGGTAACTAGACATCGTTATAAACCCAAGGTATATGGCGACGTTTGTATCAATTAAAAAAAATAATAAGTTCAGATTTGTAGTAATTTATTTGTGAATTAAAACACTAATCTTTCTTCAATAATTACTAGTTTCAGTTAAATTTTTTCAAGGTTATGTAATTTTATTTTCAATTTATATTTAGCATAAGATGTTTAGTTTATATGTGAAAGTTGAATTAAATGTCACATTTAATTCTTATCCTTATTAAACACACTAAATGGAACACTTTAGACTTATACAAATTCTAAAACATAAAAGAAAATAAATCAGGTGCAACATAAAAAAATAGCTTAACTCCGCAAAATCATTCAGGACATTAAATCAAAGGAAAAAGTTTATATGAAAATATCCAAAATGCTTCGTTTTTAATCTGTTTATATATTTTTAAATTAAAATATGTTAAAAATAAACATTTAAATATTGTACTGATAATCAGCCGATTAGTTTGCAAGTTGTTAGTTTAAAAAAGAAGAGAATTAAACAATCTCCTCTAAAAAGTAAATTTTACAACCAAAACTGACAAAAAACTAAAAGTGATAAAAATGTCTTTTAAAATTTCGAATGTTGAGGTCAAAAGATACCATTCAGTTTTTGTTACAATATTATCACTAAATAATGTGTATAACAATTGAATAAATAAATTTGTATAAAAATGTACTAGAAAGGACTATGTAAACCTAGATTACATTTTGTTTTGTTTTAATGTCGAAGTTATTCTGTTAAATATTGTTATGCCTTACATTTTGCCTCTCCTGTGTCTTGATAGTTCTAGCAATTTAAACTTAATGTTTTGGATAGACGTTGTGTATAATTTCTTAGTTTTGTGTTTTAATTTGTTAATTTAGTGTTTTAAATAGAAAACATTAATTTCACATTTACAAACAGACAACTCAAAGCTGGATATATAAAACTGGAAAATAATTAAAACCCCAAAAATACTTTTCTAAAACTAGTAATTATTGGAGAGAGAGAGAGAGAGAGATGAGTAACTCAGGCTCACAAATACACGACTACTTATGACAAATATAACGGGCGAACCAAACATGTTTAATAAAGTAAGGTTAATAATTTAATTTTCATTAATTTTATTATTTTTGTTTCTGTGTGACTAGGCGAGGATTTCACATACTCAAGTAAGTTAGGTTAGGTTGAACAGAAAATAAGCAGAACCTAACCATTCCTGTTTCTTCTTCGTTCAGAACCACCCTCACTCATACTGTCTCTACCGCACTCACTCTATCTTCTTTCTCTGTCTTTATTTCTATATCTAGCTTTTTGGGCTTATCACACTCTATGCTTCTTATCTTTAAACAATCACTCCTTTGAATTTTTCCAAAATGCCTTTACACTTTGCCTTGGGATGTACGACAGACGCTTTCATTTGCCTTGCCGCATGCAGCATTTTTTCATTGTCGTAGGTCTAGATTTTGTGTTATTAGTTGGATAATTATAATCGATCAAGAAAAGTCTTGACATTGTAGTATAAATTTAATGTAGATTTTAGTCAAGTAAATTGAACTAAATAATTTAAAATATTTTGTTTTAATTCATGTTAGGAAAATAGCCACTTTTATATATATATATATAAAGAAAGTAGGGAGGGAAAGACTTTTTTGTAAAATTCTATCAGTTATGGAAAACAGGTTAAAAAAATAAGTAATATATTAATTTTTTTAAATGTATAAATGTTTAAAAAAATACTAATCTAATAATTATTTATTTTTTACCACTTTCTGTTATAAATTAGGCATATCGTCAAACTTTGAAGTGTTTATTTGTTATATAAATATATATATGTGTGTGTGTGATATGCATTTTGATGTGTTTTCAATGGTACAAAATGGATGAGGGGTAAATTCATTTCAGATTTTTGTTTCTTACCAAAACTGTAATTGTTTTGCTTTAAAAAGGAACAAAATACAGTGATTCTTACCATATTAATTTTATTTATTAATATTTTGATTTCTATTTTGAACTTTATTTAGATGTAACAATCTAATTCCTACAGGCATTTTTTAATTTGTTTTGTAATACATGGAATGCCAAGTCAAGGAAATATTTCAGATTCAAGTAATTTTCTTATATATTTGAGCTATATTACTTTACTAAGAAATGTATTTTTGTCTTCTTTGTCAAATTATTTTTACTTTCTTATATTTACATATTTCAGAGAAAGTTTTGTGGTACCTAATAATAGGATGTTGAGTTTTTTTTTAGAATTATCCATTTTGAGGCCCTCTAAATAAAAAAAAATAATAAATAAATGTTTGTTTATTGTCTTTTCAACAAATGGACCCATTTTTGTCAAATTTGTGGGGTATATTTTGACTATGTATTGTTATTTCTTTTTCTTAAATAACTCATAATTTGGGGTGTCTAGATCAAATCAAAATTATAATTTTCTCAAAATCAGCTTTAATAATTTTCATCACATTTTGTTTAACTCTTAAAATGGCAATGTTAATTTTCTTGACAATTCTTCGTTTGTTTAAAAATTAATAAAATATATTAATATATAACAAAACCTAACTTATAAGACATCATTTTTCTCAGAAAGATGCATAGAATTTATCTATGTAATAAAAAAAAAAAATTTGAAACGGTTTTGGAGTAAGTATGTTACATGTCAAAAAATTATGTTATCATTTTTCAGAAATACCTGTATCACCCAAAATCAAAAGCTTACAACCTTTTTCTAAGATGTACAAAATTTTAGTGATATATTTGTGAATACATTTCGGAAAAAATATATCAAAATTTGTTACATTTTGAATATTTAAAAAATTGTTTTACAAGAAAAGAGGAATGGTCCAGCTTATTTTCAATAAATCACCAAAATTTGTAATATTTATGGAAAACCAACTTCTAAATATAATTATGTTCAGAAATGTTCATAGAATTTAGTAGTGTAATTTAAAAAAATTTTGAATAATATTTTTGGAGTCAGTATTGCATAGAACAAAAAAAACACGAAAATCCAAGGCCAAATTTCACTTCAAAGTCCAATCGAGCGTAGAAAATCTATTTTTACATTTTTTACGAGTATTACAAACGTTTTCTAGTATAAATATGAATAACAATTGGTAAAAAAAAAATCAAATTCTAAAATGTTCAAAATAATAATTGCACTTACCCGTCCAAAGAAATAAAACCATGTATACGCATCCAAAACTTGTATGTAATGCTTTGTAGGCCTAAATCAACTATCACTAGATTTCACTATAACAATAAGACACAATAGATTCTACAAAGAATAACACACATATAAACTAATATAATACACTTTTATAATCATTGAATACACTCGATTTATCACAAGAAATATGAAGAAAGCGACAACACGCACGCCATTTTGCTTCCATTTGCAACCGTCACTACGAAACCTCGTTGTCTTTGTTCCATATGACCGACTAAAACTTGATGGTTTATATCATTGGAAAGGTCTGTATTTTGTCTATACAAAGAGATAAGAACCTGTCAGATAGGGCAAATCTAAAGTTATTTATAGACTAAACAAGAGAGGAAGTAGGTTACAGCTCTTAGCCGTCGAGTGATGGTATCTGCCGGGAAAAACAGTAAACTTCCAAGAATTATTGTATTTTGTCTAAATGTAGCAAGATAATCAAATTTCATAACTCTAAAAGCTTGAAATATGAGCTTTTCAATGGTGTATAATTCATGTTTCTAAGAATTCATTTACTAGGGTAAAGTGGACTTGAAGAAAACAACCTTTTTTTTCCTCTAAAACTGTTTTTTTGTGTTGAACAAAATCTAGAATGAAAACTATTTGTCTTACTGACATGTGGCGAATTCTGTTGGATAGGTAAAGATTTGTACTAAGAACAGTATAATTGTCAAGGAAATTGGTTGGTAACGCCCAGTAATACAATTGACTAAAGAACGCCTCCATTTTGTAATCTTTGTAAGGTTTGCCAAGTCGCCATTTTTGTGTCTAAAACACGCAAAACTTCACCAATTAATTAAATATTTGTATAGCGTTTTATGAACTTTTGATTACATGTATATGCATCTACGAAACGTCAGCTTTACAATGGTATAACATTTATTTCGATAGGATGGTTTTAAGTAACTCTAATGACGAGTTGCAATATGTGAGTTTTTTACAGTTGTCCATCTTTCGTCAGTGGTCAAATGACAGTTTCTTACCCAAATGCCAAATCTAAGGTTAAACCCAAACAAAGAGTCTCAATCATCATCGGTCTCTAACTCGCTAAATAATCAGTAACAACTTAAAAAATTATCCATACCCGCTGTCGCAAGAAGTTGATATCTCTGGGTTAAAATAATTTTGATCAAAGTCTGAAGATGTAGGATCATAAAACCAATGTGCAAGATGGACATAATAGAAGGTCTAGTAAATAATTCACTACTAATATTATTCACAAAAGTATAGTTCTCTAGTAAATTATAAAAATCAAATCGAAGTCTGACCGTAATAATAAATACATGATACATTTGGTTTGAAGATTTCAATTACAATAATCAACGGCTATTTTCCTAATTTGTTTAAGCTTCATTTCTTGCATAACAAACGTATAATCTAAATTGAAGTAGATAACCGATGTATAGTGCCAGTGAAAAACTGACAAATACAGACATTTGTGTAATACCACTTTGTATCAAAATTTAAAGATAAAGTGATATAGTAGGTGGGAATTTGTTATAACTACCATTTGTGAAACACACAAATTTTCAATTGTCAATATTTCCTATTATTTAAAAATAGGAAGAAAAATACTACTTTAAGCTGTAGGTTGATAATGGCCACTCAACATAACAATTTCCTGATTTCTATGAAATATACATTGGAGTATTCTTTAAATTTTGTTTACATAAATAAGTCTAAAATTAATCAAACATAAGGTTGCTGGAATGGAAGTAGGTGTTTACAAGTGATTTTCTGGGCACTTTACCAATTTTTTATTCTAATGCACTGTTAATAATTAGATGAGTATATTTACACTAATATAAAATCATCAAGTCTTATTTCAACCATGCACACATAAATTACCATGCACAAGCAAGTGGTTTCAAATAATCGCACATCATAATCACTCACTTCTATTAGTGTTTTTTTTTTTAAATAATTGTATTATCTTACTTTCTATATTTATGTATGTTTTTTTTTTTTAATCTCAAAATTTGCAATAAGAATCACTCGGGGCAGACATTCTTGCTTGAGGTATGAAAAAGACATCCTTGGTTCGACCTTTGTGGGGGCTGAAAAAATATATGATGTTGACCCAGCATTGTGAGATAAAATGGGGAGCTTAGGATTGTAGTGAATTGTAATTGTGAAAACTAAAATTATGGCGATGGGATCTCGTTGAGCTTACCACACATTACCCACTAAAGAGTTATCTAGCAGGCCTAGATCGATCACAGAATTATTATTATTAGATATTTCAACAATTGTTGTTAAAAGATATTTCGTTCTTTATAAAATCAAAAATATTGAAACATTTCCCTCAATCACAGTTGCGAATTCTTTGCTTATTTATAGGGTGTCTGACAAGTCGTATTACAGTTGCAAATAACAAAATTGTTGCAATGGAAAGTAATAGAAACATAAATGATGGATTAACTTTCAACACATCTACACCAAAACAAATTGCCATCTTCTTAAAAATGACAGATGTTTCAACATTTTAATTTTTATATGGTGTCTCACAGAGCAGTATCCAGGTGTCACAGAACCATAAGTCCTTCTTGCTCAGTGACAAATAATTTATTGGTTTAACTGGAGCATTCATGAAATAGTAGAGAATTCAATCTCTTTGATTTTCTTGGTTTATGTATGGTCAATAGACAGCCTCACTTTAGTTATCGCCTCGTATTGAACTCTTCTGATGATCCTCCAACATTCACATTGACTTCCTCGAATCAGTACAAAGATCCATGCTTTAGAATCCTCCTTAAAAGCTTAGGAAATAAGTAACTACAATCTGTGCTTTAGAAATGCATTTTCTTCTTTTATAACCCAGTGACCTAAGTTTTATTTCAATAACATATTAGATGACTTACAAATACATAGATTACAATACAACTTATACAGAATAAACTAAATCCTAGTAGCCTCTTTCATAAGTTAACCTATAACCCTTTATAGTCCTATGTTTGTTGGGGGTTGTAATATTCAGAGACCAGGAGGCCAAGTTAGTGTAGGATCTTGTAATCCTTAGACAATCATCAGATGTTTGTATCCTTTTCCCTTTCTTTTCTAACATTTAGTTGTTAATCAACTAACCATATGTCTGTAGGGGTATTTTATAATATAAATTTGTTTTGTTTGCGTCTAAGTATAAAAATTATTACCTTTTTAATAAACTCATTAACTTATGATGACCATTTTTCTCTTTCTTTTTGCTGAACTATAAAAATGTACTTTTCAGCTCAAAGCCATCTTGACATCATCCTTAGCTGAAAAGAGCATAGTCATCTCTTCTTCACAAGCAATTCTTCTGGTAATTAGATAGGACAACGTAGAGGCCACAATCTGATCACTAAATTGAATATATTACACCCAAAAATCTTAGTTGGACCCTCTTAGGGTTTTAGTAAATTGCTCATGTACAAGACACATTGAGTTAAGACCTCATCAGTACAGTTTAGGATACAGAACTCTTAAATTGAATGTCGTACGTGGGAAGATTTATTGGGGTAATTTTAGTTACTAAATTGTTTGGTCTAGAAGCCGGGTTGAGATCTTGCCTTGTGTATAAGATGTTTTGGGTTTGATCTCCACAGGGGATTAAAGAAGTCTTGGTATTCTTACCACATCATAAGTAGGAAGTTATGATTAGTAATGAATTTTGCGCATGATCACTAGAATTACAGCAACAAAAACTTGATGCTCTGACCACACATCACTGATAAAATGCCATCATGCAGGTCTTGACACATAACGGACAGTTGAGCTGAGGATTTTTTTTGTGAGTTAAATTATTGAAACAGTTAAGCTATACCGAACTAGTAATGGTTGGTAATTTACTCATCTTTGGAGAGCAGCCTCAGTCACATATCTCTACATTTTAATTTTTTATTGGTATTCAAAATGTGATAATTATGTTTCAACATAAATACTATATCTTTATTTCAACATATAAAGATGTTATATATTTTATTTTAATGTATTTTGTTCCTTAATTTTTTTCAGCAGTAATAACCAAATAGTTTTGGTAAGAATCATCTTATTGCATGCTTAGAAACGTAGATAGTGATGTAGATTTTAGTATTGATTTGTAGCAGATTAAATTGAACTTGTATTAGACATTAATTGCTGTAATTAAAAGTAGAATTGTTATATTAATATTTGAAGGGCTGATTATATTTTGTGTTCTGTAGTTTTATTGTTTGTTTAAAATGTACACAGTAAATTATATTTTGGTTTAAAAATTAACACTAAAAATAATGTCTAAACATCAATTTTATCTACTACCGAATCATTTTTAAAGTACAGAAACATTTTATAATATATTCTATTGTATTTTTCTTTAATGATTTTATGACAGTATTTAAATAAAATTTAATTAATTTGTTGACTTCTATTATTATATAAAAAATATTGTTTTTAATACCCAGTAATTATAAATCAAACAAAAAAAATATATTGTTTATAATTGTTTAAACATTCATAAATGTTTTTGTTGACTTTGGTTAAAGGAAAGCATGTTTGTGTAACTGAAATTTGAACATATAATGAATTAAAGTAGTAATTATTGTCTTATTGAAAGAATATATTGAAAGAACATTAAATAATTCAATAAGAAATTTTCCCAATTAATTTAGATATTTGGGCTCTTTAATTAAAAAGGTAAAAAATTTAATTTGACATCTTGTTCTTATCAAAAGAGTTACAACACATTCTGGACTCTTTAAAACTACCAAAACATGAAATTTTTGTTATAGCTGATATATTCGGCTCAATCAACAGTTAAAAAAGAAACTAAAATGCATTATAGCTTCTGTGCAATTACTACAAAACGAAATATGATGGTAGTAAATTTATAAATGCTATGATATTGTAAATTTCAAACGTAGCTGTAATATTGTGACCTGTGAACAAGTTAGATTAAATAATGTTTTGTCTTCTAGTGGTCTATATTAAACAATTGGTTTTATTTTTCAAGATGCAGTCCACTTGAATATAAACTTACTTCACCTGATCTAATATGTTTTGAGTTATAATTGTAGGTAAAATATTTACGGTACCAAGCATTTATAAAACAACTATTCCCTTTATATAATTGTATAGAATGTGTAGCCTCCCCCCTCCCCCTCTGCTAAATAAGCATTATCGGTTATCAGTCATGGCACAAATTTCATGTTGATGATATTTTTATAAAGCTTAAAATTTAATCAGCTGTTATGGAATTTCTGTAATATCAAATTTCACTTTTTGGAATATGACAGTCTAAAATGAGTTTTTTTACTAAGTGAGCATTTTTTAAGTCTGTAAAAAAAATAATAATTCACTTTGTTTGTTTCGTTACAGCTTGTGACTTCAGCTATAGCTTTGAAGTCTTTAGTTATTTAAATTATTAAATAAACAATTACCGAAAAAAGTGTACTATAACACCACTATTTAAATGTTGTTATTTTGGTTACACAACTGTGATAATTTATATTTCTCTAAATTAATTTTTTTCCATTTTGTTTTTCATGTATTTAAGTTGAATGTTAACATTAACGCATGACGTATGGAGTTGTGTTTCTTATTTCAGATGATCATCACCCTCCTCCAACGTTCACTCCTCCAGAGTTACCCAAGAAAGTTCACCTCCGAGGTATTAACTACCCTCCATTCATTTTGCTTATACCTTGCTTAGGCAACATCACAGCAAATTACATTTATAATCAGTTATTGAATTAACTAATACTTTCACACATTCAGTACTTGTATCCATACCTTACTCTTTTTTATGTAGTTTTTTACTATAATTATAGGTTGTCTTCAGTCCGTATTTGTGCATATAGCTACAGTGCTTTTTCGCTGATCACTGTCAGTTTCGTCAGGATAGTATCAGCACTAAAACATATAAACACAACACTTCACAATATCCGAGTGTAACTCTTTGTTAGATAATAAATTTTTATTTCGAAAGTTTGTGGCCACATATAAGTGCATTCCTACTCTGCTGCAGGTAGGAAAATTCTATATAAAATATATGTGCGACTGAAGACAACCTATATAAGGTAATTATAGTATTATATTTAGCAGTTCCAAGGTAATACAATAAAAAATTTTAATAATTTTTTAGCTTATTGAAACTATAATAACCGAGAATGTAGTTTAAACACCTTATATTTCAGTCATAAGTTTCTATCGTCACTTGGGAGTTTTTATAACTATATTCTAAATGAGGACATGATATGTTTTTAGACCGATACACTCAATGCATTTTACATCTTTAGTACTTAAAGATATCGCTATATTAAATTCAAATTTAATTGATCTATCAAAAAGTATTTTAGAGTCTTCAATCAGTGCACATTTCATGGTTCCAGATCTAGATCTTTCCATTAAGATTGTAGAATGGTTGTCTACATAAGTATAGAAGAAACTGTGAAATAATTTTAATGTTAGTTCTCAATTTATAATATAAATTTAAATCATAATATGTCATCTGACTAGTTAAGTTCGATAATATTTGATTGTGTATTTCATATTACGTTGGAAACAGACAAACTTTTTTTTCTTATTGTTAAATATCTAGATAAATACCTTATATTAGTAGTCAGAGCAATTCTTGTTATTGTATATCACTACAGCTGTTTCGCCGATCACAGTCGGCTTCGTCAGGTGCAGGACACTTAAATAAAACACATAAACACGACACTGAACATATACGACACTAAAAACATTGTTTTAAAATATTCGGAGGCTAGCTCTTCTTTAAATTTTACACTAAAAATGTCCGTGTGTGGCCACATCATTATTCGTTCGTTTCCGGACGGATACTGAAAATAAGACTGATGATAGTTAACTGCCGTGGAAGTCCATTTGTTTATTCAGAGATAAGATTATATCGTAGATCGGGTTGGCTGCGAAGTTCAATTTCTCATTGAGAAGTATGTTGGGATGTTTCTTTTGGGTGATGTATATATTATATTCTTCCAATACATCACCCAAAAGAAACATCCCAACATACTTCTCAATGAGAAATTGAACTTCGCAGCCAACCCGATCTACGATATAATCTTATCTCTGAATAAACAAATGGACTTCCACGGCAGTTAACTATCATCAGTCTTATTTTCAGTATCCGTCCGGAAACGAACGAATAATGATGTGGCCACACACGGACATTTTTAGTGTAAAATTTAACGAAGAGCTAGCCTCCGAATATTTTAAAACAATGTTTTTAGTGTCGTATATGTTCAGTGTCGTGTTTATGTGTTTTATTTAAGTGTCCTGCACCTGACGAAGCCGACTGTGATCGGCGAAACAGCTGTAGTGATATACAATAACAAGAATTGCTCTGACTACTAATATAAGGTATTTATCTAGATATACACATTCAGCAATTCAAAAGCGAAAAATATAAAATCAATTTGGTTTTATAAGAATATATTATTGTTAAAGGTGAAAACCTTTCGGTCATCATAGATTTATAAAAATAAAGGAAGAAAAAAACATAAAATAAAGACCCCTAACACTCAAATACTCTAATAGCATTAGGGTCAGAAAAGAACAATAGCGTTTTGATAGGCAAGATAAAATAGAGGGATTTAATACAAGACTATATGAAAAAAGAAATAGATCCAGCTAGAGTCTCTCAGGATTACCACATCTGTACTCACTGTAGGTGGGCCTCTGAGGGTAAAAAGCAGCATGCTCATAGCGGGCAATAGACCCGTACTTACAAAATTTTAGCGTTCTTGTTATTCATGTGGGTTTTTTTCTTTTCAAGAAAAGGAAACCTCATCGAATCCAAAAATCTTAATCCTTATGAACACGCATGAATATTTGTTAGACACCCACATGTATAGGGTGTTCCACCCCACATTTTATAATGTAGTTTTCTTTCAAATGTATTAGTAAAAGAGGTTTTCTGTTTTTGTTGTTATTACCAATTAGTCTTTCCCATAATAGTTAAACATATTTTAGTTATATAGAAAAACTGTATAGTGGTTTGAATAATTTTTGATTAGGGAGTTACATTTTTCTTCTGTATTTTAAAGTATTGTTAAAAAAAAACTAAAATTGTTAACTGTACCAAAAACATAATAGATTGTTACTTTCATGTGGTTACAAGACAGAGCAATGAAACAACTGAAGTTATTTTAGTCATAGGCAAATTTATTAGTAAATCACCATCGAGTCAATTTAGCCAGCTGTTTATAATTTCATAAAAACTTTTTTCCCAAACCAACAAAATATTTAAAGTTCTTTCTTGAATTTTTGATAAAATCTTGTAATATTTTAATGAATATGTTTTTGTGCTATTTGTAATTTTTTTTAAATTGGGCACCATTTTATAATATTTATTACAAAAATAAAATATAAAATAATATTTAAAAAAAATATTCTTGAAAAGAGCATAGAAAATTTCTAATTGGGTCGTAACTTCTTTAAACAGTGTACTCTGGAGAATTTCAAATAAAAATACAGAATCCCTTTTCTGAAATGTACATTTAATTATTTTAAAAACAATATTATAGATTGAATACATGTTAAAATATTTTCTAAAAAAACATAAATCATTACATTTTTTTATACAACATCATAGTCACACATACTCAAATTAAAATTAACTTTATGGTTGCAACCTAATTCAAAAATAAAAATCTTTCATACATAAATCTGCAATATACTCAAAATTTACAATATTATATGAGCAAATTTCTTTTATTAATCACTTATTTTTTAAAAAAATCAAATCTATATAATCAACTCATGAATGTTTTTTATTAAAGTTTATTATCATTATTTTTTTTTGAAACTACGTGATATCTCTGCTATCATTCTACCCAAAATTTATTATTAAACTGAAAGTTCCAGCTATTTTTATGTTTAGGTCTTTATGAAAAATAATTTGAGCATGTCATACCAAGCATGCTAACACTGAAACTAAAGTCTGCAAAATACTTAAAATTTGCACTCAACTCAAACTATTTCTTTGTTCAACTCACATGTCGTCTTTTGAATTCATATCTCATCTACTAAAAAATAACTTATGAAAATGTCCCATCTCTCTAAAAATTTATTTATTTAATTTTACGTCTCATCTCTGAGAAAATCACTTATCGTCTGATTTCTCATTTATTCAAAAATAACTTATTGAAATTACATCTTATTTCCTCAAAAGTAACTTGTTCAATTTTACATCCGATCATTAAGATAACAACTTTTTGTCTTTTACGTCTCATCTCTGAGAAAATATTTTATTCTCTGAACTGTTCAGCTTTGTTCTCTGTCCCCTCCTTTACACACAACACACTGATGTCACATTTCTCAAAGTTTTATGCACATCTACACTGTTGACATATTTCTCTTATATCTTATTATTATATACGTTTTTAATTAAACATATTTTTAACAAATCTCTGACCATTTAGCACTAATTACCTTCTTTATTTATTTGAATTTTTATTTAACTCTATCCATTATTATTATTATTCTATTCTATAACAGAATACATTCCTTATTTACTGCCTTGAGTTAAACTATTTCTCTAGATAGACCAAAAATGTACCCTATTACAATCTAAACTAAACTAGAGTATTATTTAAACGGATACTCTTAGAAGGAAAAAACAAATTAATCAAATTTACAACATGTTACTTAACTACTGACAAAGGTATTTGTGAGTTAATTTCTACATTTATTCTGAGCAGCATTATTCGTTATAGATGAAGATGTCCTCTTTGCACAGAAGCTTGTTACAGGTAAAGCACAATGATTGAGTTTTCCGGTCCTCTCTTCTTGGGCAGAATTCACATCGACTGGAAACTCTTTTTTCCCTTTGTCTTGGCTCTTCTGGATCTCCGCTGAGACGCTTGCCACCAGCCTTGACGTGAAGTGGTACCGTTTGAAGAGAAGCACGACTTGCAATATAGGCTTTAATCAATTGCTTGCCCAATTGTTTTAGAAATATTCTTCTTAGAACTTGTTGATCAAGGCCTACATTGTTTTTATATATGTAACACATGAATTTATTCCGGCAACATAAATATAGCAATCCAAAAAAATAGTCAATGGCCAGCTGTACTTGTCCTACATACAGAATATGTCCCACACAATTTATCAATCACATCAATGCCACATTTGTTGTTATTGTAGTCGGTTATGATTACAGGTCTGCTCTGAACCGGTTTCCTTGTCTATTTCGTTACCATGATGCATTGTTGAACCCATTAGTACAACCTTTCCTGGCTTAGGTGTATAGGAAACAATTGTCATGTCATTTGTAAATGCAAATAAACTTGTGTGTCTTTTTCTCTCTTTAGTGTTGGTCAGTTTTAAACCCAATTCTCATTTATTTTGATGTAAAGTTCCAATGCAAGTTAATGCTAATTATTTTTTAAATCCTCCATCATAGGAATGCTTATGAACCAGTTATTTAGAAATATGTTTCTTCCAATACCTGTCACAGGAGTAATTAGTCTTTTGACAACATCCAATGTGGAATTAGATACTTGATATGGTCCATTAGAGTGCTGGACGGCATACACCTCCATGTTGCAGGTGTAGAACCAACGAGCATCTGCTAATCCAAATAACTTGATTCCGTATTTAGCGGGTTTACTTTTGATGTATTGCTTGAAGAGGCATTTTCCACGGAAAGGTTACATTTTTTCGTCCACAGTAATGTATTCTAAAGGCATAAACCCATTTCTGAAATTACTAATTATCATTTGAAATATATCTCTTATTGGGGTTAACTTATCAACAGATTTCCTACCTTCTCTCGTATTTATATTATCCAATCTAAGGCACCTTAATTTAAAGTGAAATCGATTTATTCCCATTACTATAGGGAAAAATTCTATGCCTTCTCCACCAGTGCTCCATAAGTCTTTACAGTTTAAATGATTATCTCTCATGGCACCCGAAATACAGAATTCCAAACAAAGCACTAATTTCTTCCCTGTTAGTAAGATTAGCATCTTCAGCATAATTGTCACGTATGTTATTTATATAGAAATTTGTGCAAGTTACAATGCTGTTATTATCATACACAACCACACATCAATGGGGTTTTGGATTCTTTAGCAGTGGCTTTTACAGTAGGAAGATGTGTACTTACAATATTATGAGCTCTTGTCCTTGTGTTTTGTGGTGGTGGTTGTTTTTTCCATACAGTAGTTTTATCTTTCCCCTATGTAAGTGTCTATGAACCAATGGTAGTTTGCTGTCACTGTCACTTTCTTCACTCTTACCACTGTCACACTCTTGTTCGATGTATGTATCATGTTCACTTTCGTGTAAACTGTCTTGTTCTACATCACTACCTTCACCGACAATTGATTTATTATCACTCATTGAACATGCACAGAATCCTTGCTTGTTCTTTGCCCAAATTAACCATTTTTTGAGTTTTTTTTAATATGCAACTTAAAGCAACATCTTGGTTAATGCATACAGTTAATAAAAAACATAACAAAAACTAAAAAAAAAACATCGTTTTGGAAATGTGTAATGTAAGGACACACCCCTTGCCAGGTTTGACGATGTTCACTGAGTGACAGCGGTGTGCAAACTGGTTGACCTTGAGTCAATGACTAGAAGTTGAAACAACAGAAAGATACCCGGAAGACTGCCAACAGTAACAAAACACTTTTAAACATAGTAAAGAAAACAGACTGTTGGGTGGATTCCACCCAGGCGCGTGTGCATGAACGTTAAATAATTCTCATATATATGGAAATAAAATTTGTCTTCTAGGGATGTATTTTTGTCCCACAACAATCGCGTCGGCTCTCTTCCAGAATTTCAGCAAATTACTCAAGGAGAATATCCGTTAAGGATAGTTCAGAATTCAGAAACCTGTAGAAGCAATAATGTTGAATCTGAAACAGTTATTCATAATTCACTTTATTAACAGGGATAATCATACAGATTAAAATATACCTCAGAATTTCTGACACATCAAATCTCTCTCTTAAATTGAAAAATTTTATATTCTTACAAGAATAATAACAGATTTGCTGTGATGTTTGCTTTTTACACATTTTCTATCACAATTCCTTGAAATAAATTTTACCTCTGCATTTCAATTTTTCTTCATTTTTTTATATAATTAAAACATATATTAAATCATTTTATATTTCACTACTTCATTAGCTTGATTTGACTCTTTAAAATTTTATTTTTTATTGGTATTTTCTGGAATTTTTTTTTAAATAAAGAGAAAAGAACAAATTGCATATGTAGCAAAACATATTGTTTTCAATCTTTACTTTTATTTGCGTTTTGTACTTTCTCACATACACAGTAATTTAGAGAAAAGTGTTGTGATGGGAGACAGAAATAGTACAGATTTTTTTTTAAATAGTAACTTTTCACCAGTAGATCCTAAAAAACCAATATTCATTGTGTTGAGGTGTAAAATCTGTAATAAATTATCATAAAAATATAATATTGCTTTTTACTTTTTTAATAAAAAAACTTGTTATTGGTAAGAAAAGTAATTTTTAACTGCATAACTTCAAAATTAGAACAAAAATGGATAATAAAGTCTTTATTAGCCAGAATTTTAGTTGAATTTTGTCAAATTTTTCACTCAAACTGTTTCACTATTTGTTGAAATAATAATATATGTATTTCCATATTAGTTGTCAACAAATTTCAAAGAAGATCCATTGAAATGGTTTTTTAATCATTTCTTATATATAATGTCACATTTTGTACAGGGTAGTGGCATATCTCATTATTTAATTAAGGTTTGCTGCAGTTCAGTTATCTGCCATTAAATCTGTATAAGTTTGAGTTTGGGAACTAACATTGTGTTTTTCTCAGCATTATGCTACTCTTCTGTTTTTATTAATCTTATGAACAAAAGACAAATTATTCAATAAAATGAAGACAAAAAATAAAATCATTTTGTGATCCTACATATATTAATACCAAGGTTGGGAGTAGCAAATATCTAAATCCACCAAATTATCAACTAAGCATGGAGTATTTAATTATTTATATGGGGGAAAAAAAACAGCATTTTTTGTTAATAGATAGATGTTCAATGAGCACTCTCCGAGTATTATTTCAGATCTCTCCAATGATGGTAACTTGGTTACCGAAATGTACATCTGGGAATTATAATAACATAAGGCAAATCATTTTTTTTTATTTGTGTGTATGTGTGTGTGTTATTGTACCAAACTTGTGGTAGAGGTTTCAGTGTTTTATATTTTTCATTAAGTTTGGTTTTTTCAGTTTCTTAAATCAATTTGGCACGAGAACAGATTTAAAAAAGGCATGGTGTTTTGTAAAGTAAAGAAGTTTTAATTTTTTACTTCCTCGCTTCGACTACACATTTTTACTATGCAATTGTATTTCATAAACTAACAAAACATTGAAACTAACACTAATGCATAATACTAACATTTAAAAAAATCTCATACAATTGAATGTGAATAAAAGTGTCATTATCATAAATAATATCCATCATAATGTGGGACAAAATCATTATGGTAAATTGAAAAGCAAAATGGAAATGCTTATTCAAAAATATAATATTTGTAGAATCAAAAATCATAACCATAAAAATATGATAATTACATTTTTTAAATAAGTTTATCATTTTAGATTTAAAATTACAAAACATGTACAAAGAATACTTTGTACTTTGCATTTGTCTATAATTATTTATCTTGATAAACGTAAGGTGAATAAATGTGTTTTTGATTTGTTTGTAAACTCATTTGTGAAAGTTGAGATTATTTTTATGCTGGGTGGTAAGAAAAGGTCTTTGAAAGACACATGAACATTTGAATGAAAGTTAAAAAAATTGTGATTTTTATAAATTTTTGCTCAAAGGAAAATTAGTTTGTGATTTTACTTCTTCCATCTGCATTGAGAGGTTCCAAGTTAGGCTATGTCACAAGTTTTTAATATACAAATTTATTTTTTATTACAGGATTCAATTGAAAATTATATTTTAAGATGATTTTATTCATGGGATTTTTTTTTTTTTTTTTTAATGCAATTAGGAGATATAGGTTCATATAAACAATTTTAATTTAAAAAATATTCTAATTTAATTTTCTTTCAAATTTTTTTTATTAGAAAATTAACATGCATATTTAAAAACAGGTTTGATAATAAAATTGTGTTAAAATAAGATTATCAATCACAATCAGTAATAAAATATATGGGCGTTTATTTGAAAATGTTAACTTTAACCTGGTAGCTTGAATCATTGTGGTGGGAGTGGAGTTGCATGCTACATTTTTTTTTTCCTTTGACTAACATATGTTCTCTAAAACATTTTTATATATCTTTATTTGTTAAATGTATCAACAAGGCTTAATATAATGTTTTTATATATACTTTTTAATTTATTAGTTTTATTTTAAATATGTTGTTTCATTGCTCCCTATTAAAAATATTAACAAGTAACTATTTGAATATGTAACAAAACTAAATTAGAGTGTTTATTGTTAGTGTAGTTTCTTGTAAATTGCATTTTTTCTATAAATTTTCTTTGTTATATATTTTAGTTTGAACATAGTAGTTTTTTTATTGCATATTTCTTACTTGTAGATTTTTAGTGAAATTAATTATTCATGGTTATAGAATTGTAAATATATGTTATTAACAATCTGATTTTTGTGAATCTGTATTAATTCATTTTTTTTATTTATGTCTTCAAACATTGTAGGTGAGGTGGGCAGAGATCGTGATGACTCTAGTAAGTGTAGTATTAACAATTAACATTTACAATTAGTTTTTAAATGCTTTATAATACTTTATTTTTTTAGATCGATGTATCCATACCTCTCCAAAGAGTTTCTTTTTCCAATTATATGAAGTTTAAGAGAATGTCTGATTACTTTTAAAGATTATAAATTTTCCTACAATTTTCTACTTGTTATAAATTAAATTTTCTACTTGTTTTAGTATAATTAAAATTGATTGAGTTATGGACCTTTTAAAAGTTGTTACTGATCCTACCCCCATGTTGGATACAAACTTTTTACGAGCTTTAATTGTTGATAATGTGAAAAGCTTACATCGTATCGAAAATTTCAAAAATACTTATTTTATATAATTAAATTATTAATGTAATTATAAGAAATTTCCTTATTTAATCCTTCCGACAAACCTATATAAGTAATCACAGATTATCGGTTTCAGCGCTCTATGCCACCATCTTCAGATCTGTTCACGTAAAAATTTTTAACACAATCAAAAGTCCCAAATTTAAAATAAACATCTTAAAATTTCTCCACTTTGGCATAATAAAGGTGTGTAAACAATTTTACTTGTCATAACACTATGAATAAAATGTCACACACAAAGTTTGAAATACATATATAGATTCCACTAAAACACATAAACTGATCAGTTTAATCTAATTGGATCCTTCTTCCAAGCAATTAAAGTTGCAACTTTTAATGTTTTAGTGGAATGTATATATGCATTTCAAACTTTGTATGTCGACATTTTATTCAATGTTATAAGACGTGAAATTGTTTATGCTTTTTTAACTATGCCAAAGTGGATTAATTTTAAGATAAGTTTTTTTTAATTTGTGACTTTTGATTGTGTCAAAAAACATTACGTGAACAGATCTGAAGATAGTGGCATAGACTACCGAAACCAGTAATCTGTGATAACCTATATAGGATTGTCAGACAGATGAAACAAGGTAATTTCTTATAATTACATTAGTAATTTATTATACACAATTCTGGAGGCTATATACTACAAAAATGTTTATATAATTTAGTTGCTTTTATTTTGAACCTTTACTTTTGGCTTTATCATGAAAATTAACCAAGTTACATCTGAAATAAATAAAAACACAATGTCAAATAAAATATAAAAATTGATCAATTTATGAATAACAATATTATTCAACTCAAATAACAGTTGAACCTTAATTTGTCATTATTATTCATTAACAATTTTTATGTTTCTGGTTATTTTGTATTTAATCATTTTTCTTTTTTGAGAGAAATTGAAAGCTATTTTTAATGTAGTAACCATGGAATATACAGAGTCCATCAAAAAGAACTGACACATTTGAAAATGTAATAGCTCTTTATTTTACAAATTGACGGTAATGTGTGACAAGTATGACGGTAAAGATTATCTCAAGTATGATTTAAAAATTGTATGCAATAAATGTCCTCATTCCATCTCAATAAACTTGGAGGTAATGTGTAAAATTGTCCATAAATTTTTGATGCTTGATGTTAATTTCATGATGAACTCTCTCCTTCATTTCATCTATGATATATGGTCTTAACACGTTCACTGCTGATGCGAAAAATGATCTTTTCACAGGTGCTAATTTATGAAAATTAAAAACTCATTACATTTAGTACAAAACTACTATAATATAATCAATCAAAGCTAGAATATTCAATTTTTAACATATTTGACGGAAAATAAAAATTGACGCACTTGTGCGTCATTAGCATATAACATCCAATTTTCTGCTATATGCGGATGACGCACATACGCGTTTGTGTGATTCGGAGAGGAAATAACTTTGGAAATGGTACTAAAACTACATTTTGACTTACGTTTTAGTTAGAAGCATATCCAGTTATATCACAGCACTTTATAAAACACTAAACAGTAAATTTGTATGGTAAATATGGAACACAAAACACTATATACAAAAATATTTACAATAAGTACACTTTTTATGGTTTATTGGTTATTACATATGGAATGCCTCAAAACATTTACCAAGACACAATGCCGGTTTGTCTTGACAAGCCTCACATTGATAAATTGTATCTTTACGTTTTCCATTGCGATAACATACGATACATCGTCTTCTTAGTGTTTTGTTATTTTTGCCAACAGGAGATTTAGTGGGAAGGTGTTCTGTTGGTATATCCCTGGGTAGTGTATTATTTTTCTTCAATGGTGTTAGAAGACTACGAATTATCATCAAACGGTAGTCAAATAGTGTCATCTTAGGACCAACTGTATTTTGGTTATACAAGAAAAAGGAATTCTGAAGAGACATTTGTAATACATGAATAAACAATTTCTTATACCAGCGAATTGTCTTTCTTTCACACGGATAGTAGCTAAGTAATTGATCTTGTCGATCAACACCTTTCATGTACTCATTATATTTTATCACTGGCAACGGCTTCTCTCTTTGTACACCCCTCTTGTTTATAGCTACTGACATTTCATTTTCGTATTGACTTGACACATACAACACATACCTCTTATCTCTCCATTTCCCAACCATTACTCCTTCATTGTATAGTGCAATTGATTCCCCTTTCTTGAGCTTTTTTTCTGTGACAGCTTTTGGATTTCCTTTTCTGTCGGTCCGAAGAGTGCCTGTTACATACGTTTTTTTCCTAAGAAGGCGTTTTGTCAGGTCAACACTATTATAAAAGTTGTCCATGTATATCGAATGCCCTTTACCCAATCTCTCTCCCAATAAATGAAGTACAACTTTTTCAGTATGACCTTGACCTGATAAAATATCAAAAGCTCCGGCATAAACACAAAATTTAATTACTAAACCGTTAGGTTCAGAAACAATGTAAAGTTTAATGCCGTATTTATGGCGCTTGTTTTTGATATATTGTCTAAATACAAGCCGCCCCCTCCACAGTACCATGGCTTCGTCGAGAGATAATTCTTTACCTGGGCTGTACACACATAACATTTTATTATTAAAATAGTCAATAATTGGCCTTATTTTATGTAATCTGTCAGTATTATTAGAATCATTATTGGAAAAATGTAAGCAACGCAAGATTAGTAAAAATCTGTCGCGAGACATGTACTCTCCAAAACAGGTTTTGAACAGCTTATCTTTACGCCAATAATCTTGTAATCTAGGCATTTTTACATTGCCTGTGTGGAGAAGAAGTCCGATAAAAGTGTTCAATTCGGTAATAGTTAAATCTTTCCACTGACATATCCGTGATTTTTCTTTGGTTTCCGTTGATAAAAACAATTCTTCGGCATACCGATTTGTTTCTCTAACAACAGACTCAAGGAAAACATTGTCAACTAATAATTGAAAATAATCATATGGTATATTATTACCAGGTAATGGAACACGCATTCCACGTGGTTGTGAAAATACATATGTTTTCATCGAATCAGGGTTATCAATCCATTCAAGAGGAGACGGGTTATGATCAGTTAGAAGAGATGAATCCTCATCACTCTCGATTTCAATTTCGGCATCAGTAGATAAATCACTATCACTATCACTTTGTCTATAACTGTCCCCACTACTATAAGCTTCAGATTCTGAGTCAGATTGGTTAAAAGTATCTATTTCACTTATTGTCAAAAAGCTATTATCACGAGAAGGTCCAGGTGATGGATCAGCCATGTTTACTACTCGTACAAGAACAAATATTATGGGAAATTAAAAACGAAACAAACAGGAAGGTAACATACACTGTTTTTAAAGACGCACGAAGTCAAAGAACACCAATGGTCAACTGATAAGGTCAGGATTTAGCTAGAAATAGATTACTGATAACAACGCACAAGTGCGTCATCCGCATATAGTTTTGGAATCAAGTGACGCGCATGCGCGTCAGCCGCAGTGAACGTGTTAAGGTCTGATTAAAAAAAACTCGACTCTTAAGATATCCAATAGAAAAAAGTCATTCTCTAAGAGATTTAGAGAGTGATCTGGCCAGGAAATTTTGCCGAAGCGGTGTGGTTCGTAGTGCCATCCTGTTGAAACCATACTTGTTCAAAATTCTTTTTTTATTCAAATTCTTATTGTAAAATCCCTAGCATGCATTGTAATGATTGGATGTAACAGTTATTGCTCGTCAATCATCTTCTTCAAAGAAGTATAGGCCTAGGATTTGAAATGTTGAAATCACGCCTTTGGTGAATGGAGTGGAAGTTGATGTGTCTGCCATGTCTTATTTGTAGTTCAAAATCCAGTGTTCCTCTTTCAAAATTTTTAACTTCTCTAAATTTTGTGCTAAAAAATTATGTGTAATAAAAAATATGGCACTGATCATTGGTACTTCTATTATAATTGTATTGATAATTCTTTGTATTTCATTTTTTCTTGTATTAAACAATTGTTTTTCACTGTAGTGATCAGCAACCGCAACCTTCGCAACACTCCTACAACTCTAGTGAACTCTACAAAGCAAGTGAACAAAGTAAAGCCTAATGTGAACAGAAACACCAATGATGTGACTTCACCCAATCAAGGCTACAATAGGTAAAACATTTTATACAGATTATTTTTAATTAATCACTTAGACATATTTACTGCATTCAGTTTATTGAAACAAAATATTAATCATTAGAGACAGCTTATCATGAGTTAAAGAGATATTGTTAAAGGTTAGATATATATGCCCTTAATGAAGTTAATGAAATTTAACAAAGTTGATAAACTCAACATAAATGATTTCATGATCATAACAATGCATACAAATGATTTTAATATATATTTAATCTACGTAAGATTAGAATAAAGATTTATAATTTTGTAGATCAAAAATGGTCTAAAGCCTTGTAGCAGTTAGATATGGTTGACTAAATCACATGTTCATCTCATAAAATCAAACTTCATTACCTGTAGATATGTCTTAAATAACGAAACTATATTTTATTCAGTTTTCAAATTTCTTATTTTTTTTAGTTGAAATTTACTTTCTCACATAAAACAGTTTTGAGGTCCCTGAAACCAATATAGTGGTTTTTGGAATGATATTTATCATTTATGAAGTGTTCTATAGTCCAAATATGTGCAATTACAAAATTTATTAATTTGAGGGTTTGTTTTTTTCTTTTCATTATTTAAAATTGACTGTAATGGTTTTTACTAGTAAAAAGTTTACTGGAATCTAATCTCTAAGAACATAAATAACTTATACTGTACTGCTGCAGTAAGAATGAACGTGCAAGGAATGCAGAGGATTAGCAAATATTTTAGTTGATACTGAACATCTCACTACTACTCTAACCAATAACATTGACTCAATAAAATGTCAATAAGATTAAACCTACTGTATCCAATATTACCACTCACAACTGTGGAAATTCTTAACCTGATATTTTTTAACCAATTAGTACAGTAGTAGTTAAAGGGACTTTACTAGTCTATTAGTCTAAATGCCATCAGCGCATGTGCAGTACCCTCTTCATTCCTCATACGTTGTGTTCATTCTTGTGATCGTCAAACAGTATTGGTTCCCTTCTTCTCAACAATGCCTGTTTGAAAGGTTATTTGTTAAAAATTGAAAATTATCCATCATAGTAAAAATATATACGTCTAAAAATTGTCTCAACTGATTTAAGTAAAAATTCAGTGAAATTTGAAGATTTAAATCCCAAAACAATTTGCCAAACCGCAAATTTAATTTATATGCTATTTTGGTTCAAATTCTTCACTTTTCATCAAATTTCTTAGATATTGTTGGTCCCAGATTTGAGATTTAGGATGAGGTTATGTTTTTCTTTTGATGTATAATCTTCGAACAATTATCTTTGGAGAGAACACAGCTAGTATATTTTGTTTAATTCATAGGGATCATTATAAAGTGGTTTAATACTGATGCAGCTATTGGTTATGTGAACCTGAAGCAGCTTGTAGAAAGAGCGCAGAGTGGCTTCTCCTGCTGGCAGAGAGGAGTTATGAATGAACTAATGGAAATCTAATCTAAGTCTTTTTGGTGTAAATTGTTGTCCACCTTTATTTCTTGCCCTAATGAAATTAACTCCTTTTCCACTGATATATTTATTAGTCAATTAAATCAAAGTTTTCTTTAATAACATGAAGTAATGACTTTAAATTAGAATGTTTTGATCCTGGGTAGAGTGAAATTCTAGAACTCTTTGACAATCAACAGTCTCAATAAAATAATATTATATACAATGTTTTTGTTTTTCAGTGTTGCTTTTCTTCTTGGTAGTTCTCACAGTTTTTTTTACTTAAATATTATTAATTTATTTTTTCACATATATTTTAGTATGTTTTCAGATTTTATTTTTTGTAATACAGGAAGAAATGTTCCTTTACTGTGAATCAAAGTAAGTGAAACGATAAAAACAGTAATCTTGTAAGACAATTAAGTTTTATTGATGATAAGTTAAGTATTGTGATAAGCTGTCTCATTTCTCATCTGAATCACATAATGCTTACCTTGTTTTGGATAATGCGCTCTTCTTAACACTTTAACCTTGTTCCACATCACAAGACCTTTTGCATGGCTCCACAAGTTTTCACAAGGTTTTGCTGATTTAACCTAATCATTATAAATAATATTTTGTTAAAAATTGCAATTCTAAACACATTCACACTTTAACCTATGTGTGGGTATGTCACAATTGATTTCTCCTCTGTAAGCAGACACAAGGTACAGAAAAGATTGAAATATGGTTTCAAATAGGATATGATTATATTAGGGTTGTGCGAAGTTTACAAATTTGAACCTAATTTGGTATGTTGAGTTGTGTTTGAATTTAAAATTTTTCATTTCGAATTTTAACTTGCAATTAAAAAACAAATTCAAGTGTTTTTATTTATAGCATTCAGTCCAAACTTTAGACCAGTAAAGTATACAATTAAGATTACTTAATTCAACTTTATTTTCAATATTTTTATTTAAGTATTTCACAACTCCTTTGACTATTCTACAGACATGACTCTCTACCTCATTAACCACAACTTCTCAGAAATGGGAGTTTAAAGTGTTTGATCAACAACATTTAACCATATATAATAAAAAATTTAAATAAAACTTAAGTATCATTATTAATAAAATCAGACAGAATATGTAATAAATATAAACCTAATTATCTAGTGATATATCCTATTAGACAAATACATATTTACTGCAGTGCATATAATGTATAATACATTAAATAATAAGTAAATATTAATAATAAAAGAACATTATTATGGTTACAAAGTTAACATAATCTAACCTAACCTAAAACACCATAACCTCTCTTTCACCTAACGTGAACAAAATAATATAAAATATAGGTACTATAAAGGTCAATTAATATGGAGCTTGACTTGAGAGATGTTTTAAAATAAAAGTTGAACACAATTTCTCATGAATACATTACTATATAAACGGATTTCATTAACAATATTACCATCAGTGATGCATGAGCTACTATAATCAAACCATTTTAATATGTATAGTAATACTTTCATAAAGTATTTGTGACGAATTGTGTTCGTTTTATATTAATTTTAAATACAAACACAAATTAAATAATTACAATATGATAGTTCTGAAAAGAGTTCAATTTTAAAACTAAATTAGTTTACAGTATTTTTTTAATGTGATCATCACGTTTCAAGTAAGAAATGAAATGTAAACACTAATTTTGAGTATTCTGAAGTTTGTCAACTAGTTCCACAGTCATGATTAATTAAAATATGGAAAAGTACTGCTTCCACCAGTTGCACTAACATGAAATGGCAAAAACATTTTCAGTTTCTTCTATGTGTGCTTTTCAACAACAAAATGATTATATGTGTCATTAACATGATTTGTCCATCTTAGAATATTGTTAATAGGTTAATCCAAGGTTTTTAACTTAGCAACTCAAGTCTTGAGTGCCTTACTTAGATTGATATTATTTAAAAGGGTTAAATGATAAATACCTGCTGATTTGAAAACAGCATGGAAGAGAGAGGACGCAAGAAGAAGCTGTTTGAAAATCTGTACAGCGTTCCAACTACTATAATCAATACCAATAACTATTGCTAATGTAGACTATATATAAGTAACCTTGATGTGATCGTAAACATTTCATAATCAAATGTTACAGTTCAGTCAACTGATATTGATAGCACATTGAATCTCGGACACTTGTGTGCACCATAGATCAACAATTCCTTGATTTTCAATATTGTCTTAATTTTTAAATCTGGTTTCGTTATCTGATGGCACTCTACATTAACAGGATTTCGGGTGTAGCTGCACTCCAGTAATTTATATTTCAGTATCATTGTATTGACATTAAATATTCTACATTGTGTATAGTCTATATATAAGTGATGTAAATAATATTTCGAAACTATATGAATTAAAATAAAGCTTAAACAGAATTACTCATAAATGTGTTTCTTAAATTGAACTTGTTTCATCGACAATTTCACCATCTTCAGTGCGTCATGAGCTACAGTACTCGTTGATGACAACATTGTCGTTGAAATGTGTTTGATTTAATAAAAGTATTTGTGAGATATTGTCTTCAAGTTTTATTTTAATTTAAACATCTCACAAATCAAACTCAATATTTATTTATAACTAGGTATCTTGTTTTTGCTCTAGATATAAGTCTGTGTTCTTCTTTTAACATTTCCAGATCACACAGTGTCTGAAGCTTATAGAGATTTCTATTAACTGGAGAAGACTTCCAACCTTCTACACAAATGTTCTGTGTATCTGTTTAGTGTCATTTATGTGAGCCACTATAATTTCAATCATTTGGGATTTTAGTTCCAAGCAAGATGCAGGTTTGGCTAACTGCTCTGCTGTCCCATTCCCTATTATATTGCAGTGGCTTGGAACCTACTGGAAATATATTTCCTTATTTGATCTATTCTGAATTTCTTAACTTTATTAAAAATTCACAGTTCATTTGTATGATGGTATTGATTCTAGTGATGATCTTCTGTCCATTGCAATTCAAATACACTCACATGAAAGATCACAATTATGTTGAAGAACTGCATATATTGTCATTAACTTGGTGTCTAAACTCGACAATGACAGTAATTATATGAGTCAAATAGTTCATATTAAAATTCTGTAATTAGGGATTCGGCTCAGATTTTTCGATCAAGAAGGTTTTCTAGGAATTAAGAAAGGATTTCCATTGTATTTGTATCTATTTTTACTATTTAGTTATCAAGCAAGTGAAGTATTTATGGTTGTTCAGAGATTATCTTGGCTGTGTTATAATTTTCTAATCAGACATAACTCAAAAAGTTCTTCACTTTGGGAAAAAAATGATAATTATAAGCTTCAGCGTAATATGTGGATATTTAAAAAGAACCATTCCAAAATCATCAAGAAGCTATTATGGTGTGGATGCGTACTATCACTGACAAAAAGATAGGACGGTTTTGAATAAGGTGATTTAGTTTCTTAAGTCTTGAACAATAGGAAACAGAAGTGATAGTTTCACTACAAGCTATGAATTCACAAATAGTACTCCGTAATGATCTCAAAAATTATGGCCAACAGTTTGTGTGTTGAAGGTATCTGAATTTTTTGGCTGAGGATGTTGCTTCTCAAAAGATTGATGTTTAGCCTCTGGAGTAAAGTTTTCACCCATGCCTTATTTATTTATTTTATACATGGATATATATATAAATTGTATGGTCATAGTAAATTAAATTTGAATATATTGCAATAAATTATTTTAAAATAATAATGCAATAGTCTTATAATTATTGATAATGAAACAAAGTAATAAAAAATACCACAATACAACACCTAATAATAATTAATTAATCAAAATATACAACTATACAGTAAAAACAAGAAATGATAAATAATTAGTCAAAATGGAAAACAATACAGTAAAAACAAAAAATAATAATAAATTAATTAAAATATAATAGCAAATAAATGTATTGATTGGTAAAATCTAAATAATTATCCAATCTTAGTACATTTAAAGATATTATAAAAACAGCGCTTTCATTCACTACATTTTCCACATCACACAATTACTTGTTGATGTATTTTTGATAGATGTGTGTTTTGTATTTTAAAATAGCACTGTATGAATTTCATAATCTTCTCATTATAAAAGAACTAAAAACTCTCCTTAAGACATTGCAATTATAAAACTTCCTACTTGTTATAACAACTATTAAACTGACTTATACACCATAAGTAATACTCATTGACTTGTGGGAGCATAGTGCACAAATAGTTCTTAATTTCCGGTTGACATTGTAAGTTTGGTTCAGGTTTGAATTTGGATTTTGTGGACAGTTCTGTTGGTTGACTTACTTTGTAAATCAAAGTTAAGTTCAGTTTTATAAATTCATCTTCAATTCAATTTTGGTTTGAAAATTATAGTTTTTTCTTCAGATTGAAAATTTCATGTTGTCACTCCTCTAAATTTTATTTTTATATGAAGGAAAATATCACACTCCATTAGAAACAATAGATATCCATTATTTGAGTTCAAGGTATGTATTTTTTTTTAATTTTGTTGCCAAATTGCTATTATTACCATTTTTTCATTTTTTGTTTGTAATAATTTAATTTTAATTCTGAAAAATAAAGGGATGTCTTATTTGATAACATTCTTCTATCTTTTCTGATTTTAAAAATGTTGCTTTGTGTAATGATTTTTTAAACACCTTCACCTTATGTATTACAAATGCAATTATTTCTTATTTCTATGGTTCCATATTCATTTCTTTCTAATTTTAATTTGATTTTCATATGTTTTAAACTTACCTAATCTTCTATATTTTTTATGGATTTAGTATTGTTATTTTCAAAAATATCTACGGAAAAAAAAATTAATACATAATTTTTCAACAAGAGAAGAGTGTCTTATTCTTAAACCTCCAGTCATGTTTTTCATAATATACAAATTTTCAAATTTACAAATCTTCTGTATCATGGGACTATTATTATCGGATCAGAACCAATTCTTTAAAAAAATATATTTAAAAAATAAATAAAACTTATCATCTCATTGAATGAGCATTTTTGTTAAACAAACAAATTTAATATTTTATTAAACTTGTTATTTAGAAATTATTTTTAGATTATATACTACAGAATTGATTAAAATACTTCCTTACTCTTTTTGCCTAACCATGTTAAGAAAAAACGTGTAGTATGTAGTACTGTATTAGGATTAAATTTAGGAGTGAAGGGTACTGGTTTTAAGTCTGTAGAAAAGATATAGGTTCAAGTATTTGAAAAATGTATGAAAGCATAATTTCTGAAAAGGTGTGTACTTCCAATATCATATTCAGCCAACTCCCTATTATTTGAAATCAGCTTTTTCATATATTTTGGATTTACTAGAAGAGGAAAAAAATGAAGAAAAATAGGAACAATAACAATAAAGCAGTAATATATCCAGAATATTACAGCACTAATAACAATGTACAAAGACAAGGAAATAGAGAGTTATGTCATGCTGTGAATTAGGAGTGTGTGAGGTACACTTGAGTCAGAGTCTATAGTATATCAGACCCCTTAATACCTGCCAGTACATTAAGTAGTGTATAGTATATCAGTTTATTTTTGGGTGTTTTAACAATAGCAAATAAGTTTCAATTTTACTTTCTCCACATACGTAGTATAGAGGAAGTTTTGTGATAGGTCAAAAAATTTTATGTCGAGTTTTTTGTTGTCCTCTGAGCTCAAATATGTGATTTTTGGAATGATGTCTGGCATCTGTTGTATGTGAGCAATGCTCTACAGCCCAAACATGTGGACCTATTTTAATTAGTTTCATATCTGGATATATTTTGGCTATATCGTGAAACTTTTGAAATGTGTTGATAACTAAAATTTTAAGGGTAGCTGTTATAAAGAAAAAAACACAAAATTTACGATTTCATCATAGTTTCTAACAATGTGATTAAATTTTATTTTAATAGCCTCTAAGGATCCAATCAAAACTAATAGTCACCATTTTTACAAAAATGTTCGTTAGTGAGTTATCAATAAGAAACCCAATACGCGGCTATGGGGCTGTCATATAAGGTACACAATTTTTCAAAATTGACTCATTGATTTTGTTCAAATATTAGTGGAATGAGAAGAATAATGACCCAAATTTATGTGTAGTAAAAAATAATAATATGGTCTATGAATAATTGGCACAAAACAATAATTTAATTTGATGCCGTCATTAAATGCTTGATTTTAATCAAATACAATTTACAACTTTTCTTTGTCCTACTTTTCAGGTTTTTTAAAATTAACTTGTTAGTCAAAATAATGTTTCCTTCAACTTTGTTAACGAAGGCAGTTCCATGTGTCACTGTCTGTTCTGTTTATACAGCTATTCATCACTCCTTACTTTAATTTTCTTTGTCTTCCTATCTTCTGCACCTGACTTATTATTCGACCTATTCATCTATTAGTTCATGTTTATTTTTGTCACAAACTATTCCACAAAACCAAATAAAAATGAAACAAAACTGTATGTCACCAACGTGTCAGTTCTGTAGTTGTTAATAAAAGTGATAATGAACCATATCTCTGAGAAAATATGTACCGGATGTTTTTTAAAACTTGCATCCAAATTTATTAAAAAACTAAAAAAGACATTAATTGTGGAAAACATTTATACACCCAAGTGGAAATAGTTTTTGTAAACTTCACACTCACACCACCCTTTAGCAACCCCAACTTAGAATTTCAATTAGCAACTAGCCCCTTGTAACACCTTTAAAGTGTAAATAGCTTGAGTAAACACCTATGCAGTAGCAAAAATGTGCAATATTTTGAGAACAAATGATCCAATCTGAACCTCCAAATTTCAGTTATACAAACAATTTTTTTTAAATGTCCATGTACCAAATTTGTTTAAATCGTTCAATGTGTTTGCATTGCACATACAAGCAGACATCATTCCAAAATCCATTCTTTTGAGCTCGATGAATCAAAATGAATATATCCTACTTTTTAAAATCATAGATTAGCACTCAGCAGTGATAGTTTTCAGTTCTGTGAGAAAGTCAAGGTATAGAATTCCTTGTGAATAACAAAAGAAAGTGATATTGATTTTCTCCATTGAAATGTGATTTAGGCTTCCCGTGGTGTAGGTGAGATTGGATCACAAGTGAATGCCTACTCTTTTTGACTTTGGCATGAAATAGTGCACCCATGTTTCATTACTGGTTACTATTGAGTCTAAAAACTTGTTTTCATACTTTTCCTAATGGTTCATATATTGTGCGATGCAACCAATATTTTTTCTTTGTGTTCAATCTTCAAAAGACAAGAAACCCAACTGGCACTCATCCTGATACATTTAAGGTAATCCATACTACCAACACTATTTCAAGTTTCACAGCAATTTATCTTACAGTGATTCTTCAATTGTCTTGAATTAGTGCGTCAACGTCAGTCAGTTTGCCTTCATTGGTGGAGGTTCTCCGCCAATGAGCATATGGTTTGTTTTCAATTTTCACCGAACCTTCTTTAAATGACTTACAACAATCCATACACTCTGGACACATCTCCAAATTGATTTTTAAGTTTTGAATAAATCTATTTGTCAAAAATCTAATGACAGTTTGTTGTGCAAACTCCTGCTTTGACATCTTGATTACAACTTTACAACAGAAGTAAAGTGGATGAACAAGTTCAAACATACACGTGTTTGCCCAAAGAGTCATGGTTACATAGAACTCTTTACAAAAACAGAGCAGTAAATTATTGTTTAATATCTGAATGTCTCTTCTATTTGTATAGACCTAACTATAATTCTTCTAAGATCCTTCACTTAGACTTGATTTGAAATGCATAAGGCAATCTTAAAGGTTTCTACCAACTACATTAATATCTGCCAAGCAAACACCCGTACACTTTTACAGATAGTGTTCTTCCATATCTGTTCTGTAGGAACAGGATTGACAGATTTTTCATTTTACAAATCCCATTATGTTTAGATGGTGTCCAGTTAGAATACTTATAAGTTGAGACTGCTCATTAAGATACACTTTATTCCTTTAAGTAAAACATTAACAAACTTTAAGCTGCTATAGAATTATATCTCTTCAATAATCTTTGCTAACTGTGGTCAGCAGTTAAGATCACTTCAGACCCCTCCTGCGCTCATTTATAGTGAGTACAGATGTGGCAATCTTAGCTAGATCTACTTAGCTAGAATCTTAGCTAGATTAGTTGGATTCCTCTCTTTTATCTTCATATCAGGTTTCTCTGGACCAACTATTGTTCTTTCTCTGATCTTGATGATATTGATGTATTTGAGGGCTCAGGACTTTTTATTTTATAGTCTCTTCTTCTTTTTTTTAAAGGCGATGATGACTACAAGTTTTTAAACCTTAAAGCGATTAAAAAAGGTTACTTCAGCTATAACTTCTTTGTTGTACTCTATTGATGATCCTATACTCCTTGAAATTTAGTCCCTCGTTCTAAACCTTCATGAATCGTTTCATCAGCATTTCCCTCACAGTTACAGAAATATTCATTTTCATCTGTGCCTTAGGGTTATAGTTTCCTCCCCACAATTTTCAGCTTAATGAATCACTCAGAAACAACACGCACTGAGCTGAGCTCTCTTCAGTATAGTTCAGCACGTAAAACTCCGAAGAGACGGTTTCACTTAATATATAAAACTGTACTTAAGACATTTCAAATAATTTGAATTTTTCTTTATGTTACGTTTGGTACATTGGTTTATATCATAATCTTCTCATTTCACCTAATTTGATTGACAGTTTGGGTTGATTTTTAAGATATTCCTATGTTTAAAGATCAAAGGTTAACTTTAACTGATTTTATTTTTTTATCCGATAACTCTTGATTTGGAATTTTTGAAGATATAGTGAGGAACATATTTTGATAGTGCAATATTTATGTTATGTTTAACACTTAGAAGTGCATTTTTTAAGCTAATAAAGAATGCTGAGTTATCTAACACACTACATTTAACTCTGCCAACATTGTTTGAACTCATGAATCCTGAGAATCGCAAGTCAAATGTCGTAAAATTACATATATAAAATACATTTTAATTCTATAAACAATATAATTAATTAATTAACCACTAAAAATAATAAATTTAAATTAAAAGAAACACACGGCCATAACCACTTAAAGGCTCTTACTATACTTGTAGGCCATAATTTCTTAATTTCATTTCCAACATTACAACATTATTACTATATTTAAAATCACATTCAAAAATACAATATTCAGGTTTGAGGTTAAGTTCCATATGTTTTGGGTGTGCTTTCAGGACAACGCAGGAAGATTCTACCTATGCTGGCTACCATCTTGCCTATGAAGTCAAAAAACTCATGTACGCTCTTTCTTTCTCACTCTTTCTTTATTTCTCCAATTTTATTTTATTTCTTTATCTTTCTGTATCTGTCTATATGTTTAGTTAGGATCTGTTATTAAGTGAAATTACCGGATTTCTATCAATATATAGTGGATCTTATTTTCTTCATTATAAGTCCTACTTCTTGGATCACAATTAAATTGTAAATAATTTAGTTATATTTTTTGTGATAATTTCTTCTTTCTTCAACGACCTCAGTTTTGATCTTACTATATTATTTTCAAGCTGTTACTCTTAGTGAATTTATTATGCTAAATCATTTCTTATAATAATAATAAAATAACAAAAAATAACTTGAACGCACAAGCAATACATATAATGTCATGATTTGTAATTTGTCATATATTCAGATTTTTTAGCTAAGAGCTTACTTTAAAAACATAATTAAACAAAATTGAATCTTTGCCAAAGATATCATAGAAATATTTAGAACTTGGAAAAAAATAGATGTACAGTAGCCTGAGACTAGGATTGTGTCTGGTGTAAGAGACTTGTCCTCCCTTCTACTTGCTTCCCTAGCGTGACTTGACAGTACAACTCATTCCAAAAAAACTAGGTAGACAAATTGCTACTTAGTTACATTTAAATACTGAAGTTACAACTTCGTGACAGACTTTTGTAAACGTTTTATACTTATTTACACCGATAAAATAAACAAAAGTAGAATACACATTTACACAGAAGAATTTGAGGTCTATTTTGGGGGGGGGAGTTTGTACCGCTGAAAGTAAACGTATCAAACAAAGTGTGGGGCCCCCTCTCTTCCTCTCCACCCCAGAAAAATTCCTACCTTGAGGATACTGTACTATAGGACCATATATTACGACCTCTATTGTTTAAGTAAAGTTCATTTTCAAATAAAAAGATTGCATTAAAAATTCAAAATGATTTACTGTAACCAAAAAAATTAAACAATGCATTTTATCAGTTTGCTTGTTCCATCTTTGCAATAGTCTACCATCTGCTTTTTAACCAATTATTAATGGTGGGCTTCAGTTCATCATCATTCTTTAGAGGTAATCACTTGGTGCAAGATTAGGGCTACCAATTTGGTGGTCAAAAATTTCCTACTTAAAGTTTTGTAACAATTTAACAATGTGACCTGTTCTGTGAGGTTGAGTATTATCCTGAAAAAAATACAATCCCACTGAATAACAATTCATGTTTTTGTTTTATATTGCTTTCTACATTTTTTCACCCACAGTAAGCGCTAATAGTCATTCAATAAAATTAATCAATAAGATGCCTTTTTTATCACAAAAAACAGTGGCGATCTTTAAGGAAGAAGTGCTCTCTTAAACTTCTTTGCTTTTGGAAATTAATGATTATGTTACATTTCAAAAATTAAAAGATAATTCTAAAAATGTAAATTACCAAATTTCATGAATTTTTGCATTATCTTGTTCCACTAAACTATCTGCCATTTCCATTGGGCAACATCTATGCTCTTCATCATGAACATTCATTCGTCTATCTCTAAACAAATGACAACAAATTTCCTATGGATTTCAGCAGCACTATTCTATTATATTTTTCAACTAAACTTGTATCTCAAAACAAACTTAACAGGTAAGATTATTTATCATAGCATCCATTTAAAATGCTCAGATACCACAATAATCATGTTTTAAATACCATCAAAATGGAAAACAACTGACTAGTATAAAACACAGCAACTATACCTCATTCCCACAGTCGGCGATAATTTCTAAAAAGACCTTACTTTAAAAATAAGCCTTGTATAATTTTTTTTACAAATGATTCCTCCAATCTATTACAAAATACACATTAAGTCACATCCATTATGATATAAGAAAGTAATAAGTGTAGTCAGTTCTGAAAATGTATAACATCCCACCTTTTACAAAGTGCCTCTCTTTCATCTCAGGTGTACTGTATTATCAGTGAGCTCAACTATAACAAAGTTAAGGATACATTATCAAAAATGTTAATTTACGACTAACCACAAATTTGGCATTGTGTGTATTTTTAGCAATATTACTTTATCATTATAAAAAGTGAGTTTGCATAGTTTTCATTAAGAAAGATAGCTTGAACATAATTAGGTTCGAAACTATGGTCATCCGAGAAAGAGGAACCAATCACAAAAAATAAAGGTAATATATTTACAAATTCAGCTTTATTTTCTTCTCTCTTTCTGCTTTAACTGTTTCTATTTTCATCAGCTGTTCGTTCTTTAAACAACTAAACTGGGTATTAACAAATAATATAATTATGTTGATGTAATAAAATATATAAAAGAGGAATTATATTAATTCAAAAAATAACTTTATCGCACAACCAAGCAACATAATATTTTTTTTTTATGATTGGATATATTTCTAGTTAAAAGATCCACTGTAAATTTCAGAAAACAAGGTCGTTCACTTTTTAATGGTAATTTTGGAAAAAAAAATTTATAACATTATTAAATTACTCAGTATAAACGAAGACATTAAAAACAACAGCATAATGCATGGTACAGATTGATACATATGCTTATGTTTTGTAGTTTGAATTTGCATGATTTTCTGCTTTATAAATTTTTTAGTAAACCTATTAGTAACTATAATAATTAAAAAATGAATTCATTGTTTGTGTGAATGGTAGTCATAAGATGTAATATTGTAATACAAGTTGGATCCGTGCAAAATAACTATGTATTTAACTTTAGTAGTTGTGTAAATGTTTAGTACACAATAGTTTGCCGGTAAGGCAGATATACTATTTAGTTCTCATGGACTGAGGGTTTCTACCATCAAATCCTCTCGTTGACTGCAAACATGTTGGACTTCAAGCAAAAACTATGTTGCGTAGCTTGAAATGAGAGTTCTACTATATTAAAATATAAATTTTCTAGATATATATTTTTTCTAGATTGTAAAGTTTGTTATAGTATCATTTTAAAAGGGTGAGTCTCAATTTAGTTTAAAAAATTGATTTCAATTTTTATCCAAGTTTCTCAAACTTGTACACAAGGGGAACCATATGAAGAGATTCTGTTAAATTAGGTCACATAATTTATTAACTATTTATTGAACGTTTTAAAGAAAAATTACTCTGATAAAACATTTTAAATATCAACCAACTACAAATAAAGTCTACAGTAAAATAGTTTCACGTTGAATTACATACTTAAATACCTCAGTCTGAAATAATAAAATATTATACTCACCATAGGACTCATATATTACTTAGCCACTGTCGGCTAAGTGTTACATTATGGAAAAAGCTAAAAACAGCTGTTTAGTAAAATCAAATGGTGGTTTAGTTGTTAGGTTAAATAACAATCTCATAAGACAAAACTTTAGTTTTAATTGATATTCCATACACATTTATAGTAGATTAAAAATTGTAATTTAAAGTAGTTTTAAAGAATGTAAGTAATATTAGCATTTATATAAAAAATAAAATGATGAAAATCAGCCCAGTAAACCTATACAAATTTCTGGTTTATTTAAAAGTAAATAAATATCCTCATTTTATTTTCTATGTAGAAAACTGTAAAATATAATTAATAAAAAATATAATAGATATTGAGCTGATACCTGTGCAATAAAAAAAATAGTCATCAGTAACTTATTCTCAAATCTTATAATACTTTACATACGACATTAATCAGCTGAAACATTTATTCCTTCAAAATTGTAGATTAAAATTTGTTTTTAAATAATTGCATAGTATAACTACATTATTATACGGGGTGTATATAAAGTCCCGCACGGGCTTAATATTTTCTAAACGACAACAGATAAATCAATAAGATTTGGTACATCAACACCACACCTAAAAATCTACTTTTTTGAGGAACTATCAATTTTCTGTCATATCATGGGGACGTCCCGCAAGGAGTCAGAAGGAAATCTTAAATGGGAGCATAGGTCAATATGCACATCAGTTTAAAGGGCTTATCTAGCTGAGTTCAATGCCGGAAACCGCGCCTCAAAAGGATCACCCGTTACAAAATGGCGGCCATTTAAAGTGGGTGTACATAAAGTCCCGCACGGGCTTAATATTTTCTAAACGACAACAGATAAATCAATAAGATTTGGTACATCAACACCATACCTAAAAATCTACTTTTTTAAGAAACTATCAATTTTCTGTCATACCATGGGGACGTCCCGCAAGGAGTCAGAAGGAAATCTTAAATAGGAGCATAGGTCAATATGCACATCATTTTAAAGGGCTTAGCTAGCAGAGTTTAATGCCGCAAACCGCATTCAAAAAGGTTGATCCAGTACAAAATGGCGGCTGTTCAAAGGTTTTATTGGAAAACAGATGTTTACTTACCAAATGTTTTCAGAGTAAATGCACGAACTGTTCAACTCCAGTTATTTGACAGTTGGAAAGACGCACATAAAAACGAGAATTTTGCAGGGCAACTTGAGGAATTGCCTGACATTCTTGAAGTATTCTTTGTCTCAGTTCATTTACATTTTGAGGCTTTGTTTTGTAGACGTTGTCCTTAAGGTAACCCCAAACAAAGTAGTCTAATGGAGACAGATCTGGTGAACGCGCTGGCCATTCTAACAGACTTAACAGAAATGTCATGAGTTTGTGCTGCTGAGCGTAGGGACTCTCAATAAATGACTGCAAGACATCTAAAGAGTTTTCTTCGTTTGTTGCAGTAGCGGGCCTTCCTGATCTAGGACGATCGGAAACACTTCCTGTTTCCATAAAGTGTTGAACAGTTCTCCCTACAGTTGTTCTAGAAATCGGCTGCCTCTCGGGGAAGTAGTCATTACATAAATGGCACGCTTCCTCGTGTGATCGTCTGTTGTTTCCCCAACCAACCATCATAAGAAGTGTTATAAGTTCACGTTCGTTAAGCGACATAGTGTTGTTGAAGAACTACTGTACAAGCAATAGTACAAACTTGTTTGTAATAACGCGCACTTACAGAAAGGTTGGACAGCACTACTAAAACAAGAAAACTAGAATAGCCTACTATGAATGACTGGCTAATATGAAAGTCCAAACGGCGACCCAAAGATAAGAACTTTCTAATTGTTACTATTACCAGGTTTTCCCCGTTATCAATAAGTTAGGACCAAATTTGTAACTCTTGAGGATAACTAACGTCATAATTCACTTCTCTATTGACACGCATAATGTAGTATTTAGCTGCAGTATTCATTTAGTTGCAGTTTTGCTTTAATGGGATTGTGGCTACTGTACTAATAAAATATAACAAAATAAAACCTTTGAACAGCCGCCATTTTGTACTGGATCAACCTTTTTGAATGCGGTTTGCGGCATTAAACTCTGCTAGCTAAGCCCTTTAAAATGATGTGCATATTGACCTATGCTCCTATTTAAGATTTCCTTCTGACTCCTTGCGGGACGTCCCCATGATATGACAGAAAATTGATAGTTCCTTTAGAAAGTAGATTTTTAGGTATGGTGTTGATGTACCAAATATTATTGATTTATCTGTTGTCGTTTAGAAAATATTAAGCCCGTGCGGGACTTTATGTACACCCACTTTAAATGGCCGCCATTTTGTAACGGGTGATCCTTTTGAGGCGCGGTTTCCGGCATTGAACTCTGCTAGCTAAGCCCTTTAAACTGATGTGCATATTGACCTATGCTCCTATTTAAGATTTCCTTCTGACTCCTTGCGGGACGTCCCCATGATATGACAGAAAATTGATAGTTTCTTAAAAAAGTAGATTTTTAGGTATGGTGTTGATGTACCAAATCTTATTGATTTATCTGTTGTCGTTTAGAAAATATTAAGCCCGTGCGGGACTTTATGTACACGCACTTTAAATGGCCGCCATTTTGTAACGGGTGATCCTTTTGAGGCGCGGTTTCCGGCATTGAACTCTGCTAGCTAAGCCCTTTAAACTGATGTGCATATTGACCTATGCTCCTATTTAAGATATCCTTCTGACTCCTTGCGGGACGTCCCCATGATATGACAGAAAATTGATAGTTCCTTAAAAAAGTAGATTTTTAGGTGTGGTGTTGATGTACCAAATCTTATTGATTTATCTGTTGTCGTTTAGAAAATATTAAGCCTGTGCGGGACTTTATATACACCCTGTATAAACAAAACATTTTAAGATTAAAATGTCTTGTCAATTTTTCTAAACATAATATTTTTTTAAAGTTTCAATGGCTGAAAATTTTGAACATTGTTAAAAATGCGATCTTAAAAATTAATAAACTTTTGCCTGTATTTAAGAAAATCCAGTTACATTTAAAAATTGGTTATCCAAAATATTTTATGAGTCAACAGTAAATTGTGTTGCTGTTAAGTATTTGTTAAAAATATAAAATTTTAAGTCCTCCATGATTTGAATTGTCTAACTTTTCATTTTGAAAGTTCCATACAATTACAGTACCTAGTTTTCAATTTGTTTGTAAGTACACATGAAGAATTTAAAATGTAAATAGTCTCTTAGGTGAATATTTCAATTTATATTTTCTAAATAATATTGCATTTAAAAATGATGATCTTGTGTATAACCTACTGAATAATAATTTAATTTTTAGTTTTACATCATTTAATGCAACTTTTTGTTTGTATTTAATAATTTATTTTTAATGCATGGATTATTTTCTGGAAAATTATAGTAATTTCCCATTTTATATTGTCTTGTAGACTGTAAACACACATGTACTACCATTCCTTGTTACACTCTTGTATGTTGCATGCCATTTGTATGAACTGAATGTTATATATATATAATATTGTTATTAAACTATAACTTAATTTTTAATAATAAGTTAGAGTACCATTTGCTTCAAAAGATTAGGTTCTCAAACAAATTTAATAAAAGTTAGAGTAAAATAAAATTATTATTGCTAAAAGTATCAGACCTGAATTTTTCTAGTCAAAACAATGAACCACGTGGAATGAAATCCAGTGGGGAGGCGAAGTTGGTCTTTTACGAGCATACATGAATTGTTTCCATCTGCAGAGAGCATCAGTTGGTCTCTGTTTCAGATAGTCACAGATTGGTAGAAAGTAACTTACACCCTGGTAGCCATCAACAAATTTAAATGATAAGGTCATTAATCAAACAAGACCAGATTTTGATAATTCTAGACCATCACTTTGAGAACAAGGTGGGAATACTAGTTTGATACATTCCATTTTGAATGAGGATTTCGCTTTAGAGAGTCAGCAAAATTACTGCCAAATCTGCTAGGGACAAATCAGAAGTAACTCTGTCTGGAACTCTCACAGGACATGCTAATGGCTTTCCTGCAAATGGTGACTCTTAATCTCTGGTGATGAGCTGTGGATTTGCAAATACCATTTCCTTTGTATATCTTGAGTAAGCACCGAAAAGCCAAAACATTACCTCTCGATCCTGTGTCACTTTTGCTATGATGATGACATTCTTTACAGCTGATTCAGATTTCTTGATCAACAACAACAATCTTCAGATCCTTCAGGCTTCTTAATCTCCTGAAATGGTTCTTTCTGATTTTTCTCTGTTATTCAAGTTACAAATACTACTGAAAGGGACCAAATTTCTCAAAAATAATAACCTGATGGATGCTGACTACAGTTCCTTACGTGCAGGTTGAGTGCGAGCAGAAAATTTCATGTTTGCACACCTTCCGTGTTTTATTTGTTTCTGCGGGAAAATTCAAATCAGATACTTTTTGGAAGAAAAAACCTCGTTTTTGTTATTTTATCAAGACAATTAAATTTGATAATACAGTAGACTCTCATAAATCCAGACTATTGTGGCAGACAGCCGGTCCGGATTCTGAAAAATCTGGATTTCCCGGAGTCGGAGATAAGTCGGTCGCGGGGCCGATATGAGCGGTGATAAGGCGCTCATGCAATCTCTATCGGCCCATGCCGATACCCAACGACATTTGTTACACTCTGACACAATAACTAATGGTACTGTTACTGTAATGTACATAATACAGTACTGGACTGTAATTAAGTAAAACACAGGGTAGGGTGTGTCAATTACTTCAGCCGCGCGGAAACTTCCACTGCTCGTGAATCATTACAAAATACGTCATTCATGCAATGTGGAAGATCGTGTGAAATTTGAAGGCGCTAAAGCGGGAAATTGTTATTAAGAAAATTTTACCGTCCAGTCCGGATTTTTTGATCCGAATTTATAAGAGTCTACTGTATAACAAAATAAAAATTACGGGGTGCTATTCAATGCAAATTAACCTTTGTTGGAGTATAAGACCAACCATTAAACATTTAGGGTTAAACAAAATAATTTTATATATGTAGCTTCTACTGTTACTCCTTTCTCTCTAAAATATATATATAATTTTAGTTATTTTTAAATCTTTAATATTTTTTGAGAGTGTAAGGCCTCAAACTCAAACTCTTTTCTGTGTACTTTCGATTTTTATATAAAAAAGAAAATGATAAAATATCAGCTTTAATAAGTTTTTTCTGGTTATCTAATTTACATAACTCAAATAAATAAAAAATTTGGTTTGATCAAATAAAAATTGTCACTGCTTGAAAGAATACAATGTAGGCAAACTTATAGAATTTTGTGACTTATAATCTGCTTCCCAGAAGAATCATTGAGAAAAGGAAAGTATAACCGGAAAAAAAGATAAAAAGAAATAATTAAAATATTTGCACAAATACACACACTTTCTAATCTTGTTTAGAATGTTCTTATTCATCCAAATTATTTGTTCTTACAAATAAGGGACACATTATACAACATTAATTGTTCTCAGCTATTATTGGTTGTTCATGAGTTTGTGTATGCTTCAACTTTTATTTAAACCAATATTTGAGTGAATGTGATTTTGATAAAAATAAAGTCTATAAAAAAATTTTTGCTTATAATTATTTATAGTATTGGAAGCAGTTAGGAAATAAACTTTCATAAAGTATATGTATAACTGCAACCAAAAGGTCTGTAGCTTTCTATAACGATAAATTAGAATGATAGTTTTAGATTCGAAGCACGTTCTCCTAAAAGGATATGGCATTTTCACCGCCTGGCAGCTAATGGTGAGGTAAAAGCGGAAGCTACTGACTAAATCTTGTGAACAAGTTAATTGTGCTGATACACTCAATAACATGCAATTGAGAATATGGCCGTAAAATTTAATGTTTGTAATTTCATTCTTCTGAAAAAAAAATTTTTAAAGAATGTTATTTTTATTTTTGATAATATATTTTATTTATTAGAGATAGGAGTAAAATTTTAATGTTTGTCATATTTCTTTACACACCTTTGTGAATATCAATTTTCATGTAACCTCCTCTGTCTGAGGTTATCTGAAGGCAAGAGACCCCAATGATGATTAGTAAGACAGGCCTACTTCATCATACATTCATCCTTGATTGAGAAATACAAGTATATATACTTCTATAAATTTAAACATTATATATGGTTCACAGTTGGTATGTGTTTATTTATTCTGGGGACATTGTGATAGCCAAGAGGTCTGAGCCTATATAGTTTTCACTTTTTAATGACAGTGATTTCCTGTTGTCATTAGTCTTATCAGGATAAATTATTGGGATTAAGCAAAAGAGAATCCCCACACACAAAAACAAATGAAAATTTATCTTGGATTCTTGAAAGGACTGAAAATGATCTATAAATATATAAATATCTAACGGTGAAATCAGATGAAAGTCTTATGTATTTCATTTTGTGAATTTTTCTTTCTCTTATATCCATAGTAAAGGGAAAGTTATATGATTAGTCAAAATCGAAGTTTTTCTGTATGAATATATCAGTTTTATGATTCCTTGAGTCTAAAAAACTGGTTTTTGAAATGACGTTTGTCTGTCATCTGAGGTATATGCAGTTCTCTATAGCCCAAAAATATGAATCAATTTTAATCATATTTGGTATGTGGGTATATTTTTACCATATCTCAGAATTTTTTCCCATTTTTTTTAGAACCAAAATTTGAGTGTTCTCTTAAGGAAAAAAGGAACGTAACAATTTTGATTTAATTTTACTCAAGTGTAACCTCTAAGGACCTAAATAAAAAATATTGTTCACCATCTCTCCAAAAATGTCAGTGAGTTATCGATATAAATCCAAATCTTAGGCTATGAAGCTATTATATATTCTTAATTTTTCATAATCAACTTGTCAAGATTAATGACCCAAATCCGTGTTCAAAATTGACAGTAACAAAAAAAATTACTGTTACTGAAATACACATATCTAATGAAGGTAGGTAAAAACACAGCGAACCTTGACTTCTTTAATTTAAAACTCGATTTTAATCAAATACGACTTATGCTCAGGACGTTTTTATGGCACAAGCGAAACAATTTTAAGCCCTTTTTTAAATAGTTTTTCAAAGATAGTGTCCATGCTTGATTTTCACTTTTTGATTAACATCTAACCAAAATGACATTTTTAATGACAATTAATTTTGGTTCTTTTAGTTTTGTTGATGAGTGAATGGGAAAATTCATCTAATATTTTTGAACACTTTTTAAAAAAAATGTAATGTCCATGCTTTAAGCCTATAAGACTATATATATATATATAAAAAAAGGGAAAAAATGGATTAATAAATACTAGGGTTTTATAAGAGGGATTTCATCACAGCAACACTTGCTTTAAAAACATCATTGCTGAAGTTGTACTTTCTCTCTTTGTGTACTGTTATTATAGTTATCTCTGAGAAGTATATATATTTAATTGTTAAACTATTATAAATTTCTTCTACACCTTAAAATGTAAATTTGTTTCATTTATTTAAAATTAGATGTATTGTTAGATGTACATTATTAGTGATGTGAACAAAAAACTACAAGCGTTAAAATATCTGTATTTGTTTTTATATTATATACATATTTATATCCATATATTTATGTAGGCCAACAAGTCGAGCGACCGGAGGGAACAATGTAAACAACAATGGAGGGCTACAAGTTGGTATCGCTGATGATCAAGCAAAGGATTTTGATTTTGAAAAAACAGAAATGAAATATGATTCAACAGGAATGTTCCATTGGAGCCCAGCAAGGAACCTAGAAGACTGCATACTGGTAATTTTTTTAATTGTACTGCTTTCAAATATCTTATTACATAGATACTTATTTTTTGACATCTGTAGATTATGATTCCCTGTAAAGAGATACTAGTTCACTTTTATTTTAAAATTTGTTTTGTTTATTTTTTATAAATTTATAATATATTGTTTATAACAATATTTACATTGCTTAGATATCTCAATGTTTTGGTGAAAAGAAAAAAAGAAATCATTTTTTAAATTATGCTAATATCCGTTGTAAGTAAAAATACTTTTAAAAGATACCTAATTTCAAAAGTTACTAAAAAGAAAATTATTGATTTAAAGATAATAATGATCTGAGTTACTAATGGAAAATGGCAGTCAACTTATAAAAATACAGTAAAACTTTTCATATCCGTCATCCTTTTAAAAATTGGATTCTGTTAAGCGTTAGGTTGTTTAAATCATCAGGTGACCAAAAAATGTCAGGTTATTTTGCACACACATGCTTTCTCCCTCACCACACATCCTAGCATTGTGATTGATAACAGGGATACTTGCCACAACAGCCCATTGTAAGCCTAGGTTTGCTAAGTGCCTTTTCACTTTCACTGGGTGTGATGTCTAGGAAGCACATTGAATTCTCATTGCCGTAATTTTAGCTTTCATAATCAGGATATGCTCAACATCTTTATTTCATGATGCTGAGTCAACACTGTTAATTGATCGGGGATTAAACAAAGAACCTCTTTCGTGAAAAGTTGATGTATCCATTATATTAACCGGGTGAATAAAATATTTTTCAAACAATTATTTTCTGATTATTATGTTTTACAATCTGGTGCGAATTATAACAGTTAGCCATAATAAACAAATACTGCAATGTATTTTTTTATTGTTGTTTAAAAGCGATAATCTACTCGGTCATAATTGCATAATAAGGAAAGGAATATTAGAACATAATAAAATAAAGACTCCTAGTCCTTGAATAGTCTGGGTCAGAAAAGAACAAGAGTTGGTCTAGGGAGCTCTGATAGGAAAGATGAAAGAGAGGGATCTAACAAAAAAGAATTCATGCAAAAAAGTATAGATCCAGGTAAGTAGAGTCCCTCAAGATTGCCAAGTCCGTACTTACTATACTTGAGCTCCTTTAATGTTACTGCAGTGTACCTGTAGTATGAAAATGAATATTTATTTTTCCTTTAGTAGGCAATATAAAATATTTATTCTTGCTCCTTATATTAAATAGATAAAGTTTACAATATGTAATGTACAAAACAATTTGTTTCCATATTGCTGCCTATTATTGGGTTTTAATATTAATAAATGGTTTAATATAAATACTTGCGATTGTGCACTTATGTTTGGGTTGTTAAATTTCACTAAAATTTGAATGAAAATTGGTAGAATTGATTTCAAGAAATTATGTATTTTATAACAGCCCCATAGCCGATTTTGTAGTTTTTTTTACCAATTACCAATAGTTGGGGGGAAAAATATAACCATAAAATCATTTCAGTTGAACAAAATTTTTGCACAACATGTATTACTTTATAAAATTCTTTTGATATAGGATCGAAACCAAGCAGCCATGACTGTTCTAAATGGTCATGTGGTTGTTTGTCTGTTTGCGGATCCAGACTCACCTCTCATTGGTCTACGTAACTTAGTAATGCCTTTAAGAGCTAGTAACTTTCACTATCATGAGCTCAAACACGTAGTTATAGTCGGTGCCGTAGATTACATCAGGAGAGAGTGGAAGATGTTACAGAACCTACCCAAGATCTCTGTTTTAAATGTAAGTGAATGACTTTGAATGTTGTAAGTATATAGGCTTAAGTAGATGGCTAGTATATATCTTTTAATCCCCCCCTCCTTCAGATTTACCTTACTCTTTGAAATCTCCTTTCTTTGCAATTTTAACCATAATGTTACAATTTACATGAAATAATGGTTTTGAACAGAAAATGTGAAGGCAATAGGAATATAACGCTCACAGTCTACGAATCATCGAATTTATAAATAAGTTAATAAAATATTACCTGTTTATATGTCCGTCTAGTGATCCTCTTTTTTGTGCTATCACAATAGATAGTACAAAAAGAGGATCACTAGATTGACATATAACAGGTAATATTTTATTAACCTATTTATACAATATTGTATTGCATGTCACAGAACAATGTATGCCCAATATTTTATTGTACAATTTGATTTAATATAATATTTTACTACTGTGGCTAAACATTTGATAGTTTTCCAACCCTTTCAGTGAACAAAATGCATCTTCCATTATACTATTGGGGGCGGGGTTGGGTAAATATATCCTGGCCTAAATATTTTTAAGTAAATTTACATACATATTTATTACATTCAATTCACAACAATGCAATTTAACAGGTTTATTCTCTGTAACTTTCTCTTGAAAGCTATCCTCTTTTAAAAAATGTGTACCTTTATTACTTCTTTTATTTATTTTAAAAATAATTACCATTTACACTATATAAAAAAATAATAACAACCATAACCAGTTTTATTTCACTGTGCCCTCACTATCAAAATAACATCCAGAATGTAAAGAACTCAGATTCCTTTTTAGTACCAAAAGGTGTAAATCTATAAAAATGCTGGTTTGAGTTTAATATTAATCTGATTTTTATTAAAAAGAATAAAATAATTTGCTCGACAATGGGCGCCAGGTAGTTTAGCTTACCAATTTTGAAAAAGAAGTTAATAATTAATTGTTAAAAATACCTCAGGGTCACAAATCTTTTTAAAAGTGTACTTACAGTTGGCTTTTTTGGTGAAATAAAGAAATCTTATTTTGTTGTGCTGAAACTAAACATAATTTATTGACATAAAATTACACATATATTCTCATGATACATTTCTTACCACTATTTAAGATCTCTAGTTTTTTAACTTTGAAATTATTCTGCCTTGAAGAGGCTTAAATCCTTTTTTGTGATTCTAAATTAGTAGTTGCAACTTAAAACAAAATATTTTTTATAGTGAGTTTTTATATTCTCATGTAGCAAAGATTATGATTATTTTAAAATGAAATTAAGTTCTCTAAATTTACTGATTGTTATACAAAAACTATTCATTGAAACAATTAAAATGATTCATACAAAAAGTTCCTTTTTATACAAAATTATTATTATGAAAGTGTCTCTGATTCATTATTATGAAAGTGTCTCTGATTCTTTGTTACCGCCTAACCGATCCTGTAGGTTGGAAGTCTCCTCGTGGTGAGCTCCTTTCATTCTGTGTTGCAATCACCTTGCAGACTCAATCTACACACCTGACGATCAATTGTCCTTTCAAGCTCACAGCGTTATACAAGAACATCATCACTCTATTGTGTGTTATTGTCCAATACTCTCTTCAATCACAAACTACGTCCTACCACGTGAACAACTGTCACTGAACTCGTTAAATCATCACCATTAATGTTCTAAAACTTCTTTCAGACAAAAACATTTCTCACTGACTCGAATGTCACAATAGGACTCTACTTTTAACAACTTCCGCTACATTTTGAGAAAGTTTCTCTAAATTGAAAACACGTCTGACTTACTTGAACGTTCCACCTAGACTCACTTTTAATATTTAAACTACATTTTTGAAAAAGTTTCTCTGAACAGAAAACACATCTGATTGCAGCAGACTTCACCTCAAGACTGGCAAACCACATGTGTGTTTCTCACTTCCTTTACCGTTATATTTTTAAATATGCAACGTCCGCGAGAATTGTTCACACCTAGCAACCCGGACACTGTTCAAATTATTCGCCTGATAACAAGCTTTGTCTATTTTCACAACACAAACACTACCCAAATATATTTTACAACTTATAATTAACATTTTATACATCACATTAGTCTTTTGGAAATCTATATTTAAATTTGATATTCCCTTGTCTTAATATGTATATTGAGTCATCCTTTTTGACTTCTGCAGTATCCCCCCCCCCTTATTCAATTTCAACGTTTCCCGGTTTACTTTTAATATTCAAATCTCAATATAACCAACTTTTGGTTATTTTAGTTAAAATTACCATTTTTTGTATTACAACGGTTAAACACCATATCTTTAAATTAAAATATTTAGATTCTTACAAAAAAAATTGAGCAGCAATATTCAACAAAATAAGGTTTTTCAATACATATTCAATAATTTGGGCTGTTCGTTAATATGTTTGTAATTTCTTAGTCAAATTCCTCATCCTTGTTCTTAAAGTGTTATTTTCTTTGTAGTCAAAAAGAATATGTTGTAATGCCTCCTCCTCTCTCAAGCAGCTCCTTCAATACTGAAAATCTTCAAGGTGTTGAAGCAATACAGATATTCTTCTATAACTAGGTATCCAATTCTAACTTGTGTAGCAAAGGTTTACAGTTTTCTGCTGATTCCACTGTACAACCTGAGATCACTAGGTTCTATACAAGAGAACACTGTTGCATTCCATTAAAAAATATTTGGATAAATAATTGAAAAACCCCCGATACCACTGAAACTAAAAGAAGTATTGTTTACTTCATAATTCAATTCACAAACTTGTTGGAACTGCTAGATTCTTGTTTGACATGACAAAGGAGAAAAAATGAAATTTCTTCTGAAAAAAAAATATGTAGGTTATACAAAAAAAGTTGTATCATTATTATTTTTTATTACAAAATGAATAACACTTTCATTATAATATCTTTTTAAATTCCAGTAAATCTCATTACCAGTTATTTTACCATCATTCTTGCTATTGAAATCTGACCTAGTATTTTGTAGGAATTTGTTTAATTGCTCGTGACAAACATTTAGAATTCAAAATTTTAAATAAAATTATTTTTATAAACAATTTGAAAAAACAACAACACAGAACTTAAAGCCGCTTTAAAAAAATGGAAATTTCTGTGCTTTGTTACAATGGATTGCACTATAGGGTAGATTATGTGAATTAGAAAAAATTAGGGATGATTTGCCAAAACTTAATGATATCGATTGTTCAAATAGAAACAAAGTCTCGTCAGATTCGATGGCAGGCACTAGAGTATTAAACTAACATACTACCAATAAACAAAACCATTTTAAATTTTAATTTTGTATTTCTGCAATTAAAAAGTTTAATGCGACTCATCTTCAAGTTATATTGTTATGTCTTATTAATACATATTTATGTACGAATGATTCACTAATCTATAAATGAGCAACTTATTAGGCTGGTTTAATAATAGTATTAAATTTTTTGAAACTAAAATATACTTATTTAGTGTGAACTTGACTTTATATCATTTACTGAATGATAATTTGAATGTGTATCATATTTTGAAAACTATAAAAATTACTGTATGATTTGAAATATTATTGATTTGATGACTAAATTTGATAAATTCATAAAAACAAGAGATACTTTAACATTTAATGATTTTTATTGTAATAGTTATAAATAACTATGAAATTGTTCCTATTTGGCTATGGTTTTTTCTTCTTTTCTACAGGGTTCTCCTCTTAGTCGAGCAGATTTACGTGCCGTTAATGTCAACCTCTGTGATATGTGTGTGATTTTGTCAGCTAAAGTGCCAAGCAATGATGACCCTACGTTAGCGGATAAAGAGGCTATCCTTGCTTCATTAAACATTAAAGCTATGACATTTGATGATACAATAGGAGTTCTTAGTCAAGGTAATTAATTGTAATTTAATTTAATTGTATTTACCATTAAATTTTAACCCTTTTAATGCTTTTCCATGCTTAAAAGTGCTAGCAGAAAAATGAGTAAATTACGTTGTATAATTCATTACAAATTCATTTTTTAAGCTTTTTGGACCCAGTTTGTTTTATCATAATCACAAATGTCTACATTATGTATTATATGTTTTAATAATAGTATTTATTATGTTTGTTCGGATAAAAAAATATGTAATATATAAAATTGTATATAAAAAAGTTTTATAATTTTTTTGACTTTGAGATGCAAACAATTAGTCTAATTAAAAAATTAAAAATTAACATGAAATAAGAATTCCTTTATATATTCAATTTTTGTAAGTCTAAAATGAAATACAGAAAAAAATTTTAAGAATATATTTACAAAACCAACTTCAAACACTTATGCCTTTATAGGTTAGGCCAACAGCAAACAAGTGATTTCACTACACTGACTGGACTCATTTGAAATATCTAAACGCCTAAATAAAGCACCATACACACTTATACCATTAAAACATTTACTTTATAAATTACAAACACAAAGTAAATAAAACAACCTTTCACTCCTTGGTTATTACTACAACGGCATCCCTACTAACACAAACATTACTCAGTCTTCAGCTGGTTGCTTGATTAAAATCAAGAGTCTGTAACTTTGTTATTTTCCGTGTATTCTATAGAATAAAAATTCATCATATTCAGTGGATCTTCCTGAAGCAATTGAAACTAATTGCAGCAAAATCTGTTTGGAAATATTAGAACTACGTGCAGTTAACAAAACGTCAATTTGATCGACTCTAGCACTCTTCACGTAAAATGTGAGATACGATTAGATCAACACTTAGCACTAAAAGGGTTAATGGAAGATAAACCTGAAAATTTATTTAAGTGTGTTTAATACCAGGATCTATTGCAAGTGTGTGCAATTTTACCACTTTATATTTTTTACTTTGAAATGTAAAGAAAACTGATGTATTAGGTATCTAAATTAACATTTTTCTTTTGATGAAATTAGATTTTTTTTTTTTTTTTGCAGATGAATCAGGAGTAGTATCAGCAAGAAATGAACAAGATAATCTCACTACAGTTGGAGGTCCTATAGTCCTACAAAGGCGAGGTTCTGTGTATGGAGCTAATGTGCCAATGATTACTGGTAAGGCTTTTATCACTTTTGTTACTGTATTAAATATTTGTTTTTTATGCTGTAGTAAAAATATGTTAATTTTTGTTTTATTTACATCATTGGTTTATTTTTAACACTTTGTATACTGATGTCATATCTAGGATGATCTCTCCAGCTACTGTATTGCTGATATCAAACTCGGTACAGTACAATTTTGATAAAACTATTCCTATAATACTTTCAATTCATTTTGAGAGTGTAATGATTTTTATAATAGTTTTCCTGTTTTATTACACATGCTAGTATGAGCATTTTAGTAATATGTCACATGATTTGATATTTCTCACTTATTCATTCAGATTTAGTAGCTGCTAACAATGCAACATGATGGGACAAAGATGATTTAAAGGTAGTCTTGTTCATGTTTTTACTAAGTTCTTGTAAAATGATTGCAAGTCTTGTTATGCAAATAGGATTGTTTCAATAACAATTGATAAATCATGGATGTTAAGAAAAAATACTGCTTTCCCAGACTCTTGATATGTTGTGGAAAGTGAAGGCTGGAATTTTTTACTTTTTTACATACATCTAGTATATATAAAGCAAGTTATGTGATGCGACAAAAAATGTATGTCGACTCTATAACAAGAAGTGATAGAAATAAACAATTTTCATACCGATTTACAAATTGGCAAAATTATTATTTTAATGGCTGGATTTGATACACATAAAATACAATATAGAATTCTTTAATTTCATAAATACTATTTCATTTTTCTTACAGTCTTTAGTTATCTTGCATAGCTTAACAAAATTATAACTAACAAAATTCTTGAACACAAATATGTTTGAAGTTTTAATAAATTTATAAATTTGACTTTATTATAATCTTATTTTGTTATTTTTCAATTAATGTGGTACCTAAGTCAAGTTTTATATAATTGACAAATTTATTATACAATATTGCTATACAAATTATTAGGCTCACATTTTTTCTTTATTCTTATGTTTGAGAAAACTCTCTCTACTCAGGATTACTGTGGGTCAAAAGTTCAATATACTTGCAAACAGTCAAAATTTACATGCATCACATAACTGAATATTTTAATGATTCTTGTTCTAATGCTAATTGTAATATTTTATATGAAGTTGGGCGCCATTTTGTAATATTTATTACAAAAAATTTTTTTTAAGAAATACTCTTGAAGAGAGCATAGAAATGTTGTAATTGGGTCGTAAGTTCTTTTATATAGTGTACTCTGGAGAATTTCAAATAAAAATACAGAATCCAATTTCTGAAATGTACATTTAATTATTAAGAAATATATTATAGATTTCATACAAGTTAAAATATTTCCTGAAGAAAACATAAAAATCATCACATTTTTTATAACATCATAAAATCATAATTCATCAATCCTTAATTTATAATTAATTTTGTGGTTGCAACCTAATTCAAAATATAAATCTTTCATATATAAAACTGCAATATACTCAAAATTTACAATATTACAAAATTTCTTTTACTAAATACTTATTCTTTAAACATCAAATCTAATAAAATCAAATCATGAAATCATCATTTTTCAAAAACACATTTTTATCTTATTTGAAACCACATGATATCTCTGCAAAACAACTTATCCAAAATTTGTTAATAAACTGTAAGTTTCAGTTATTTTTATGTTTAGGTTTATAATAAACATAATTTGAGCATGTCATAACAAGCATGCTAACACTGAAGCTACATTCTTCAATATACTTAAAATTTTCATTCTATTGAAACTATTTCTTTGTTCAAACTGCATGTCGTGTTTTGAATTCAAATCTCATCTATTAAAAAGTATGTTATTGAAAACACCACTTCAAAATATAACTATTTCAATGTCTCATTTCCAAGAAAATCACTTATTGTCTGATTTCTCCTCTATTCAAAATAACTTATTGTCTGTAAAACATCTTATCCCTTAAAGCACAATGTTTTGTTTCTGAGAAAATATCTATTTCACTGCTGTTCAGCTTTTTCCTTGTCCCCACCTTTACACACAACACACTGATGTCACATTTCTTAAAGTTATATGCACATCTACACTGTTGTCATATTTCTCTTATATCTAATATTATATGCGTTTTCTTATTATTAACATATTTTTTACAAACCTCTCTGACCATTTAGTACCTAATTTTAATTAGTACCTTCTTTATTTATTTGTACTCTTTATTTAACTCTATTTATTATTATTATTATTATTATTATTATTATTATTATATTCTATAACAGTATACATTCCCTATTCACTGCCTTGAGTCAAACTATTTTTATAGTTTACAGAATCGAAAATGTACCCTATTACAAAACTAACCTGTCCAACTTAATGCTATTTTACAAAATAATGTTTCTAAAGTACTGTCCCTATTTAGTATTAATTTTTTCAAATCACATGTAGTAAAATCTTTTAAAAAGCTCAAACACTTCACAATAATAAAATTTATTAAAACTTCAATATAAAAGTTGTTACTTAGTTCTAAGTTGCCTCATGGTATGAATTCAAATTTGGACAAGATATTATTTCTAAATGTTGCCCTAGGTTCATGTCCAATTAAATCTTAATATTTAAATACCTATCAGTCCATGTTGATTCCTTTTCACTGGTAATTATTACTTTTACTGCCTATGTTGCACAACTATTTTATTCTACAATATATAATCCAACACTAAGAAACATTGCTTGCCTACACTGAGAGAGCACGAAAGGGAACCTCTTCTTCCTTGTTGTAACGAATATTCTGCTTAATTAGTTTCTTCTTCTTTTTCCCTTCACTTCTCTGGTTATTAAATTTTCACAATATTTTTATATATAAACGTTTTAAACTACCTTTCTAAATCTAGGTCATTTATTTATTTTCTTTTACTATTTATTTAAGTTTTACACTTAATTGAATATAAATTTTATTTTATTTAATATTATTTCCTTGTCTTATTGATTATACTATTGAAATAATTTTGAATTACCGCTGACGATATCTATTTCTTATTGGAAACATCTGTTTTATTAACTTAAAGCCTACTTCATTGATTAGCCATAAGATGGCCGTCACTGTTCCCTTTTACAATTTATTTATTTCTTTCAGCAACCCAAGACAACTCAAATTTTTATTTATCTTAATTTTGACTTTGTTTATCCTAAAGTGTTTTAATAATTATTTCTATTCTTTATTTGTGAACTCCTTATAATTAAATTGCTTATTGAAAACTGGTAAATCGTTATTTAGATGTTTACAATCGTTTCTCTCCTTTCCCTCTTTTACACATTCCAAAATTAATTTTTTTTTATTATTATCGCTGTGTGTATTTTAATTATGTGAGTTTCTTATTGCAAATGTTTATTTACTATCCTAAATTAAAAGTGTTATTATTTCATTTTGTGGTTATGTTGGTTTGTTTTCATCTGTTGCCTAACTTTTGTAATAATTCAAAAAAGAGGTGTTCTTATTTTTAACATGTTAGTCATTTATTAATTTGCTCGACTATAGGGCGCCAGGTTTGCTTTAGCATACCAATTTAGAAAAAAGTGAATTTAATTATTTATAAAATCTCTGGGGTCGCAAGCTCTTTTTACAGTGTACTCACAGTGATTCTGGGTTTCAAAAATGAAAACACTTGTCTCTGAAATATTACATAAAGATTTATTAAACATAAAACACATCAGATTCATGTAACAGAAATAAAAAAAGAAAAATTTATATAAGACATCTTACATCCTATCAATACTACTATCATTTGAAAAAGAATCTAATCAAATTATATTAATAACTTTAAGTTATTTAGTTGCAACTCCAAAAAATAATAAAAAAGGATTTTACTTTACTTCTCATAGCAAATATTTTAATTATAAAAAATATAATTTTTACTGAAATTGAGAATTAGTTTTATTAATAAAACAAATAACTTTATTTGATCATATTATTATACTTAAAGACTCCACAACAAACACATTGAATCTTATTAATGAAATGCATAATTTTATGATATCAAATATATATCTTGAAAGTATATATAAAAAAAGTCTAAATTGTTCAAAGTACATATATATGGTTAAATAATGAAAGTCTAAACGTGTTATACCAAATCACGTTATGTTCTTTATAAAAGAAAACACTTTTCCTCGAAGGATGATTCGTGTCTTTCCATGTGACTGCGTGCTAATTTTAGAGATGCTTTGTCCACTATCAACGAATTGTCTTTTGTTCATCGCTCACGAGATTTATTTTGTTGTACATGTATTACAACCAATTATTAATGTCTTATGCTAACTTTAATTGTTCCATATATCTTATAGAAGAGTTCTTTGTCGAGAATTCGAAAATCACGTGGCAGCGATTGCACAACATAATTAAAAATTGCAAGTTATTACGCCTTTTCATTTAAAAGTTTATTTATTGAAAACAATATTGTCTTAGCACTTTTGAAATTGTTAATACACCATGTCTTTCACAAATTTAACTTCTGAACACATTTTTTAATGTTCTAACAGAAACTCGGAGAACTGCCATTCATAGGTCTTAGAGGAACTAGCCCCAAACGAAGACTGATCTAAGCACGAGATTTTTCTCTCTTCCGCAAGAGAGCTGTTCCGGTAAACGTTACCAAAGTTCAACATACTCCCCACATAACACAAATTTTACATATTCTATTTATAAAAAACAAATTATACTAAAATTGACATTATTACATATTTGGTTTTCTTGAAAATCTATTTTTCTTTTATTTATGAAGTTATTGAATAAATTTATGATTTGAACAGCCTGTTTTCGGCGCTAAACCGCGGATTTTAAATCTATTATAAATTATGATTTTTTACATCACCACAAAACCCCACAAAAGATTTGTATTACAATACAAGTATTGTACTATAAATCTTTTCTATATATATAAACTCAATTCGAAAGAAAAACCCAAAATGTGAAAAATTTTTCAATAGATTTTCAAGATTCCTTATTTCAGCAGTTAAGGACCTCATAAAGAAAATAAGTATCACTAGTATACCTAATTTAAGAAAGATTCTCTTTTTTACATAAAAACTAAAAAATCTATTTGCTAAAATCCTATTTCACTATCTCAATTTATTTGAGTCATCATAACTCATAAATATTAAAATATACGAATCAATTAGTGCTAAGCCTTATCTCTATTTATCCAATAAAACCCATCATCAGTTTCCTTTCCAACCTCGTTGGCGGAAACTTTCCATCAACATTTTTTTTTTTTTTTGTTGACAGGATCCCGTCACTCAAAGCTTATCTCCCAGACAGCCGTCTATATACTTTTTCTACGTCTCATCCTCTTTGCCAAGACGACATTTCTACATCCTTTGAAAATCTACCTTTGACTCTAGATATTCATCTGAATCATTTTTCAACTAAACACAATTACAATTTAAGACCTCTCATTTTTAATTAACATTATTACAAAATTATTTACTTATTATTCAAAATTACTTCAATTCACCTTAAAACTTTTCAATTCAGATTTTACATTATTATTTATTTTAGTTTAAATCCAATAACTATTTATTCTCTATCAAATTCTTAATTACTCTTTGTCTCGCTGGGATAACATGTTAACTACTGATTTTACAATTACAAAAAGCTCTTTTCTTCAACTAAAATTCAAAATATAACATCATTATTACAAAAAATATAAACTCACTTACAAAACTCATCTATTTATTTCAAAATTACTTCTTTACCATTGTATCATCTCTCAGTATTCTATCTTAAAATTATTTCCATCTTATCTTTCATTTTTTAATAATCAAAGTTGCATTAATCCCCAAACAAAATTCTTCATAATAAAAAACTCCTTATTATTTACCTATATTATTTCATAAATAATCTCCTTATTTCAACGTAGCTTCCTTTAAAAAATCATAATAATCGCCGTATTTCGTAGAATTCCTTAAATCTCCTCTTGTTTCATTAAAATCGCCGTATTCCTCTTTATATATCATCGCAGTACTCAAAAAACCTCTTAAAAACTCAAAAATTACCATTAATGCAACCTAACTACCTTCTTTATAAAAGTTTATTAACAGAACAACTTCATTTTAAATACCACTTTACTCAACAATTCTGTAAAGTCATCATCTTCATATAAAACTCAAAAATCTCTCATGTAAACTACTTCTTATTAAAATCTTCTTAATCATCTATTACTTAAATACAAAAAACTTATAAAAAATAAAAAAATTATCATTGCTTTCCCAGCTAACACCGTATTTCATCAAAATCTTTAGACACCTTTATCAAATAACTGCTTAACATCATTTATTATTTCAAATTCCATTATTATTTATTTAAAAAACACTACTTATTTATCCTTTCTATAAAATTCATTAAAATCTCTCTACTTATTATTAATTTATTACTCCTTCCTTTAAAAAACAGAAACTTAGCCTCCTTTACTCACTATTTAACATCAAAAACTTAAAAAACTTTATTATTATCTGTCTTGGCAAAACTCACATAAATTCTCAAACTTTACACAACTATTCTTCATATTTTCAAACCATAAATCACTTAAAACTAACAATTTTTTATCATTTTATCTAATAATCCTTAAAATTTACCAATGTCAAACATACAATTTATCGTTTTACAATTTAACATCTAATTACCTATCCTAATCAGCTAATTAACATTTTTACAATTTTATAAAACTTTTCGTTTCATTCCAAATAAAACTCTCCTTTTGTCACGTCCGGTTTATTTCTAGGCTTTGTTTCTTAACAAACCCCCTCCTTTCACCATGTAAGCATTGTCCCACTGTCCCTTGACGACTTCCCTCAACATCTGTTTTTACTTGTTAGAGTAGACTCAAAAAAAAACTTTTTCTATATATATGAAAGTTTATGACACTTACAAACATAAGTCATTGTTTATGTTTTTTGCCCAAAATTACATGTGACAGAACTCTAAACAACTACGTTGGATTTTTTGATAAGTTTTCCAATTAACTCGAAATCACTACCTTCTAGAAATGATATCTTAGGCCTTGATCATATCACTTCTCGAACATAGCTACATCCTGCCTCGAAAGACAGTTCGCCCACCAAACTTTATATTTTTATAATATACTCAAGAACTCTATGTTCTCTCTTAAACTCCTTCTACTAAACTTCTGTATTTCTGAATACAAAATAAGAACTCTTTGTTCTTTAAACTTCTCAAAATTGTCAAAGTTTTTAACTATATTTCATTTACATAAGTCGTATGACAAATTTTTTGTTTTTTGTTTTTTGTTTATTTTTTATTTTATTTTTTAAAACTCGACCGGGGTTTATTATAGTCACAGTAATTGAATTATACTCCTCTATGCTTATAATAAAGCCCTGTCGAACGTCGATTAATAAAACCCTCCAACGTTCCATTTTCTATTTTATTTTTATTATTATACCTTTTTTATTTATTTTTTATGAATTTTTTGTTTATTTTATGCATTTTTCTTCCTAACCTCTCCTACATAGGTTCTTCTAACCGTCTACTTTATACCGTGCATACTTCTAATTGCTCTTTAGACTCTTACACAGAGTAACATGTTGTGACGTTGAAATGTGCAGTGGTTGAATGCAATATCTCTACTAAATTCAAGATAAAGCCCAAAACACATCTCTATTCCACAACACGCCTTCCATGCAGTCTCAGAATGCCTCATTCTTACGAATAAAACATTCTATTTTGACTACACAAACGCTCAGCCATCCACCCATAATGTTCATGTACTCCTTAAATGCATCTACACGAAGAAAATTTTAAAATTCATAAAAAATTTCATCAAAATAGTTTCATCCAAAGTTGAAATGATGTTTATTTTTTACCAAGTTTATTACTAGCATCGTCGATTTTCTGTTTATGTAATCCTTTCTAGATGTTATTATTCAAATTCAAAAAGAAAATTTTATTTTTTTAAAATTTATTCTAAGTCCTTTACTTAGAAATTTTACCTTCAATACTATTAAAGTTATTTAAGTAATCTACTTTTGTTCTTGTTTACTTTATTTAAAACCAATTATCCTTTATTTAAGTAGTTTTTTATTTGAAAACGCAAGTTAATTTTCGATTATACGTCAAAAGTTTTTTATTTTCAGAACAATAATTCTGTCACACGCTGTATCTCGTCTTAATGTCATGCAAAGGAATTCTAGGCCTGGTTTAAGCATAAACAAGTCCCCTCGATATGAGACAATCCTTATCTGTCTACTGATAAGACATGAAGACCTTTTGGTTCCAATACGATCTGCAAATGAATCTCAACTCTCTCTCGTCACATTTTATTGAATATTTAATATTGAATCCACCTACTTTAATATTGAATATTATTTCTTCAACACTACACTAAATCCTTGCTTCGAACTAACTATCTTATCTATCTCACGTAAAATCAATATTTATTCCTTTCATAAACATACAGAGTTACTTACTAACAATCTTGCAGCTCCAATGATCCTCTCATCTAGCTAATCTGTTTTCGTCACGTTTTCTAAATATTAAGATCTTAATAAACATATAAAGTTGTTTACTGCTATAATCCAGCGTCTTTACTTTACAAATACCTAAACGTTTTCTAAAACTAAACTCTTAATCATACTAGCTTGGCATATAATTATTTTCTATATTTTTTGTCTTAGCTTACAAAATTCATTAATACACACAAATTATTAATACTCATAACTCTTAATCATTCATTATCAAACTTAAACTTACTTATTAACAAAATCTTAACTACTTTTTATTAATTATTTTAAAAATCAAGTCCGTGTGTTTATAAAATGTCCTTACATTTATTTATTCATTCCAAATTTCAATTTATTACAACTCAATTATAAATTATACATTTTTTACGATGGTTTCCAGATTGGTGAAAGATTTTAAAATACATGATTGAGTTTTTTAACATACTTTTAATGTTAAATACTGCTTCTAGCTTAGATAGTTTTTCTAGGCTAGTGTTTACAACAGACCCATTCCTAACAAAAGATTCCCCTTTGTTATTGTCTCGGAGTATTGACAAAATACTTCTCTCTTTCTCATTCTCAGGCATACCATCACCCCTCCTTCTCTCAAACAACTCAGAATCTACTGACCTAATTTCAACATCTGTTAGTTTAGGAATTCTAACCCCACCATTCTTATACACTAGTACAAAACCTTCTTTTACTATTTCTACATTTTTACTTTCAAGATTATATTTAAAGTTACTTTTTTCACAAAAACTTTTAATTTCTTGTTCTTGTATTCTAAAAATATTTCTAAATTCTAACATCGTGTATTCTTCAAAATCTACAGTCTTATGGTAAACTCGTTTTTTAAGATAAACAGCTGATTCCTTTATTATTAGATTATTTACCTTTACTTTGTTTTTTGAATTAATTATACCTATTCCAACCCCACCAAACTTATTCACTTCAACATTACTTGTTATCTCTAGATTTACCTTGTTACCTAACCCATTATTCATTATTTTAGAAATTTCTTGAACACAATCATTCACACGATCGTCTTCTATTATTATCAAATCATTTGACATGTTATTTATCTCATTAAAACTGTTAATTTCAATTTCAGCTATTGCTTGATTTAAATTGTTATCTAAATTATTAATATTTTCTACCAAAACACCTTCTACACTATTAATCTGTTCAAATTCTACTTTTTTCTCACAATAGCTTAATTCAAATTCTACTTTATTATTAGTTTCCATTACATTAATTTCCATTTTAAGATTCTGTTCAAATTTTACATAATTTGGTTTTAATTCAACCCTCATTTCTTCAAATTTTTTACACATTGCTTCTTTTAAATCTAAATTAGCTTGTCTTAGTTCTAATTTACTCAGTTTCAAGTCATTATCTATTTTATCCAGTTTAACATTATTCTGTTCGAGTTTAACATTGAAATTTTCCAGCTTAGTGTTAATTTCTAGCTTATTTTGATCAAATTTATTATTAAAGTCATCAAATTTATTATTTAAATCTTTTTTTAAATCTACATTATCTTGTTTTGTTTCTAACCTACTTTGTTCAAACCTTAAACTATTTTGTTCCATTTTTTCCATCATTACTTTTAACATACTCTTAATCTCTAAATCCTGATCATTATTTTTCACACTCTTATCCATCCTAACCTCTTCAGCTCTTAAATCCTTATCTGAATTTTCCTTTACAGTTTCTACCCCTGGTGTTTCTACTAATTTTTTATTTATATCTTCACACTGTTGTTTACTATTTAGAATCCTATCACTATCAAACCCATTAAAATCCGAACCTGAACTACTATTCGCGTTCACACTTGAACGTCTACTATTACTATTACTACTTATTTCTTGATCTAAAAAATTTTGTGCAAATTGTTCATTTGTTTGCTCATTACTTTGCGATTCCTTCTCTAAATTATCAAAAATATCCCCTGTAAATTCCAATGGCTCTATATTATTTAAAGAATTTTGATTTCCTAACCCTACCTGTTCATCACTATTATTTACATTTACAATTTCTGACTCCATTTTTATCTTACTATATTTAACACAAAAATTTTAAAAAAGAATCTTTCTTATTATTATAAAGAGAGTCCTTACCTTGATTTTAAGAGTTCTCATTACCAAAATCACTGTACTTTCGACTAAAAAAGCCCTCAGTTGAGGCGACATTTGTAATAATTCAAAAAAGAGGTGTTCTTATTTTTAACATGTTAGTCATTTATTAATTTGCTCGACTATAGGGCGCCAGGTTTGCTTTAGCATACCAATTTAGAAAAAAGTGAATTTAATTATTTATAAAATCTCTGGGGTCGCAAGCTCTTTTTACAGTGTACTCACAGTGATTCTGGGTTTCAAAAATGAAAACACTTGTCTCTGAAATATTACATAAAGATTTATTAAACATAAAACACATCAGATTCATGTAACAGAAATAAAAAAAGAAAAATTTATATAAGACATCTTACATCCTATCAATACTACTATCATTTGAAAAAGAATCTAATCAAATTATATTAATAACTTTAAGTTATTTAGTTGCAACTCCAAAAAATAATAAAAAAGGATTTTACTTTACTTCTCATAGCAAATATTTTAATTATAAAAAATATAATTTTTACTGAAATTGAGAATTAGTTTTATTAATAAAACAAATAACTTTATTTGATCATATTATTATACTTAAAGACTCCACAACAAACACATTGAATCTTATTAATGAAATGCATAATTTTATGATATCAAATATATATCTTGAAAGTATATATAAAAAAAGTCTAAATTGTTCAAAGTACATATATATGGTTAAATAATGAAAGTCTAAACGTGTTATACCAAATCACGTTATGTTCTTTATAAAAGAAAACACTTTTCCTCGAAGGATGATTCGTGTCTTTCCATGTGACTGCGTGCTAATTTTAGAGATGCTTTGTCCACTATCAACGAATTGTCTTTTGTTCATCGCTCACGAGATTTATTTTGTTGTACATGTATTACAACCAATTATTAATGTCTTATGCTAACTTTAATTGTTCCATATATCTTATAGAAGAGTTCTTTGTCGAGAATTCGAAAATCACGTGGCAGCGATTGCACAACATAATTAAAAATTGCAAGTTATTACGCCTTTTCATTTAAAAGTTTATTTATTGAAAACAATATTGTCTTAGCACTTTTGAAATTGTTAATACACCATGTCTTTCACAAATTTAACTTCTGAACACATTTTTTAATGTTCTAACAGAAACTCGGAGAACTGCCATTCATAGGTCTTAGAGGAACTAGCCCCAAACGAAGACTGATCTAAGCACGAGATTTTTCTCTCTTCCGCAAGAGAGCTGTTCCGGTAAACGTTACCAAAGTTCAACATACTCCCCACATAACACAAATTTTACATATTCTATTTATAAAAAACAAATTATACTAAAATTGACATTATTACATATTTGGTTTTCTTGAAAATCTATTTTTCTTTTATTTATGAAGTTATTGAATAAATTTATGATTTGAACAGCCTGTTTTCGGCGCTAAACCGCGGATTTTAAATCTATTATAAATTATGATTTTTTACATCACCACACTTTATACATCCTAGTACGGTACATTAAATACACGAATATTAATAACAATGAGCAATTAACAAAACATATTAATAACTAATTCAAACATTTCATATTAACATCTAAAATAAGTACAAAATTTTGTTAAAACACGCTAAGTGGTTTTTGGAATGGTTATCTGTCATTTGTTCAGTGATAAAGAGTCCAAATGCATGAGCCGGTTAATCATATTTCGTATGTGGGCATATTTTAACCATATCTTGGGACTATTTTAAATTTTTTATTATTCAAAACTTGTGGGTATACGTCATAAGAAAGATAACACAAAATTATGTTTCTATCAAAATTATTTAGATCAAATTTTACTCAAGTTTTTGGCTTCTAAAGACTCAAACAAAATATATTGGTCACCAAATATGAAATTCTCAAAATTGGCTCTTTTGAGTTTGTTCAAAATTTAGTGAAATGGCCCAAAATTTTCAGGAAACTAATTTCGGATTCAGAAATAATTAGCAAAAAACATAGTCACCTTCATTAAAATCTCAGTTTTAATCAAACATGATTTATGCTGAGGACAAGTGTAGACATTTTAGGCCTTTATATATGTAAATATCTTTTCAATGTTGGTATCCATGGTTCATTTTCACTTTTCGATTGACAACTACTAAGATGACGTGTATCGTAATAGTTATTTTTGGTTAGATTTATTTGGTTTTCGCGGGATAAGTGAATGTGAAATTTTGTGCAATGTTTTTGCAGCATTTATTTTACTTATTCTATGTATTCTTCTTCTTCTTCTTCTTCTTGTATTTTGCTTATGTTTATGTAAATGACTCAGCTTTAAGAGTGAGGAATGTGGATCTTTAAATAAGAGAGAGGTTTTTTGTAAATCTAAGAAGCAAATTGTGATTGCCTCACTGTATATAGTTTTCTATATAAGTTTTTAAGTATATATCTTTTAGTATAGTATAAGTTTTTCTATATATCTTTAACTTATATGACTATATGCTATTTATGTCTGTACAGAGCTCGTAAATGACAGCAATGTCCAGTTCTTAGATCAAGATGATGACGATGACCCTGATACAGAATTGTACCTGACTCAACCATTTGCCTGTGGAACTGCATTCGCTGTTAGTGTGTTGGACTCACTCATGTCCACGGTATGTATTCAAATTTTAGTTTGAAAGGTATAATTTATGTTTCTATAAACATCAGTCAATTGAGTTTATTGTTCATGAGAGTTATAAAGTTCGGAGTATTGTTAGTGTTAGTTGTACAATCAAAAGGAACATAATAACAATATAAATAAACCTGCTGCAAATAAAAGCAACACACATATAACATTCATATTGAATTAATACTTCTTCATGAGACTAAACAAATGTCATAAAATATGAGAAAAACAAAAATTGACAAAATAGACTTTAAGGATAAAATAAAGCAAAAGCTTAAAGTTTCAAATATTTAATAGTATAAATGAGCTACAATTGTTTCGCCTTGCGAAACTTGTTGCCCGACGATGCCGCAAGGCGAAACAATTGTAGCTCATTTATACTATTAAATATTTGAAACTTTGAGCTTTTGCTTTATTTTATCCTTGAATATGGAGTTTCAACAAGAAATATCTGCTATTACATTAAAGTTAAATAGACTTTATATGGTCATTTTTAAATTAAAACTAATACATTACTTTTTTTAATTTTGCACCTTTAGAGCCTTTAATTAATTATACTAGTATTCTATTGAGTAAATTTGCACCCCTATTATAAGCTTCTCTTTCTGATAGTTAAATGTATGTCTGATCTTTGGAAATCACAGTTTTTTTTGTTTCATAAAAATTGTGAATTTTCATTTTTCTCATATATACAGAAAGCTATGTGATGGGTCAAAAAGTAGTGTTGAGTTTTTGAGGAAATATCTGTTTTGAAATCTTCTTGAGTCCAAAAAAATGGTTTTGGGAAGATGTCTGTCTGTTGTCTGTGCAGTGTACAGCCCAAACGTGTAGACCAATTTTAATTAAATTTAGTATTTGGTCATATTTTGGCCACGTCTCTGGGACATTTCTTTGATAACTCAAAAGTAATAAGAGAAATTGTCATACTTTTTTTACAAAATATCAACATTTTCTATCTAAGTAAAATTTCTGTCCACCATTAATTCCAAAACTGTGTCAAAAATGCGACTAAAATTAATGTTTTATTAAGTACAAAATTAAACTCCAGTATGTTAGTATGTATTAAAATCAAACGCAATTATTGTATTTTTAAAGTTTAAACTTATTATTTTTACTTTCTCACATATCTGTAGTACAGAGAACATGTAGTATAGAGTTTCTGATGTGTCAAAAATCAATGTTGAGTTTTTTATAGATATATCCATTTTGAGGTCCCTCGATTAAAAAAAAAAGAAAGTTTTTGCAATGAAATCCATCTTCATACATATGGACCGATTTTTATCAAATTTAACATATGGGCATATTTTGGTCACATCTTAGGAGTTTTTTTCATTTTTCCAAAACTTTTTTTTTTATAATCATATGTAGCTGTCGTAAGAAAAAAACACAACTTTATGATTTTTCAAAATTTGCTCAAACAATTTTGATAAAATTTTACTGAAGTTTAGCCTCTAAACACCCAAACAAAACATATTGGTTGTCACATGTCTCCTTTGAAAATGCCGGTTTATTAGTTATCCAAAATGCCGGTTTAGTAAAAACTTAAAATCGACTATGGGGCTGTTATAAAATATATAATTTCTCAAAATCGACTTTACCAATTTCGATTTTGATGACCCAAACTCTGCAAAATCACAAGTAAAAAAAATCATGGATGGTGGAATAATTAGTGAAACACCAAAATGAACCTTTACTGTCATCATTAAAAACTTGATTTTATTCAAATGCAATTTACACTAAGGGTGTTCTTATGGCGCAAGAGAAGAAAGTTCAGGTCCTTGTTTGGAAATTTAGTTTGAGGCCTGGGTTCTTTGTTTATAATACAAATCATCAGTGGTTCAGTTCTAATAAAATCTCTTTTATATATTTATTATTATCTATATATTAAACGGATTATAACAATTCAGTATTCTCAATACACTTTGGTTCATTTTTATTCTATATTTTCTTATACCTATACAACTAATACATATATCATTATTTATTTATTTCCAATGAATTTTAGAAATGAAAGAACAAACCCAGAATGGTTCCAACTATTATTACTTGAAGTGTACTACTATTTAAATGATCACATGATCACATACATCAAGTTTTGCTCACCCTCTTTTTTGTTAGAATCCTTATGGCTTCGCTGCTCCGGTTTCTCGTATAATAGTCTTCCCATGTGCCAACAATGATTTGGCTATCTTCCTTCTCTGTCTGGCCTCAATCCGTCTCCTCCAATATATCATCAGATCTATACTTATTTCGGTTAGACCTTTTAATATAATCATATGTCTTGTGATGTCCCGTTGCCTTTGCAAGGTAAGCATTTCAACATTTTTTTCACTTTTTTCATAATAACTATTTTCATTCTCAGTTCTAGACAACTTTGTATTACTTTTGCTAACTTGATTTTTACAACAATTCTAACTTATAATAAACTTAATCCTTATTCATAACACCCTTATTTAAATATACAATTATTTTTCAAAAACAGCGCCCATGGTTCATTTACACTTTTTAATTGACAACCACCGAACTGATATTTTTGGTGATTTTAGATACATTTGGTTTGGTTTTTATTTAGTTTTGGAGATGGGTAAGTGAGAAAGTTTGTGCAACATTTATTTTACAAAACCTATCTAAGAATTAGTAGTAGTGACCATTCCTTAAGGAGTACTATCCATATGATCATACCAACGTATAGTATGAATGTATCATCACCATATGACACTAATTTAGATTGTACACGCTATCTATAACGCTATCTGTAAGTATGCTGTCTATAACCTCCCTCTGAGATTACATAAGATGTAATTTCATATATGACATAATATTTCCATATGTCTATAAAATTGTACTTAAAAAAAATAAATATAATGAAAAGAATTATTTAAAAAAGCATAAGAAATATTACAATCAATCTCAGCCTTGTCCATATGTTCACTAGATAATGACTACAGAGCAGGCCCATTGTCAGGTTTAACTTTTCCTGCGACCATTGTGAGTTGCTTAGCCTTTTGTATTGCCTCAGATCAGGATGTTCTTTCCAATAAGTATGTTTTTGGTCCTGTTCTTGAGTTTTATAATATTTGTAAAGTAGGAAATGGATACTCCAGACATGGTTTTGGTTCTATAAAGTCAATCTCTGCGCCTTCCCTTACAAGCTTCTTTGTTTTCTGGAATTTTCATATCCAAATACCCGGAGTGAAAATAACTTTGTAGTTTTACTTACCCAGTACACGAAATATAGGTTGTTTACAAAAATTACTAGTTCAGTAGCTTGGGGCCGGTGTTTTCCTTTGTTGTGCTTTAGGTTAACACTGGATAATGAGAGTTGATTTGTACTCTTGAAACATTGAATATTAGTTTTTATATAGAAAAATTATATGTCTGATTAAACTATATTAATAATATAAACAATCCATCATTATCAAATAACTTTAAAACTAGAATATTAAGTTATTACTTTATTCATTAAACTTTATCAAATACAATATAATTAAAATAAGTATATTGTTCTACCTTTCCCAGCTTCGTTATCTCACTATGTTCATACGTTTCAAATATACTCTATTCTCAAAACACTTATAGTACTTGATCATCCTACACTAGAACTCGTTATTTTAATTGGGTGATCAGTACTATTAAGTGTTTTGAGAATGGAGTATATCCGAAACACGTCAATAAACGTGAGATTAACAAAGCTGGGAAAGGTGGAACATTATACTCATTTTAATTATAACATTCCTAGTAGAAATAAAAATTATATATATATAAATAATACAATATACTTCGCTTTACAGACATATTTCAACCAGAACGCTCTAACTTTGATTCGGTCACTAATCACTGGTGGAGCTACTCCGGAATTGGAATTGATCCTCGCAGAGGGTGCGGGTTTGAGAGGAGGTTACAGGTTGGTGTTAAGCAGAAATGTTGGTATAATATTGCAAATTATAAAATGGTAGATACAAAATGTTTGAACAAGTTTGACAGACAAAACAAATTTTATCTGTTGTATAATTGATTAGCAAGATAAATGAAAAACTATAGGTCCTATTTGTTTTACATGTGATATATACATTTTATACTCATCCCCCAAAAAAAAATATCTATTTTAATATGATATCTTCTCAATATATCAATATTAGTTGACCTGGCGAACTTCGTACCGCCCAAGATTCAATAATGATTCACTTTAGCTGTTGCTACATTTAGAGCAATATTTAAAATTAATTAAGTTCAATAAATGTACAAAAATCAATATTAAAAGTGTTTTAATGACATTAAAATTAATGTGATTCATGTAGCAGCAAGTTATTAGCTTTATTGGAGTAAATGGAAACAATTCGAGTGGCCTTGTTGCACTATGTATTTTACAGGATGGTTTGCAATTGGGTTGATCTTCATTGAAGCACCTTGTAATACACAAAAAATTTCGTTTTGTTGTTAGGTGCGAGAATGAAAAAAGTAGATGGTTTGCCAACATGTGAACATGTTACGTACAACTGACTGTGGGAGAAACATGCTTTTTTCCAGATTTAGACCACAAACACTCAAGGATTGACCTTGTGACTTGTTGATTGTCAAGGCAAATGCAAGACGAATTGAAAATTGAATTCGTTTAAACTTGAATATTGTATCAGTTGGGATCATCGGTATCCTCGGAATGAGAACTTCCTCGCTTTTGAACTTTCCTTTGGGTATCGTCGCGTAAATCACGTTGCACATTAGCATTCTAATTACCAAACGCGTTCCATTACATAGTTTTAGTTGGTTCAGATTGCAAAGAATGATGACTACCAAGCCAACCTTAATTTGTAAATTGTACGGTGGCAAGTTAGGCACATCCAAGGAGTTTAAAAATGAAGTTGGATAGTTGGCGGCTTCTTACTTGTTTGTTACACAATCGATAGATTTGAATGAATGTAGAGGACCAATGATTTGATTCTGAATTATGAAGTTTAAGTGATCCACATCTTTGTTCTTTGCTTCTAAAATTGCTCGTTCACTCAACCAATTGTGATTTTTTGTAGTTAACAATGATGTTTGCGAACACTTTGTTGATGAGCTCTTCCTTCGTTGAGACGAAATTGCAATATTCGGTGGAAACGTCAATCCATCCATTTGGTCCACAGGAACATGGTCATTACCAATAGTCGGCAATTGTTTGGAGAAATCTTCGGCAGACAGATCGTTTAGCAATGCAACTAGCATGTTTGTCGTCAGCTGAAATTTCTTCACAAAGCGCCATAGAGTTGATGATTTGAGGCAAGCGTTTATTTGATCAGCAGCAGTAGATCTTGTAATAACAGGTAGCGTTTGGCAAAAATCGCCAGACAATAGAATCATTGCGCCTCTAAAACATCTTGAGTCATTGCGCAGATCTTTCATAGTTCGATTGAGGGCTTTCAATGGAAATTTGTGCACCATTGTACATTCATCGCAGATGATGATGATTTTACTTGCTACTATAACTTTGGCCATTGCCGAGGGTTTTGCAATGTTGCATATCAGTTGTATAGTCTTTTGAAGGTTTAACAGCAATTTTAACGCTGAATGAGCCGTATGGCATCCTTCTAACTACATGGCCGCTATTCCAGAAGAAGCAACTGCTATCGCAATTTTGGATCTCGCACGAACAGTGGCCAAAATCAATGACATTAGGAATGTTTTCCCAGTTCCACCGGGCACATCGAGGAAAAATAAGCCACCATTTCCATCATCAATTGCCTTGATTAATGTATCGTAGACTTCCTTATGTTGGGATTCAACAATGGTATATTCGTTCGAACAGATTAGTTCAATTCATGTCGATCATATTCACGTTCACATTGCAATTATCGATTGAAAGTGTCGTTCATGCCACGATCTGGCGTTGGTATTCCTAACTTGACTAATAAACTGCTGCACATGAGTAACACATGTCTTCAATCAAGATTAAAGCCTGGTTATGCATCTCATTCACCTAGAGATTGGGATTCCCTGAACTAACACGAATTCTATGTAAAATGTCTTCTGATATGTTATCCTTGTATTTGTTCCACAGGTCACTTGGATTCGATGAGAAGCATGTCGAAAAAATGATAACAAATAATGTGCGTATCTGACTTGGAGATGCAGAAACAATTGCTTCAGCAATTGTCATGTCCCAATGAGTATCGTTTTCAAGTAAATTGAGCTCTTGACATGTAGCACGAAATGTTGGGTAAATTATTCCATTAACAGTTCGAAGTGATTCAAATGTTGTTGGCCCACAAACATTCACCAGCAACAATCTCAAGTAGAAGAATTCGTCATTTTTCAGATGAACTGTGTAAATGCGTCCAAGAGCATCAGTAGAACGCACATCCGGATGATCATTAACAATATCGCCTTGCTTCCGACATTGAAATTTCTTCGATAAAGCGTTCCAAGTGTAATAACGTGGCTCTCAGAGTAGAGCAGTGTTCGTGCAATCGGATCCCTTTGGCAAATTGAAAAGAAACTGGTCAATGTTGTTGCCGGAGGTGTTTCAGCACGTTGAGCAGCATTTGATGAAATGAAATAAACTCTTTGACCATTTTCCAAAATGCACAACTGTGGGATGACGTTCATGAATGGGGAATGAGAATATATGCCAAATCGCCTCATTGCAACTCACATATCGACCAACTTGATAATGCGTGATTTCATCGTTGGTATTGGGAGTTTGAACACAAACAACCGCTATATCACTGCCTTTCGTGACATATTTGCAGATGTATTTGATTGACTTTACTGAAGTGCAATACTCCACGTTACTATGCGCTTTGAATGTTTTTGAAAGAAGTGGTGAATACGGAACAATCCAAGTGTTGTCAAAAACAAAATCATGTTTGTAATTACAACATCATATAGGTCTGGATCGGTTTCAGGATCAGGAATCTCGGCGAATATTTAGTCTGGTCGAAGTTTTTTGACTAACCAAATAAGAATATGTGCATGCGGTAAACCTCGTTTTTGCCATTTAATCGAATACACCCAGCATCGAGTATCTCCAAAGACACTTTCAATACATTGACCTAGTGATTACAGAAAGTGTGATTAACTATATCCCCGAGATAGAAAAATATTTAATAGTATTTCCTAAGAGAATCTAAAAGTAATTAGTATAAGTAAAACTAGTGAAATATCATTCTATGGTATATATATTTAGTACATATAGATAATAATGAAATGTAATGTATAATAACCAAAAATTAATGTACTCCATTGATACAAAAATAGGACATCCCAAAATTTTTGATGTAACTGATTTGAAATTGCAAATTAACCAGCAACCTGATTTTTCAATTAAATTACAGAACTTAGACATAGAGGAAATAAATGTAAATAAAATTTCAAAATTGCATAAAAACACTTAAATAACTTCAGAGTTAAATGTTTGGACTATGGCTTAGTATAGCATGATAATCATAGTGGTGGTGCCTAGCTTATAGATATTTTAGAAAAACACTTCCAACTTCGAAGGAAAATTAACCTACCTCGAAGTTCTCTTTAGGGATGGAAGAGTTATGTTAAGGAATATTGTATAGTAAACAGTTTGCATGGAAACTTTCAAAATCACAGTCTGGATGATTCTATAATACCTTTTTTAAAAAAAAATATATATACAGTCGAACTTATATATACAGTCTATAACTCGAATCATCAAGGGATAAAAAAAAAAATTCGAGTTACAGAAATTTCGAGTTATGGAAAAATAACAACAAAGCAGTTATTGCATCTTGTACAGAAGATCAGAAATCTACGGGCAATTTAATAAAATACAGTACTGTAATTTACTTAAAACTTAAACACTACAAATACCGGGCTTTGAAAACGTCTAACTGAATACTGTACTGAATTTAAAAGAGCTATTGAAACACACACTGTACTTTATTAGACACACAACACGCTAACGGAAAAGACGGACTCATGAAATCACTGTGCACTATGGAAGAGCTGTTTACAGACTGAAGGTTTATTTTTACGGGTAAAAATTGAACTCGAGCTATCGGCTATACATCCGGTCGGCCTACAGTTGCACAGGCTTTGTTCTATTGCCGACCACAGATTCTAAGAAATTCATTGTTCATTGTCTACACCTCAAGTCCTATTGACTACTGCATGCTTTTATGGTCAAACATTTTTTCTTGTAATGAAAGAATCAGCACTGTACCTAGATTTTTCAAAGACTGAAAACGCTATTTCGAGAACTATTATTGTCTAAAGAAACAAAATAAATAGTTCGACTTAGAGAAATGGCGGAATTCGAGTTATAGAAGGATTTTTACATGTTAAATGCACGGAAGGTTGACGGGAACTGAAATTCAATTCGAGATACAGAAAATTCGAGTTATAGACGTTCGAGTTGTGGAAGTTCGACTGTATATGCTTACAAAACTTTTCTGAGATAATAAAAACATTGTACAAATTTGAAACGGAAGCTGCTCCTCATCAAAAAATTCCATATTACATACATACATTGGACAAGTAAAAAATAAAATTTTCTATGTACATCTCCAGAAGTAGTGTTTTGAAGAAAATTAAAAATTCTTATAACAGAATTCAAATTAGAAATAAAGTTAAAAACTCTATGTAGTTTAGAAAGCAGAAGTTCCAAAACAAGTTGCCCGCAAACGTTACAAACAGCCAACCTTCTTCACTTGTCAGACCAAGGCCTAATTCTATCACTTGAACTGTGTCATTATTAAAGAGAATGGACATTTGTATCTTTAATGTCTGTAATGTCGGTTATACATAGTGTACAGAACCAATTGACGGTATAATTCATAAGAGCAGGAACACATGAATAATATCTTCTTGTTGATTGATGAGCATACGACTCATAATAGTAATTTTCATTTTTATGACAAAAGAATATGGAGGAGTATTTTGTCTACAAGAGGATATTTTTTAATGCCTCAATCGGGAAATAGTCCAAACCTTTGGATCCTTGACGAAGGTACAGACACCTCGCATGATCACTTTGTCAGAAATCAGAAATATTCTGAAGTTCCTGCTGGGCAAAAATAAGCCCTTGTGTCTGACCTGCAAAAGAAATACACTGCACAATTGAAGGAGTAAAGGGGCAGGGTATCAAAGTAAAGATATAACTCACTTACTGAACCCAACGATATAACCTGTATATCTTATTATTACTGAGTTGTTATGTTTCATAATTTATTTTGTGACATCTAACATACTTCCCCTTCTATTATAGCACATCGGACAGTCTGTCAAACAGAGATCGCTGTCGAGTTGGACAGATTTCTTTGTATGATGGACCACTCGCTCAATTCGGTGAAACAGGGAAATATGGAGATCTGTTTGTCAATGCACTCAAATCTTATGGAATGCTTTGTATAGGACTGTACAGGTAAGTTATTAACAGACATTATAACTTATTTTATAAATTCCATTGGATCAGGAATGCAAAATTATAATGAAATATTTACATGTGGATTATATGCATTAGGTACTAAATGTATATAGTAAACTGTTTACAGCCAGTGGTTTTAATGTGACCCATTTTTCTTGATGGGCTGAACATAGCACGATTTTTATATTTAACTACGGGCATGTTTCTGTTTTAAATTTTCATAAAGGAGGATTAATATAAAAAGATAAATAGAAGTAAAAGTATCGTAACTGGAAAAGGATAAAAACAGTAATTACTATTTATTGGGTAAAACAGGAATTGAAATTAATATATGAAATTAATTAACAGGTGCCCAATGATGCCGCAAGACGAAACAATTGTAGCTCATTTATATTATTAAAACATTTTGAAACTTTAAGCTTTATTCCTTTATTTTATCCTTGAATATGGAGTTTCAACAAGAAATATCTGCTATTACATTAAAATTAATCAAAATTATGTTTCATTAAAACTTTATTTGTTATTATTATTATAGTTGCAACCTAATTTCAAAATGAAATTTCTAAATATACAAATGTTAACATTTTTATCTTTCACAATTAATTTTATAAAATATTCATTCTTTTTTTAAAATTTAAAATATCTAATTCAAGAAATTAAACAATGAAAATATTTTTATAATAAAAGATTTCAATAATTATATTCAAATAAAACATTTTCTTTAAAAACATGTGACGATTCTACAAACATTTTATTCAACTTTCAACAATAAATTACAAATTCTAACTGTTTTCATTTTTAAATTTCTATAAAAAATAGTTTAACCCTCCAAGTGCTGATTATATTAGTCCTCAGTGCTAAGCTAATTCAACGCTCTGCGCAAGGCTTTTATTATTACAGGAAATAATACAATTTTGTTGGCTGAAATATGACACATACATCAATATTTTCAGGAAAACCCATAGAACAAAATGAAATGTAACATAAGTAACACTTTATTTTCTTGATAATGTAAACATCGTTGTAAATATTCATACATACACAAACATTACAAACATACACAAATTCAGTAATTTCGCGCACTGTGACACTACATCCAACTTTTGCAAATTAGTGTGCTCTATTACTGTGTCTTTAGAAAGTATTGGCATTTAACCTTTGAATATCATGTATTCACTCAAATTAGTTATTATAAAATATGTAATACACAAAAAAAAAGAAGAAATAAAAAATTTGATTCCTACATCGGAGTTACCGCTTTCATCACTAGCGGTATCACTTTCACACAAACAGTTATGAATATCACTTGAATTGCCAAGTTTACTCATTATTATATGTGTAATACTACACTCAAAACACTACTAATACACTAAATAATCATAAAATAAATTGTATTTACAAAAATAATATAGTCAAAAACACTAAACAACCATTCACTGCTGGTACGACACAGCAGTAAACAACAGTTGATAGCTGCTGCATAAAAACACAGTTGTTTTTTAAAGGATTGCTAACATTGATTTTTCTTATAATTATCGATAAAATTGTGCAAAATAAATAGAGCGTCTTTTACTCAGAGTTACTATATAAAATACATGTAGTTTGGATAAAAGTTACCATTGGTACATCGATTTTAGCAAACCTTGTTTAATTAGATCTTGATTGCGACTTTAGCACTGTGGCTGCATTTTCCGGGTTGAAACCCCATGGCATCGTTTTATCAAAATCTCGTCTCTTATTTTAAAATTAACTTTTTTAGATTTACTTTTCACTTTTGTAACAGTCACAATTATATACTTTGTCTTTAGTTCAAAACACTTTATTCAAATCATATAGTTTTTCTTAAAAACTCGGATACTTGTCCTTTTTATACACGTTTTCCTGCTTACGTAGCTTACGTAGTACACTTTGTCTATTGCATCATATTATACAATCACATCTTTTACTTTAAAAGTTTATTTCTGTCTGGTTTAAACTGACTCACTTAATTACATAATAGTTCTTTAAATGTAACTTTTAGTTTTTAGAAAAAAACACTTTCATTCGACATTGTCTCGGCAAACATACTTATTTTTTCTTACTTCTTCTCTCTCTGAATGTCCAGATCCGACTAACTTCCACCCGGTTGGCAACAGCATTTCCTTTATGTTTCAAAATGTTAACGTAGCAATTTTGTTATAACTAAAAAATTATACCTGTTCTAAATATTAACATACATATTATAATAAATTTCTCTGATCATTTTGTACTAATTACTTTCTTTCTTTATTTTATTCTTTATTCATTTTATTCAAAAAACAAAATATGTTTCCTGTTTGTTGCATTGAATTGAACATATTCTCCATTCAATCTAAGATCACCAAACTAAAAATGTACACTATTACAAGATTGGAATTTTTTAGTGGGTTTTTACTCTATAAAATAAAATTCAATTCTGATTTTTAAATTTAGTTTTGAAAATAATGGTTCGGTTCCGAATTAAAAATTCAAGTTTACACAGCCCTACTGGTAACTGTATATATTAAATTAATTTTTGAGGGTCCCGATCTTCCAATGGTTGTAAAATTGATAGGTTGTGCTCAAAATTTGACTATAAATTAAATCTACTTTTAAAATATTCAGATTTAAAAATTTTAAAAATGAGGTTTGTCAAATATTATAATAAACACGATGTTATAAATCCATATTTAAATTTAATTATGGAAGCCGTCAGATCGCAGATTTAAATAAATAAATAATTAATTAAACCTGATTTTCCCGTCATGTGACTTGCTCTTGGTAATATATCACTACCATACATAGTTTCAAATGTGTATATGTGAATACATCTCCAGATGTGGTGTACAAGTAACATCATCATTCAAACTTAACACACAAAACAAACATAAATGTACAACAGAACACATATTAATTAGGCTTAGCATTCTATCGTCCAGTACTGGAGTTGAATCATCCCTTCCTCCATGTCCAAGTATAACTAGGTCCAATTAACAAAGTTTTATTGTGTTTATGTGTTTTTCAAGTTTAACATGTTTTTTAAATATAAGAACCTCACTGCTTAGTGATAATATTTCTTGCATATTATACCTGAAGATACAAGAAACATTCAAATATAAACAGGAATTTATTGCCTAAACTTTATTTCTAGAATACAATATATTTATTATTATTATTTATTTATTTATTGACTTACACATTATTTTTCTTTGTAGTTCCCTGCCACCTGCCACTGTAATACACTTGTTCCTGTGCTTAGGAATATTCTTATTTCAAGAAGAATAGAAATCTTGTGACTGGATATTGACCCATTTTTGCACACTGTCGATTACTTTCTCATTAGAGTTCATTTCTTAACTCCTAAAGATGCTAAAGGGGGCCAAAGGAGTGGAAGTCTGATGATGCTAAATGTGGACTTATATGGAGGAATAAGATATCCTACTTAAGTTTCTATAATATTTCCATTGTTAAAGCAGCAGTCTTGAAGGAAACAAAATGAAAGCTAAGCAACTCTTCTCTTGGAACAAATCACTGGTGTAACCTGCTTTTTTAAATCGTAGAATACTACTCAGGAGTGATAGATTTCTCTTCTGTGAGAAAATCGAGATAAATTATTCCTTATGAATCTCGAAAGAAAGTGGCCATTATTTTCCCAAATGAAAATGGTTTTAGCTTTCCATGTCAGAGGTGAGCTTAGATATCAATATTGCATGCTTCCTAATTTTAACTCTGGAGTGGTGTAGGGCACCCATGTTTCATCACATGTTATCATAGAGTTTAAAAACTTGTCTCCATCCTTTTTATAATGCTGCAGAAATTATGTGACTATAACCGATTTTTATCTTTGTGTCTTAGCTTTAAAAACATAGCCACCCACCTGGCACTCATTTCACCAAGTTTAAGATGATCTTTAACTAATGTTTTTATACTACCCACACTTATTTCAAGTTTCTCAGCAATTTCTGTGACAGTAATTCTCCGATTGTCTCAAATTAGTGCATCAACATCAATCAGCTTGTCTTCACTGAATGAAGTTATCGGTTGACGAGGATGTGGTTCATTTTCAACTCTAAACTGACTTTCTTTAAATGACTTGTACTAATCGTACACTCTGAATTGAGAGAGTCACTCTTCTCCAAGCTTGTTTAAAGTTTAAATTAAATCTGAGACAGAATTTTATTTGTCAAAAATTTAAAGATAATTTCTTCCTCCTCCAACATGTGCCCAATGAGTCATGATTAGCTTTACAAGAACAGAGTGTGAAAATTCCTGTTGATATTTAAATGCCATCATAGATGCACATATTATGCATTTCAAACCAGATTAATGAATGGATCAAGTGGTGGAAAAATTAGTTATTTATTAGACACTAAGATATTATATTTTTAACTTTTGTTGCCGTTTTATATATTATTTATTTGTAAATTTTAGACAACAAACTGTGTAATTTATTTACAGAATACCACACAAACAGACATATTCTGATACTAATTTTAAAACAAAGTGCAAATAAAACTTTTTTTTTTTTAGAATTGGATGGTATAAACTCCTTGATCCCAGGCAAGTAAAAGGGTGTGTATTGTGGCATTTAACTGTGCGACATTTGCCATGTTTTGTCCACTAACACATTATTAGATCAGTTGATAAAAATATAAATTTCCTTTCTTCTCTTTCTCTGTTCATTTAAGTTTCCTCCAAGATAATCCTTTCTCCTAATTCACCACTTAAATATTAATATATGAAACCAATGTTTAAATTTTTCCTATCATAAATCCCTTTCTCATTTATGTATGTTTGTTCTTTATTTATTTTTATGTATGGTTGATTGTTTAGTACTTAGTAAAATAATATACTAAATGTAAATATGTTAAGTTGGTTTTTGTAATAGATTCTTCTTTCTTTGGTGTCAGTAATAATTTTAATCCTACAGAATCATTTTGAAGTTGTCTTTTTAATAATTATTATATTCACTGTACAAAATTACTTTAAAAAAAATAAATAATGCGGACATATACTATATATATAAATGTACACCACGATTTGTGGTTTGTCAGAAGTTATAATTGTAATAATTGTCATTGTTAACTTTATCGTAGCCAAGTTTGAACACATGATATTAACATGTGTATTTATTGTGTTTGTGTCCATTTTATTTATTTTTATAAATAGTGCCTTGTGTAGTGAATGTACTAAATCATAAAGAAGATGACAGTTTATCAAATTGTGGTTCAAGAAGTAGGACATATAATCAAATAAAATGTAAAAAATAACAAAACATAAATCACTGATAACAAAATTAACAGTTATACATTTTTAGTTTCTTATAAATGATGTACATTATACAAATAAATGTAGAAAGTATTGTGATGGAAAACAAAAGTTTCTTTCGAGTTTGTTAAGGTTATAACGGATTTTAGGATTCCTTACTCCCAAAAAAATGGGCTTTACAATTTTGTCTGACGACTATTTGCCTAAAAGCCTGTATTGATATTACAAATTTTAACTAGTGAGTATATTTTGGTTATATCTTCAAACAAAAAATATAATTTGTCTTTATATCGGTTGAGTTTGTTGATAAAATTTGTCATAAATGTCACCGCAAAAACAAAATGTATTGGTCAAGGTTTTCCCGAATATTAAAATTATTCTTTGAAAACTAAAACATTATAGAAGTATGAATATAACAAAACTGGGCCAAACCATTTTGACCATATTTTGGGAAAATGTAAAGGTTTTTGACCCAAATTAATGGGGGAAATCTGCAAATAAGAACCATCAAGTCCATTTTTGTATTGCACATTACATGCAAAATTGAATTTTATTTTTCAGTTTGTTTGAAATGTTTGTTTCAAAATTTTTTACATTTAACTCAAATTCTATTATAATTAATATATAGGTTATTTTGAGATATTTCATCATTTTAGAGTTCCATTCATGATTCAGTTTCACAATTTTAGTTTTGTATATTGGCGTTGGTTTACCATTTTTTAAAGTGTAAACTACTTGTTTTTATTTTAATTGCTAATAGTTTTCAAATAACTGCAATATTTATAAAATTTTCGTAGCTGATCAGTTCAATAACTGTTTTGTAAAGCTATAAATGGAACTATGGTCATATTGTGTAGTTCAATATATATAATTCTCTATATAACATTTGAGAAGATGTCAAAATATTTTATAAATAATATAAAGGACTGAAAACATTTTTATACTTAAAACCTTGAGAAAAGAAATGGTTTTAGCATGCCATCTAGTGAACTGTCAAATCTCTCATAGTGTAGTGTTTCCTTGTCTTACTACCAATGAATTACGAATCTCTCGATGCTTTTAATCAGTTCTTGTGTGGAACAAGCAACATATAGTCTAGTGTTCTCATGAAGCATGCCCACACCTAAACATGCCCCATATTTCATTTTGAATTGTATGATGCAGTTTTCTGAGAGTATCACAATATCTTTCAGCACTGTTTCAACTCTTGGGAAAACACTCCAACACCTCCAACACTCTTCATATTCCATAAAAAAGTGCATATGATTTATCGTGTTAAAATTCTGGTCTTGAACATGTGTGTTTTTTTTTCGTGGATCTTATGTGCTTCTATTCCGTTGTCTGTTGCTTGGGTTCTAGAGTGATGAGAAGCACTCAGGTCTTATCACCTGTCACTATTTGGCTTACAAAAGTATTTGCTTCATCGTTTTATTGGGTGAGAAACTTCAAACCACTTCAAGTCATTTTGTTTTGGTAATTCAGACGGTATTTTCAGCATGCAATGTGAGCACAGTTTCTGATAACCCGTATGAACACATGTTTAGAAATTTGAGGAAAATAATTCTACTTCAATAATTTGAGGAAATTTCTACTTTGATCCTGGAAATTTTCTCATCCAATTGCTTTACCAAATCTTTGTTGATGGCAGAAGGCTGCCCTCTCCTTGCCTAATCGTGTAGATTATTTGGTCTTTCATTGAGCTGAGTCATGTTTAAGTATGTCTAGATATAACAATCAAAATAGTAGAATTAACAAATTTTTACTCATTTCTATCTAAGATGAGCATATTGTATGCCTGACTTGTGAAAAATGGAGGTTGTATAAGGGCATTCTTTGAATTCATGGTGGATTAATCTGAGATGCCACCAACTCATGGTGCCATGAAATCCAACCAATTGTGGCTTCATTTGGTTGATTAAAATTTTAAACTAAACCTAATAATAATAAATATTTGATGCAACAGCCATTTGTTGGCCAAGGACTGCTGGACAGGTTTTATTGGGTAACATGTTATTCCTAGTGTCATAATTCTGGACTAAATAAATGGTTATAAATAACTTATTTTAAGTTTGTAACATTCTTTAATTATTTGGTGTGACGTTTCACCTTTAGACAGATGACATCTTCAGCTGGACACTTAACATTAAAACACTGAACACTATACAGATATATGCAATATAAATACTGTTGAAATAATAAATTTTAGTACATTTGTATACATCTTTATGTTATAAATGTCTTCCTTCCTAATTAGTCTTAACTGTATAAAATATGGACCTGCAAAAGTATTAAAATTAAAATAATAATACAAATTATCAGCAACAAAAACTACTTAAAAATGAAAAATCATATTTATTGGATCCCATTATAGTAAAATTCAAGTCAGAGTGAGGCGGAAACCCAGTCGACCGCACTAATCGCCTACCCTTGGCGTCTATTGTGCGTTAAGTAGCCACCGGCCGGAGCCAGTGAATCATAACTAATGACTCCAGTAACGATATGCAACTTTTCCTCCTTCATGAAATTCAGAAAAACAAATAATAACACATGTTACATTGCAATTTTCCGATTAATTTGATATCAAATTTCAAAGGAATCGGTCATCTGTGACAAACACAGAGTGATTAGTGAAGTTATAAATGTATCACTCTGTGTTTATCACAGATGACCGATTCCTTTGAAATTTGATATCAAATTAATGGGAAAATTGCAATGTAACATGTGTTATTATTTGTTTTTCTGAATTTCATGAAGGAAGAAAAGTTGCATATCGTTACTGGAGTAATTAGTTATGATTCATTGGCTCCGGCCGGTGGTTACTTAACGCGGCCGTGTAGCACAATAGACGACAAGGGTAGGCGGTTAGTGCTGTCGACTGGGTTTCTGCCTCACTCTGACTTGAATTTTACTATAATATATTATTTTATTATTACTATTTTTTATTTTTTTATTATTTTTTTATTTTTTTTTTTTTTGGAAGAATCAAATATTTTAATTAGTGAAATGTTTTGTTCAATAATTTATATGATCCCTTCTCTTTACCTCTTCCCTACTATCTCATTATTTTTCTTTCTATCTTTTTTCTTCTATTTTCAATTTATTCTTATCCTCATCTTTAAAAAATTGAAATTGATTCTTGGTTCCAAATAATATTAAAAAGATTTGACCTTCTCAGAGCCAGAACCATTAACTATGCACTAGTCTTGATCCCCCCCCCCTAGCAAAATTTGATTGTCCTTCATTGTCACTTATATGTTTTTCTGTATATTTAGATCCAAACTACATTATACGTGAGTCATTTTTTAAGTTAGAACCGTTTGTAAGTGGAGTAACAGCAATTTTATTTATGAACATAAATTGTATCAAAAACTTAAGTAAGAACATATTTTTACTTTTCTTCATAGTCACCAAGAATATCTAAACATTTGTTAAATCGTGGCACTAGCTTTTGGATTTCCTCATCATAGAACTCTGCCGCCTGAACATTTAACCAGTTAGTAACAGTTTCTTTCAACATGTCATCATTTTCAAATCGCTTTCCACCAAGATATTCTTTGAGTTTAGGAAACACATGAAAGTCTGATGGTGCCAGTCAGGGCTGTAGGGGGGATAGTCCAGTAATTCCCATCGACAGTTGGCCAGTTACGTCTTGGTCATTGCTGCAGCGTGAGGCCGAGCGTTATCGTGAAGCAGCACAACGCCGCTAGACAGAAGTCCCTGCCGGCAGTTTTGAATAGCGCGCCAAAGATTGGTTAGTGTTTCGCAATATCTCTCAGCATTTATGGTCATTCATCTTAGCAGAAAGTCATTCAGAAGAACGCTTTTCCGATCTCAAAAGACCGTGGCCATGATTTTCCGTGTTGAAGCTTCTCGTTTGATTTTTCGTAGTTTCGTCGGTGAATTTGAGTGATGCCATTCACTGGATTGACGTTTAGTCTCTAGAGTGTAGTATGCTACCCACGTTTCATCACCGGTAACAATATGATTCAAGAACTCATCACCACTATTATCATAGCGCTCCAAAAATGACAAATAATGTGCCAAATGCTTCTTTTTGTGTTCTTCTGTCAACATTTTTGGCACCCATCTCGCACAAATTTTTTTGTAATCCAGTTTGTCGGAAGCAATGTGATTAACAACCGATCTTGAAACTTGTGGAAATTTCTCATGACACTTGTCAATCGTAAAAGCGCAGGTTTTGGCGAATTTCCTCATCAACTTTTTTGCCAAGTCTTCATCAATGACAGTTGGTCGCCCATATCGTTCTTCATCATGAACATTAGTTCTTCCTTCATAGAAAAGCCATTTATGCACATTACTGTCATTCATTACACCTTCACCATAAACTTCAACAAGCTGCCGGTGAATTTTGGCGGGACGAACTTGTTTTGCATTTAAAAACTGAATAACCGAGCAAACTTCACAATCGGCAGGTTTATTAATTAACATGGCGACAAACAAAGCAGTGTTACGATAGAACCAACAGTGGCAGAGACATGAAATCAATTGACTGCATAGTTGGGGACTGGGCAAGAGTGACTAACCTTGAGCGGGCGTTACGTGACAGCCTGCGCGGTTGCTATGCACAAACGGTTCTTACTTAAAAAATTACCTCTCGTAACATTCCAAACTGTTAAATTAGATGCAATTTTATATACACTTTTTTTCCTAATTGTATATCTTAGCTCAACAGCCAGAAAAATCACAATATGTATTGCCAAACAACATGAGTGCCAACGTGATATTTAGTCATTTGATTTTTATCAAATTTGGTACAAACATTAGGTTTTACAATTGCCTACTGTAGAAACATTTAAAAACAAATTTTCATGAAGAAATAATCATTGATCTAGTTTGGACAGTGATATAGTTTCTGAATGAAATGAGGTTCTGAAAGAAATACTGTGCTTCCTATAAGTAGAATCCACCATTCTACTCTGCACAGCACTTCGTCGCATGACCTCACTCTGTTCCGTGCAGTTCTCTGAGTGTTGTAACCCCTACACATTTGTATAAAATAAAATAATTTGAAGTGGAGTTTTTGTCGATTAAATAAAATGCTTAATTAAATAAAAAATTTATAATTTTTGATAGAGTATTAAACATGACTTTGTGTACTTGTGCACTGGAATACTTTAATATTAAAAAATTATCTAAAACAAATTTTCATTTATCAACTATTTTTATAAAATTTATAATAATATTTTTGGCCTGGGAGTCCTCTCAAAGTGAATTTTAAATTAACTTAAAGCCAAAACATAACTTGCAAATAATGTTTTCAAACTGTTTTAGTTCACATATGCTATGGACCTTCTTTGAGTATGTATGTGTTTCCTAAACAGTTATATAGAAGAGTTTAATTCATTTTATAGTATCATATTTTTCAAAGAACCTGAACTAAGTAAAATAAATAATCCGATTCTGTACATGGTTCAAATTCTACATTTTCATGAAAAACATAACATTCGGAAACTTCTCATTGAAGACATTTTGAACATTGAGTCTAAAATTTGGGTAAATGCTATCTTATGTGCATCATTTTCTTGTTAAATATCTTCAGTTAGGAAGAAAAACATCATATACATAAATATATTATTGTTTTAAATAACTTTGGTCATCATAAAATTTGATTGATTTTAATGAACTTATCTTATGAGTTCTATGCATTTATATGATCTTCAGGCTTAATGTTAAGTCTATACTACATTTTGTATGAAAGTAAATGTAGCCATTTATAAAGGATGTTTTAAATGATAGTCTTTGGATTTGCAATTTCCAAACTTAACAGTGTAATTAACTGTACTTTCTTCATATACAAGACTGTTTGATATCAGCATTCTACAATCTAGTTGTGCATTCATTTGATACTTTTTTAAACAGGTGCATTAGTTCCATATAAGGCTACATTTGAGTTAAAAATTTGTTCATCGTAATACACACTGCAAGTTTTGTTGAATGGTGTTTCTAATGAGTGATACAGCAGTACTGTTACTGATTTACAGGACTTAATATGCATCCAAAGGTAACCATTGCCACACTAAACTAAACCTAAACCATGTTCTAATCTCAACAGTCTATGAAGACCCTAGATGGATTTTGACTTGGATAATAATTATGTAGTTAGCACATCAAAATTTTCTCATCACTGTTGATCCTAGATTTCTTAACCAAATTTCACTACATAGCTTTCCATCTTATGATGCTGGGTCAACAATGTTTGAGCCCCCACAGGCTTGAACCCGAAATTTGTCACTTGTGAAACAAGATCGCTAATCACCAGATCAGACTGAAGCTGACCATTGTCATACTGTCACATAAAAACATAACTAGTTATTGTTTCCAAACAATAATTTAATTTTTTCAGTTACTTTGCAAATGTAGTCGTATGAATTTAGAATATGCTTTTTTAATGACCCAGTATTATTCAAACAAAACTATTTGGTATTTTAGATTTTGGACTACTGAGTATTTTCTTGATTGTTGATAGACCAGTCCACCCCCTGTCCCTCAAACATTTATGAAATTTCAGTACATCAGCTACAACATTATTATTTGATTTAAAGCTTGTTAGGCTTATTTTATTATGCTTATTTATTGTCTAAATTTCTATTCTTCTAAATTTATCTCTTTATATTAATGTTTTTACAGTATACAGATAACATTTTCGTAGTTTAATTGCAACTACACTAAAAAAAAATGAATTTTTATTACAAACTAAACCATAACACAATAATTGTATTAACAAACAAAATAAATTTAATACGCTTATTTTATATTTCAATTATTTGATTACTAAACACAATGTATCAATTTTGTTTTATTAAATAATATTTAAACAATTTTTGGTAAGATTTGTTTGGAACTAAAAATTGGTTAGATATAAACACTTGCTTTTTTGTTGTATGTGAATTAATTTTAGAAAGTAAAAAAAAAAAGTTTTATAGGTTATTTACATTATATAAATGCACACTTGTGAGTTCCTCTCAGTACTATTTTTGTTCAGTTGTCTACAGTTGTAAAAAAAAAAAACAATACAAAGTATAAAAGAGGAAAGCTAAGACAAATACATAATTATTTTACAAATATTTCAGTAAACCCTTTGTGTTTGCAGAAATTGCACGCAGGTGGTTGTAGGTTTAATAAATACTTGTTATGTTGTATAGTGACTAAGACTTTGAATATTATCAACAGACAAAATATATTATAGTGGGGGGGTAATAATTCTGCTAGTGCTAAATTTAAAAAAAAATTCTATAAAACAAATAGTCTGTGTCGAAGTGGCTTTAATTAATTGTATTCCTCCGACGAAAAATCGTAGTATAAAACAAATTTAATTGAACCAATTTGACACAGACTGTCATGGTATGTTATACTGGCGTTTGAGACATTTCTGCAACCTGTCAAACCTATAGGGGTATTTTGTATCCAGATCAGAACTCCTTATGTAGCTCATGGCAGTTCTGAGAACTGATTCCTTAGTCTATACATCTGCTACCAAGATATAAGTCTTTTACATGCTAGAGCCTATTAGTTACAATTTTGGTAAAACTTAACAAAAATAGGACTAAGAGGAACAAATGTGTATTTATATAAATTTTGGTGTAAAACCTAAAGAATGTTCATTAATAACTTCATCCTGCCGAAAATTATTATGTCCTTTAGAATAAAACATGTTTTATATAATATATATTTAATTGTTTTAAAGGGTATATATTTTTGATTCAGGTTAAATGTGGAAAATATTTAAAGTTATCAATATAGTTCAATGTAAACATAAGATGTGTTCGTGTACTACTTGTATTATAAACATATAGCTCACCTCAATCACAAATTTGTCATGTGTTTTTAGTGTAGAGCATTTTGTGAAGGTATTTGGAAGTACTTTAAGGAAAGTTTATTAAGGGAGTAGGTGGCTCAGTTGACAGAGGCAAGTGTTTATCTTGCTGCAGTTTGGATTAGTAAACCATCAATGTTTATGCAGTATCGAGTTTGGTTAATTTCCGTGTATTATGGTACTCCCTATATTCATTAGTTCAATGGGTATAAAAACAATAAAAAACTAAATACAAAATAAAACTCATTTTTTAAATCTTACAATACTTGTGAATAAAGCATATTTAAATACAAATATGTTTAAAGATGATATACTCGTATCTTATCACCTTTTAAATTGACAACTACTGAACTGATTTTTGGTGGTGAATAGTTTTTATTTGGTTTTGTGGATGGATGAATAAGAAAGTGTGTGCAATGTTTTTGCTCTGTTTATTTATTGATGTTATATTTATTATTTAAGCTAATTCTCTTTTAATTTTATTTTCCAACTCAGATTTAGTCTTGGGATGTCCTAAATTTTTAATTGGAATGTTGATTTTTTATGAAAATATTGTTAACTTTCTTTATGGAAAGGTTAGACGTGTCGATTTATCCATAATTTTTCATTGTGAGATAAATATGAAGCTTTCATAAAAATACTTCTGTGGCAAGAGATTAAATTGTCTTATTCCATAATATGGTTTTTGTTGTCTAATGTTAAACTCATGGTCTATACATATTTATTGTGATTGTTTATGTTTTAGAGTAGAATTATAAAAACATTACATTTTATTAAACTCTAGTCTAGTAGTGTGTACAATAATTGTATAAGTGTGTTCCCACATAGGGTTTGTTATGTGATGACTCTGTTTGCTAACTTTACATCTTCTGAGATGTTTAAAGGGTTTTTTTTCATCCCATTGCTACACTTTTCACCCTAACCTAACCTTGGATGAGTCAGGATAGAAGACAAATATTGGAAACAAACTCATTTTTGATTTTACTTATGAAAAATATTTAATGTAGAGGCTTGATAAAAGGCTTTTCAGTTGGATAATGTTTGATGAGCACATCAACATACCTTCACTGTAATTCTAGCATTTACAACCAGAATTCACCACCAAGCACAGTTTCTCATTTTGTTTTATGGTGCTGAATCGAAACGGTACTCTTTTATCCTTATGCGAATTGATTCTGAAATTTCTAGGATACAAACAGAGAGCATAGAATTTTCAGATAAAATTTGTCCATTGGGTAAGTATAGCTATCACAAAAAAGTTCACTTCCTTATTTTAATCATGTTTCATTTTAAAAAGTGATTTTCAACATGCTGTACGTTTGTCTTCTAAATCTGATCACAATTTCAGACTGGATACATTAACAATTAATTTCTTGGAATTGTGAAAGTCACTAATGCTCACTTCATGTTTTAGCTTGTTTGAAAAATTATTAATTGAAACTTTATACATAAAAATAAATAAAATATTAACTATTTTAAATTTTATAATTAATAAACAGTTATGTTTGTATTTAGGTTTCGTGATACAAAATCATCATGCGATGCTTCGTCAAAACGATATGTCATCACAAATCCACCAGATGACTTTTCACTGTTGCCAACTGATCAGGTAATGCAACACAATATACTGGGTGAACTAAAAGTTTGGAGACACCCCTGTAACTTTTAAGTGAGTAATTGGGAAAAAATCAAACTCAAGTAATGTTTACTAAGGTATAAACATGTACTTTTTAGGCATAAGACAACGTTGTTATTACTATTTCCAAAATGGGAAATTTGGGAGGCAACTCAAAAATTTTAAATGTAAACCCCTGCCTTGTGACCCCCTCATTTTAAATATATTGGAACAAGAATGTAAATGACGAAAACTAGAGGTCACTCTCTTATTTCTATCTAAAGTTATTTTCGGTTAAGGACGAGAATGATCCAAGTTCTTCTAACTTTTTAGTGATTGATTAGTGAAGAGCCAAATCCAAGGAATGTTTATTAGGTATTAAAATGTACTTTTTATGTATGGGGAAACTTTGCCCTCGTTTCCAAAATTGGAAATATTGGGGGTAGCTCAAAATTTTTATAAGCAAACCCTTCTCATGTGACCATTCATTTTAAAGGTATAACAAAAGAAAACTAACAGTCCAAATTTGAGGCCTCTATCTCAACCCTACTACAAATTAAAACTGTCAAAAGATATTCTATTTTTGGGGAAACCAAAAGGGTGGTTTTATTCCACAAGTCTGAGCTATTTTTACCCAAGTCTTATCAGTATTTGAGTACTTTCCAGTCTGTTATTAGTCTCTTGCCAGTTTGGTCCTGGGAAACATCTTTCTTAACTTCTTAAAAATATCGTTAGCTCTTTTTTTGTAACACTTTATTGGCTGCTATTATGAATAGGTTTGAGATAGAAGTCTCAAATTTGCACTGTTAGTTTTCTTTTATCAATACCTTTAAAATGACAAGGTCAACAGAAAATTTTTAACTGCCCCCAATATTTCCCATTTTGGAAATGGTAACAAAAAAAGTACATCTTTATACCTAGTAAACATTACTTGAGTTTTTTTTTTTTCCAATTACTCACATAAAAGTTACAGGGGTGTCTCGAGACTTCTAGTTCATCCTGTATATAATAAAGTCTACCTTATTTGTTTAGTTGCACAATATAACAAGCTACATGTTTTGTAAATTTTAATAACAAAATTTAAAGAATTTGTTTTCATGAACACAACTACATAACTTACAGTTTTTGACAATTTGAATTCACTCGACATGTTTTGGTAGATTTTCGAATTAGTGTTTACCTGTCCATTCCAATTTTCTCTGTCATATAAATGTTAAGCACTGTTAATAAGATTAATTCAAAATTTATGAAAGTATGATGATCTTAAGTCGAAAGTTAAAAAAAAAATAATAATAATAATAAAATGTTTTTAAAAAATGACTAGATTTTGGTGATAATAATTTATTTATATTTCTTGTTGCCCCTGACAAATACAGATTGCAAATGTCAAAAACAAAATACATACAAACCATTCAATAATAAATAAGATATATCAAAATAATCTCTCTTATGGAGTCACACATCTGAGACCATGAAGTGTTTCACTACACTTGGATAATTACCTCACGTTTTTTTCCCACTGTACATGAGTTAACAACTGCTCTATATGGTGCAATTTTAGTTTGATTTTCTCAAATTTTCTTTTACAAACTATGAACAAGTCACAAACCAGAAAGTGAGATTAAAAAATGGCCACTAATGTAATTTATTTTTTAATAATATTTTCCACCTAATCATAATACAATCTTTCAATATAACTCATTGTGTGGAGCTTTAAAATCTACATCTAGTGATGCTTAAACATATTTTATACAATGAAAGTTCGTGTCGTTATAAACAAAATTGTGGAAACAACCGCAAAATTACAAAAAAATCAGCCATAGTAGGTCTAATAATTAGAATTTTAGTAAAATAAACGTGTAAAGTAGATCAATATGATTGGAAAAAAGTTCACTAAATTTCAAAATGGTAGCCATTTCCAATGGTTTTTTGTTAGTTCCTTCTTATGTAGAACTTACATGAGTCTGTAATATCTGGTGGTGTGCTGGTTGTCTCCTATAGGTACAACTGACAATTTGCATATGTCGAGGTCACAAAATAATAGATTCACAAAAATAACAAAAAAAAACTGTTGACCCTGGACCTCTTATAGCTAAATCATCCATTACTAGTATTTACAACTATGCAATTTTACAGGTAAATGAAAGAATATCTGTTTTGAACTTAATTAGATAAATAATATTTATTTTATACTGATTCAGACTTCACTGTAGTCTATAAAGTGATCGACCATTTGAAAACATGAACCAAATGATTACGTATTAAATTATTAACAATGAGAAATGATTACATAAGTAAGAAGGTGTCTTGGACTATACCATTTGATGTCACAATCCAAATGAGAGGGGAAGATTGGTCACCTATACAGAATAGTATAGAATACTATATGGATGAATCTCACACTGACACAGAAGTACGTACAAGGGTATACAATGGTATATATAAAGTATGCAATGGTATTCCAAGCAGAAGTGTTGGCAATATTAGAATGTGTAAAACTGTGCCTAGTGAGAGGATATGCCAATGAGTACATCATTGCTATAAAGGCCGTAAGTTCACACGAATATTTGCTTCATTAGTGTGAGATTGTCACCAGTTGTTAATCAAACTATAGACCTGGAACCAGAGGGAATTCAAATGGGTGCCTGGTCACACAGGATACAAAGGCAATGAAAAGACACATGAACCTGTTGAGAAAGAAGCAATGACACCTTGCATTGGCTTGGAACCAGCGTGTGGCATAAGTAAAGCTGCAGCAAAGAATTGTCTGGCAATTGGATAAAATCAGAGACCAGAACTCACTGGAGAGAACTCTAAAAAGGGAAGTTCTATGGGTCACTGGCTCAACCAGATCAAAAACTCTTTCGGTTCGTCATTGCACAAAACAAATGAAACCAAAGGAAAATCTTATGCTTCGTGACAGGATAAGGCACTTTTAAGAAACATTTAAATACAATGGGATTAATAATTCAGTGGAACTTGATATGCGGACTGTGGAACCAACACTTGGAAGGTGTAAAACCCATACTTCTGAAGTGTGAAGAATTAGGACGCAAAAGACTAGTGATATTCAGCCCAAATGGAATTCCGAAAAAACAACTGATCTATCTAGGCAAATTCTCTACTTAACCAAGAGTATTTCTATAGCTATATAGAGTAATCGGGAGGTACATAAAAAGTGTTATAGGCTGAGGTCTCTAGATAGTAAAACCTACTTCCTGTACTAATAATAACAAATAATAATAGTAATACTAAATACTATTGATACTATTGACCGATGGTACTTGGTAGAAATCCATGTTTAAAATAAAACAAAACAACATTTTTTTGTAACTTCTACAATTTATTGTGAGTCTTGCCGACCATGTGAGTCTTTACCTTGGCGAAACCATGGTCGGCAAGACTCACAATAAATTTGTAATACTAAATCATAATAACATTTACTTTCTGATGTTTGCTTCCTATGGTGGCTTGAGAAGAACAAAGCTTAATTGGGAAAGAAGTAATACCATGTTATCAGAAGTGTAATGTTTTAAAAGTGCAAATTTAAGTTTTAAAGGAATAAAATTAAGGCTCTTGAATACAGAAAACTAAATAAATAAATATCAAAATACATTTCCCCTTCAAATAATAATATGGTAACTGTCAAGCATAGAAGTGCATAAGATAGACTAAGGACCCTTGTGAATTAAACAAAATGTTTGTCATATCGTGTCAGATTATTATTATAGCATGGTCTAATTTATTACTTCTATTCAAGAAGAACCACCAGAGTGATTTTCATGAAACCTTTACCAAATCATAGCCCAATCAGATGAATATAGGGGAAAATACTATACATATTTCTACCATATCATACTAATACACATAATTTCTGCACATATTCAAACAAGTATTTACTTGTAAATATAAGCAACTAATCTGAGTTCTTTGCATTTAGGTATTCGTGTTGATGCAGTTCGATCCGGGTTTAGAATACAAACCAGCGACAAACCGGGGGAAAGAAGAGAACTCCTGACTATTGCTGTGTAGTGCTCTCACCGATGGTCCATATTCGTATATTTAAACAACCAATCGTATCATTCCTTTATGTTTAAACCATATGTAAGTAATAAAGTGTACGAGTACAAATTATAAGGAAGTGCAAAGTTTGGCAAATGTTGCTGATTTATATGATAATAAGAAATTTAAATTATCAATAAGAAATAATAAATAAGAAATTTTTTAGTTATTTTCAAAGCAATGGGTAATTTAAACTTACAAAAGCAGTTAAAGTTTATAAATTAGTTTGTTTTTTAAAGATTTTTGTAAATTGTAAAAATATAATGTTATTGTTATAGACTAAAATAAATAAATAAAATAAGTGTTGAAAGAAAAAATTGATAATCAGGTTTGTTCACTCGTTATACTTCCTTTTCTTTGTACTACAATTTGTAGAGCGTTAAACTTTTTTACATTTTATAATCGTTTAAAATACTTTTTATCTTAATTATAATAATGTACACTTTGTTATTTTTTTTAGAGTCATTTGTTTTTTATTGCATGCTTAGATATAGTTTAAAAAAATAAATATGCAGCAGATTTATAGGGATTTAGTTGATTAGAAAGATTTTATTACATTTAATAATTTCTTCAAAAAGGGTTATTATGGGTCATTTATTTATTAGTAATTAATTAAATTTATTATTTAATGAGAATGTGGAACTTAATCAGACTTTAAAGTTTAGTATTTGTACATTTTAATCCATAAATCTGTAATTATTAAACATTTTATAACATTCAGGTTTTATTTAATGATGTAAAAATAATATTGTTTTAAATTTTTATTTTTTTTTTAGATCCAAAAAAGTTTTCCATGACATGAAAGTAGTATAAATATTTTAAATTATACAATTTTAAGACAATTTATAATCAAGATCTCATTGTAAAGAAGCATAACTAAAGGAATTTTTAAAATATTTTAAAATCTGCTGAATATTTATTTCTAATTCAATTTGGTTTGTTTTAATTGTGTTTGTTCATATTAAAATTCTTTTAAAACGATTGGAAGTGTTACAAAAACAAAATGGGCCAAAGAGAGTCACTACGCTACAGATTTTAAAGACTTTAAAAAAAAGAAACAAAACTATTAACTGAAAAAGCTGTCTAGCTATATAAAATTGAAAAACTATTTTGTAAAACAATAAAACATTTATGTAAAGTGAACCCCACCCCCTTTTTACGATTTGCAGTGGACATTTATAAAGTGTTTCTATCCTTAAAAAAAAAAAAAATGTACAAAACTGTTGTGTAATATAAAAGAAATTGTTGACTTTTTTATACATGTAAAGTGAAAAAGTGTTTTCGTCGCCAAATCTTGAGAAGAAAAATGTAATTTTGTGAGTAATTACTATCTTGCTATGCATATTAACAGAAATTTTAAAAATGGTCTTCTTTATTTGCTTAGTGAATTTATTATATAACACTAACCAAATTTGTTTTTTTAAGTATATTCTATCAATTTTGAAATATCCTTATAACTAATAAGGATTGCCGTAAAATGTAAAATACTTTCAAAGTGTTTTCATATTACATAAAAAGTTGATAATTTTTGCATACTATCAGTTTAAGCTTCTTTTTAAGATGTACAAACAACCTATTTTCTAAGTTACAAACATGAAAAGATTTATTAAGTCTATTGTAAAAGTTACATAAATAGTCAGTTTGTACAATAACACAATATTTTATTAGAATATTCTAGTCCAGTATGTGTTTAAGGCAGAACAGTGTTTGGACGATATTTATTTTACTGTTATTTTTATTATAAAATACCTGAAGGAAGAAATCTTTCTATGTCTACATGACTCCAATATATGGATGAAATGTTTTTAAAAAAATATATAAATGTAATGTTATATTTATCTGGCTAAAATTCACTGCTTTCTTAACTATTTGATGCAAATATTTGACTCTAACCGTCTTGATTTTAAAAACATCTATAGTTATTTTATAAATTCTGAAAAACACAGGCGCATCAGTAATGCTTAAATACTCCTTTCTTGTTTATGTGATTATAGATATTGTTCAGAAGGAACATTAAATCATTATAAGTAGTTTTTCTTACCATTAGCTCCAACAAGTATCATTTATTTACTTCAAATACACAACACTTATGGAAAATTCAATGATCATTATGAAATAAAACACACAAATTCCACGTCAAAGAGTTTATTTTGAATAACGCAATGTTTTAATGACCAAGTCATCATCTTTTCTTGTTTACACAAAGTTCAGTTAAAAATTTATATACATGTAAATATTTGAAGATAATGATTTAGTCTTATTCAAAATAAATTGTATCTTGTAGAAATGTGTATGTTTGTTTCATTTGGTGAAGTGTTATTAATTTAACACTGTATATAGCTCATCTGCAGGTATAGCATATCAATTTTAAATGTGCATGTAATTTATGTTGTTTAATATATAAGTTAGATAGACATCAACAAACCCAATACAAGCCAAGTCTATCTGATTTAAATATTATGCATCATTCATTTTTAAATCACTCGACTCTTTTTTAATATAAATACACAATTCAATACAAATATAAATCCTTAAATATATATATATATATATATATATATATATATATATATATATATTGAGATCTTTTACACAATATGAAAAATGTTTACACTGATTTTGACTTTCTCACACTGAATATTTATGTTTTTCAATGTATTATGTTTCTTAAAATGAAAAAAAAAAACTGATTTTTAAATATATAAAAGTATTCATCTTCGTTTAATAATACTTGGAGCTGGCTATAAATTTTTCTTATTTATAAAAAACTGATTTTTGTTTACATGATTTATTACTTACTGTTGAATGTACTGTGTCAATAAATTTTCCTGTAACTTTGGGATCTGATTATAGATGTTAAAATAAATTAAAAAAGTGTTTGTGAAAGTGTGTCCCATAAGGATTTGTCATTTGTCTGTCTGTGTATTGGGTTGAAATTGTGATTTTTGGAGAATTAAATTACAAATTGTCTCATTGGGTGCACTGGTTTTTAACTGTCTCTTAAAATCTTTAATTTTGGTTGAACTATTTTAAAGCAGTGGCTATTTAAAAATTTTGATAAATTAATACAAGAAATATTTAAAGTCAAAAATTTTAAATGGCCATTTTGAAGTAGATAAAAAACTAACATTTTTTTGATACATTGCCATTGGAAGTAATGTTTTGAACTTGTGTACAAAATATGGACTTAATATCACTATAGAAAAAAAATACATAAACAGGTAGAAAATAAATTATTATAGGATACAAAATCACTTTATTACTTTATTTTGACGTCCAACATTGTCTAGATTCCAACATTCCAACATTTGTCTAGATAATGTTAAATCATTCTTTAATATTTAGTGTATTCAAGGACTTGCGATCTGAACATCCTCTTCATCCACATGGTTTGTTTGTCCTTCTGTTTTTTAACAGTGTAATTAAGTTATGACCAATCAATGTTCTGCCTTACTTATAATTTGAAATAATGTTCATTCAAAATGGTCTCTCATCATTTATGGAACGTTAAGCACACGTTTTGAATTAGTATATCTTCATGGTTTGTCATAATAAATTTAAATAACAATAATAGTTTTGGAAACAATTAAAAAATCAGATTATAATTTTTTAATATGTTTAATATAGTACTAGTTTAAATAATTTGTAACAAGTCAATAGTTGCTTAAATCAAAAATCCATTACCATTGTTAATAAAATTATAATTAGTACTGATTTTGACAGTATCTTAATTGATTTAACATCGTCTTTTTCCTCTTTAAGTTATATCTGTAATAACTTACACTTTAATTTATTTACCTTTAACTATGGAGGATTTTTACAAATATCTTTTAACAGCACTGATCTGTACCACCAAATTTTATAATTTAACAATTAAAAAATTAATTAGTTAACATATTACTTAGAGTATGAAGGTTTCTGTTAATATGGTATATCAAATTACTCACAAAAAAATTTTCCGTTGTCGACGTATGTTCATAATTTTTAACGGTTGTACTCAATGTTTATATTATTGTTAAGGCCTAAGTGAAAAATTTTTGAAAAAACTATAAAAAAAATAAATCAATGTTAAAAACTTGCCTTTAGATACAATCATTCATTCTCAGTTTTATTCTGTCATGTAGAATGCCATGTTTGTACCTTTAATAGACAACATTTTTATGTCTAACATGTCTATTATTTTAAATCAAATTTTTAATTATAATGGTGAGTCATGGCGTTATTATGTTTTCATGTTGCATTTTAAAAATGTTTCTGCTGTCATGGGTTGTCCGATTGTGTCTGTAGCGAACTTATAGTATAGAAGTTCTAAATTTATTTTATGAAATCTCTGATGCTAAAGACTAAGGGCAGTATTTATGAATGTTTCTTGTAATGGGAATTCAGTAATCATTACTAGTGATGGTTCTTTAATCATTCATGTGTAGTACATTTTGATTTATTTTTATTCATTTGACAATTAATTCACACTCACAAAGGTCAATGAAGATGAAGACAATAGCAGCATTTTCTAATCTATAAGAAGATTTCATTAAAGATTTGGTTCTAAAATATAACACATGGATTGTGAATAAAAGCACAAACAGTGCATCGTTAAAGGAAAATTATTAATTTTACTGTAATTTTATAACCACACAACAATAATGATCTAAGTTCAGTAATTTAGATTATATTAGTAGATTATTATTAGGGAGCAGATAAATATATTGAAAAATTTATTAACCTATAACATTTTACACATTTGATCTTCCTCATACAAATCAAATGTATTTTTGACATCCCTCGGCTATCTTTTCTGTGATCATATTAGCAGCTAATTTACATACATAACTAATTCTGAAAAATGATTTTGATTTTCAAACCAGGCTTACTGTTAAATAATAAACAATATGGTTAAAGGAGGTTTAAAGTAGATCTTGATCAAATCTATCAAGCCCAATTAATGCCAAGGGAGGATAATAGGTTAAATAGCTAAAGAATTCTTCTGGAATATCTCTTCCTTAATAAATAGTAAAGGTATGAATAAATAGCAAAAGACCGTTAAGGGAGACCTAAGGAAGCAGTGTAAAAGAGACCTAAAACAGAGGGATCTTAAGGAATGTTCATAAATACAGCCCTATATCACTGATCATACTCATAAGAGTAATTTGGATTATATGTGTATATGTTATTATTGGATAAAGCAATTTTTACTGAATTTCTAGAATAGAAATTCTACATATTGTGATATTAATATTAGGAACGCCAATCCTTGAGACCATGAAATGTTTACCGATGTACTCTTTGTAGTAATGTTCACCATTTTTGGCTTATTGTATATAAGATATATGTTTATTTGTAAACGAGCTGAGATTGACTATTTTAGTCTGACTTTCTGTAATTTTGTTATGTTGGCTTGGTCTTTCAAACCATTGGACAAGTTTTTTAACAATAAGAACTGGTCTATTTTTAAATGGTGGGCAATCTTCAAATAAAAAGAAAGTGATTGAGGATAATTTTTCTTCCAAATGGCTTATTACTTTCGACTTTAGTTTATTTGGCTTATTTTGTGTATAGTTTTACAAATCTACATCCAATGATGTCCAAACACGTACAATTAAATTGTTAAAAACGTAACCTCAGATTTTTACAAAATTAGCAATAATAATGTTAGTAATCGGAGTTAAAATTTAATTTTAGTCGATTCAGATGTAAACTAGATTTTATTATTTCTTGAATATGATTTTTTTAAATGGCGGCATAATTTAAAAATAGCAGTAACAGTGTTTTGGTAGTTTCTTCGTTTCTAGAAGCTGCATATATTACTACCAAAGTAGAGGTTAGAAAACAAGTAGATACATTAAAGAAATTCACATTTCATGTCACTAAATAAGCTGGATGTCAACTATTATTAAGTACAATAATGTATGAAAAAAATCAAACCAATATCACACCATGACAGTTGAAACTCTTTTTAAAACCATAATTTACTCAAGCATACATAGTATTATTATAAAGTTTTACATTTTATACTTATCTTTAAATCTAATAATTGTCTTTAATCATTTATTAAGATGTTGATTTATAAATGAATGGTAAATATTCAGTTGTTTTTAATCTTAGAAATACGTTTTTGTATGGTTTAATAATTGGACAGTGTTTACTGGAAGAATATAAACATGATTTTATTTTCAGGCATATAGATATTTCATCTGAGGTGTAAAACATTCCTTTTTTAAAATGTTCCTGATGCTACAACTTATGAATACAAAAAATATCCACCAGGTTTTGAGGAGACAAATATTTTACTCAAACGATATTATTATTATTTTTTTTTCTGAGAAGCCATAATTATTTATTTAATAAGATTACCAGTTTCAACATCTTAAGACCATTTTCATTACAAATAATAGCTCTATAATGTGTTTTTCCCCTTGTTGTTTAAATGTGAAAACATTTTGGTCATAATCACTTTATAAAAAGAAAAGGAAGAATAGAACATAAAATAAAGACTTCAAGCCCTTGAACACTCCAATAGTATCAGGGTTGGAAAAGAACAAAAGTTGGTAAAGATGAGACCTGATAGGAAAGATGAAAGAGAGCAATCTAACTCAAGACCCAAGACTACATTAAAAAAGGTGTAGATCCAGCTGAAGATTGTCAAGGCCGTACTCACTATATGAATGAGCACTTGAGGGTTAATATATTATAAACTTAATTTGCCAGGACAAGTATTGTTGATCTTTTATAATTGTCTATTCTGATAACTTTAAATTATACAAAACTACTAAAGACATAAGATGGAAAAACAAAGCAGTCTAGCATATATAATCGCTGGAAATTTTAACTTTATTTTGATGCCTAAACTAGTTCCAAAAGATTTACATGTTTTTGAAACACTGTATTTATATTTTACTTACCACTTATACAAAAAGTATAAGCTGAATTCCAACACTATTTTTCACTCATAATTTAAACTTTCTAAAAAAAATATTTTACACAAACCATCCATCCATCCCAAGTATTTTTGGGCAGAATAACCACATAAATTTTGATTGGGACTTAAATTTGGTATGAGAAACTTTTATTTGCCCATAATAAACTTATTTAAATTCAGACTAATTAAAACAAAAAATATGGTTTATTTGTACATTTGTCATCATTTGTGTATTATGAACACTATATCAAAATTAAAACTATATTCAAATGATGGGAAATGTCCAATTAAACCATATTAATAATATGAACAATCCATCATTATCAAATAACTTTTTTAATTGTTCATTTTTTGCATAAATATATTGAATTGTTTAAACATTTGCAGATTACAATTGTATATGGAACGTTATTAACCACAACTTTCTTTGTTGAAATATATCAATAAATACGGAGTTAGGAACATAATTAAATTTTGGTTCCTAACTTCAATATGTTTGTTTGCATTGCTACAAGGCCTGTCAGGATTGAGTAATGGATACAAGTTTATGAGTGAAGACTTTTACAGCTTTGCAGTCTTCAAGGGATGTGAAATTTTAAAACAAGACGGTTTAATATTTAGGCAGGTAGGAGGCTTGTTAAGGTGCTGATTTGGCCTGAATGTAGCAAAATGCACATTCTATACATGTTATATATCTCTAATAAGATTAGGTTACATAACAGGGTTAGGAAACTATTATGATGTAACCTAATAACTTGTTTAAATATTCTAGGAAATTATAACACTGACACAACAATTCAGGAAAATATTATGATCTAAATTTAAATTTGTTGGAAATTAACTTAGTAACAAATTATCAATGATTCTCTTTTTCATTAATGATATACCGTAGACAACAAAGATAAGTATAAAATGATTTTCTACTTTGTAAAGATCTTAATTTGAAGTTCAAGAATTTTTTGTTATTCCCCGTTCAAATATGCACAAAATTTTTTTTATATGTTGCCTAATTGTTAGGTTAATGGTTGAGTCTGAAGCCTCACAAAATGCACTGTTGTTGAAAACGAGCTTTGTAGTTTCTATTCGCCTGTTTATAAATGTTTATATTTGTAATTTATAAACGAAGCACTTTTAAAGTTCGCTCATAACAATGTTTTTGTAGATATTTGTAAATTTTAAGGAAGTTTTGAATTTTAATACTTTGCACCATTTTGAAAATATTGTAAATCAGCACTTTTATATTCTTGTTTTTGTATATCGACTACGATTATTAAAAGATAAAATGTAGAATTGTGGAAAATTGAAACGTATTTGAATAAATTTATTATATTATTTGGTTGTAAGTGAAGATTTTAAAAATAATATTGATTAATATGGGTTGATTAATACATGATTACAAAAAAGTTCCTTTTTGAATTAAAGTTTTTATTTTTATGGAAATTATATTTTTCATTTTTAAATTGATTCTGATGATTGAAATAATTGCAGTCCATCAAATGAAATCAATAATTTATTTTTGCAAACAGGATTTTTTTTAGGTTATTATTTAGTTTTACATTTTAAATTTTGGCAAAATATTGATTCAGAAAATTAAATATTTTTTAATGTAGAAATTCAAGCTGTCTCTCTCATGGAAATTCTAACACTATAAAATGTTTATTGGAGTAATTTGTCATCATTTTTAACTCACTGTCAATATACCAATTTTATTGCATTAAGAGGTAACCTATTTTGGTTAAATTTGTTTGTAAATTGGTATGTACATTAAACAAGTAACCAGAAATCAGTTAGTAAATTTCAAATTGGTGTTCGATTTCCAAATTTGTTTATCTTTATTTATCTGTAGGTCTTGCAGTGTCTCACAATAATTAATTTTGTACATCTTTGAAATCTTCAAATTTTTTCCACAAATAATAGAATTATTACTAAAAACCATAACTTCAAAATTAGAAAAAAATCAGCAATAATTCTAACAACTGGAATTAGTTAAAATTTAAATTCAGGATATAAGCTTGGTTTTATTATTTGTTAGATGTGATTTTTCGTAAAAAAAAAAGTTCTAGATTGTATATTTTTCACTTAAAATAATTATTTAATTAATAATACTAGCTTGGTAAAAAAATGTATACGCGTTAAAATCAATAAATTAATATTTTAAAAAATAGTTTTGTAAAAATTCAACAGCAAAATTTCCGTTGGAAACTAGTTGTTTTTTCTTATCTAGTTCTCATTATTTTGTAAAGTTTGGCTATCTGTTTATATTAATGCTAAAGTTAAGGATGGCAAACAATTGGATAGAGAAAAGTAAATTCAGTTGGTCGAGTAAATCAAGATTTGGGAAATTAATAATAGGTTGCCTATTTATCAATCATTAAACATTTAGTTTACTTTGTACTCCTTGTCACTGTAACTCATGTAGGATCTTGGTTTCTTCAATGACAGTTTATCCATCCTTTGATGTCTTCAATCACATTCGTCACTACTGATTTCATAATTTTCTTTGTTCCTGTTTAAAGTCATCCAGACAGTTTTTTTTAAATTATACCTTCTCCATATGACCCAACCCCTTTATTTGTATCATTTTTATAACTAAAACCAGGTTTGGTTTATTATACAGTATCCTCATTTAATCATGTGTTAGGATTCGTCACTGTCAAAACTAGAGCTTTTAAGTAAAGGCTGGTTGACTGTTATACCAAATCACCACGCCCTGATTTTATTTAGCTGTGTATATTGTGACACTTGTTTGGATTTCTGATTGGATGACTGTAATATTTTTTTCAAATGAAATGGTTTGTCAATCACATACCTAATGCAGTAGGCTTCCGACTATTCGGCCCTATGTGGTGGCTGACCTGGATAAGCCAGACATTGAGAATAAATTACTTCTTGTTTAATAAACAGCCAAATTTGTGATAACTAAACATGAGCAGCATTTCATAACATCTTTATACTTGTGTTTATAGGTTTTATGCGAAGAATTAATAATAATTTCATGTAATTGTGAATAAAAAGTTAAATAAAAAGATGAAAATATTTAAAAAATCATAACATTTATTCAAAGATTACATACCTATATCTGAAAATATGTTTCTTTTATTTCCCACTTATAAGTAACAAACCGTTATAAAATAACACAACTGATTATAAATTAAAATATGAACGGTCCAATAAAAATTGAATGCCTCATAAACAATTGATCACAATATATTTATTAGTGATCTAATATTAGTATTATCTTCTGCTAACTTAGTATTGTAAAATAATAGAGCCGTAATTTTCTTGACCAAATTTGTGTGCATCACTCATGTAGCTGTTCAGTGATCTCTTTGTCAATAAAGTAATTCCAAAGGAAAACGCCTGGAATTACTTATAATTTAAAACTACCCAGAAAATGTCACGTGTACTCTGGGTATAGGCATATGTTCCATAATGTACCTACAATCGAAATCTATTATAAATTAGCTGTTTTATAGACTTAAGTTGTTGATTCAAATTAACATTATTTACACCACAGCCCCGGCTCCCCAGTTGCTTCCAAGCCTCTCAGTCTGTATGGCATATCACACTTCGTGTCTGAAACCTGTGTGTGAAACTTCAGATAAAAAAAAATCTGAAATATGGATTTTAAATTATTTCTACCAAAATGTTCAGTCTTCTACGTATTATATCTTTTATTGTAACTCGACTACCAACAATCAGAATAATTATTTGTATTCATAATCATATAATAAACCAATTATGGCTATGTTTACTCATTAAACACCAAGTAAATTTCAACTTGTTAAAAATTTGTTAATATCAAATATCTCACCTTATTTTTGAATATTGATGCACTTTTTTGATACAAATATAATAAGTAATTCCTAACGCCAAGTTACTCTATGATAAATTTTAAAATACTGCGCATAATGTTCGGTTTTTATGAAGATTTAAAAGTGGTTCGTTCAAAGCACGGCTTGAATAAGCTCTTTCATGGTTAAATGTATAATTAATTTAATCAATAAAAAGACAAAAGATTTGAATGTTCTAAACATTGTAATTATTAAAATGTATATATAAAACTTCTCACCTTGTGTGTCTTGTTTATATAAAATATATATGTATATGTATATATATATATATATATATATATATATATCATTTGATCAATCATTTATTGTTTAAAAAAATTGTAATATATCTAAATATGAACTATTTTTCATTCAACAATAATAATTAAGTTTTTGTATATTTTTGTGAAGAGGTATATGCTCATGACCCTTTATTGTTGCTAAAATATAATGTTAATATTTAATATCATAGTTTATTATATTCAACAAATCTTTATTATACTTAGAGGTTAGAATAGATTTTTTTTTTTTTTTGCTGAGAAAATTATTTAATTTGTAAATAGAATTAAATTTTAAGCACAATATTTTTTTGGCCTTTGAATTATATGAATTTTGCTTGTATTAAAATAATTTGATTCTTTTACAGATTAATCAATCAGCAAAAACTGTATTTTCCCCTTTTTATTTTTGGAAAAGAAACACAGATTTAGGTTACAGGAAACAAGCTAAGTATACTAATGGCTTATTTAACGTAAATAAATACTGATTTTTATTTCTTTCCTATTTATAAAACATTGATTTTAGTTTTATAATTATAATTTTAACCTATTATACTTTGTTGTGATATATCAGTAATACTTTTAAAGTAATATATTAGTATGTAGAATATATATATTGAAAGTTACACCCCTAGAATTGTTTGGTTTTAAAAGGAAATAAATATATTTCAGTGATATTGTAGGTATATTGAGATCAAGGCTTCACTATGTCAGATGGAAAGGGTTGATTTTAAAATATCTTACGAAGAATTTCATAGGTCAAATATTTGTATGACAAGAGTTTTATAGTTATTTTCATTTCTGTAGTTTCAGGAAATGGCAGTTGAAATCTGAAATTGTTTGTAACCGACCATACAGCTTGACGTATTTTAACACGATCTTATCAAGTATAAGCTTTAGCATAGATGTGTCACTAAAACTGCAAAAATTCTATATTATAGTGTTTGGCGACAAAATAAATATAAATAGTTTGTAACAAACTTTACCACTCACTGTGTCAATTTCTGTTTAGTGTATATTTTTTTTAGCAGGCAGTAAAAACTGGTAAAAGTCGGAGAAGAGTAAGGATTTTTTTTTTTTTTTAAGGTCAGATAATTTCTTTAAAAGTAAAAAAAAATCTGTTCATTTTGAGAAAAAATAATTATGATTATTTTGTAAAAGATCAGAAATTTTGTAAAAGGCCAAGAAAAAATCAAGCAATTTTGTAAGAGATCAGTTATCTTTCTGAACACTAAGATTTTTGTATAAGATTAAGGGGTATTTAGAATTTTTTTTTTAATATGAAGGAATTTTTGAAAAGCCTAGAGATATTTTTATATAGTCATAGAACAAACAGTCAGACAATTTTGTAGGAAGTTTTGAAAAGTCTGGAATTTTTATAGAGTGCAAAGAATTTAAAAAAGTTTGGTGAATATTTTAGAGATCAGTGAAAAAGTCAGAAAATTATCTAGAAAGATGAAAATTCAGGATATTTTATGAATGTTATAGGAATTTTGTAAACGTTATAGAAAAGTTAGGAAATGTTATATAGGTCAAAGAAACGTCAAGGAATTTTATAAAAAGTAAAAAAAGTCAGAGTATTTTGTAGAAAGTTAAGGAATTTTGTAAGTGATCAGAAAAAGTCAAACAGTTTTGTAGGTTAGGTAAATATATTATGTATTGAAAAATTCAGAGGACATTGTAAAAGTCTGAAGTTTTGTAGAAAATCATAGAAAAAAACTGAGAACTTTAAATAAGGGGGGGAAAATGTAAAAGGTCAGAGGGAAAAGAATTTTATAAAATATCAATTGAAAATATTGTAATTTTTGGGAAATTTTAGAAGCATATATTGATATTTGAAAACTTATTTCCAGCTGAAATATATGAATTCATTTTTATATTTTGTAATTGTTTTATACTAGTTGCTACAGTCAACTAACATCTGATTTTGTTAGTTCGGAAGTAAATATTCAAATATTTTTTTCATTTTTGTAATGTTTTCATAAGCTTATATATAAACTTTCCTAGTAATAATGGGAATTATAGAAATTTGTCAGAAATATTTAAAACCTTGTCAAGAAGACCCTAAAAAGTTGGAAAATGTTATGATATTTGAGCTGTGGTTACTCGGACAATAATTGATATTATTTTTGAATTTATAAAATTCATATCGTATATTCATATTCATATAGTATTTATAAACTAATGGAAAATGCTGAAATAAAGGAAAGAAACCAAAAACACACTTTTAAAGTAAATTCTACTACTTTTTATTGAGTCTTGCCGACCATAATTTCACTAGTGACAGTATTTACGAGGCAGCTTAACACAGACTAAAGAAAGAAAACAAGAAGGATCGGTGTGTGTTAAGCTGCCTCGTAAATGCCGTCACTGGTGAAACTATGGTCGGCAAGACTCAATAAAAAGTAGTAGAATTTACTAAAAATTGTGTTTTTGGTTTTCTTTTCTGAAAATGGAGTTCTACCAAGTAACGTCTGTCAATAGTACAAATCATAGAAATAAGCTGCTGTAAGAAAAATATTGTAAAATAATGGAAAATAGCCCCTCATGCAAGAATAAAGATTTCTTTCTAATATGTGTTTGATTAGCTTTACTTCAGGACTCCAAAAATAAGATAAATTCATAATCATATATGTATTAAATAACGAGTATGTACAGCAATTCTTGTGTGCCTTCCAACTACTTGAGGAAGGTTTCATTTTCACCAAACTCTCTCAAAAATTCATCTGTTATGCTTGTAAATTAATTACAAAAATGAAGCTGTTCATTTCTTTGAAAATATTTCAGTTACATTTGACATTTAAAAAAAATTACTATCTGAAAGAGTGAGATAAAATATATACAAAATAAATTTTAACTAAACTTATAACATTTTTAATTTTTGAAAAAAATAATAAACAACAAAATCCAGCGTAATGTGAAGATTTGCTCACATTAACAGAAAGATATTCCAATTTTTCTCTGATAAAGTTTAGCCTTGTTCATGAACAAATGAATCCTAAACATTAAGTTATTATATTGATATTAAAAGTTTAATAATATATTAATAGGTGATTATTTTCACTTTGAGTTTTAATGGATTTATTGAATGATGACTGAAGTGAATGGAACTTTAAAAACCTTAGAAAACATTTACATTTTATATTTTTTTCTCATTGATCTTGTACATACATAATTATAAATATTTCATCAAAATAAATCTTGTGAAATTTCCTTAAAAAGTAATTAAATTTGTATATTTGTTATTGCTTAAAAATTTAACACATTTCAATTCACTAAAGTTTATAACTATATCCTACACAATGTGTGAAAATTTTGTATGAATTTTAAAAATTTTCAATAAAAGAATTTTACCACATAAATTAACCTTAAGTTTAAAAAATCAGTTTGTTTATTATTAGTTAATGCCTTAAAATCAAATTTCTTAGAGAAATTATAATTTAAATTTATGTTATTTTAATTGCTTTAATTTTTAATATTGTTATAATACAGATTTTAAGATTTATTCTTATAAAAACAAGACTTAAAATAATCTAGTTCCATACTAATCAAATTGTGCTAATTAAACAAAAGAAAACATGTAATAATACAAAATTGTAAACCATATTATTATTTAGTTATAATAAGTGTTTTAATTTTATTTCCTGCAAAATGTATTTGTTACATCACAATATAAAACTCACGTTTATACAACATTAGTGTCTAGGTGTCTTTGCTAACCCTATAACCTGTAGAATATATAGAAGACGTTTCATTCCTTCATGGCAGTTTGAAAATTAGAAAATATGCGTGAAAAGAAAGTTTACTCTCAAGATTGTAACTCGCACATTATGCTAAAGATTTTAGAAAAATAAATTTGAAAATAAATCTTAGTTTTAAAGAAGATTTAATGGAAAATACATTTTGATATACACAATTGAATGAAGACAGTGTTTGTTCATTTTGTATCGATAAGATAGAATTAGTAAAAGGGAGGGGTCTGCATGATCATAAAGCTGAACTAATTGTTCATCTAGAATAGTTAAATTTAAGGAGCAGCACCAAACAAGAAGATTTTGATTCAAAGTGATTAAATTATTATTATAAAATAATACCCCTGTTTGTAGGAGTAAACATTTTTTAACTCTGAAGCATATTACAAAAGTAAGGGCTGATCAGCTATAAAGAGTAGTGATTGGCAATAATGATTAATGATTGTTCATGCGTAGTAAGTTCAACTGGTCCATTGGGCATGTAACGTCATAATGTCACCAGTCCATTGCAGTTTGTCTTTGTGTGACAGTGGTTTATGAATGCAAATATAAACAATCCCACTAGTTGTGAAGTCTAATGAGTGATGCAAGAGGACAATACTACTGTTGAAATTCACCATCAATTGTGTGAATCATATGAGCTATAATGAGTTAAGGTAAAGTGAGGCAATGATCTCATGAGTTTACGATAGGCTAGGCTGTTCAGATATTCATGATGAAAAGAAGAGAAGTAAGCCTAGTATCCAGTCTGACGATCCACTGAATGTATGAATGCAAAAGTGAGAGAAAATCATCACTTCATGATTAGTTATGTTACTATAGAATTTCCAAATATTTCAAGGACAAAATTGTTCAAAATGGTAACTGATGGCTATTGTAAACTGTGTGCATGATAGGTGCCAAAGCACAAAGGCTAGAAATTGACATCTACATGTGTTTTTTTGGATTGATTTCATAGAGAGGGAGACAAATTGATTTTCCTATATTGTGAGTTTTGTACATCAATGCTGAGTTGAAACAATTCAAGCAGTGTCATAAGTTCAGTTCATCTGAATCAAAAAAATTCAAACAAAATCATTCTTAAAGAAAAATCATGGCAACTGTATTCTGTAGCCAAAAGACTGTATTTTTATTGATGATTTCATGGAAACTGGAATAACCATCATAACTCAAGTCCATTGTGACACACTTTCTAAACTGTGCTCTGCTATTAAAAACCAATGATGACAATGCTGAGGTTAAGAATTGTTTTTCACGATAATGCATGTCCAGAAAATTGAAAATTTGAAAACTTCAGTGCAAAACTGGCTGAAATCACAGATGGTGGAATTTTATGTGGAAGGTTTGAAAAAGTTGGCTTTACAATGTCAAAAGTGTTTGGAACCAAACCAGTAATAAATTTTTCATTTAATAACTGAATTTCCTTGTATATTATGCGTTCTTTCATACTTATATGACATATAACATATGCCGTTTATTGACATATACTTTATAATAAAGTAATGAAACTGAATTAGTTGTTATTTCTTCTTTTTAAATATACATATTTTGTCATTAATGCAAGAGGACATATAGTACATTTATTGATTCAAATGTGTTTCAACGACAAAGAGTTCTAGTTTAGTTATTGTAGCTTGTACATCACCAAAGATAGCGACTTTGTCATTGAAAAGAGTTTGAATAAATGAACATACTATTTGTGAGAATTTGTGTACAAGTTTCATTTTATCAAAGAGTGTTATATATCAGTTCCACATCTTAAAATATGTTCCACCAAATGAGCTAATCCAGAAAAATCCTTGAATAAATTACTATATGTTTTAATCTCTCCACAACTACCATAGCAAATAGGTCTACCTTTCTTACCTATTATGTTGAGATGTCGCATCAGAGAAAAGTTAGGTATAGTTTATAGTTATTGTAGCCCTTGTATCAATGAGGATAGCGACTTTGTCGTTGAAACTAGTTTGAATAAGTGAACATATTTTTTGTGAGATCTTGTGTTCGAGTTTTATTCTAGTGTTCAATCAACAGATGAATCCTTATAGCATATTAAAAAGGGGTCTAAGAGTGCCCTTTTTTTAGAACATTCTGTTCATATGATTTACTTACTTTACTTTTCATTTTAGGAGATCATACTCCAAGTAATTTCCTGTACATATAGTTTCTTTTTTTTGGTCTTATTTATTGTCATTTCATTGACTTGAACACTGAATGAATAATCATTAAATATATAGCATTTAAAAATATGAATTAAGTTTTGTGAAACCACAAAAAAGGAAACATTAGCCATTTCTTGACAGCATACATATTAATTTATTTCATCCATTATTCATATTTCAAGTACTTGTCTTCCTCATTGTGATTGATACATATTATTACAGACAGTAATAATGACCTCACGGTTCATCATGGCTGTTTTTGTAGATTCGTTCAGACAGTTACCAGATTTATCACCTCTAGACTTTTTTGTGGGGTCAATTATAATGTAAAAATTTACTCAACTTAGCCCTCTTCCTTAGAAAGTTATACCAACATATCATACATAAATATTATCAGGTCACTCCAGAAATGTTGTGCAATGTTTTCACCAAAATTTGTGTGTGTGAGTGTAAGTGTATGTAAGTAGTTGAGTATCTCATATTACCAGAGGGGATTGTTAGGTAAAGTGTTATCATCACATTAGAGGGGTGGAGGAGGTTCTTTATATTAATAATGAATAAAAATGAATTAATATTATTATTTTTTATTATTATTTTGTATTCAACATTTTTGTCTTGTGATCCGATTTGTCAGTGCTGTTACTCATTTAGAACCACCTAGGAAATACCTACAGCTCTAGATACTAGTAACCAGGCCCGACGAGAGGGAGGGGCAGCCAGGGCTGTAGCCCTGGGGCCCGGGACCTGGAGGGGGCCCGGGCGGGCTGACCAAGTTTTATTTTTTACCTACTAAATTTACTTTAAGAATAAAATCAAATGGATTATTAGTCTAAAAATCAGAAAATTCGAATTATTAGATTTTTAGTTTCCTTTCTATTTATAATTAGTTGATTAAAAATTCATGTTTAGTCTTAAATTTGTCTTTAACTTTATTTAATAATACATTTTCTTAACTATTTAGTACCGGTACTTATCTATTTACAAACAGTACTGTATTAGGCCTATTATATAAAATATCTTTACAAAATATGTTTGTTGCATTATTATAAATGACGAGGTGGGGTTTCAGGAGTGAATTTATTATTTGACGGGGGCCCGCGAAAATTTGTCCCTGGGGCCCTTGGGTTCTCTCCACGGCCCTGCTAGTAACTTCCCCCCCCCCACATGAAAATTAAATTAAAATATTATAAAATCTATTGTGATCTAGAAAGCTGGACTGGAGTCCAGACTAGGCAGAAACTATCTTAACAATTAATTTTACACCATGGAGGGGGGGATGTGAAAAGTAACTCTTCCATATTATGCACATTTACTATTTTTTTAAACGAAAACAAATTGCAAAATTTTTGAACAGACTCGCGGCTCTCGGAACAGACCCTCTGCCCTCTGCCGGCTCGCTAGTTCAAGCGTTCAAGCCCTCCACTTCTCGTTTCCCCTCCCCCTTCTACGTGATCTTGCACTGCTCAACAAAATCGCAAGTGCCAATTGATATTTTATTATTTAGAATCCCTTCCCATTACATCCTAATTTATTCTTATTATGTGAGATCCTTGGTTGGGCCACATGTGTTTAAAAATCATTTCTAAAATGTCTATTCTGGAAGTACTTCTCCAGATACCAACCTAGTAAAGAGGTCTGGTTGGTTTAACATGCATCAAGACAACACAATGTTTTATTATTTTAAAGTTTTATACGTGGCATTCTCTTTCTAGTAAAAATTAACTTGCAAATCTCAAATGTGAATAGTCTTTATAACGTAAAAAAAGTGATTTTGAGTTTATTTTTTATTTTTACATTATTTCTGTTACGTTTGTAACTCTGTAGCAGGTTCCCAAGTCCCTCGCTAGAGTGTAGCACCAGCACCTACATTTTACAGGATAAACAACTAAACAAAACTTGAATACGTTTCATTGATTACGTATATATTTTTATTTTCTATAGGTCTATCTACTATTAGTTATATTGGTTTTCATTTTATATGATGTAAGTATTGATTTGAATGTAGTATGACCCAAGACAAACATATCTCTTATTCCTTAAAATTAAAAAAATACCATAAAATAAGTGAATTAAAAACTTTACTTATCATCTAGGCCTACGTTTTATTTAAAATTATTGGTAGCCTAGGCTCAAAGAAGGAGGTTATATATACTCTTATCAGTATTAGTCTAGCCCATACATTGTATAAAGTAGATGTGTATCTGGTTAAATTTTAATATGTCCTTCCTTTTGAAGACTCTTGGTATTAGTTTTTTTCATTGGTAGTAGCCTACTGTGCAATTACATAAGGAAAAGGGTCCACTCAAAAGAATACAATGGTTGTGACTTGTGATGTTGCAATATGGCGTTGGGTAGGCCTATTTTATTTTGACACAAGGAAAAAGCTGGATAAAATAGATATATTGCTGTAAAAAAAGGCGAAAATTTAGAGGTATTACAATTTTAGGTTGCCATGGAGATAACAAGGAAAACAGAATACCTAAAAACATTTTTGTGGTATGGGGATTCTTAGTTTTTCTTATTGTTACTTACATCTGTTTTCCTTGAACATTTGATGGTGATAACCATAAATTTAACTGTGATCATATAAAAAAACTATAGTAATATAAGTAAAATTGGTACAATTAATTTTTCATCCCTAAGTTTGATATCCATGAAGTCTTGACATTAAATTTGTGGTAAATAAGCATTGATGTTGTCCAATTGATTTTAGTGTGAAATATCGGCAGTTCGTCTTGCAAAGAGCTTTTTCCCATCATTTCGATACTTAAAAGCATTTCACTTTTTATCATTCTCAATTAAATATTTCTGTACGAAAACAAAATATTTTGTCGCATATTGAACTTATTTCAACAACTATTTCATCAATAAATAAAATTGATCGATGTTTTTGCGTTTTTCTTCGTCTGTAATCATAGAAGCGTAGTAATATCAATCTGTAGAACTTAATTAATTGTGCATTCGCCCCATGAGTGAATTCATTACGGCTATTAGATTGAAAAATGTTTAAAATTGCTCAATTTCAATGATTGGTAAGTGAATAATGAATTCTTAATGATAAAAAGCCACTTGCTTTGTAAAAGAGTATTGAAATGATGAGTAAAATGCTGTTTGGAAGATGAATTGCCGATATTTCATACTTAAATCGATTGGACAACATCAATGCATATTTACCAAATTTGTTTATATCTTTGTTATTATATCTTGAATGATAATAATATGCAAAAAAAATTTTGTAGCCAATTACTTATTAAACAAGCTTTTCTTACGAACTATGCCTATGCCTGCAGAAGTCAAAGTTGTTCTCGGCATGTAGATATCATACGTCAAATTATAATTAAAGCTGTCACTAAATTATGTCAATCATATAAAATAATTTATTATAAATTTAAAACAAAGAACATTTAACATCATTGACAGGTTAGGTTGTTTTTAATTACATTATTTAAAGTTACCATTTAAATTTATAGTTTTATTTATAAAAATTTACTTGATTTTCGAGTATATTTTAATCAGATTGAATGAATTAGGTGGGAACTTGACTATTTAAATTTATCCCATAAAAAACCTTCTATAAAAAATTATGAAATCTTAAATCATTTACCTTGTATTTAAACAATCAGATCATATTTTTTGTATGAAGACATTTTTCAAGTCACAAAATGCATTAGTTTAGTAGAAAATGAAATTTATAAAATTACGAAATCCAGCTATGTAGGTTAGGAATGCCAACGTTAATATTTATGACTACGTTCATCAAGTCACTGACTGTATGATCGCTTGTTTTATTAGGTCTAGCTAGGTGACTATATTTATAGGCTATATATATTAGGCATGCACATTACAGATTAATAATTATTAAGGTATGAATATATTTTCAATATTAAATACTAATTACTTTATTAGGTTTGGTCAGGTAACTATATATATATATATATATATATATATATATATATATATATATATATATATATATATATATATATCCACCTGACCAGACTTTGATTGGTGACTATATATATCAGCCTGGCGTGACCTTGCGTAGGCTATGTAACTTGCGCAACTTAGATGCTATTCAGTGTGAAGTTAATTACATACTTTAATATTGTCTATTTTCTAATAAACAAATGCATTTTGTGACTTTAAAAGTCTCTTTCAAAATTAAAAATAATAATGTTTGTTTTAAAATAAAGTAGCGATAACATATTCTCTAACTTGACTAAAGTAGTCATAAATATTAGGCTTTCGTTATCAGAGTTGTATTTAACCTAACAACAGCTGTATTCCCTTGTTTTCTGTGTTATTTGACAGTGAAGATATGCATTTTGGGACTTCAAAAGTGTCTTACGACAAAAAATTTGACCTCATTGCTTGTATACAAGGTAAATGCTTTACGATTTCATAATTTTTTATACAAAAATCCAAGACCGAAGTACAGCCTCCATAATTACCATAAAAATTACTTATAGTATAGAAAATCTTAAGATTAGTTGCTTTTGATGTGATCTAAACTTTACAACAGTGGTTCTGATGTTACTCACAGCAGTGTTTATATTTTATTCTTACAGTGGGTGAATCATCACAAAAATTATTGTTTTCTTTTGTCCTGGAGACTGTTAGGGTATTCAAGAGCTAGGAGTTTATTTTCTTATACAGTATATTCTAAATTTATAGTTTTGTGTTTTTATCAAGTGGCAATGATGACCATACAATATTTTGTTTTGTTTTTAAACAACAGTTTTCTAAAATTGAAAATGGTGACTTTATAAATATAACCAATTAATTTTAAATAGTAGGCTAAATTAAAAATATATTTAAAACCAAGGGAACTAAACTGTCCTAGTTGTCAAATATTGGTTGTATAGGTTATAAACCAAATACAGTAGACTCGTGACTATCCGTCTCGGATTGTGGTGTAAATTATATTAATTTGGATCCACAAATATAGTTTATAAAGCAATTAATATACAGTACTTTTTTATCATAGGGCCTTATGAAATATACGGCTCTACCCTTAGTAAACGTTTTCTGTGTATTTTTTATATCCCAATTAACCTAAATTACAATTGGAATTGATATATTTATGAAACTGCAAAAGCAGTTTGTACAACTTTTTCCATATCTGTACATCTGTTATGGCTCTTTTATTTTACAGTACTCAGCAGAAGATATCAGTTGTTTAATATAGTTAATTACCTTAGAGGGACTGAGGACCACTTCTAAGGTAATTAACTATATTATATATTAAACAGTCCAAGGCAACACATTATATTTTAGAAAAATCAGTTGTTTATACACCATTCAGTTTTTATTGATCTGTTCTTATTTTGATTTATATTCAGTTGTGTGATTTTCTAACTGATTGTTAAATATTCTAATGACAAATATTAGAAGTAAGTTGTCCGATAAACTTTCTTATATTCTTTAAATAAATGTTAAATTTTATTAATATTGTTTTCATTTTATTTAACTTTCCTTTCATAATTAGGTCAAATTTACATCAATTATTTTATCAAATTCTGTTAACATAAGTTAAAATATGCTATAAAACGCTATGTTCAGTTATTACAATTTGAGTGTTGATTGTAATGGAAATGATTTACCCTCAATATCAGGCCTATCCCGCTTTTTTGCTATCCACCCCAGCTGATCACCACTTGGGCTAGATAGTCGCAAGCCTATTGTTCTGACGTTTTAACAATATAACTGGTTTGCACATTCTTTCTCTTCCTGGTAAAATACTGTCCTTAATACACGGCAACAATGTTCCAGCTGTTCTGTATGCCAATAGAAAATTGTTTACGGGTGGTTGTCCTCTTCTTGATCAGACCCTTAAATTTATGCAAGTTTCAATAAATATCTAGGTTACATACCTTTATGCTGTTATCACTTTTTTTTTTCTATTCATCGGATTAGCAAGTTTCTCTCCCTAAGAGAGACCTTCTTCAGATCCAATTATCTTGAGTGATTTGTGTCTTCAAGCATATGGACCCAAAAAAATCCACACAACATAACAAATACAATAAAATTAATATCAAAAACACTCAAAGTAACGTGATGACATGTCACAATTTATCATCAAACCTGAGGCTTTTGGTCTTTTAAATTTTAATCTTATTGTATTTATTCTTGTGACTCCGATCTATTAAAAATCATAATATTGGATAAGTTATTCAAAATATCCAGCCACAGGCGGATTTCTTATTACTGTATACAGAACATTGTGACCATTTTTTGCCATGTGTCAATAATTTTATAGGATACATGATTTAGGCCTAATTCACAGTAAATATATTGGCCTAAAGCATATAAGATTTAAAAAAAAAATTCAGTTTAATTTATTAGACTTCTTTCTTTACAGTCATAATTAATATTTTTCAGTAACGTTTCAGATTATTTTTTATAATAAAAATTTTTTAACAACTGTATTATATAATAATAATGAATTATGAGTTAACATTAGTAGAAAAATTATATAAAACATGTTAATAAAATCAAATATCATTTTGTAAAATAAAAACAATAATTATGCCGTGGTTTGCCATGTACACAGAATGTCATTGATTTTATTGGGATTGTGTTTAAACCTAAGAGGTACAGTAATTAAGACAATGCATATTATAACTTTAAAAGGAATAGTGGTGATATTAAAAAAAAATTAACTGGGTGTGCTTAAGACCACAAGTTAGAAGTGAAAACTTGTATGAACAGTATGTAATGCTTATAGATTAGGGGAGAAAGTTAGTGCAATATTTTTCGTAGATTTTTAGTTTTAATACGTATGGATATGTGAGAAAGTTAGTGCAATATTTTTCGTAAATTTTTGTTTTAATATATATGGGTATGTGAGAAAGTTTGTGCAATATTTTTCGAAGATATATGAGTTCATATATACGCTGTGCGTGCGTATCCGTTGTCTATATATATTAAAGTTGCATTGCGGTACTGTGCGTGACGCGATTTCTATTGAAAAAGTCCATCCCAAAAGTTGCATTACGGTACTGTGCGTGACGCGATTTCTATTGAAAAAGTCCATCCCAAAAGTTGCATTACGGGACTGTGCGTGACGCGATTTCTATTGAAAAAGTCCATCTCAAAAAAGTACTCAACGCGCCAATAGAAGTTTTCACTTCAAAATGATCTCATTTTGAGTTACACTAGTTATTTAGGAGTGAACAATAAACGTTTACTGCAATCAAATCTAATACTTTTTTCAATTTAATTTATAGTTTTTATCATTATCTTATTAGGAGCTTCTATTCTGACATTATTATAATTATTTAATATACAAGTTTGTTTCATTATTGTTTTATGGTTTTGTTTTAAACAAAGTTCTTAAAAACCAATTTTATTACTCTTTTTCTCGGGGTTCTCAGATTCGGACTTCAATACATTTGCATGTCCTAATTAAATCATTTTTAAAATCATACAATCTTAAACTATATCTAAAATCAGAGTCTTTAGTTTTAATGAAGATTAAATAAGATTGATATTACATATTGATTTAGTCTCTTTTGAGTTCAAAGTTTTTTTTTCCTAAGTTACAATATGCAAAGTAACAGCTAAAATAATTTTTTTGCTTCTAGGTCTCCAAATAATAAAAATTTTATTTGGATCCCTTAAAGATCTCAACTCAAGCTTTAGACATGGTAAAGTATTTATGAATGTTACCTCTGTCAGGTTCTTACAGTTGCTGTATCTATGATCTAAATGATGAATAAATACTTTTTCTGATTTACTTATCACTGCTTTAAATAGCTGATACCACTTCCTATGAGAAAATTTTCAAAGTTCATTTCTGAAGTCCTAGAGCTTTAAAAAATCACATGTTTCGCTTGTATGGATATAGGAATGAGAGTTTCTTTAAATGTATTTTTTAACAATGTTTGTAGCTTTTTATTATTCATTTTTTAAAATCCCATTGAGATCTTATTCACTTAACTTGGTGTTTCCGTCACTAGTATTATTCTATTCAATAGTTTTACATCTATTCATCTTATATGGTTTGAGTCCTTCTTAGTTTCATTTTCCCAAGTAACAACTTTTTTGGTATTCTTTCTCACCCATACATTCCACATATCTTTATCATGCAAGCCGTTGGGTTTTACAAACCTCACTATGTCTTTTCTCGAGAGTATGTATATCTTTATATTCTTTTCTTTTTTTTTTTTGGTTCATATTATCCATCTTTTTTCCTCTCTATGAGGCTATATATCCTTCTTATATTTTTTTCTCAAAATATACATAAAGTATCAGTAGCTGAGATGGTCCAAGCTTCCTATCCATAAGTCACAATTGGTCTTAAGAGTTTTGTAGTTTGACTTTCAAATAGATAGAAGTGTTGATTATAGAAGCTTATCATTGGCCAAATAATTTGTGTTTCCAGCCACCATCCTTATATCAATTTTTACTTTGATAGTTTTTCCACAGTTCAGAAGACTACCCAGTTAGTTAACTGAAGCACCTCATTTTGTTGCCCAATCGTTAAACCTTCTTCATCACGTCTGATAAACTTCATCCCTGATGTCATGCTCTTAGTACCCCCCCCGTTTATTCTATCCCCCATTGGTTGGCTCTTTTCTTCCAAGGTCTTGAACATTTCTTTTTAGGGAATCCAAATTTCTTGCAACCAATATGATGTCATCACCATAGCTTCAGTTCTTTTATCATTACATGCATAACTCTACATTGTAAAAATATATTGTTATGAAAGCCTTAGAAGAAGCTGCTAACATTATCTCACATTTTTGAGGAAATACTTAGAAGTAACTCATCCTGAAAAACAATCCTTACGATATTTATTATTTCAAATAGATAAATATTAACTATAAGTGTTAACTGTTAACATTTTATAAATGAAAAATTGTCTAAACCATTTCTTTTCACAATAAGTTTTTCCCAAAGTATGGTTCTCAGCAAATTTGTTTCAGTTTTTAGATTTATTCAGTATCTGATTATAAATTCAAGCTCATTTCCAGTATCAATAGACACTCGGTGTAATTTCTGTCTGTCGTGCTATGACCAATCCACCTCAGCTCTTGCCTTCTAATTTTACATTTTTTTAAATATCAAAGTAGGAATAAAAATTATTTTTAATTTTAAATTCTTTACGATTTTTTGGGTGTTTTGAAAATTTTACTCTCCAGGCCTAATTTCACTTTCTTTCATATTTTATACATAACAGTCTTTGGGAAAAGTTATTTTGTGGGTCAAATAAAAAATCAAATTGATGTAGATTTTTTTGCTGATATATCCGTTTTGAAGTCTCCTGAGTTTAATAAAGTGATTTTTGTAATGATCTCTCATATGTGTGTGCTCTATAGCACAAATGTGTAAACCTTTTGTAATCAAATTTAGTACTTGGGTCTATTTTGGTCATATTTCAGAACTTTTTTTAATTTTTCCGGTAACACAAAACTTGGGAGTAGCTGTCATAAGAAAAAAAGAAAATTATGATTTACTCAAGTAATTTTGATAATTTTTTTTCAAGTGACACCTCTAAGGATCCAAACAAACCATATTAATTACCATCTCTCCAAAATGGCGGTTTCTTGAGTTATCGGTAAAAAGCTAAATAATCGGCCTTGAAGCTGTCTAATAAAAGATGTAATTTCTCAAATTGGCTTTACTGATTTTGTTCAAATTTGAATGAAATGTAAATTAATGACTCTATCTATTGTGCAAAATTGGAAATAAAAAAAAATGTTACTATTCAGACTTGGTTTTAATCAAATACAATTTATGTTAAGAATGGGTTTATGGCATAACGGAAACAAGTTTAAGCCCTATTAAAAAAATCATTTTTTCGAAGGTTGGATCTATGTATCATTGAGTTTCAATGAAATTTGTGGTGATGAATAGTTTTGTTAGGTTTTTATTTGATTTTGGGGATGGGTGAGCGATTTTATATATATATATATATATATATATATATGTATATATATATATATATATATATATATATATATATATATATATGTATATATATATATATATATATATATATATATATATATCTATAAATATAATCCAATATTTATGTTTACATGTTTAATTACATTAATTATTATACTAATAATTTCTTATAAGGTTGAGACAGTATACAAAATTACATTTGAAGTAATATAACTATTTTTTGTCCTTGATAAGGTCCTCGATTTTTACCCAAATAGGTCACCGAAAGTTACCAAAAGTCCCCGAATTTGATTTTAAGATTCTGGTAGACACTCTGAAATACAGTTGGCCAGGACTTGTTAACAAATGACATTACATCCATGTTGACGATACAGCCAAGGCCGTAATAACCTAGTTCCACTGTATTACACTTGTTCGGAATAGTTGTTAAACAACTGTTGTTTTATGCAATGTATATTTACAGTTTCAGGGGAAACCCTCTTTTATTGTCCTGAGCTTGATGCTTCATCAGATAATTTTGATGTTATATTTTACCAAATCGTTCTAACCTGTGGAGTTTTGTGTACATTATATATATAAATATATTCCACCTAAATATATTGGAGAATAGGTTCATTAGAAGTCTTTGGCTCTTGTGGTTGTTCATGGGAAGGACTTGCCATGGATACAAATGCAGGAAGTATATTCACAGTTACCATTTTCTGTAAGGGTATACAAGTTTGATAGAATTTGATTTAAGATTTGAAACTCTGTCATCATCTTCATATGAGGTTAGCATGGACGTTGTTACAGTAGTTGCTTTGGAAGAAAAGCAAGAAGAATGTATTTTGTTAGAAGGTATTATGAGAGAAGATCCGCATATGATGTTAAAAAAAAAGGCAAGATGGTGGTTGCTTCAGGATATTTATATAATTTCGAGATACTTGATGGACAACGAGAAAAAGTTTCGCGAATATTTCAGAATCAGTACAGAAATATGTGGATTATTTCGAACTAAATATATGAGTTTCTCATCAAGTTCCAAGGTAAACATTTTAGACATCATTACTCATGCAAAAATGTAAAAAAAAAACAACAGAATCTTTAAATAAACCACGAAAATTAACCTTCTCCAAACAGTGTCCCAACGCTGTCTGCTCGGCGTGGCATGCTCAGTTTGATTGGAGATCAAGCTGAGCATCCATGCCGAGGATTCACTCTGGACAGATGGTGGAAAATCCTTTGTCCTGTGTGTTTGCTAGGTCTTTGCTTAACCTGCACCCATATTGAAGCATGGTTTCAAATTCAACTTGATTACGTCATTATGCTTGTCCGCTCACGCTATCCGTCCAGCGTGATCTTGGAAACACTATATTAAAAAATGTGGGAAAGCATTAACAATAGAGCAATTTCATAAATTAATCCTAATTCAAAATAATCTAAAATTTTCGATCTAAAATGTTTTCCCTAACATTCACAAACACGCAACAGATCCAGTATTAATAATATAGTATTTAGTTACCATAGTAATAACATGATTTTTCCGAACTGCTGTTTTCAATTTATTAGATAAATGTTGAGGTTAAAAGGAATGTCATTTGGTTGTAAACAACCTCCAAATGTATTACTATAGAACCTTTAGTAAAGGTAACCTTAACAGTCATGCTCAACTATCTAACTTTGTTTTTTTTATTTTTGTTTGTAGGGCATTGCAGAGAATAAGTCCTCAAAATATTGAAAGGCTCTGTCAAAATAAAGCTGTATATTCTGTGAGATCTATACAAAATCAAGAAAGAGTATTGGTAAAGTTTTGGAATTTATCGAAAAGAAAAGCAGCAGCTATTTGGCTAGATTACAGGGGTAATCCTATACCTTATAGGATATTGGAGCCAAATGAAGGTTATGATGTGACCACGTATGTCAGTCATCCTTGGATATTTATAGATTCGCTTACAGGTGATAGACTTATGGCGAATAAAAAATTTGTATTTTATCCAGAACGTTGGACAGAAACTAAAAGAAGACTGCCGCAAGAACATTCACATTTGACTGAAATCAGAATGCTCATTGCCATAATGTTGCCGCTCTACTCTTTACGTGATCTTTCCTTGCAAGCTGTACGAGATTCTGTAGAGACAAAAGAATCCATTTCACAACTGGAAGTTCCTGTATCTATTAAAACTGATTTGCTAAGGCTGTATGAAAAAAAGGTTTCTACAACATTACATTTTATTACTTAAGTATTGAGTTTATGTTTTAAATATTTATATCCAGAGAATTTTATGTTTACGATATTATATTTTATGTAATTACTAGAAAATTATATTTTCTATTAAATCTGTAGCTATATAATAATTTTTCTTTTTATTTAGTTCTAAGTAAAGACATCATTTAAATCTCTAAGTTTACATTTCTTTAAGGCCAGGTTTTGTAAAGGTTCTGTTATTGTTTTACTTCCATATTTCTTACAGTACGAAGTGATTGTGTTTCTGATCGGTTAAGCTATATTTAATATTGGAAGATTATGATCTTCGATATAAAAATATATTATTTGTCCTTCATTCTCTTGCAAGAAATAATGTTTTCATTTGACCTGTTCTAAGCCAAGTTTTTTTATCTTCCCCAACGAAATTTTCATTGAAGTTACTTCAGCTTGTTCATCTCCACGTTCTTTTTAGTTTACCTCTGTTGTGAACTCTGTGGGTTACATTATAGTGTGCTACAAGTGATTTTCTTGTTAATACCAAGTTCTTTTACACAGTTTCTCATTGGTAATTTATTTTAACCAAAAGATACACAACAATCTATGTAATAAGCATTCAAAATGCTTGTTTGACTTTTTGAACTCTGATACTAATGTCACAATCAGTTCAACTGTTTTTGTTGAGTGTGTTACCCAAGTAGCTAAAATGTCTCCACAATTTCAATGGGTTTGTCATCAGTAAATAGTGGTTGGACAATGGGTCTCATCATACATAACTGCTTTGTTTTATTTGTGTTTGTTTTCAGTCCCACCTATTTTCCTTCTTCTTTTAGCCATTGTAGCTTTTGAATTTCAGTGCAAGATAAATAAATGCAATTGAATATAGCCTAACCTAACTTGTCAAAGATGTTTAAATGTTTGCAGCAACATAATTAAAGAATCGACTCCTATGTTACATATATCTAGTATTGGCTACTGGAATTGTGTCTGTGGCGCCAGTATATCTTAACAGTTCAGATGTAGTGTTATATATTACCATACTGAATGTCACCTTTTCTTCTTGGTTATATTATATAAATTACAGTAAGTCCTCGACTTATGAGCAAAAATCTATAAAATATAAAAAATAAAAATCTGTAATTGTGAGTCATTGACAGGAATGGTAAAGATTATTTATGGGTATATTTATTGACTGTTCTTGTGGGTGTGGGGATTATATGGGATGCAGATTCTCTTTCTTTAGCCCATGTATATGGTTTTTATTTAAATTATATTTTAATAAAATTTATTACTGTATTTGAATTTTCCAAATGTTTAGTTAAATTGTTGTAATTAATTAAAATCTTTTAAAGCATGAGCATAAAATGAAATTTCAATTTTAATATTGTAACCTACGGATTAGCAGAAACTCACGAATAAACTTTATATTACATTATTCGGTACATGGCTGTTTATAACAGCTTCATACACAGTCTCTTAACTGTACCAATGCAACAAGAAGAATATAACCAAGAAGTCAACATAATCAAACACATTGCCGTCGCTAACGGTTATAAAAGCTCAATCGTTGACAAACTCATAAATAGACACAAGAACAAGTATCCAAAGCCAACAAATAAACAAAATATATATCATGCGAATTCGGCAATATATCAAATTACACATTGAAGAAAGAAATGGCCAAAAATAACTCTTTTTTTAAATTTTAACTTAAATAATTCATTTAGTTATTTATATAATTATCACAGTTCTACACACACCAATACATTTCTGTGTAAAATCATCTCTTCTGTTTTTATTTACAAACAATCGCAACAAACTCATTAATTTTGTAGGTTGAGGACTTGCTAAATTAGACAAATTGAGTAAAATGGTGAAATTTTAAATGTAAAGACTTTAACATTGATCTATTAATAGTCATATTAAAGGTGTCAGCTATTCCCTGATCCTTGTCTTTAGAACACGTTTTAAAATTCTTATTTATGTTTAAGGCTAAAAACACATGAGGTGATTTGTGTTGAGTCGACTGCCAACTCGACATATCAACTCATGTTAAACAATGGGCTAAAAAAAACAACACTCAAGCGGTACACAACTGTCGAGTTGATATGTTGTATTTCGCATCATTTGAGCAGTGTTGTTGTCAAATCGACCTATCAGTCTATTCTTCATACAGTAGCTCGAACCAATAATGCGAGCTTGTAACATCATGAGCCGATAATGCTCTTCTCTGTTACATTCTACTTTGTCAGTGAATATGTGTTTTGTGCATATAACTTTTCACTGGTGTTGATGACATGAACCATATTTATGCTTATAAAGATGATAATTTTTAAACCACTGACTTATGTGTTTATTATAGAATATAACAGTGGAAGCCACTTATTGTAATCATGATGTTTGAAATTATATTTAGAGACTAAGTTAGTTATGTGGTACCAACATGTTGCAGACAGTTTGATGAACTATATGTTATATGTAGTGCTACAGTACGAATTTAACGAAAGGAATATATTAACTGTTCAAACAGTAATGTGCCAATCAGATAGTGAACTTACTCTTTCTCAAAAATTGGAATAACGTCTAATTCAAGTAATGTTTTTATTTATTAATATTTTACTAAATAAAAAACCAATTATTATACTTTTAAATATATTGTTTCTGATAGTTAACATAACGTTTAAAAAAAAAAAAAAAAAATTATGAGTGGCCTACTGTGAAGAATAAGCAAAACAGTTGAATATGTAAAACAGTCTAGAATACATAACTAGATTATTGGTAATAAAATGTAGATGTAGGATCATTATTCTTCTCATAGATAATCAGAGTGTATGTTTTTAGGATGTGTAGTAAGGCATTGTTGGCTAGTGATGTCACAAGCTCATATATATATATATATATATATATATATATATATATATATATTTTTATAGAGAAGGAAAAATCCATCATGGACCTTTTCTTACCATGGGTCTCGCCCAAGGTTGTGCCGGACTCTTACCGACTAAAAAAACCTCCTCTTTTTCACCTCTACCCTCCTCTGCGGAACCATCTTGTGACATTACTTCACAGAGGGGGAGTTTCTTGCCCTGTGGGCTCATCCTATCTTTGCTAATTTTGCTAACGCAGCTGGACTTCTCTTATCTTCATTACCATCCTGATAAATTCCTCGATGGCCTTCCAATTTGCCTCTTCTGCCACCATTAGCTCCCCTAGGTTGTCAGGGGAGATTGGCAACCCAAGCAGGGATCCCAAACACTCCCGTTCTGGTGTCCATCTTTTACAGTTAAAGAGCACATGCTCTGCGTCGTCCACTTCCGCACCGCAATCCAGACAGCTTGCCTCCTCTGATCGCTTGAAACGATGAAGATATGCCCTAAAGCTGCCGTGTCCCGTCAAGGCCTGTATCAGGTAATAGTTCGTTTCGCCGTACGACCTGCTCACCCATTTCTGTAAGTCGGGAATCAGCCTGTATGTCCATCGACCTGACGCATCTCTTTCCCGTCTTATCTGCCACTTGCCAAAAAGTCTACTCCTAGCGCAGCGCCTTATCTGAGACGTTGGGGCCTCACCGGCCTTGGTTTCCTCGTATATCTCTGCTCTTTCCCAGGCTAGCAAATCTATAGGTGGTATACTAGCCACAACCAAAACTGCTTCCGCTGAAACTGTCCAGTACGCGGCCGTGACCCTGAGTGCCACTTTCCTTTGGACCGACAGCAGCCTCTTCCTAAAAACGTTCTTGGTTAGCGCGTCTACCCAAGCCGGCACGGCGTATAGTTTTATGGAGTGGACCACACTCGCGTATAGCCTTCTTTTCTTTTCTCCGGGCCCACAGACGTTGATCATCAGCCTTGACAGGTTCCCTGCTGCCGCCGATGCCTTTGTCGATAACTTCATTATGTGAGACCCGAAAGATAAGCCTCTGTCTATCTCCACACCAAGGTAGGTAACCTGATTTGACCAGTCGATCCTCACCCCATTGACCGTCAGTCTCGGAGTCTTATACGATCGGCGCTTTGTTATCAAGACCGCCACAGTTTTGTCAATGGCCATCTCCAGCCCTCTGCTAGTAAGCCATCTTTCGACGATTCTGATGCTCTCTTGCATCCTGGCCTCCAAGACGTGCTCTTCTAGAGCTTCAACAATTATGATACTGGAGATTTCCCAGACTGAAGCCTTTTACCTTCCCTCTTTAGGTCATCAACGGTGAAGCGATCCTCATACTGCCGGATTGACGGTACCTGACGCTCTCTTCCGATGTTATCTCCGCCGGGGAATAGGTCCCGGATGATCTCTTTCACCCAGCGCTCGTCGTTCAGTTTAGGGCTCTTTTTAGTAGCACCCAGTTTCTTGCACACTATCTTGTAAGGAAACCCCCACAGGTCATTCTCCAGTTCTTCAAGCATGTCTCGCCATTTTTTCCCCTTACTTTTCTTAATGACCTTCTTCAGCTTCATTCTCGCCTCCTTGTATTGGCTAATCAGAATCTGGTCTCCTCTAGATCTGGATGACCTTCTTTTAGCCATCAGGCATGTTTTGCGAAGTTCTGCAATCTCATCCGTCCACCAGTACTTGGCCCTGTGACTACCACCTTGTATTCTGCGCCTAGGCATACATCTATTGCATATTCTAGTCAGCTCTTTCGTGATCGCTACGACCTGTTCTTCAATAGATAGGGAGACAATCCGGCTCTTTCCAAACGCGTCGAGGAGCTTTTGCTCTTCTAACGCTTCCTCTAGGGCTACTTGGTCTATCTTCTTGGCGTTCCAGGATTTTAACCTTGTGCTCCCGCAGGTGTTCCCTTGCCTCGAACCAGCCTCCTCCAAGAAGACCTCTTGTGGTCCATTTAAGTGAAAGAGGATGTAGGAGTGGTCGCTTAGAGACTCGTCTTCCTGGACCCTCCAATCCGAAACCCTTCTTGCCACCTTCTGACTAGCTAGTGTCAGGTCAATAATTGACTCTGCGCTCCCTCTCGCGAATGTTGCTCGGTCGCCTCTGTTCAGGACCGCTAAGTCCAGTCGCGCGATAAAATCTTCCACTAGCTGTCCTCTCCAATCAAGACCATTCACCCCCAGAGGGGGGATTTCGCATTGAAATCTCCAGCGATAATAACTTCCGCTCCACCCTTCCTCACACTATACTCCAATTCCCACAATTCCCACAATTCTTCTTCGAACTTCTCTTTTGTATCGTTCGGCGAGAAGTTGCAGCTGTATACATTCAATTCCCGAATATGGATCGAAACGAATCCGCAGTTGGGCTTCTCCGGTGTCTTGGTACGCGTTTTCGAATTAATCACCATTATAGCAGCCCTGCCACTACCTTCCTCATACCATTCAGCCGAGTCTATTTGCCGATAAAACTCTGACAGCAACAATACATCCACTTGATGTTCTGTGGCATGCTGTAGGCACAGGTCTTGGGCTAGTCTTCCCCTTCCCAAGTTCACTTGTAAGAACTTAGTCCCTTTCCCCGCGGCTGTCTGAGTTCGTCGACGTGGCATCATGTTCTCTTTGTCTTTGCTCGGTCTAACGCCTCACGGAAAACCCGGCACTCTCCTGAGCCCAGGACGTGGGACACTCCCAGTTCTCCGAGCTTCCTTTCGGCGCACAGTATGCATCTCGGCTTATTATTGCAGTCGCTCCGCTTGTGACCTACCTCGCCACATCGGAAGCATGCTCCTTCCACCTTCCTCTTTGGGCCCTTGCAGGTTGCCTGTACATGGCCAAACCCGAGGCACGAGAAACACTGAAGCACCCTGATCCACTTCCGCACTCGGCAGTTGACCCAACCGATTTTTATTTTGCCGGGATTTAACAGAGTATTTGCGTCCTTCTGGCCTACCTCAACTATGGCCAGGTATGGCTCTCTGGTATTAGGTTTTGTTAGGTATACTTTTACATCAGGCTTTTCCTCCTGCAGAACGGTACATATTGCCAGACGTACCTCTTCTTCTGTAGAGCAACAGTCCAGGTCTCTAATTTCCAGTTTTACCCTGGTTTCGAGGCGGCGGACACCAGCTCCTTCTCCAAGTATTAGCTGTAGCTCATCTCTGAACTTTGAGCTGTCCTTCGAGTCATCACCAAGTTCGAGCAGAATACCCTCTTCTCTGGTCTTCCTGACTGATTTAATCGTCGTTCCCGACGATTCAGGCTTTGCTGAACTTCTAAACTTCTTCAGTGTCTCCGCATACGAGTTTCCGTCGGCTGGCTTAACTAGAACCACTTCCGGTTTAGGTCTGATTTTTTTCGTCCTCTCTTCTGCTCTTGGTCATAAGACCTGACTTGCTGTCTCTAGTCTAGGTCTCGCAAAATTCATCCTTTCTACTCTTCTTTGTGCCAGTCTCTCTCTTTGTTTCACCCTCTTGGGCTTAAAGATAGAGAAGGTTCCCTCGTTTCCTCTCTCTTTCATCTCCTCATTACTAGGTGTTTCTGCTCCTCCTATGTTAGTTTGAGTGTGCCTCTCCTCTGAGCTCACCGTTGAGATTCTAAGCCTCTTCCGAGGTGGAAGCTTCCTACTCTCTGTAGTGCTATTTATCTCCCCAGTTGGCGTCTTCTCTATCAAGCTTCTTACTGCGTTTTGCCTCAGCATTCTGCAAGCTTTCAACACTTCCAACCCCTCTTCTATACCGACAAGTCCGTTCTTAATTGCCATATTAACATTCTTCTGTTTGCCCGCGGCTTGACACATTATCCTGAGGGTATCTCTCATGATATTTAGCTGCTTCTCCTCATTTTCGTCAGCTTCTTCTATCTGCCGCTTTAGCCTCTCAATCTCCTTATCTGTCGTAGATAGGACTGTCCTTTCGATATCCTCCCGGAGGTTTACAAACACTTCTTCTTCCGCTACGTCCATATCCAAAGTTGAAACCTGGTGGTTGACCTCTTGCAGTGACAACCCAGACGATACTTTCCTCTCCGGTTGGAGGTGTTCGGTAAACCTTCGACTTCCTTTTAAAGGGGTCTAGCTCTCCTTCGTCATCTTTGCTTCAGTCATCAATCGAGGCCGATGCTTTATGTCCACTTGTAGCATTCCGGGCCAAGTGGTCCACCCCCTCCTTGTGTGTCTGGCCGCCCCCAGAATTTACACTTGTAATGTCTCGGGCCAAGTGAACAACCCCCTCCGACGAATCAGCGTGTGCTTGGTCGCCCCCAGAATCCTTGCGACCTCCGCCGGCCACCGGGGCTTTCACCCGATCGGAACCGGCGGTGAGATTCACCTTTGCAGGCTTACCCACCTGGGGTAATATACAAGCTCATATATTGGTCGGTGTACTGTAATGATTGAATTCAGACATGTATAATGAGCCTGACAAACAAGCAGTTTGACACTTGAAAAAAAAAAAATAGAACAAAATAAATATTGAGTAATTAAATAAACATAGTTTATTCATTGTAATTGTACTATTTCATTTTTGTATTATGGGCCTAGAAATATTTCATTGACATTTTTTAATGGTAATTTTTAAAAGTAATCATTAAAATAGGTTTCAGACATTTAAACAATTTCTCCATGAAACGTGCTTCGATGGGTATTTGTATCAAGGGGACAACATAACAGTCACCGCTTCTTGTGTAGAATATTGGAAATTTGTTATGTTGACTCGTGTTTTTTAGGCAAATGTTTTATTGTTTTTAAAAATAGCTTAGACAAGTTATAATTCTCCCAGAATCTCTGCTCTTGGGTATTGAGAGTGAAATGTTAAATGTCATAAATAAATGCTCTCTGGTACTGATGCTGAAGTGTTAAATGTCATAAATAAATGCTCTCAGATATTGAGGGCGAAATGTTAAATGTCATTAAATAACACAAAGTTGTCAACAAAATTATTTTAGTAAATTAAATTTTTTATTTTATATTTATTATTTTAATGATAGCCTATAATTATATTTTATTTAAATATTATGTGTTTTTGATATTTTGTTGGATATATGTTTCTTAAAGATATTGTAACAAGTGCATTTCTGTTTTGTGTTTGAATTACCTGTATGTTTTATGTGATAATGCCGTAATTGGCAAAAAACTATATATACAAAATAAATATAAATTTAAAAAATGTTTTACATTGTCTTTCCCAATTGTAAACCGGTTACTTGTAAAAAGAAATCAACTTTTCCTGAATTTGATTCTGTTGGATTGAATTTTTCTCTGATTTTCATAAAACTTATTAAAATAATTTTTTTAAATCTTTGGTAAATAAATGGTACAAAACCGTTGCACAAACCTTCTCACTCCCTTTCTCCAAAAAACAAACCAAAACTAATTGTCACGAAAAATGTCAGTTAACTACAAAAAGTGAAATTGAACCATGAATGCTGTCTTTAAAACAATATTTATGTATTTAAATAATAACGGCCTACATGCTTTGATTGTGCCATAAGTACACCGTTAGCATAAATCGTGTTTGATTAAAATCGAGCTTAATGATGGTGGTCAGAGTCATTTTTGTTTTTTATTCTTATGCTTGTTGATTTTTTACTTGTGATTTTGCATACGTTATATGGATCATTATCTTTACATTTCAATAAAAAGTATCAAAATTTGTGGAGCCGATTTTAAGATATTGTGTTTGTTATATAACAGCACCTAAGCTGTTTAATATATATATATGTTTAACAGATAACTCACGAACTGACATTTTTAGAGAGATGCCAACCATTATATTTTATTTGGGTTGACGACAGATGACAGACAGATCATTTCAAAAACTAATTGTTTCGATTCATGGGACCATAAAATTCTGTTTCAAGATGGCAGATTCACCTATGTGGAACAGAGGCAGAGTATTAAGAGCCTTGAACATATCATTCTCCAATGTGATCTAGAGAACAAATCTCTAAGAGAGAAATTGAAAAGGTACCTGCAAAATAGTGATAGTGATCAAGCGCCAATGATGTGAATCCTCACTTCACTGCTGCTCAAATAGACAAAGTGATCTGCGCCACTCAGTTGGTGCCAAGGGTGGGCCTTGGCGCATGCAACATTTTTGTAACCCACTCAAATAATCTTTAAAAAATCAAATTTTCTATTCAAAGTATGTTTGTTGAATCATAATTTCATGGGTCTAATATAAGATCGAATTCTTTTTTGAAAATATAATAACAATATTTTTGGTTTGAATAACTGAGTTGAAATAAAAATCAAACTATTGTAAACTGACACAGTATGAATACCTGAGTGTTGTAATATAGATTACTCAACAGTTACCGCTGTTACTCGCCTCCAGCTGTTGTTTATTTTACTGTTAGTTTATAATGTAATTGAATTAGAAATAGAAAAATTTGTGAGTCTGTTAGAAGAATTAAGTGGAAAAACATACCGGAATGCTGCAGTTTCTTATGCATCAACATCGGGAACAAGTTTATCTTCAATTCCCATTAAATATGTAGTATTAAAGCAAACAGGTGAGTCAAAACAACCTTAATTAGAGCATTATCCTTTCACAGAATTTGGAAACAGAAAGAAATGTTCAATCGTCGTGGTACAAAATGTGACCATGGTTAGAATATAACCTTATAAATGATACAGTATCTTGCTTCCCTGGCAGATATTTTTCACAGTCTTTCTCAGGGGAACGAAGACTGATAGTTTCATAAATGAAGGATTTTCAAATTGGTAGAGAGGAATGGAATCAATTGCAGGACCCAGAGCTCATGTAACACTGTATAGTTTAATTGGAGTCTTTTAAACAGTTAAAGAAAAAGCATTGCAAAGATGTTTCAATTATTTCATTAATAGATGAAGTGTATGCTCTTGAATTTTAAGAAAACTCCGCTTATATAGAAACAATAGTGGATTTGTTTTTATTTGCAGCTTTACAAAGTATAGCACAGTTACGACATAATGAAATCCCAGATAGTGAAAATAAAGGTAACTTTTTAGAATTAAAACTTTAATCTAAGACTGTCAAACTTGACATTGTATTCAAAATGAGCTCTTGAGTGTCTGTCTTACAAAGTGCTAGGAACAATAAGTAAAGAAATCCAAAAAAGCTGCATATTTTTCTATTATGGTTGATGCTGTTCAAAAACAGCAATTATCAATTTTAATTGGGTATTATGTAGAAGGGAATATTTATGAAACATTTCTTGGTTTTCAATGTGCAAGAAACTAAATGCCCTGTCTATTTCATTGTATGAAACAAATATTGGCCAAATGCTCTGTTGTTTTGAGTTGCTTAAATGTATTATGGGTGATGAGTGGGGTGGGTTATGTTTTGGTATGCAATCCCTTTTTAATGTATGGGCAATATATATATATATATATATATGCATTGTATGAATAATAAATTAATCTTGTGATTGTAGCGGTATGATATACAGATTTTTCACTACATTGCAGTGTCTTTATGTGTTAATGAATGGATCAATTTTCCATCAATGCTTTATCAATATCTAACCAAAAATGAGAATTTAAAGTATTGAGTAATACCTAATGGGCTTGCCAGTACAAAAAAAAAACTGCTACTGCTATTTTAGTTACTTTAACACTGGTTGATAAAAAAAACTCTGATTGTGCAGGACTATTAGCAAAGATAAATTTATTGGAATTAATAATAATTTTATAACAGAGAGCTGCTAATGTTTATATATATATATAATACTTCTATTGTTCGTTGCAATTACTATATTAATAGTTGTTACTTTCTCTAATAGGTAGCGTTCGACTCGATTGGGTTGCGAAAAAACAGTTGATTTATTGTCCCAATAGTTCCTTCTTTCTCTAATAGGTAGCGTTCCAGTTATTTGACAGCATAACTTTATTGACATAAACATGTTGTACTAGATATAATTAAGTCATTTTTAGTTAGTTTTATATGGGGATTGTTTATTTCAAAGGAAACTTAAAAAGCACAGATGTAAATTTGTTATTTAAAATGCTCCTTTAAAATATGCGTTATTGAGGAATTACTTTTTAGAATTTATTGAAATGAACAATTAACTAACTTTCTCACACACCTATATACAAAGACTTAAAAAGGAAAAGAAAAAAACTAATAGTCACCATGTCCCAAAAACATTAGAATGAGAAAGAGCTAAATGTCAAAAAATAAAAATAGATCACAATCTAAGGTTGTATATTTCAAAAACATTTCAAACTGTTTTCATTAAGTGGTGAATGTTAATGGTATAAAAGAAAATTATAGTTCACGAGTAGCCTAATTTAGAAAATACCAAAACTAATTATCATAATTCATTATGTATTTAATACATAACCGAAATTGATGGGGTCGAATTTTTTAGATGTTTGACTTTTTAAGACTGTGTCCTTGGTTTTTAAATTTTAAACAAATAATTCCCCAATGAGCCTGTTTTATAGAGAGGTGACATTATTTGATGAAATACGTTTGAAAAAACAATATTTTCAATCGGGCCTATTCGTCTTATGACTGGTACCCCGAAATTTTGTATTTATCCAACAAAATGAAATATTGGCATGGATATACGAGAAAAATATGACCACTGACCACATCCAACATGTGTTTTAAATCGGCCCCCCTCCCCTTTTGAAGTTAGGATGATGTAAGACAGACAGACAATAATTTCAAAAATATTTTTTTAGCCTCATAAGTTTTTAAAAGACAAACCCTATTTCTGCAAATAATATCAACGTTGAGTTTTTACCTGTCGCAACTCTGTTTTCTTTAATATTTACAAAATATACAGCAAGGAAGTCAAAAAGGATATTACGTTATTATTTTTGAAGTACAGTAATTAAATTTCGTCAACACAAGATCATTAAAAAAAACTTGCTAAAGTTATAATCTTTATCTGTGACTGACTATTTTGTATAATCTACAAATTGCAACTAAATATCTATGCGATAATATACCACACTTCATGATAAAAAAAAGAGTTTTTCCTTCGTTCTTTATCTTATTATTGTGTTTTTGTTATCTAATAATAGGGTATGTTTAAAAGAACTCGACTATCCATTATTCTGTATTTAAAATAATAGGATATAATATATTCATTCATATCAAAATACAATGAAATGTAAACAATAATAATAAGGAAAACAGACAAAAGGTAATTTTTCGTTACTAAAGACTATGTATTTCTTCTCTTCTAACAAGGTTGGCTACTTATCATTAATAAATTAAGAATTTTAGCGCCATTATAACATCGTTTGCACAGTGGCGCTGTAGTTTCATAGTTCACCGCACTGTGGCCGGAGATCGTTTCCGTGCGCAAACATATGCGCAGTGTGTTGTAAGTTGTAAGTGCGACATTTTGTGGACTGTAGAAATTAGTGTGTGAAAATTGGGGTTTCTTCGGAAATCCAATGTGTATTGTGTTAATATAAGTAGTAGAAAACTTTAAAATGACGTCAAACAACTCGAAACTATCAACAACCGAGCGAGTTATAAAAAGTAAGTGCCAGTTTTCATTTAAAATGTTACTCTTACTTTTGGATTGATTTTCTGGGTCGCCATTGCCAGCATAGCCTAGCCTATTGATTACTTCTAAGTAATTCAATGTTGATTTTTATTTCAATCATTAAACGTTATTCTCTGACTTATTTAACTAATCTGTAGTATAGGTCTATCTGTTTAGGACCGTATATTACCGCGCTTCATTCATCTAGGTCAAAGTAACGGCTGCAACCTTTGCTGATACCTGGGATTGGCTAACCTGACAGTGTCCAGGCTAACCTTATCCCATAATGAAATTTATATTATGCTTAATCGTACATCCCCTAAAATATATTTGATTATGAAAATAAACTATCAGTTTCTCCATAAAATAAAGTAATTGTATTTTTTCCTCCATAAATCGGAAGGTTGGCGTGTTATCAGACCATAAATAGGCCTATTGATGTTTGTATTTAGAAAAACATCTGTGGCCCTTGATCTGTCTAAAATAAGCTAGTTCATTCTAATGAACTAGTAATACATGCTTTTGTATTATTTATCCACAGTTTTAACTCTTTGTAATCATATAAAAATATAGTCACTCAAAAATTTATTTTAATTAAAAAAAAATTATCTAGAATAGACTAGTAGTAGTCAATTTCATTTTTGGGGCTGGGCTTGAAGTGCCTTGTTAGGTGGTACAAGAAGTTCATTCAATAAGGCAACAATTATATAAATGTTAACTCTTAATAAAAATAGCAGACTAACATTAAAAAAACTAGCTAATAAATAACTTTCATCCATAGAAGGTCCCAACAACTCTAGTTTTTTTGACCTTATTGTTAATTTTGACACTATGTGTATTGAGATTTTTTTAAATTTTTATGCAGGCTATTTGATTTTCTAAACATTATTGACTGTAGTTGTATGATATACTTGGGGAAAAAAATTAACTGGTAAAAAATGAGTGTGTAGTGGACACTACATGGGGTGGAAGTGAATACATTTTTAAGCCATTATAGGCTACAATTATCGTGGCACTTTTTATGTTCCGTGATGATTGTTGAGTGATATGATGCAACGTTGAATTCACACTACCTATAAAATCACGTTATAAGAAGTTATTCCCTTCAAAAGATGTAGATCCATTATACATTATCAAAGTTTATTCTTCTCAAACACTTCTTTATCCTCCTTTAAAATATCAAATAAATGTTTAGTTAAGTAAGCCTATTTGATTTACTGGTCCTACATTATTACATAAGGCTACTTACTGAAATTAATGACAAGGTGTAAAAATACTTAACTTATCTGTATCTAGAACATCACAGCAATGTACCATAGAATAATTAGCACTGTGTTCTTCAAAAAATGATGATATTTAGGGGTTAGAACCTACTCAAATTTCTGAACCACTCTAGTCATATTTTAGGTTTCACTGTTTACCTTGCCTGCCAGCTAGAATCTCTTAACTGTAATACTGGTTACCCCCAAGCAAAGCGAGGGAAGGCTGGGTCGATTTCCTATTGCAAAAACTCCGCAGATAGATATTTCCTGTAGTCGGATGAGGAAATTATTCTCAGTCAATTTAATTTATATATAATTTGTTTACTTAATTATTTAATATTTTTATATCTTTCCTGTTAATAAAAAGTTAAGTAATCTGTGTCTGGAACATCATAATATTTACGAGAGAACAATTAAAGACCATAGTATCTATGGGTTATGTTGTTAATGGTAATTAATAGACGTAACGTGATCCTATTTGAATTTGTGAATTACTTTAATATCAGCCGTATAGCTTTTACTATTCCATTTGACTGTTTATGGTAGTCCTATTTGAATTTGTGAATTACTTTAATATCAGCCATATAGCTTTTACTATTCCATTTGACTGTTTATGGTAATCCTATTTGAATTTGTGAATTACTTAAAATCAGCCGTATATTTTTTACTAACTATTCCATTTGACTGTTTATCGTATGTATCAGCCAGAGTCATTTAAAGTATATGTTATCGACCAATTACCTGAGCAAATCAAGAGAGGGCTAGGTTAGATTTCTTGCAACAACAATTCTGATTCCAAGTTAGATTTATGAAAAACAACAAATTATCGTAAAATTATTCTATATCATTTAAAACTTAGAAATGAAACGTTCTCAGAAATAAATTTATTATTTAGGCTAATGTAGTTTCTTGTCTCTATCTTTTCTATTAATAAAAAGTTCAAAATATAATCTGATCACAATATTTATGAGTGAAGGAGCAGCATTGTGTTTAAAACATTATCAATGAATTTAAGGGTCTGCTCACATTTTTGATTTATCTTATTCTTAGACAACTAGGTTTCAATACTCCATTGTATGTTGTAACATTTGATCAAACTGTTATAGCAAGAGCTAGGTTAGATATATCCTGTTGCAGTTTCTTTGTACATAAGGTTTTATTAGTGTATTGTCTAATAGGTTTAACATTTGTTCTAATCTAACCGGTTAATAGTGTTGTTGCAGCCAAATATCTAACATAGTTAGTTGTAGTGGTTTAAGAGGTTAAATATTTATAGCTGTTGGTGAAACTGAGACCACTGACGGTAAATGTCCAGTTGATACAGCGTTGCAATTTAATATAGGAATATCATGAAATCGTGTTTTACATACCTAATTGTGATACAATTATTGCATCAGCTGGAAAGACCATTTTTAAGTATGAAAATCTATTATTTCTGTCTAAAATAAGAAATATAAAAGAATTCAATTATCAGAATACACGATGAAGATGAGCCTATGCGTCTAGGTTTCATAAGTCAAGAATAGTTAATAGAATAGCGTATCGTTAAAAGTGTTTTGTAATAGTTTACATACCTTATTATGAAACAATTGGATCATCCTTAAGCTGGGAAGACCATTTTCAAGTATGAAAATCAATTATTTCTGTCTAAAATTTGCAATTTAAAAGTTTGCATTCAATGATCAGAATACACAATGAGGATGAGCCTATGCATCTAGGTTTCATAAGTCAAGAATAGCGTGTCGTTAAAAGTACCTTAACAGATGTGTATTACTAAACCTATATAATTTCAAAATTATATGAACTAGATCTCGGGAAGTAATTGTATATTTACCCCACCTGACAATGCATAGTGCAGAACATCAAGAAGATACGAGTTATAGTGTTTCTCGATTCTTTTCTATTTATTTTGATATGATTTTTACATGAGTCTGGTGATTACCCAATTTAAATAGTTTATAATTAATGTTTATATATCCTAGATTACTACTACAATATTAAAATGTGTTCACCGTTGTGAAGACTATCTGTTCGAAACTTCAACCCTCAATTAATTACGCCCCTATCTTATACATTTGGATATAATGGTTTTCCATCCTTATTAGTTTAACATAAAGTATATAAAAAAGCATGAACAAAAAATATTAATTATAGGCTAGCCATAAACAAATGTTTCCGAGTTTCTTTGTAGGGTAGTGTTTATGTAAAAATTTGTATTAAATCTACCATATGTCAAAACACTTTTTAGGTTATTTATTTTTATTTTTTCCAAAAATGTAGATTTCTGGAATTTGAATTAGGACAATGGATTATTCTTATATAGGTGTTGTAATGTTTTATTATTTTTGAGATTTGTACGAATATTTAAAACTTTAGGCTACAATTAGGCTTACTAAAATCTTTGTTACTGCGTTTAAACTGTTTATACTATTTAATAGTTTACTTAAATTGTAGGCCGTGTTGGTCTATGTATTCTACCAAATTTCCCATGTACTTTTCAGATTGTCCAGTTCTTTTTTTTTTGGCAGTGTTTAATAGTTGTAGATTTAGCCATTTTTAGTAGGTTATTAAATAATAATACAATTTAATTCTTTAAGCTGTGGTAATTGTAATATAAGTGATAAATTGAACATAATTTGTTAATTGTGGATAATGGTGACATTTATGATTGAGTATTAACTTTAAGTAATTTTCAAATCCCATGAAACTTTTTTTTTAGCTAGAGCTGTAATCCAAATCAAATGTTTTTTATAAGTTGTAGGTTGTGAAATAATACTACATAAGCAAACAGTAGCTGTTTGGAAATTTAATTTTAGTGTTATAAAATAAAAGAAGAAATAAATTTTGTTGTGTGGCAAATATAACTATGTAGTCTTTAAAGATAATTATGTCATTTCATAAATTTATATGGTAAGATTACTTTTTTGATAGTTATTTATGTAATGAAATACTATAATGAGCTCAATATTTAGAATGATTTTATTTAGTAAGATGAGATTCGACTCAAAAATCCAGTAAGCCAAAGTACGATTAGATCTGAATCCACATTCAGTTGAAATGGGTCCCTAGAGAAATAAATGCTTGTGATAGCAGTTGTAGTCTCTGGGCTATATATATATATATGTTGAATCTGAATTTAAACTCAATTATTAAAGTTTTCTCGAATATAGCCTATATTGTATATTTAGGATTGTTATAAGATGTAACTAGTTTATTATTGGATGTGCCTAATTCAAATTAGCTAATATGTATTTGTAGCATCTATTTAAAATTATACTATTGATAATTCATAGTAATAAACGTTGAACTTGATGAGTGAGAAGGAATTATTAATTATAAGAATAATAAGTGAACATTAATTCTCACAGAAATTGTTGTTGACACGTTAGATCAATAAACGTGTAAGAATTTGAGTATTAATTATTCTTATAATACATAATTCATATGTTCGGTTAAGCAGTAAGCTAGCTTATGTAGATCCTCGTGAGTCATCTAAATTATTAGGCCTATTACAGGTATGTGATCTACACTGTTATATATAATACATATAAGTTTTTACAAAAATAATACTTCAATACATATAGGATTACATACCTTTTATAGATGTACAAAATAATAAAAACAACAACCAAATTTGTTGAAAAAGGAATGTAGCAATAACTGGTCTAACTATATAAAATTAGATTCTTTTAAAATTGAACTTGATATAATAGTATAAATCATGAGGGTAAATTTCTAAGTTCAACGGGTGGTTTCAATGTAATATTTCTGTTTGGTTATTATTGTAGCTATGGAATTGTTGAGTGCCCAGTTTAGAAATGTACTGTTGAATGTTGATTAAACACGAGTGCATAAAGAGATACTGTCTAAAAGTGTTATTGTTTGAGTATTGTAGATAAATCTGTGACTGGATTTCTTTAATGATATTTTTATTTCATGAACATGGTTGATAATTAAGTTAATATAGGGCTATAAATTTTGTCATACAGAAACAATAAGTAAATTGTCACATTTTTAGTATAAAATTACCCATTATTTATCTTACATATATAACATCTATTATATGTTTTGATCAAAAATTTTCTAAAACTTATTTGGATGTATTATAATAGCTTGCATAAATGATAAAGTTTACACCTTCGTAGTATACTTTATTGAATCCTATATTTGCAATATTTTAAAATTATGCTAAATTATAAGAAAAAAAATCAATAAATCCGTTAATTATACACTAACTTGAATGAATGCAAATGAAAGCTCACAAATCCCACTTTCTTTCTTCAGTTTCTACGATCCATCAATCTGAAAAACTACTGAAAGCACTGAATTTAAGAACGGATTCCATTGCTGAAAAAAAAGAAGATTTCTGGATTTCTGTCAAACTTGCATGATTCAATATCAAATTTAAAAACACTATTGTGATTCCAATGGTATTTTCATATTTGAATATAAAATAGTCATTTAGATTTTTGCCTAATGTTTACAATTAATGTTTAATTAAGAAATGCTGTTGTGATTTCAAGGGGATTCCATAGCTTAATAAATATATGGTTTACTGGATATCTGTCGAATGTACACAAATCAGTGTTGAATTAAGAAATGCTAATGGGTTTCCTTAGCTGAATAGTTGTATGGTTTGTTGGATTTCTATCTAATGTGCACAAATCTGTGCTGAATTTAGTAACAATATGTTCAAATGGGATTTCATAGATAAATAACTAATTGGATTGTTAGATTTTTAACTAATGTTACAATTAATGCTCAATTAAGAAATCTTATTGTGATTCCAACGGAATTCCATAGCTGAATAAATATTGTCTGGTGGATTTCTCATTTCAATAATATTGACAATTTAAAACATGTGTTTTCTACAATTTCCAAAAACTTGTGTTAGCCTGTTTATGAACAATTTCCCATCAATTACATCAGTTTAGTTTATCTTTACATTTCATAATGAAAGGGGTACGATTGTACATTGATGGATGGTTTATTTGCAACCTCATAAAATACAGCCTATTAAATCATTTTAAGTTAAGAATACTTTTAACCTTAAATGGTCTTCAATCACAATATAGCTAATAATCTTTATATTGGTAGATAATTACATTTATTGATGAGAAATAATTTAAAAACATTGTTTACATGGGTGAAACTAATGATATGGTTAATGCTATGAATTTTCTCACCATTATAAAGTATTTGCAAATAGGAGTGAAGTTGTTTGTTTTCAAGCAGAAATAAGATCTGTGATGATAGTTAGACTATTGGTTATCTCATTTGTGCATTGTTTGGATAGCATTGCTTTTACAGCTTTTATTAAAATAACACAGGCTAAACCTAAATTTACTGTTAATCTAATCCTTGGCTTTGGAAGTTATGTTTAATGTAATTCTTTTGCGTTATTTTGAACTCTCAATAAGTTAATTGCAAAAGGTTTAGAGTAATACTGTCCCCTTTTCTGATATACATTGTATAGATAAAATAATGCAATTGGTTAAAACAAATTTTTTTGAAGACTTATTTGTTTTATGGCCCCCTTGAACTCAAAACAAATTGTTTTTGGAATGTTTGTCATCAGTTTAATGTTCTACATCTGAAATGAGTAGATAGATTTAAACCAAATTTGGTATGTGGGATATATTTTGGTCAATGGCGGATCTAGAATTTTATTTGGGGGGGGGCTGAACGGGGGAAAATTTTGTGAAAGGACTTTCATATAATGAAGCGACCAAACCAGTAGTTTAACATTGTTTTATGGAGTAAAGACGTATGTTTCATATTAAAGGTTTTCAGACTTGTCGATGGACCAGCGCCGGCGCCATCTTGCATGTGAACGACTTCACTTTTACTCTTCTTTGGGTTCTTGAAGAAGCACGAAATATTTGTCTGTTTACGTTTAGACATTTCCACAACACAAAACAATAACACGTTTAGTTTAATCTCTGAGTCACTGTATTCACGTTCTCGATAGTGCACGTATCGTTCCAATGAAACTAGATAAAAGGAGCGGGCACAAAAATCAAAATATTTTATGTTGATTGATTGCAGGCAATGTAAATGTAACTAAGACATTATACAAAGTATTAAAACGTTAACGGATATCATACAATTGAAGACGTAGTAGTGGAATTAGGTCATTCTTGCTAATGAATATATTTTACGAGCTTCAAACTAATTATATTGGTATTAAATTTACATTCTTTCAAAAAAAATTTTAGGGGTTTATGGGGGGCTTCAACCCGAAAGCCCCCGTAGATCCGCTACTGATTTTGGTCATATCTCAGTGGTCAAGATTATAACTGAAAACCGAATATATGGATTTTTATCAAAATTTTTTAAAATATAGCCAGTAAGGTCCCAAAATATGTTGATTGCCAACCTTTAAATAGATAAACAGAAGTAAAAAATCAATCTTAGTAGGCTAACTTAATTGGCAAAAAATTGAAATAAATTTTCACAACCATTTAATAATCAATTTAATTTCAATCAGATACTAGAATCACTTGAGTATCATTCATTCCTTTCAGGTATTTCTTCTAACCCTGATACTATAGTGTATTCGAGAGCTAGTAGTCTGTATTTTATCTTTTGTTCTTCCTTTTTTTTATATGGTGATGATGACAGTCGTTTAATATTTAAATTAGGAAAAAATGAAATCGAAGGTTGTTTACACATTTTGTGAAAAGAGCTTGAAATATAGGTACTTTGTTAACATTCTAACTTGAAATATCCTAGGAGTACTGTGGCAATATTCACAATAAGGAAAACAAGATTTCCGAACCACAAATACAGGAAATATAATAAACAAAACAGGGTAATGTAATAAGGATAACTGAATTTATTACAGTCTTAGTTTCATTTCTTGTTTTTGTGGTTCGGGGAATTCCTATTTTACTTATTGTAACTCCTAACTGTTTATAGTACTGATTAAACCATAAGTCTTGATTTTGTAATACCTAGGAAAAGGATTAGAGTAATGTTGCCAACATAACAAGCAAAATTATTGTAATACTTGAATATACAACTTGAAATGTAAATACATTAAACAAATTTATTGTAGTAGATTTTATATAATTTTTTGGTACTCCATTTTCTCATACCATAGTATAAAGCATGCCTATTGAGAAGAAATTATTTTTCTTTAGAGGAAGATTTTTGAAATCTGCGGAGTTGTTTCCGAGATTACTTCTATAAATATAAAAACTCACAATTTTTTCTTCTTATAATATTGGTATATATTCTCTACATAGGATTAAACATTTATTTTTTATTTGTTATATTTGAATTAATAATTTCCGAAAAAATAACTACCATACAGAGGACTTGATTAACCCTCCCAAGTATGGAAGTAAATAAAATTGATTTCATTTGAATATGGAAAACTACAAGGCCTGCTAGTGAAATTTTTATTTTCTTACTCTATATTTAAAAAAAAAAAATGTTGTAAAACAAAATCGATATTGAGATTTTCATGGATATACCGTATATTTGTTTTGATGATTTTCTGAATATGTAAAAAAAGTTTGTGAATCCCTTCCTTTGCTAACCTAGGTTAATATGGGTAACAACCAAATTGTAAAAACTATATTGATTTAAGTTAACAATACTTTTAGCCTATTGGTGCACATACGAGGTACGTCCAGAAAGTAAGTTCCATTTGGTAATAAAAACAAAATTAGTACAAGATACAGAAAAACTATTTATTGAAAAAAAAATCTACAAACCATAAACTATTTTTCCAGATAGCTCCCACCATTTTGTAGGCACTTACTTGTCATAGCATTACACAAGTTTTTGTATGGCTTCTTCATAAAACATTGCTACATGAGTTGTTCATTGAGATCATCTCATTGTTTTAAAGTTATAGCACCAAGGAACGATTTCAGGTGGAAAAAGAGATGGAAGTTGCTAGGGCTTAGGTCAGAGCTGTACGTAGGGTGGTCAAACTGGTCCCATTCAAAGTCCTGTAAGAGTTGTGTCACGTTCGCAGTGTGAGGTCGGACATTGTCATGAATCAAAACAATACCATTTGTGAACATTCCTCAGCACTTATTCTGTAATGTGCGACGCAGTTTCTTGAGCATCTTGCAGTAAACATTTGCATTGATTGTTTCACTTCGTGGCAAAAACTCCACCAGTAGAATGCTGTGTCGGTCCCAAAACGCTGTGTACATGATTTTTCGAATTGTCAAAATTTGCTTGGCTTTAGTTTTTGCTGGTGACAAAGTGTGGCTCCATTCCATCGATTGTCGTTTTGATTCAGGAGGTTCATAAGTGACCCAAGTCTCATCACTGGTCACTATCGGGCCCAGAAAGTCATCTCCGTCTTTGTCGTAATTTGTCAAAAAGTCAAGTGCACTGCCCTGATGCTGTTTTTTTGTGTTGTTCTGTAAGAGTTTTTGACTTCCAACAAGCACAAAGTTTGAAAATGCAGTTTTACAGAAACAATTTCATGAAGAAGTGATCTTGAAATTTGTGAAAATTCTATAAAAAGAGCAGAAATTTTAACTTACAGTTTTCCTTAATCTTCTCTCGTACTGCACGAAGCAATTCATCACTAACCAAAGATATACACCCACTTCATTTGTTATCGTGTGCTTGGTCATGTCCTTCATTAGACCCATCTCTTTACTTTTGAATAACTCATCACATTTTCTCCGTAAAGCTGGCAGATCTGTCCAATGAATGTCAACTGGTTTATTGTTCTTCGCATTCAATAAACAAATTAGAGCTCTAATCTCACAAGCGGCAGGATTTTCAACCAACTTCGCCATTCTAAACAACAAACTGTGCTGTGAAAATGGTGTCATCTCCTTCTTGACTCAGAGCAATTACTACGTATGCGCCCAACTGAGATCGCAGTGCTGCCACGGCAAGAAATACAAATGGAACTTACTTCCTGGACATACCTCGTAATTACGAGATATTGGCTTACTAAAAAGATATCTGCTGAAGACCTGGCAGTGCCAGATTATTGAACATTTACTGTACTTTGATCATTATTAGGACTGAACTTAATAATAATTTATTGTTACGCTGCATACCTTAATCAAACCATGAGATTGATTATTCTGTTCTCAATTATTCATGTTTAAATTTCAACTTTATGAGTTCTTGTCAATTTAGAATACCATTTCATTTTTTCGCTGTTCTTGCGGCACTCAGCCTACAAGTGCGTCACCTGTTATCATAAACTTATCCTAGATCTAGCCTGCTTAATGAGTTTAAAAAAATTGAAATTAAGCAAATTTTTATTGAAATGATGGGAAGCTTGTTTTGAACATTTTGATGTTTTATAACAGAAATTGGATGTGTTTTATAATAATCTAAAGATAGTTGCCAATTGGAGGATTTTGTGAACATGTTTTTCGTTGAAAATTTGTATAAAATTTAATGGTGATTGTTTACATAATGGTAAAGGTAACTTGGAGTTTTTGGGTTTTTTTTATCGTCTACTACTACATACTTTACTTATTAAGAATAAAACAATTTACAATCGATGTATTTATACACATAATGGCAAGACATGAAATCAATGAGAATAGCGTATTTTTGACACAATGACTATGATAGCTATTTATACGCCACAACAGGTTTCGCCAGGTGGCCCTCTATATATTTATATAAAACCACCTTGCTAATAATTTGCTTACTATAATACGTAGAATGATATTATTATATGTCACGAAAGGTTTGGCCAGGTGGTTATATCTTTTACGTTTATTGAAGTTAATGTCTTTAATATGAAAGATTGACAGCATATCACAAGATCTGTGATCTCAGATTCTGTATAAACATTGAAATTTCGAGTAAAACGTATGAGTTGTGAATGTGAACATTAGCAATTATGTATAACCTATAAATCCGTCAATTGTAAACTGTAACTTTTCAGTGTAAAAAAGTGACTTCCGCAATGAAAACATTATTTATTCTTAAGAAATAAGGTATGTAGTAGTCGATAAAAAACTCAAATTTTAAGTTACCTTTATGTAAACAATTATCAATTTAATAAAAGGTAGTCGATTAGAACAAATTTTGAGTATGGGTGTGAGTTATTATATTTTGCATGAAAATTAGAAGTCAACAAATTAAGTTTTGTAATAGAGTTAGAGAACGTATAATTTTATTTTTTGGTAAATGTAAAATAACACAATTTAATTTATTGTCAACGTTTAATATAAAAATAATATAGACTAACTCAATGTAGATTATTTATTATAAGGCTATAATGTGACCCAAGAATTAGCCCTAAACAAATTATTTTTTCAAAAATAATTGAAAACTTGGTAAGAGTTCTGAAAATGAGACTTTCTATAACGTTTTACAAGTTTACTGTAGCCTATCTGTTTGGTCCCTTGAGGGGAAGTGCGACAAACTGCCTAAAAGTTTCAACGAAGAGGAATGTGAATATTATTTCTGATGCAAATCACAGTGATAAATAGGCTCTGGATTCTCATGGAATCACTGCGCATAACTTAGTTTAGACAAATGTGTGTTATGCGTATCTTAACCTGAATCTAGTTTTAAACTCTTGTGTTTTGTATGGAATAGTTTATCTCTGAGGTTTCTTTAGTGTAAAACGGAGTGATTAAAAACTTTGTATAAGAAACTAATTTTCATCAGTTTTGTTGATAGAGAAGTCACTACCACAGAAGAGCTAAATTTGTTCAATCAATGATAAAAATATGTCGGCTTTTTGGAGGATTCCATTGATGGAGTTGTTTAGGTTGCCACCTTTTATGACCAAACCACTTCAGACCCATCTATCTATCACATTCATAATACACGTAATTCGTTGATTTGTTGTATATTCTGGGCTGAAAACTCTCAGACAGTGTGTGATAATACTTGATTAAATTGCATTAGATGGGTAGTGAAATATTTTTCTGTACAATTTATTTTTAGTGAAGTCTGATTTTAAAATGGAGGTAATTGGACATTTTAGTTGTGTTAAAAGTAAGATAAAATGATAACCAAATTCTAATTGAAGTTTTTTTAAATGGTGGTTTGTATAACAGAAATGTTATTAAAAGTAGAATGAATTGAACACTGTGGCATACTGATGTACAGCTGTGTTTGTATAACTCTGATTAGATATTAAACAGCATTGAATTAGGACAAGGCTTTAAGGTGTTGATTATTTCGCTTGACAGTTTAAGTTGAAATTTTTCTATAACAGTACGTTATGAAAGAAAAATTGTTTTAAATTTGTGGAATCTGAATCTAAACTTCTAGAGCTCTTGACAAAATGATTGCTCTCGACACATTTGTTATCATTAGATAGCCTAAGCTTTTAATGAATTAAACACACAGTAAGTTAAATATGGACATATCTAGTACATATATTATTCCGGAATTTTAACAAATTGTTATTTAATAAATCAAAAATTAGTATGATAAAGAAAAAAAAAATTTGTGAGTTTATAAGAGATAATCATGGAAACTAGTCAACTAATTTAAAATAATCTTTTGCCATTGAAAAGTTTATTTTTTCCCAAATGGATCTTCGTTATATATTAGTACGGTATTAGAAAATTTATGTCAATAATTTTATTTTCTGTCATATCGTCTTTACAAATATTCCAATTATTTTCCTCGTTATGTTGGCAATACTGCTTTTAACCGTCCGTGCCAGACATTTTTTTTTTTTTGGGTTTGCAAGCATATTTTGTTTAGATAGGCCTACATGTTATATTGTTTTTTTTAATCTCATCATAATCCATACAATGTGAAATGTAAAAAATAAATAGAAAATAGAATCAACAAAAAATATTTTTCAGAAGTGTAAAAACTATAAAAAGTTACAAAACTTTCTAATTTGCTGTTTTTAAAGATTTTTTTTTTCAATGTTTACTATTAACAATTGATGAAGAATTTGATCCCTAATAAGAAAATTATAGAAGTGATTTAAATTAATATGAGCACATACTTGGTATAAAATGTAACAAATTGAGCACATAACACTATCACATTGAACACAACACTACACTGTTCTAAAAAATTAACTTTTTTTTTTACAAATAAAAAATAAATCTTAAGAAAATGAAAGTAAAATAAAAAAAACAAACAAAAATATTTAAATATTTATACATATAATAAGAACGCTCAAACAAAAATATTTAAACATATATGTATAAATGTTTTTGTTTGTGCGTTCATAAATGAGGTGGTTCTAAACTTTTTCTTCACTCTATGTCACCACCATTAAAAAAAAGTTAAAATTTCTCTTGATAATATATTGCGTAAAAGTTGGACTTCAAATTGAAACCAAAAACAAGTTGTTTGAACAATGTATATGGTGATAGTAGCACTTTTAATCAAAGCTTGCTTCACCACTGTTTCAAAAGAGAAGTTTGGCTTGGTTATCTTGAGTGAAATGATTGGCAGCTAGAGATCTTATGATCATCATTGATTAGGAAGTCAAGAATTAATATTTACAAAATTAAAGCCTATTTTCTAAATTTTTCTATGATGGTTCTGGTGGAATTGGAAGGACATTAGGGACATATTTTGTACTGGGTGATTTATAAAGAAATTGAGAAACTTTTTCAGGACATATTTTATTGGTAAAAATTGAGAAAATATTTTATATATACATTGGTATGAAAATACAGAGTTTTACTGTCTATCAGCCATTTTTTTTTTCAAAAAAAAAAATTTGAAATAGATAATATATTTTAGATTTGGTACACATATTTTTTATGCTAAGGTTTACAAGTGTGCCAAAAACAAAGACTTTATTTTGAATATCTTGAAAACTGTTAACTTTGCAAAACATATGCAAGAGACAAATAATTTTTACTTTTAACGACAAACAAATTTTATTTTATTTTCGCTGTATGTCAAAGGGTCGGTTTTTGAGCCTGTGTAATTTTTACTTTTAACGACAAACAAATTATATTTTATTTTCGCTATATATGTCAAAGGGTAGGTTTTTGAGCCTGTCAAAAAACTAAAAATTTAATTTCTTCATAAAGGTAAAACCTTTTTTTCTCTAATAATAAAGCGATTTTTGGCTTGGTTGTCATTTTCAGTGATAAAATTATCAGAATTTGAAAATGTTTTGTTTTTAGATTAATCTAGTGTATTTTAGACAATTACCAAGAAATTAAATTTTTAGTTTTTATTAACAACTCTATTAACCTACAAAAAATAAAATAGGCCTACCATATTTTGTAAAATAATGGTTTGAATATAGGGTTCCCCTAGGAACTCTAGAGGAATAAACAAAATAAAGTACAATAATTGTGTTTTATTTATTGTTCCTAGTGATTGTGGTTAAGGGTATATTCAAACCATTATTGTAAATTCAACACAGTGCTCAAAAAGATTGTAACCATAATTTTTGTAATTAAAAGAAGAAAGTAATTTGTCTCTTGTAAATAAACTTAATGGTTTTTGAGATAATTTAACATTAAATATTTTAAACTCCCACCATTTTGAAAATGATTAAATAATCTTTGTTAATATGAAATAAATTATAAATACCAAATGCTGGATAGATGGAAACCTTGCATTTTTGGACATATATCTTTATTGAACTTGTTTCTTTATTTTTTACCAGTAGAACACGCCATGAATGTTTCTTCGTTTTTGTGTGAATAACCCTGTATTTAGTTATTATAAATTTTAGATATGTAAGAAGTTGACTGTTTTAGTTATTGAAGATTGAAATACAATTTAAACAATTCAATATTAAACAAAAATTGTTTTGAGATGTTTCTTTTTTTATAATATAATATAAAACATAATATAATCGATAGGTAAATGTTCAAAGTTCCAAGGCTAGCAAATTAGTTATAAATAATTATAAAGTTATTTTCATGTAAATTCTTGTGTAAATTATTATTAATTTAGTAAAATCAGAAGCAGTTGCATCAGAATGTTATAATTGAGGTCAGATGAAACGCTAATTGATATGAGATTTCAAGCATTGCTCCTTGCCTAACAAGAATCAAAGTACGTTACTGTATTGTAATCACTTCAAAGCCATTAAGAGCTTTCTAATCATGCTAATTACTTCTTAAATTTTAAACAATTAAATTAATTCTCGAGTACAGTTTAATCCTACTTCATTTCGTATTACACATATCCTGTGCTGACAGTAGTATACAATTGGCAAGTTATCTAGAGAAATAACACAAATCCCATATTATATTATTAATAATGATTTAATTGTATATTTGCTGTCATTTGTGTATATAAAAACTAAGACATGATGTTTTAAATCAATTCTCGTTAACAAGTGTTAAATCTAGAGCATAAATTGTGAAAAACATCAACATAGCTTAGTAGTCTAGAGCCAAGTAGGAAATTATAACTGAAACTCAGGCCTGAGCAGTTAAAACTAAAAGGTCAGATAAAACTATCATAGATTGTTAAAGGGGTGGTGCCAGAGAAACTGAGTTAAGGTGCCAGAGAAACTGAAAGGGTGGTTTGAGTTACTAAGGACATAAATCATCGACTTCAAGTTATAGAGGATCCAAGTTGACTGACCTCTAATCACTTCGGCAGTGTATTCTGATTACATTTTTATTCCTGTAATACTATAGAAAGAAAATACCACAGTATTTTGATTTAATAAACACTTCTTAATTTTATTTTAATCAAAAATTGGCACATTTACATGTAAGAACAGTACAGTACTGTTCATAGTTAATATTATGTTATATAAATACAGTAATAGCAATAAATACCTAATCAATTAACTGCAACAAACCACTTCAAGATGGGTTTAATAAAAAGCAAAATTTAATTAAAATACAGAATGGTAGGCACGTATGTACACACAGGATGAACAATAGAGGTGTACTGAGCCCAAATGTGGGAAAATGCCAGAGAGGGGGAAGTTCATGACTTCACATTAAAATTTTGTCATCTCGCACATTATGGTTACCCTAAAATTCGATCTACAAAAGTTTGCTGGTCAAAACTTTTTATAGTTAAAGAGGTGATTTTATTAAAACTTCAACAACTTGTAGGTTTTCTAGTACCTACCTTCGAGTTATAGAGGTTTACCAACGCATCCAGTAAACCAACCAAACTCATCTTATTAAGGTTCATTCTTTAAAATATTGTACTTGTAGGGGGAAAATTAGTATTGGGGATTATGAGAAGTTGAAAGGGATTGGCAAAAAACAAGATGTCAAGGAATTCGAGCTATCGAGGTTTGAGTTATTAAGGTTCCACTATCTCTTTTCTGTGTTTGTGATATTAAGGTGGTATTTTCTGTATGAACATATTAGCTAACAATTGCCATATTTTGGTGTTTATTGGTAATGTGTGACTAATAAGAAACTCTAGTCCTCTAAATAATTTTCTAAACATCTTGTAGCAGTTGTCTGATGAATCGGACCATATGCAGTTTTATCTACAGACACTTCTAGTTATGCACTTATTAAAACCTGACCTTTTTAGAGTTGGCATGTGTTATTATTTTGTCTGGTGATAAGCCTAGCCAAGCTTTATGAAACATTAATAGAGTCATTTGTATGAAGAATTTGTATAGTGGCTTATAAAAAAAGAACTAAAATAAGAGACGCCTAGCCCTTGAATACTGTAATAGCGATTTTTAACAGATCTAAACTGAAAATATGTTTTTTCTTCAAAATTTTAAATTTTGTTTACAAACTTTGAATGAAAAATATTACTCTCACTGTATCTAAAAATATCTACTAGATGTAAATCGCAAAGTAAATCTGACTTCCCTTTAACCTACAATTTGTGAGTTGCTTTATCTAACCCTTGTATAAACAATTAACTGTTATCACATATGCCAATGTACTGTCACTACTCAAGGCTGAAAGCTGTCACTTTTTTATCAGTTTTGTTATAAATGCTACTCTATTCATAACATGAAGGACACATTGATTTTTAGAAACTTTTTGTCATAGGATATAAAATGCAATGTTGAGTTTTACCTCTAAAATCCTTCCATAATAATAATGTTAACGGTACAATTGTTGCAATTTTCGTAGTTCTATATGGAGAAATGGAAACAAAACTAGAAATATTTTTAGAAGACCAAGTATAAAATAAACTATGCATAACATTGCACTAACTTTTTTATACGCAAAACTAAAGGGCTAAGCGTAATCGGTAAAAATGTTTGTGAAATTTGAAAGCTTATGCTTCAACCCAATGTGGCTAAACTTTTCCCATATTGTCTTTTCATTCTTGATTAAATTTCAGATGGTTTTGTTCCTTCAGAAAATAAAAATCTAATAACAGCTCGTTGCTCTTCCAAAGTAAAATCTTCAAGAGAACTTGCCATTTTCAAAACATTGCAAAAATAAACAAACGTTCAACAATGACAAAACAGCTATATTAGAATGTTGGCAGTGTTGCCAACTCACAATATTGATAGTTATAAAATTTCCCAGGTGATTTTTTTGAACCTGGAAAGGTTTTTCTCTTTACTTATTGAACGCCCCTCGTAATACTACTTTTGTAGACCATTTAGCTCTTAGGCTTGGCTGTTGCTGCCTGTATTGAAAAATCTAGGAAATATGACTGAGAACTGAGAAGAGAACACAATTATTGTACTCAGTTTAAATTTTACATAAACATTTATAGGTTATCCTCAGTTTTTCATTCTGTAATAATATCCATCAGGAAAAAAATAAGGTTTTTAGTGGTAATGAATTTTCCAAATTGGTTGAGTTACCTCTTACAAACTTAAAAAAAAAAAAAAAAAAAAAAAATACTGTATATGTTAAAGAACCTACTTATACAAAATAATCTAACTTGAACATTTTTAATGAAGTGTTATATTCTCTTTTAAGCTTTTATTCTGTAGTGATGTACAAAGACTTTACATCTTCTCTTGTAACTCTAGATTAGAAATTCACTATCGATTGACTTATCTATTGACCTACATAACCTTTCTATCTAAATGCAGGACAAAAGATTTATCTATGCATAATATTATCTTTGTAAACATTTTATTTATAATTCTTCACATTTATTTTGTGGTTTTTTTTTTGGTTTTATGTTCTCAATGATCCAGACACATAAGAAAATTTGTCTGTATTGTATACAAATCAATGAAAAAAGCCAATTTTTATAATAATTTATTTTATATATGTCCAGTTTCTCCAGTTAGGGTAAAATTAAATTAAAAGATTTTTTTTATATAGTCAGGAAGTATGCACTTTTAAACAGTACTGAATCTGACAACTCCGAGATACACTTGAGGCTGGATCTACTCCTTTCTCTATCCAGTCTTGGGTTAGATCTCTCTCTTATAAGGTTTTATTTACCAATTCTTGTTCTTTTCCAACCCTCTCACTATTAGAGAATTTGAGGGCTAGGTGTCTCAACTTTATGTTCCATTTTTTCTTAGACTATTTATTTTACCACCTTCAAACAACTAGAAAAAGGGAAAAAAATCTTGTGAAGTAAATTTCATTTTCATGACGAGAATGTGTGAAGTTTTACCATTTCGATCGGACGTTGATTTATATTCAAAGTAGAATTGTTAAATGTGTTCAAGATACACTGTTGTAGTGTAATCTTACCTGCTGGAGAATTTCTCAGAATGATAAAGAAAGAATCTTTTAAAAAAATTTCACTTGACACAACATCAGTTTCAAATTAGATGTTAATCTAAAATTTGTGCAATGGTTGCTGAAGTCTTTATTCAATTTTGGTAGATGAGGGCTTAGTTTGGTGATGTACAGTTTACTTCTTGGATGTTTCTTGATGGGTTACTGAACAATACAAATATTTGATAATTGCTACACCCAACTACAAACTAGTTTGAACTACATTTCATTCAACATTGAATTATAGTCATAGATTATATAAGTTTAATCTGTGGTCTCCTTACTTGAAACAAGATTTGTAATGTTTTTATGGACTTAAAATAGTTGTATGACATTCTTTCAGCATTTTCTGAGCATTATCATTTGTATAACAAATATCGGGTATTCCTTCTGATACAAAAATTAGCTTATAACTCACGCTCTATTCAATATTATAATATAGTGTTTGATTTGATCTTGATGGTCCATTGTTCTACATATATAGAACATTAACTATCACTTGTACTCAAAATGGTTTGAATATATGCTCAAAATATTTATTTTTTTTACACTGAGTTACATTTCACATTGGTTTATAACACATCTGTTTCATTATAGGCCTCCCTCAAAAATCCTAAATAATGCTAACAATTTACATAAAAATTATATTGACTGTTTTTGTAAAAAAAAATTGTAAAATGTAGGCCTATGTATTTTAAGGTGCCAAAGTTCAATTTGATATTAATTTGTATGTATCTGGTTCTTAAATATCTCGATATCGCCAAAATAAACATAAATTTACAAACAACCTCAAGTTTATATGTATTATGTAACAAATTTGCTTTCCAATATTAAAGACTTTGAAGAAGGCGAAGGTTGTTAACTATTTTATTGTTTATATATAAGGGTCATCCAAAAAGTAAAGAACGTTTGACATTAGCATGCATCTCTGGCCACACTGATCATTCTTGTTGTAACTACTATAAGTTCAGTTTGTGCTATTCGCTACTTAGATTTTTTCACCAAGTGTGAAGTGTGTAGCATCATTCTGTTTATAGATGAAAAACAGTAAAGAACGTTTGACATTAACATGCATCTCTGGCCACCCTGGTAATTGTTGCTGTAACTACTATAAGTTCAGATTCTGCTAAACACTACTCAGATTTTTTCACCAAGTGTGAAGTGTGTAGCATCATTCTGTTTATAGATGAAAAAAAAAGGTTCGACTTATTGAAATTTACAGACAAATAAAGGAAACCTATGTTGATAGTTTGATGAATGAAGTTTTTGTTAAGAAATGGGTCATTATGTTTAATGAAGGACGAACAAATGTGCATGATGATGAACGTTCTTGTCAGTCGTTTCTCAACACTAAAGAACACATGAACAAATTGATAACAAAATTTAGGAGCATAGATGTTTTCCTTTAGATGGTTTTCATGTTCTCATAATTTGAAGATCTTACCCTAGTCAGATTATGACTGATGATCACAGAAAACAATTTCATTGCTTTTACATTCGTAACTTGTTATTATCAAGATGGAGACAAACTTTTGTATTTTATTGTTACCGGTGATGTGACATGGGTTTTCACAAAACGCTAGAAACAATTTGTCACTCAATGGAATGGTATCATTTCAAATTGCCAATAAAACCATAAAAGTAAAACAACCTCTTAACACACAGAAAGTGATATCAACCATCATTTGGGATCGAATGGGCATGTTATTGATAGATAAAATGTCAAGAGAACACACAACAACTCTGAGGCATATTATCAGATGTTTCTTTAAATGTTGTTTTCAAATAGAATTGTATTTCATTGATTTTAAGATGCAGATAGGCATATGTTTTACTTATTTTAAATTGTTGTATGAGAACTTGATACAATGATTTATTTTAACACAGTCAAGTGTTAATTATATAACATGACTGGATTATGAAAGTTATGTAAGAACAAAAGAAGGTTGTTGAATGGTTTTGAATTGATTTTAGGGTTTACTTGTTGAAAGTTGAGTGGTTTATCATAATCTGTATGATTCATTGCTAGGAAACTTAAATTTATCTTGTTTTTTCTACATTTTTTAGTACTTGTTAATTAATTTTAAACTATGTTTTTGTATGGTGGGAGAAAGAATAATATATTTATAAAACTCATATTAATTAGAATCATATACTTCATGTTTTATGAGATGTTTGTGTGTTGGTTTGTTTGCTTCACATTTATTACTGGAAACTGATTCAATCGTTCATTGAAAATTTATAGTAATTTAAGTCGTACCTCAACTTCTCAAATACCTCTCAGGGGCTCACCTTATATAGTGTGATATGGCAATCCTAGAGTTGTCTTCATCTAGTCTTGAGTTAAATCCATCTTGTGAGGTGACCATGATACTACTAGAGTATTTGAGAGCTAGTTATCTATTTTTTCATCATTATATTCCTAATTTGATATGGATAGTGAAAATTGGTTAAATTTCACTACAGTGGAGGGGGTCTGATACTCAGTAGGCTTACCCATCGGTGTATTATTGTTGTTTGGTTTTTGTTAAGGAACATTTTATACTCTGTATTTGATAAGATAATTGATGACCATGTTGGTTTTACATCTTTATCCCTCCCTCCCAATCAAATTGAAATAATATCGATACTGTACTTAGTATATATATATTTTTTGTGCAGTGCAAATACAAGCCTTTGATTTGTTTATTTCAATAATCAGTCATCAAATATATAATACACTCAGAATGGTAGTCATGTGGCTAATGTTGTGTATCTAATGAAATCATAACAACAGTTTCTTTTAATCCAAGTAAAATATTAAACAGAGAAATGTGTATAGTTATATATTTCCTAATTTTCTCTATGTTTATAGAAAATCAGTTGCTGGATTGATTGTTAAAATTTTAAATTAATAGAGCCTCATGGGTTCATTTTAATGTTTACTGGCTTGGCAACCCGAGGGACTAAATAATATATCATTGTATTCAACTCAACCTCGTTTGTCTTTTTTGTACATCACGTAATTTAGAAAAAAATAACATTTTATAAGAAATTTTATGGAAAAAGTACTGACTAGATTTTATTTAGTCTTACAGTGCCAAGAATTAGCCAAGTTTTACCGTGCACTTGGAATTGCAGTTTTGTTTGATAATGTTGAAAGTCACGTGTTTTCAAAAAGAACAATTTTATTTTATTAGCACATGTATGTTTAATATTTTTACATCAAAATAAAACTGAATTTTATTAGCCACAGTGCAGCAGAATAAAATCTTACACAACAGTAAAATAAAGTCTCATCTTAATATTTGTAAATAAAAAAGAAATAAAATGTTTGCAAACTATTAGTTTTATGGTAGTACTAGTAATTTCATCAGTTTTATTGTTTTATTATTGATTCTGCTTTTATACTGTCCTAAAGATTACTTCAACAAGTGTTTTATAGGCTTTAAAAGTTTGTTTGATTACCTACTCTTCTTGGTTGAGGATTTTCCTGGGTATTGGTCAGAATAAGTTATTATTGGACAATAATTTTATGTGAAACTGTTATAACTTTCCACATGGATGTTAATCTTCTCATCCACTATACGAAGTTGGATAGTTGTTATATTAACAAACGTTAACCACATTAAACAAAGAAAACTATGAATCCCATTTAAAAAAATTATAATATATATAATTTTAGTTGATAATTGAAACTTTTACAGTCAAAATTTTAGTTCCTGCCGCAATGTAGATATGGAACTAAACTATTGTTAAGGTTCTCATTACATATATAAAATGAAGTAAAAATTTTTACATTCAATTAGCCTATTCAAAATACTAAACGTAAATGTGCATTATTTAGTCTATCATAAATTGTTTTCTTCATTGTGCACAAATAGACCATCAAAGGAATTTTTTTTTTGATAAGACCATGAAAATGGATTCAACCATTTCAGCTGTAGGTAAAATTGCAGGTTTGTAAAAAACACAAAAATGTCATCTTATTTAGCGTCAACTATTTAGTAAAAAATCGTTCAGGGTGTCCATTATCAGGACAAAACTGATTTTAATACTTCCTAATGAAATTGCAAAGATAAACTTAATAGGCCGTGGATTGTACAAAATACTAATTTTAAATTGTCAATTTTATCTAATGATATTTATAAATGAACAGAATAAAAACACTGCTTTAAGCTGAAATAGTTTGAAACAGCCAATTGTTATAGTTATATTGCGATACATTCAAGTTTTCTTTGAAATTTGCCGTTGTAAACTTGTGTCTAAATTTAAAATTAAGATTTATAAATATAAGCTTAGTACTTGTATAATTTACTAGGCATTGCAACATGGAGTAATTGTTCTGTTGTTTTATTCTTTTGGTAAAATGTATACTCTTATGAAAGGGAATGTTGAAAATCCCATAAAAAAGGCTTTTGCTGCTTAGTTTGGCATGGACTGTGTTTTATTTATTTTTTTCTTGTTGTTGAAAGGCGAAAACCTCTTTGTCGTCACTTTATAAAAAAAGAAAGAAAAAAAAACATTTAATAAAGCCTCCTAGCCCTCGAAAATATTCTAATAGTGTCAGGGTCAGAAGATAACGATAGATAGTCAAGAGATACATAATAGAAATAGATCTAACCCAAGACAATACGAGAAAAGGTGTAGTACAGTAGCTGGGGTCCCTCGGGATTATCAAGCCCGTACTCACTAAAGTGAGCCCCTTAGGTGTTTGAAATAATAAGCACTTTTTTTGCAACACAAATACCGCTCTCTGGTTCAATTTTTAAATTGAGCTTCTTTTTGCATAAGTAGACCACCAAAATAAGAGACAGTGAAATTGAATGTAAATTTCAGTTGCTTATGATCTAGAGAAGACTTGCAGCTTTGCAATTTCCAGACTCTTATAGTTTTTTTCTCTTTCTTTTTCCCCTTCCTCTTCCTCTTTTTACAGGTTTGTTTTTAAAATGTTTGAAATGAAAATATACTAAATTTTTTTTTTTAAATTTGATATTTCTATTATATAACCTCATTAAAACTCCCCAAAAATACATATATTATGCAATGCAGCCTGATAAATATGCAATTTTACGTCAACTTTTTTTTTTTAATGTGACTGCATATTAAAAGTGTCAACGTTATAAAAGTAGTTACACTTTTCACACCTCAGGTCTAATGGAGTTTGTCCAGGATATTACATAGCAACATACGCAATTAATATAATAATTAGATTAAGACTCAGGTCCTATCTCATCCTTGTATGATTAAGTTAACATTAATTTTAATAGAACTATTTAACCCACCTTCCCATAAGGTTCAATTAATGTAACCTAATAGAAATAGACTTTATGTTTATCAGCATCCAATTTAACTGACTACATTCTTTAATTTATTTAATCATTTCATTGACCTTAATGTCTCAACTAACATGTTATGTCCTGTGTAAATATCAGACTTGAAGCACTATAATTTTTCAATGTCCATAAGAACAATGTAAATCCTAGATCAAATTACTTGAATAATAATTAGCAATTAATTGTGTATAAAGTGTTATTTTAAAGATTAGAGAGAAACAAACATCGTCTTTTTAACTAAAAAAAATTTAGTTTAAATTGACTGTGGTTAAAAATTTAGAAAATTTTGTATTTTTGAAGTTAAAAGATTATCATACTAATTTAGTTATCAAAAATTCTACTGCTAATGTCCACACAGAATTTGCATCTAGTTAGGTTGGCGAACATCATGTGGAAGAGTTCATACTAGCTGGTGATCTTTAATTCTCAATAATTGCTTCTCATGATTCAAAATTAATAAATAAACTGTACACAAACTTGCAACAATGGATATAGTCATGACAATGTCGACTGTACACTATACAGAGTGTTTTATGAAGTTCTTCAAATGAAAACAAAGGAAAAGTTCATAAAATATATTCCCGAATATGTTTCGTTTTCCGGCTATCCACTATTTTATTTTTATAAACAAAGATAACTTTGGAAATGGATAAGATATTGAGTTCAGATTTTGTATACGCATTTGTAATGTAACGGTTTACATCTGTACTAAAAACAAAGACTTTATTTCAAAATGTCGGCCATTTAATGTCACATATCTTGTAAACGTTACACAAAATTTAGAAGGGACAACAAATTTTCAATATTTTAACGATGAATAAAATGATTTTTAAATTTTTTCTGTAGCTCATCAAAATATAACCTACTTATTGACAAAAACTACAAATTTAATTAGGTTTGTAATTGTCTACAACACAATTTTTGAAATATTTCATATGTTGGCAATACAGTAATAATACTTGATCAACAATTAAAGTTTAAAAAATATTCATTATTTGTTAGTTTGAAGGAAAATATGCATTTTTACAGTTAATAAATGTTAAATTTTTTTTCTCGTTTACCTAAATCTGGCACATAAGACGAATTTATTGATGATTGGTAGTTGTGCCGAACCAAATTATCCAATTGCTGAACATTTTTTATAGTTACAAACTCCCCCCCTTCTTTTTCCTGATATTTTTTTCCCTATTTTTTTGTATCACAAGTTCATGCTTAATATTTCAAAATTTAGAAACTCCCTGAAAAAAAAGTGGTTTATATAGACGAACATAATGTAGACGGCATTACACTTGAGTGTAGACGTGAGCATGTTTTTACGTATAGTATACAAGGTCTGAATTGGCTATGGTATTTAAGACAGAAATGTGTGGTGTATTACATATACATGGTTGTATTTGCAATTTTCTTTACCCTATTAAGAAAAAATTTGAAATGTGCCTCATTCGAACTTTATCGCATCTGCGTCACAATACATATATATAAACACTCATACAATGCATACACCAAGAAAAACTATGTCTGTGTGTGTGTGTGTCAGAAAAGGTATTTTTTATAAATTTAAGGAACACAGCTAAAAATCACGTGGTTTACATTTATAAAATAATTAAATGCTTGCAATAAAATTTATTTTGGTCATTTATTTCTTCGTAACCACTATTTCGTAATGTAAGTATGTAAATATGGAATAATTCATTGTTACCTATTAAATCAAATAAATGCTGAACATGAAGTAGTAATAATTATATACTGTACTAACTTGAAAAACTGGAACTTGATTTTTTATCATATCTTTCTTCATAGCCATTTTTGTAATTCTTTGTAATATATGTATATAAATCAACAATAATTAATTTTTATCTATTAAATAAAATAAATTCCGAATGTGAAGTATTAATAATTATTGTGTACCGGTCGGTACTACTTAAAAAACGGGAACTTGAAACCTATTCTTAGCAACCTATTGTATCCACTAAACTTGTTCGGGACTGATCAATAAATATATTTTAATTTGAAATTTACTTGCTACAAAAATTTGAAGAGTGAACTTATACATTTTTTGTATCTACTAACTATATATTATAATTTTTAGATACCTTTATGCATCAATAATATCGAAATATGTCCAGTGTTGCGTAAATTTATGTTAATTTAACTGTGATTAGTGAGTCATTGTAATAATGCCGTGTAATTATTTACGACCGAGGAATATGCTGATATTGTTTTTATGTTGGGTTTGTGCAATGGTAATGCTACAGCTGCTGCTGTAAAATATGGAAAAAAAAGTCATCACAACCACAGAATTCCAGATTCTAAAACAATTAGTGGGACATTCTAAAAACTTTAAGCAACACAAAATTTTATCATTATCACAAAAACCAATTCAGCATCCATATCCAGGAGACCGTCTACATTGTTTGGTGTTCTGCAATTAGTTGAAATACAAATCATCAGGTTTTATAAGAATATTTTATTTACAGATGAGGCATGGTGTTAACAACTTACGTAATGAACACATTTTAGAAGAAATCAATCTCAATTCAACTAACGTTAACCTTTGTGAGTCAGAGAATACACATTTTCAGTATTCTTGCTTCGTTGCTAGTGTTGTGTTGTTTTGCAAAATGAGTTCCATACGTAGTGATATTCTAAATCAGCCTGAGGAAATTGTAGGACTCTTGTGCGAAAGCTATGATGTTATAACAGTTGAAGAAGATTTTGAACTGCCTGCAAATACCGACAAAAATAATGTCCGGAAAGTAGTGATGATGAATATGACATGTTATGTTTATGATTGGAACTGGAAAAATCCAAATAATAATAATATAGGTGAAATTCATTTTATTGATGATTTTGGAGTAGATGAAGATGTTTCACAAAAACTTTGGTTACAATTCTGTGCCAAATGAAATTGACATGTTTAGTGAAATTCTCAGTGACGATCTTTTGAAATGATAGTGCTTGAAACTAATCGTTAAAGTAAAAGTTGAATTCGGTTGATGTTCAGAATTGTCAGAAATGGTTTCCCACTACGGTTGATGAATTAAAGACATTTTTTGCAATTATTGTACTGATTTCGCAAAATCCTTCAAAAAGACTTGAAATGTACTGGAAATAGAAGAAAATCATCCATTTTATTCTGAGAAAATGACATATAAATGATTCTTAATACTTTATGTAATTACATGCATTTTGCTAATGATTTTGAAGAAGATAATGACAGACATAAAAAAATTAGACCTATAATTGAAAATGAATAAACAACTTCAACTTGTATACACTCCTGACAAAAATATAGCTATTGATGAAAGTTTAGTAAAATGCAGAGGGCGATTGTCTTAGGCTACATTCAATTCAATCTCTAAAAACTGTCTCGTTTTGGTGTAGTTTTATAAGCGGAATGAATCAAAATCTGGATAATGTTGGAAGTTTTCAGTTTACGGTGGCCAAGATGATCATGGCAATATATTGGCCAGTGAAGCTGTTGTTTGAATCTCAGTGAACCACTTTTGAATCAGGGGTACATAATTCATAGACTGGTACAGTTCCCCTACATTATACAGGTTATCATTGGAAAAAAAAACTTACTTATAGACACTGTTTGTGAAAACACTTTTTGACAGTTCTTGTTACACAAAAAATGTGTCCAGGAGAGGTAGTTTATCAAAGTTCACAGAATATCCTGTATCTTAGAAAGACAAAAAAGATGTTTTGATGTTATCGTCTGTAGATGAATCCTCCCCTCATGATTGACACTGGAAAAACCACACGAGTGGGAAAAAAAAAGATTAGGGGTAATGTAGTAGTGGAACAAGTGAAAGTAGTGAAACCAAATGTCGTTATAAACTATAACAATAATATGGGAGGTGTAGATTTGTTTTAAGTGGCCAGTGAATGGGTTAACATATGGTTTTTGAGATATGTGACAATACAAATTTTAAACGGCTGTCATTTCGAATATATTTGAAATACAGTTTTTGCTTTTGGTACACATGCAAACAGTTCCATTATAAATGAGTATACAAAATATGAACGTAATATCTTTACTATTTCCAAAGCTATACAGTTGGAAAAAAAAAATTGTGGATAATCAAATCAAAGTGTTTCCAGACCTATATTTCCACAACATATTTTCTTTGTTTTTGCTTGGAGAATGAGCTTTATGAGTGCTAGGAGAACTTCGTGAAACACCTTGAATAGAATAGTTTTCACTTCTTAGTGTGCTTGCTTCGGTCATGTTAGCAACTCAACCCTAATGGTTCTGTATAGACCTTCTACTCAGGGCTAGCGTAACTTTAAAAAATTCATTGATATTATGTTTTTAATTCACTTTAGTTTTTTTGCTTCTAAATCGTTATTGTCTCCTAAGTGTTATTTGATGCATTATTTTAGGTTAATAACTTCATGTTTTATCAAAATTTTTATTGATATCAGTCGAGAAATCAAGGCCATTTTTTTTGGGGGTGTTTTTACAATATGTTTTGTTGTAATATTTAGAGCTATTCGATTTGAGAAAATGTAATAAATTTTGTTTAGGTTACTTTTAAATTATGAATTGGACTAAAATAACTGTGTCTTTCTTGCATAATTAATAATTTATATACTTTAGTTGCAGGAGTGCCAAAAGAAGCATGCTACTCCATTTTACACTTTCTTTCGATAACCTTACTTTTAGTTTTAGAAACTTGTGTTTTGAAAACTCCAATTTAAAAATTGAGAAAAACAGAAAATGATTAGGACAATTTGTTGTTTTCAAAAACTATTGAAAGAATACATGTGTTATCCATCTTGTTCATATACAAATATCTTTATTTAACTATAGATGATATCAAATTTGTCCTTTTTACAAATGATAGTTTGAATTTTATAAAAAAAATTGCCCTTTATTATATTACATCAGTTATTACATTTTGATAAGAAAGTGATAAGATTACAGGGTTGCATGGATCAGTATTGTGTACTTTGATATGTAAATATGATTTCATGTTTAACAGGTGTTTTACTTTGTTTCAGGTAAGTTACCGAACACATTGTAGTAATATCAATCTGTGAGTATTTTAATCTTAATTCGATTTAATATTTTCTTTTTATGTTAAAACTGTTTGATTCTATCAGTAGCATATAATATTTTATTGCATCTTAGATTTTTATTGCAATAGTTAGTTTTATGGTATTGTGAGACATTGTCTCCTCATCCATTTATGGTAACTATGAATAAATTTAGGTGTAAATGGAATATTAAACAAATATACCTTTTGGTATTTTTCTAGGCACAGTTTGAGGTTTTATATATATACAGGGGTGGTGAAAAGTCCCGGAACGGGTTAATATTTTTTTAACCGTTACAGATGGAACTATATAACTTGGTACACTGTTACTGGGCATAAAACACTATTTTACCACAATTTCAATGAGCCGCTACCGCTTCGTGGGGACGGCCCACAAGGAGTCAGAAGAAAATCTTAAATTAAAGCATAGGTTGAGTTGTACATCAAATTAAAGGTCTTTATTAGCACAGTACAATGCCACAAATCCGACTTCAAACGGACAACCGAGCCGGAAATGGCAGCCATTCAAAGATGGCATGAATTTGAAATACTATCTTTAACACTCAACGCCATAGTAACTTTCATAAACTTTAAAACGCCGCCATTTTGTTTAGGGTGAACCTTTTGAAGTCGGATTTGCGGCATTGTATTCTACTAAATTAGACCTTTAATTTGATGTACAACTCGACCCACGCTCTCATTTAAGATTTTATTCCGACTCCTTGTGGGCCGTCCCCCCAAAGTGGTAGCGGCTCATTGAAATTGTGATAAAATAGTGTTTTATGCCCAGTAACAGTGTACCAAGTTATATAGTTCCATCTGTAACGGTTAAAAAAATATTAACCCGTTCCGGGACTTTTCACCACCCCTGTATATAATTTGGAACATTAATAACCTCAGATATAATTTATTAATAAGTTAAACTTGTTAGTTACATAATTAACATTGTGCTTAACTTTGATCATTTTCTGATGTTAAATAAATGCACCACTTTCTCTCAATATATTTAAAATGGAAATTTTTTCTCTTTAAGGATTCGCTTATATAAATCGGTGTGTGTAAAATTTTGAGGTGCCATAACTGGATCTGCACCTTTCTTCATCTAGTCTTGGGTTATCCTCTCTTTCATTTTGCTATCCAGTCTCTTTTGACCAACTTTTCTTCTCTTTCGACCTTTCCAATATTAGAATATTTAAGGCCTTAGTTTTTCTGTATCTTATCTTCTCATTTTGAAAAAAGTTGTTGGTTTTGTGTTATGGGAGCATATCATTATATATGTTTTTGTTGAGATGATAACTGCAATAGTCTTAAAAATAAAATTATAAATATTAAAAAAATACCAGGACCTTCTGTTTTTGCAGCATGTTCTTGTGTTTGTGTGAATGAGAGAAGGTTTGTGCAGAAATCACATTGCTTGGTTACAGAACACAAAAACCATTAATTCATTTGTATTATATTATTTTTATTTGTGTTTTTGTTAAGTTAGTTTTGTTAGAGTGATTATTTGTTATAACAATTTATATATTAATGATTTTTTTTTTACCATGTTACTTTTATTGGAATTTTCCCAAGTGGTTGAACGCTTACATTTTTATATTCTACTTATAGGGAAATCTTTATTTTTACAATCACAGCCTAGATTTCTTTAAATGTTGTTGAAAATGCTTGCAGATTCAACCTTTATTTTTATAATTTCAAAATAAAAATAATGCCTGAGTAATAAAAATGTACATGTAGGCTGAATAAACAAACAAACAAAAAAAAAAAACATGCACCCACTTAATGTTATTAATTAAGAAAGCTAAACACAATATTAAGTAGATGGGAAACTTCTTTCGCCATGATTTTTTTAAATATTGTACTTCAGAGTGTGGAAAAGGAAGGAGTAAGTCAAAACATTGTTATGTATGTCAAAGTAGGTGTGATGAGACAAGAAAAATGGCAATAAGAAAATATTTTGGACTACCTAAAATGAGAGGTATTAACTTGATTGTATTAAGTTAAAAATAAAATTGCACCCCCACCTAAATTTTATAATTATTTCAGATTATTGTCTCATGGCTAAGAAGAGCTACCTCAAAACTCCTAATGGGGTTTCTTGAGGGTGAGTCAACATTTTAAAATAAAATGTATGAACATATGATACCTCATTTGTAAGATATTGGCGAGACAGGACAACAAAAATATAAAATTTCAAAAATAAATTTTCACCATCCAAACTCGAAACGAAGGCCAGAAACATGTTGGTATTAAATTAAAATAGTTGACAAAAATCACCCCTTCTTAAATTTTCATGTTTATTTTAATTTTCACATCTTTGTTGTAATAATTGGTATTTTGTTTATCTTTAAAATAAATTATCACACAAAGTAACATCCTGTTTAAAAATGGTCAATTGTCAGTAAAGACTAGGTGGGGAAATGCATTTTTCTTTTTAGTTATTTTAATAAAATCATAGTGATGGCCACCATTTTAGCTACAGCGACCCAAAAATATTTCATCCATGTTATTTTTCTTGTAGCATATGAGTATATATCATATTTGAAATTTTGATTGACCCTCTTACCCACAATGATATGCTCATTTTACAGAAGGAAGTAATCTTATCATATCATGGAGACGTTATATGATGAGATGAAAGTTGTACATATCTATACAATTTACAAAATCTATTGCCTATTTCTTTTAAATCACCCTATGTAAGTATACTCATTAGTTATAGAAAGTAATATTATTGTATCACTGAAATGTTACTTGTTGAGATGAAAGTCATACATATTTACATATCTTAGATACAACTCACAAAATCGATTACCTATTTCTTTTGTTGACATGACTTCCCCTCTTTCTGTGAATTATTCAACATTCAATGCCTTCCTTTTTGCCAATTGGCAATTTCTTTTCATTGATATCTTGTTGAAAATGCCATTGTAAAAACAACAGAAGAGCTTTGAAGTTCTGAAGTGATACAAACAATGGCACTTCTAGCCAGGCACAAGAGAGAGTTCAATGTTTTATGTTGGTCGCTGTTCTACCAAGTCTAACATTTTATTAATATTTTTATTTTTATAGTAATGTGAGAAGAAAAAAATCAATGAGTAGTCGAGCATAATAATACAAACATTTTTGGTTGGGGGATTTTTATTACTTAAATCAATTTTGAGATATATTAACATTGCACAAATAAATTTGTGTCCCTATTTCGAGGTAAATTTTAAAGTACCGGTACTTTACAAAAACAAAAATTCAAATCTACTACCTTTTTGCTTATTTCAACAAAACTTAAATTTTATTATTTTCTTTTCTTTTAAAAGATGTTTTTTAAGGTTATGTTTAAAATATTTTGAGTAAAATTTTAGCATTTTTGTTAGGTTAATCTTCATAAGAAGCATCAATTCTTAAAATCCATGAATAATTTCTTGCATATCGCTAAAATAGGCTTGTGCAAATTTTGTGATAATGTAACAACTAACTTAATAGACGAATCAATTTCACCCCGTCTCATGTTTTTTTTTTGTAATTAAATAATGAACAAATTTGTCAGTAACTAATTTTTTTTTGTAGGAGCAAGAGAAATAAAGTATTGAATAAATGATGGCATCTTGCAAATTTAATTGTTAATACCAAATTCCACTCACCTTCGGACAAAAACTCTATTTCCGCCTTCTGTACTTTGTGTTTCCACTGAACACTTTTCCCATGAATACACAGTAAAGTGTAGCCAAATAGCTAAGCTTGCAGTTTATATATCCGCTTTCCTCGTTAATGTTAGGATATTAAGAGGTTAAAGTCGCACCTACTTTCTTACTCATCCAATAGTGTACATCTTTGTGAGAAGTTTGATATAACCTAGGTAATACTCACTGTACTATTGACCACTTTTACCTGAATACACAGTACAGTGTAGCCAAATAGCTAAGCTTGCAGTTTATATATCCGCTTTCCTCGTTAATGTTAGGATATTAAGCGGTTAAAGTCGCACCTACTTTCTTACTCATCCAATAGTGTACATCTTTGTGAGAAGTTTGATATAACCTAGGTAATACTCACTGTACTATTGACCACTTTTACCTGAATACACAGTACAGTGTAGCCAAATAGCTAAGCTTGCAGTTTATATATCCGCTTTCCTCGTTAATGTTAGGATATTAAAGACATTAAAGTCGCACCTACTTTCTTACTCATCCAATAGTGTACATCTTTGTGAGAAGTTTGATATAACCTAGGTAATACTCACTGTACTATTGACCACTTTTACCTGAATACACAGTACAGTGTAGCCAAATAGCTAAGCTTGCAGTTTATATATCCGCTTTCCTCGTTAATGTTAGGATATTAAAGACATTAAAGTCGCACCTACTTTCTTACTCATCCAATAGTGTACATCTTTGTGAGAAGTTTGATATAACCTAGGTAATACTCACTGTACTATTGACCACTTTTACCTGAATACACAGTACAGTGTAGCCAAATAGCTAAGCTTGCAGTTTATATATCCGCTTTCCTCGTTAATGTTAGGATATTAAAGACATTAAAGTCGCACCTACTTTCTTACTCATCCAATAGTGTACATCTTTGTGAGAAGTTTGATATAACCTAGGTAATACTCACTGTACTATTGACCACTTTTACCTGAATACACAGTACAGTGTAGCCAAATAGCTAAGCTTGCAGTTTATATATCCGCTTTCCTCGTTAATGTTAGGATATTAAAGACATTAAAGTCGCACCTACTTTCTTACTCATCCAATAGTGTACATCTTTGTGAGAAGTTTGATATAACCTAGGTAATACTCACTGTACTATTGACCACTTTTACCTGAATACACAGTACAGTGTAGCCAAATAGCTAAGCTTGCAGTTTATATATCCGCTTTCCTCGTTAATGTTAGGATATTAAAGACATTAAAGTCGCACCTACTTTCTTACTCATCCAATAGTGTACATCTTTGTGAGAAGTTTGATATAACCTAGGTAATACTCACTGTACTATTGACCACTTTTACCTGAATACACTGTAAAGTGTAGCCAAATGGCCAGCTTCCAATCACTATTTCTGTTTGGTTTGTTAGTGAAGTATATTAAGACATTAAATGCACTTTGATTTCTTATTCACCCAATAGTGTACATCTTTGTGAGAAGGATTGATCTGAATAAGTTAAACTCACTGTACTATTGACCACTTTTACCTGAATACACAGTACAGTGTAGCCAAATGGCCAGCTTTCAATCACTATTTCTGTTTGGTTTGTTAGTGAAGTATATTAAGACATAAATACACTTTGATCTCTTACTCATCCAATAGTGTACATCTTTGTGAGAACCAATGATCTTAATAAGTTAAACTCATTTGAAGGATTGATCTGAATAAGTTAAACTCATTTTTCCATTGACCACTTTTATCTGAATACACAGTACAGTGTAGCCAAATGGCCAGCTTCCATTCACTATTTCTGTTTGGTTTGTTAGTAAAGGATATTAAGACATTAAATAAGCTTTGATCTCTTACTCACCCAATAGTGTACATCTTTGTGAGAAGGATTGATCTGATTAAGTTAAACTCACTGTTCTATTTACCACTTTTATCTGAATACACAGTACAGTGTAGCCAAATGGCCAGCTTCCAATCACTATTTCTGTTTGGTTTGTTAGTAAAGGATATTAAGACATTAAATACGCTTTGATCTCTTACTCATCCAATAGTGTACATCTTTGTGAGAAGGATTGATCTGAATAAGTTAAACTCACTGTTCTATTGACCACTTTTATCTGAATACACAGTACAGTGTAGCCAAATGGCCAGCTTCCCATCACTATTTCTGTTTGGTTTGTTAGTAAAGGATATTAAGACATTAAATAAGCTTTGATTTCTTACTCACCCAATAGTGTACATCTTTGTGAGAAGGATTGATCTGAATAAGTTAAACTCACTGTTCTATTGACCACTTTTATCTGAATACACAGTACAGTGTAGCCAAATGGCCAGCTTCCAATCACTATTTCTGTTTGGTTTGTTAGTAAAGGATATTAAGATATTAAATACGCTTTGATTTCTTACTCACCCAATAGTGTACATCTTTGTGAGAAGGATTGATCTGAATAAGTTAAACTCACTGTTCTATTGACCACTTTTATCTGAATACACAGTACAGTGTAGCCAAATGGCCAGCTTCCAATCACTATTTCTGTTTGGTTTGTTAGTAAAGGATATTAAGACATTAAATAAGCTTTGATCTCTTACTCACCCAATAGTGTACATCTTTGTGAGAAGGATTGATCTGAATAAGTTAAACTCACTGTTCTATTGACCACTTTTATCTGAATACACAGTACAGTGTAGCCAAATGGCCAGCTTCCAATCACTATTTCTGTTTGGTTTGTTAGTAAAGGATATTAAGATATTAAATACGCTTTGATCTCTTACTCACCCAATAGTGTACATCTTTGTGAGAAGGATTGATCTGAATAAATTAAACTCACTGTTCTATTGACCACTTTTATCTGAGTACACAGTACAGTGTAGCCAAATGGCCAGCTTCCAATCACTATTTCGGTTTGGTTTGTTAGTGAAGGATATTAAGACATTAAATAAGCTTTGATCTCTTACTCATCCAATAGTGTACATCTTTGTGAGAAGGATAAATCTGAATAAGTTAAACTCACTGTTCTATTGACCACTTTTATCTGAATACACAGTACAGTGTAGCCAAATGGCCAGCTTCCCATCACTATTTCTGTTTGGTTTGTTAGTAAAGAATATTAAGACATTAAATAAGCTTTGATCTCTTACTCACCCAATAGTGTACATCTTTGTGAGAAGGATTGATCTGAATAAATTAAACTCACTGTTCTATTGACCACTTTTATCTGAGTACACAGTACAGTGTAGCCAAATGGAGCTTCCCATCACTATTTCTGTTTGGTTTGTTAGTAAAGGATATTAAGACATTAAATAAGCTTTGATCTCTTACTCATCCAATAGTGTACATCTTTGTGAGAAGGATAAATCTGAATAAGTTAAACTCACTGTTCTATTGACCACTTTTATCTGAATACACAGTACAGTGTAGCCAAATGGCCAGCTTCCAATCACTATTTCTGTTTGGTTTGTTAGTGAAGGATATTAAGACATTAAATACACTTTGATTTCTTACTCAACCAATAGTGTACCTCTCTCTCTCTCTCTCGCCCTCTCCCGCCTCCCCCCTCCCCCCTCTCCCTCCCTCCCTCCCTCCCTCCCTTTCTCCCTCAGATCATCCTTTTCAGATCATCATAAACTCTTCAATAAGGAATAATGGTTTTGTTTTTCATCATCACCCGACATCTAGCTGCGCAGCCCAGTGATGTGTCAGCAACGAGATTGCAACACTAAGGATGCTGTCACTTCAATAAATAACTCACAACAGTGTTTTTCTTATCACAAGATTCTTTTTTTCTTCCTTGTTTGAAAACGAAAAACTCTTTATCATCATTGTCTTATAAAAAAGGAAGAGAAAATGAAAACCTTTAACCGATGAATACGCTAGCGTCATTTTGGTAGTTTTTTTTTTTTTAGTTGTTTCCATTCCATTTCACTAGATCGTATGGGTAACAGTTTCATATCATATTGGCCATAAGCCAGGTTTTATCAGATGTAAATCAAAGTGTATTACTAAACAAGATGACGTCTAATGAAACAGTTTGTTTACGTCCAATATGATATTATTCTTTACGATATAATCAAATACTTGATGTGGTCAAGGTAACACTTCCCCAATAATTAATTGAAGTAATAAAACGAAATAAAATTATTCGTCGTCATAAATGTCAGTAAAAAAGTGAAAATCATCCACGTCTTAGATTTTGTAGATTATTTTAAACAATATTGAACTTGCTTCACATGCGTCATAAACTGATTTAATTAAGCAAATCAATTATAAATATAAATCTAGTTATTAATGACGGTCAAGGTTGTTATCCTTTTTAGAAATTATTCCTGGACGGTAATTTTCTATTTTTCACACTGCTTTGGGTCATTAATCTCTGCGCATATCGTAAACATCGAACGAAATCTGTCTTTATTAACAGCTTTACGGATGTTTTTTTTTTGTTTTGTTTTTACCGATCACTCACGAACCAGAATTTTTGGAGAGATGGCGACCAACATTTTGAAATTTTGGAGGGGTGTTTTAGGGCCTACATTTTAGCAAAAATTGATTGAATGGTTAAGAGTTTTGATAAAATAGTAACTTTTTTTTCTTTCTTTTTTTCCCTTTCTCTCTTTTTCTTCAGATGTAGGTTATAAACAAATTAAATAAACGTACCGAGATACGGGGAGATTTGTTCAAATCGGTTGGTTAGTTTATGACCGTAGACCTTTGACGCCAGATAGAGACAGATATACATAATTTCAAAACCATTTTTCGGACTTAGAAAATCTCAAAACCGATATTTCAGCAACAACTTTCTATACTGTACTACGTATATTTGAGAAAGTAAAAATAAAATTTGAACGCAGCATCTTCGGAAATATAAATATAATCAACATAGGGGGAGGGTCGTACAAATTGATGCGAAATTTATGAAATAATTAAATTATACATATTGGGTATAATTTAAATATTTCATAAATTTGGGGTCAACCTCTATTTTACCAGCTAGGATGACACCCTCTGCCCAATTGGAAGATAAGGGAAAGGTTTAAATCCAGTTAGGATCCCTCTGCCCAATCGGAAGAGAAGGGAAAGGTTTAAATCCAGCTATGATGGCACCTTCTGCCCAATCGGAAGAGAAGGGAAAGGTTTAAATAATCCAGCTAGGATCCCTCTGCCCAATCGGAAGAGAAGGGAAAGGTTTAAATCCAGCTCGGATCCCTCTGCCCAATCGGAAGAGAAGGGAAAGGTTTAAATCCAGCTAGGATCCCTCTGCCCAATCGGAAGAAAAGGAAAAGGTTTAAATCCAGCTAGGATGGCACCCTCTGCCCAATCGGAAGAGAAGGGAAAGGTTTAAATCCAGCTAGGATCCCTCTGCCCAATCGGAAGAGAAGGGAAAGGTTTAAATCCAGCTAGGATGGCACCCTCTGCCCAATCGGAAGAGAAGGGAAAGGTTTAAATCCAGCTAGGATGGCGCACCCTCTGCCCAATCGGAAGAGAAGGGAAAGGTTTAAATCCAGCTAGGATGGCGCACCCTCTGCCCAATCGGAAGAGAAGGGAAAGGTTTAAATCCAGCTAGGATGGCACCCTCTACCCAATCGGAAGAGAAGGGAAAGGTTTAAATCCAGCTAGGATCCTTCTGCCCAATTTGAAGAGAAGGGAAAGGTTTAAATCCAGCTAGGATGGCACCCTCTGCCCAATCGGAAGAGAAGGGAAAGGTTTAAATCCAGCTATGATGGCACCTTCTGCCCAATCGGAAGAGAAGGGAAAGGTTTAAATAATCCAGCTAGGATCCCTCTGCCCAATCGGAAGAGAAGGGAAAGGTTTAAATCCAGCTCGGATCCCTCTGCCCAATCGGAAGAGAAGGGAAAGGTTTAAATCCAGCTAGGATCCCTCTGCCCAATCGGAAGAAAAGGAAAAGGTTTAAATCCAGCTAGGATGGCACCCTCTGCCCAATCGGAAGAGAAGGGAAAGGTTTAAATCCAGCTAGGATCCCTCTGCCCAATCGGAAGAGAAGGGAAAGGTTTAAATCCAGCTAGGATGGCACCCTCTGCCCAATCGGAAGAGAAGGGAAAGGTTTAAATCCAGCTAGGATGGCGCACCCTCTGCCCAATCGGAAGAGAAGGGAAAGGTTTAAATCCAGCTAGGATGGCGCACCCTCTGCCCAATCGGAAGAGAAGGGAAAGGTTTAAATCCAGCTAGGATGGCACCCTCTACCCAATCGGAAGAGAAGGGAAAGGTTTAAATCCAGCTAGGATCCTTCTGCCCAATTTGAAGAGAAGGGAAAGGTTTAAATCCAGCTAGGATGGCACCCTCTGCCCAATCGGAAGAGAAGGGAAAGGTTTAAATCCAGCTAGGATGGCGCACCCTCTGCCCAATCGGAAGAGAAGGGAAAGGTTTAAATCCAGCTAGGATGGCACCCTCTGCCCAATCGGAAGAGAATGGAAAGGTTTAAATCCAGCTAGGATCCTTCTGCCCAATTTGAAGAGAAGGGAAAGACAACGACGGAAATTAAACAATTTGTAATTACATAGTATTTGACATCTGGGGGTATGTATGGAAACAAGTGTTCAAATATTAGGCTTCCTGGTGTACAATTAAGTTATATAACTTTCCTCAAAATATTCCGTTTTGAAAAAAGGAAACTATTTAACATTTTGTTAAGTAATAATATACTTTATAAGAAATAATTATAAGGAAAAAATAAGTATAAAATGATGAGGATGAGAGATAATGTCCTAATAAAGTAGGAATGTTTGTTTAAACTGTATAAATAAAATATTGGCAAACATTTCTTAGAGATTAACGTAATAATAAACAGTAAAACATTGGATATAAAATTGGTGTATCTCTTGTACTGAATGAGTAATTTTTGCTATTTCTGAAAAGAAAAAGTTGACATTAATGTATTGAAAAGGAAATTGACCATGTAGTTAGTAAACTTGAAATATTTTGTGTTTATAAATTTAAAAAAACTAAATATCAATAAATTACATTATTATCTGTTATAATACGTATTATTAAACTTGTAAAATTGTGAAAAAAATTAAAGCCCCCAGGGAGGATCGAACTCCCGACCCCTGGTTTACAAGACCAGTGCTCTAGCCACTGAGCTATGGAGGCTTGCACATGAGCTCGTGGAAACTTGTCACATGATGAAGTAATATTAACTATTGTATATCCTGCGTGAATGCTTCCACTTCAATTATGGCAATTCAATTATTGGTATATTACAATAATTGATTTTGTAAGCGTGTTTAAAGCTTATTGATTTAATATTATTTATATACTTTAATAATGTATTATTATTTTTTGTTTTGTAAAAGCGATACAAGGCAGTTTATTTATAAAGTAGTAATTAATTCATTTTTCAAACGTATTACATTTTTATTATATGCAGTTTGTAAATTTTTTTCCCCCCTAATACAAGTTACATCCGACCGTATTACATATACAGTTTGTAAATTATTTTTTCCTTAATACAAGTTACATTCGACTAAGCCGGTGTTGATGTTGTTATCGACATGTTTCGGTGTTTTGGTACGGCATCTTCAGGATAAAATAATTTATGCGTTTACATTCATGAGTTACTTGTAGTGTCGTTAAAATATAATTATATACCTTCATTTCTATAAAATCTGCTTCAAATATCGATTTTAAAACGACTTTCGCAAGTAGTATCCGTATATTTTTGAACATCTTTCAAATCGCTGATCCTTTTTCACACAATTGCTTAAAACAAAATTATATTTTTATGGAGCATTCTTGTTTATGTAGGTAATATTTTTGTTGCGATTCATTGAGTACCAATGTAATGACGTAGACATACTGTGCCCATGTTATTGTCAATACTCTCTGCTGTTTCTAAACTAGTAGGCTATAGTTTGCATAATATCTTTGTTTTGTTTCAATGGAATTTACTAATTTTGAACGCATGGTTTAAAATCTTGCACCCCTGAAGATGGCGACTTTGTCTTTGAAACGTTGTGTTGTACTTTTATTCTACTAAAAATTGGCGGCATTTCACGGCAGCTTTTAGACATAAGCTGTGTGTTTCGAATTACCATATTTTAATTGATGCCGGGCTATTTCTGGGAGTATATTTCATTATTTTGTTGACTATAAATTTGTGGGCAGTTGCCATGATCAAATTTTGTTTATGTGTCCGCCTCTAAAGACCCACACAATAGTGTCCTCTCCAAAAATATCAGTTGTTTAGTATCCAAAAAAAAAAAAAAAAAAAAAAAAAAAAAAAAAAAAAAAAAAAAAAAAAAATATGGTCATAGAGTTGTTATAAAAGACACAATTTCTCAAAAATCGGCTCTACATATTTCGTTCTTATTTTATTGAAATGTGAAGATTAATGACGCAAAGATTAGATTAATTTGCAAATTAAAAATATTAAATTTCCGAAATAATTGGCAAGAAACGGTAATGAACCTTGAAAAACTAGATTTTAATAAAATATGATTTACGCTGAAAATACGTTCGTCACAAGCGGAGCATGTTTAAGCCGAATTTAAATATTTGTTCAAAGCCTGTGTCACTTTTGATACTTTTGACGACTATAGTTAGTTGGTTTTTTAAAGGAGGCGGAATGTCTTTGCACTGTTTATTCTCTATACTTCTATTTTACTTATCAAAGTGTAATAGCGAATAGCCTATTGTGTCGTTCAGTAATGATCAATTAGCGTTTGGTTTTATCCCTTGTTGTTTAAAGGTGAAAACCTCTTGGTCGTCATTGCGTAAGTCTAATATTGGTCAGGGTCGTAAGAGAACAAGAGTTGATCAAGAAAGAACAATGTCGACTACAATTAGGTTGGTTGGGTTTGCTAAGCTCGTACTCACTATGAGAGACATATAATATTTAGGAGTGTTACCAGGGAATGCTATGACGGCTTATTTGTAATAATAACAACTCTAGAACATAGCCTCAAGGTACACCTTATCTTTTTTATATAGTAATTAAAATATATATATATATATTTCAGTTAGATATATTTTTTACTTTTACAAGTTTCCATTTTTCGTTGTCACAGCAGACCATAGTTTATTTATTTTTTTCTATTTTTTAACTAGAGAATTTGTAATTTTGGGCTTTCTTCATCTTACCCAGTATCGGATAACATATTTGATCCTCACATTTTATGCCGTCCGTTCGACAGTTGTCTTTGTCGTATAGACATAAAGAAGAACGCAGTTACACAAATTAAAAAAAAAACAACAAAACATGAAATTTGGTAAAGAGGACCATGTAATATAATAACATGAAATATTTCATGTAGAAACAATTGTGAAATGTCGAATTGATAATTTAAAAATGCCTGGTATTTTAAATAGGTTTTAGTTATGTCATGATGCTGCATGTAATGGTACCAAACACATATGTCTACGATGACAAATAGTGAAGTTATTGTAAAAAATTGTAGAATATGATATTCGTAAACTTACGAGATCGGGTGGGGACAAGGCACCGACACGAGCGTAACGAATGTAGACTCCTTCACATAAGTACAGCTTCACATACACATCTACGACAGAATGATAAGAAACTAGTGATGTACACAATTACGAGGTTCAGAAAACCTGTATAAGAACTGTTTTAAACATTACTGAGTAAGATCCTTTTATCTACCAATACAATTTAACATTTCCTAAAAAGCCTAAGAAACCAACTCTAAAGGATTATATTAGCGTGTTAGGTAAGTACAATGATGTAGGTCATTAATTTTTTTGAAAAGTATCTGGAATGTAATACAAATTTCGGAAATCATAGTTATTCGAGACGACTTTCCTTCGAAATGAATTGATTATTTTCCTCTGTTGACCTAATACTACGGCTGCACCCAGTCACATGCGATATGAATAAATGATTTTCAGAGTGCTGGTAATAATGAACAGTAAATCAGTTTAAACCTCTTGATGTTGTTGGGATTAGTTGTAGAACAGCAGGTAGGTTGCTGTCACTACAAGTTACAAATGTTATCGTGAAATAACAACTAGTAGTCCGATAGATACTTGTTTGAGGGAAGGGGATCAAGAGAACAGTTTTATTCCGTAGCGCAGGAAATATTGGGAAAATATTTTTTATAACAATAATTGTAGTTTGGAAAATAGGTTTATTTTAATATGTTGGAAATTAAAATTGATGGATTTTAATTAAACGCATGTCAAAATTTTCGTTATGGGCTCTAAAAGTTGAATGAATCACGTGTCGATCCAATTGTTATTATTGGTAACTACATTTCGTAGAACCTTAGATTGTCCTTCTTTTCATCAACTTTATATTATTTTCATAAAAATCACATTAAATCTTCTTTGTCTCGAAAATATATTTAATGAAATACATTTGATTAATTTAAATAAACGACTAAAAGCATTTTAAACAGATTTTTTTTTCCGTTTTATTATATGAAAGTACATACACAGAACGGCTAAAATTTGAGCCCAGATAAATTAATTTATATCAAAATGGTATATTAAAGCATCAAAGTTAGTCGTTGGAGATGATGTTTAATATTTAAATCTTAAATGTTGACACAACGTTATTCCAGAATAGCAACGATTTTAATAAATTATTTGTAAAAATTGAGAAAATTGTTATAATCTCCTATTTTGACGGGTTTAATTTTTATAAACAATTTTAACAATTGGAATCATAACTGAAATAACGTGAGCAGTCTGTCTTGGCCATCACGGTGCATATCTCTCTACACTTATATTATCACCTGTGGCCCAGCCAAGGAGCCCACCAAACCAAAACTATAATAAGTATAAATTAGGATGTAAAGGAATTCTAAATAATAAAATATGAATTGGCACTTGCGATTTTGTTGAGCAGTGCAATATAACGTAGAAGGGGGGAGCGAGACGAGGAGTGGAGGGCTTGAACCAGCGAGCCGAGCAGGAGTCTGTTCCGAGAGCCGCGAGAAGGAAGTTGAACGGCAGACCGCTACGGGACGAGGTCAGTCCATTTTCGGCCACGTGCTAGCTAAATTAAACGGTATGTTTTTCGGCCACTATTAAGGCTTTATCTTGCCGTTATGTCTTTTTTTATAAATTATAAATATTTCTGTAAACTAATTCGGCGCTCAAATAAAATATAACATTTAATTTCACTTGCGTTGCGTGCGTTCATTAGCGTCCTAACCCGACTCCTTGGCCCATCCTGACAAGATTCGGCTAAAGTGTACGCGGTCTCTAGCCAGCCGGAGCTTCCAGCTGGTCGAAAAACGGTCACACACCTTTAACTTAACTGAATTTCCTTGTCGTCGGACAAGCACCGATGATACTGAGCGTCCATGACGGTTTCCTTGTTTTATAAACCTCTCGGTCATGATCGCCTAAAAAAAGAGGAAGAAAATATCATAAAATAAAGCTTCCGAAAAGAGTGTCAGAGTCATAAAAGAACAAGAATTGGTCAAGAGAGAAAAGATGAAAGAGAGGGATCTAACTCAAGACTGCATGAAACAAGATGTTGAGCCGGACTATCGTCGAGTGGGATAGGTAAGTTGGTGAACATCTCAGATGAACAGTTGGGTGACTCATTTGAGTTTTTGGAGATGTAATGTAACCGTTCCAGTAAAAAAGTTAATTTTTGTGGCTGTCGTGCTCCCAAGAGCAAAACGACTTTATCGCCCTCAAAGGCTACGGCACAATTTTCTTTTGACATTTATATTCCACCACCTCACACGTCTGCAATTGGCATGGTCAAAATTTTGGAATGGCACTACGAACTGATCGCTCACTCAGCTCATTCTCCAAATTTCTGTCTTGTAAATCTTTTCTCTTTGCAAGCCTTAAAAAACCTTTGGACAAAGAGTATTAAGCAGACTAACTTATGTCGATATAATACTAGATTGTTCGCAAGATTCTTTCATTTCAAAAACACACCGGTTGTAAAAGATTGTCTTGTTATTGAAATGTAGTGTTCCACGCTGTACGTGGAAGAGGTGCGAGAGTGTCAATTAAATGAATCAATTACCGATGACAACTAATTTGATTGTGTTTATACAGCAATCCTACCACAGCCGTAGTCCGATTTATCCTCTTGCAAAATGTGTCATCAGATTATAGCGTTCATAATCGTGTGTCTCTCGGTTAGTTTTTTTTGTTTTGTTATCGTTAAGTTGGCGGCCGTGTTGGCAGCCTGCCCGCACGCTAGTGAAACTTTAGTGGTTGCCAATAAAAACTTTAGCGTATGACTACGCATTGGTTTTAAATGTAATATTTACGTCGAACATTTATTTATTGACTGTTAAGTCAATTAATATTATGAATAATTATCTGGTTTTGTCATTATCTACTTAGTTTTGTATTTTCGAAGAGAATTGGAGCGATTCATTAAATGTGACAAAAAATTACTTCTTCGTTACATTAGAGTAAGTAATAGGATGGGAATGAAATTGATTTTGATTTTTTCTGTTCACTATTATCTGAACTGTAGCAAAAAGATGATTTTTTATAATTTTAGATTTATGACCACATTTCGTTCATATCTCCAGATGTTTTTTTTCTTAGTTTTTGTTATAATGAAAATTTGAAACTCAATATTTCAATTTTCACAGCCAAAACATATTGGTCGCTTATTTCCTCCAGGTGCTTAAAAGGCAAATTATCTAATTGATTTAGACAGTTTTTATTTTGTGAAATGGGAAGGTTTATAACCTATGCCACACCAAACGTAATTTGTTGCTCTTGTTTGTGGCCACATCTTTTCATTTTTAATGTTACTAATTTCAGTTGCCTAGAAGTGAAAGGATGTGGCCAGAATGAAGAGCTAAGTTTTTAGTAAATAACATGACAATTGTGAAATTAGTATACAATTAATATGTACGTGTATGGGTAGAGAGAAAGTTTTTTGTATTACGTGTATGTAACGTCTGATGATGTCTCTAATGAAACAGCTGGAGCAAGGAACACGCAAATAAAACTACTTTTGTCGAGAAATGAAGATATGTTAATCAATTAATTATATTTTACGTGTCCTTTAGCGCATTGGTTTAGGTGATTTTAATACTGTGTGAGTGAGAAATACTTAGTTTTGTTTACATTTGTTTTATTTTTATTGACGCTGAGTGAGAAGTATCTCCTTTTCTTACGTTTTTTAAAAAAACTTTCGATTAGTGAGAAATATCTCGTTTTTTTTATGTTTTTTTAACTTTCGACGTTTTCTTATGTTTTTTTGAACTTTCGACGTTTTCTTATGTTTTTTGAACTTTCGACGTTTTCTTATGTTTTTTTTTTTGAACTTTCGACGTTTTCTTATGTTTTTTTGAACTTTCGATAAGTGAGAAATATCTCGTTTTCTTATGTTTTTTTGAACTTTCGATTAGTGAGAAATATCTTGTTTTTTTTTTTGTTTTTTTTAACTTTCGACGTTTTCTTATGTTTTTTGAACTTTCGACGTTTTCTTATGTTTTTTTTTGAACTTTCGACGTTTTCTTGTTTTTTTGAACTTTCGACGTTTTCTTATGTTTTTTTTGAACTTTCGATAAGTGAGAAATATCTCGTTTTCTTACGTTTTTTTGAACTTTCGATTAGTGAGAAATATCTTGTTTTTTTTTTGAACTTTCGACGTTTTCTTATGTTTTTTTAAACTTTCGACGTTTTCTTATGTTTTTTTGAACTTTCGATAAGTGAGAAATATCTCGCTTTCTTATGTTTTTTTGAACTTTCGATAAGTGAGAAATACTTGTTTTCTTATGTTTTTTTGAACTTTCCATAAGTGAGAAGTTTTCTTATGTTTTTTTGAATTTTCGGTAAGTGAGAAATATTTCGTTTTTTGTTTTTTTGAACTTTCGACGTTTTCTTATGTTTTTTGAACTTTCGATAAGTGAGAAATATCTCGTTTTCTTATGTTTTTTGAACTTTCGATAAGTGAGAAGTTTTCTTATGTTTTTTTGAACTTTCGATAAATGAGAAATATCTCGTTTTCTTATGTTTTTTAAAATTTTCGACGAGTGAGAAATATCTCGTTTACTCACGGTTTTGTTTTTTTAAATTTTCCTTGAGAGAGAGAGACATATTTAGTTTGTTTACGTTTAGTATTTTTGTAATTTTCGATAAGCGAGAATCTCGTTTGCTTACGTTTTTTTTTAAATTTTATTTTTTATTTGTGGCGAATGAGAAATATCTTATTTGCTTATGTTTTGTTTGTTTTAAAATTTTTGAAGTGTGCCACATATCTCGTTACTTACGTTTGTTTTGTTTTTTGTAATTTTCGGTGAATGGGAAATATCTCGTTTGCTTACGTATGGTTTTAGTATGTCAGTAACAAAGTTAAAGCAATATTATGTGCACTATATTATGTAATCCTGTGTAAACGAGGAGAAAGTTATGACATACAATATCTTTCCATGGTGTTCATATAGTTTTGGCATATAAAGTGTGTTTCAGTATTATTTGTCGAAATATTTAAACTGAAGTTGGATAACTTATTGAACACGGGTTTCTCTATTTCATGTTGAAGAACCGTAGAGAACGCAAGAATAACCGGTTTGCAAAAGAGCGCGGGTGGTATCAACTGCCATTTAGAATGTATTACTTAATCGTTATTTTATAAATTATCACAACAGTTGATATGTTATTAATGGTCCTGTCCAATGAGACTGCCAATTAAAGCTTTTTTTTTACAAAGTAATACACTGTGGGTTGATATGATTTTTAGAGACACTTCCTAATATATTGGGTTTGATGGAATGAATTGACCCGACTCTATGTTGAGACTTTAGAAACTTACAAAAAATAATAGTTGTATTTACAAGTGTCTATAATTTGAAATGGCGAAGGGTTTGGTCGCACAACTAGTTTAACCTGATCCCTGCAATATCGATTCAGCGAGAGACTGTTTTAGGCCGCATTTACACTTCCCACAAAGCTATTGCCGCTCTTACAACGTAACACAGATGTGTATACGCTTCACTTCATTCGATAGGAATAAAACAAGAATTGCGAATTGTCTGTAACTTGATATGTTGAAGGTGTTGATCGCACAACTAGTTTAACCTGATCCCTGCAATATCGATTCAGCGAGAGACTGTTTTAGGCCGCATTTACACTTCCCACAAAGCTATTGCCGCTCTTACAACGTAACACAGATGTGTATACGCTTCACTTCATTCGATAGGAATAAAACAAGAATTGCGAATTGTCGGTAACTTGATATGTTGAAGGTGTTGATCGCATAACTAGTTTAACCTGATCCCTGCAATATCGATTCAGCGAGAGACTGTTTTAGGCCGCATTTACTCTTCCCACAAAGCTATTGCCGCTCTTACAACGTAACACAGATGTGTATACGCTTCACTTCATTCGATAGGAATAAAACAATAATTGCGAATTGTCTGTAACTTGATATGTTGAAGGTGTTGATCGCACAACTAGTTTAACCTGATCCCTGCAATATCGATTCAGCGAGAGACTGTTTTAGGCCGCATTTACACTTCCCACAAAGCTATTGCCGCTCTTACAACGTAACACAGATGTGTATACGCTTCACTTCATTCGATAGGAATAAAACAAGAATTGCGAATTGTCTGTAACTTGATATGTTGAAGGTGTTGATCGCACAACTAGTTTAACCTGATCCCTGCAATATCGATTCAGCGAGAGACTGTTTTAGGCCGCATTTACACTTCCCACAAAGCTATTGCCGCTCTTACAACGTAACACAGATGTGTATACACTTCACTTCATTCGATAGGAATAAAACAAGAATTGCGAATTGTCTGTAACTTGATATGTTGAAGGTGTTGATCGCACAACTAGTTTAACCTGATCCCTGCAATATCGATTCAGCGAGAGACTGTTTTAGGCCGCCTTTACACTTCCCACAAAGCTATTGCCGCTCTTACAACGTAACACAGATAAGTATACGCTTCACTTCATTCCATAGGAATAAAACAATAATTGCGAATTGTCTGTAACTTGATATGTTGAAGGTGTTGATCGCACAACTAGTTTAACCTGATCCCTGCAATATCGATTCAGCGAGAGACTGTTTTAGGCCGCATTTACACTTCCCACAAAGCTATTGCCGCTCTTACAACGTAACACAGATAAGTATACGCTTCACTTCATTCCATAGGAATAAAACAAGAATTGCGAATTGTCTGTAACTTGATATGTTGAAGGTGTTGATCGCACAACTAGTTTAACCTGATCCCTGCAATATCGATTCAGCGAGAGACTGTTTTAGGCCGCATTTACACTTCCCACAAAGCTATTGCCGCTCTTACAACGTAACACAGATGTGTATACACTTCACTTCATTCGATAGGAATAAAACAATAATTGCGAATTATCTGTAACTTGATATGTTGAAGGTGTTGATCGCACAACTAGTTTAACCTGATCCCTGCAATATCGATTCAGCGAGAGACTGTTTTAGGCCGCCTTTACACTTCCCACAAAGCTATTGCCGCTCTTACAACGTAACACAGATGTGTATACGCTTCACTTCATTCGATAGGAATAAAACAATAATTGCGAATTGTCTGTAACTTGATATGTTGAAGGTGTTGATCGCACAACTAGTTTAACCTGATCCCTGCAATATCGATTCAGCGAGAGACTGTTTTAGGCCGCATTTACACTTCCCACAAAGCTATTGCCGCTCTTACAACGTAACACAGATGTGTATACGCTTCACTTCATTCGATAGGAATAAAACAATAATTGCGAATTGTCTGTAACTTGATATGTTGAAGGTGTTGATCGCACAACTAGTTTAACCTGATCCCTGCAATATCGATTCAGCGAGAGACTGTTTTAGGCCGCATTTACACTTCCCACAAAGCTATTGCCGCTCTTACAACGTAACACAGATGTGTATACGCTTCACTTCATTCGATAGGAATAAAACAATAATTGCGAATTGTCTGTAACTTGATATGTTGAAGGTGTTGGTCGCACAACTAGTTTAACCTGATCCCTGCAATATCGATTCAGCGAGAGACTGTTTTAGGCCGCCTTTACACTTCCCACAAAGCTATTGCCGCTCTAACAACGTAACACAGATGTGTATACGCTTCACTTCATTCGATAGGAATAAAACAATAATTGCGAATTGTCTGTAACTTGATATGTTGAAGGTGTTGATCGCACAACTAGTTTAACCTGATCCCTGCAATATCGATTCAGCGAGAGACTGTTTTAGGCCGCATTTACACTTCCCACAAAGCTATTGCCGCTCTTACAACGTAACACAGATGTGTATACACTTCACTTCATTCGTTAGGAATAAAACAATAATTGCGAATTGTCTGTAACTTGATATGTTGAAGGTGTTGATCGCACAACTAGTTTAACCTGATCCCTGCAATATCGATTCAGCGAGAGACTGTTTTAGGCCGCATTTACACTTCCCACAAAGCTATTGCCGCTCTTACAACGTAACACAGATGAGTATACGCTTCACTTCATTCGATAGGAATAAAACAAGAATTGCGAATTGTCTGTAACTTGATATGTTGAAGGTGTTGATCGCACAACTAGTTTAACCTGATCCCTGCAATATCGATTCAGCGAGAGACTGTTTTAGGCCGCATTTACACTTCCCACAAAGCTATTGCCGCTCTTACAACGTAACACAGATAAGTATACGCTTCACTTCATTCCATAGGAATAAAACAATAATTGCGAATTGTCTGTAACTTGATATGTTGAAGGTGTTGATCGCACAACTAGTTTAACCTGATCCCTGCAATATCGATTCAGCGAGAGACTGTTTTAGGCCGCCTTTACACTTCCCACAAAGCTATTGCCGCTCTTACAACGTAACACAGATGTGTATACGCTTCACTTCATTCGATAGGAATAAAACAATAATTGCGAATTGTCTGTAACTTGATATGTTGAAGGTGTTGATCGCACAACTAGTTTAACCTGATCCCTGCAATATCGATTCAGCGAGAGACTGTTTTAGGCCGCATTTACACTTCCCACAAAGCTATTGCCGCTCTTACAACGTAACACAGATGTGTATACGCTTCACTTCATTCGATAGGAATAAAACAATAATTGCTAATTATCTGTAACTTGATATGTTGAAGGTGTTGATCGCACAACTAGTTTAACCTGATCCCTGCAATATCGATTCAGCGAGAGACTGTTTTAGGCCGCCTTTACACTTCCCACAAAGCTATTGCCGCTCTTACAACGTAACACAGATGTGTATACGCTTCACTTCATTCGATAGGAATAAAACAATAATTGCGAATTGTCTGTAACTTGATATGTTGAAGGTGTTGATCGCACAACTAGTTTAACCTGATCCCTGCAATATCGATTCAGCGAGAGACTGTTTTAGGCCGCCTTTACACTTCCCACAAAGCTATTGCCGCTCTTACAACGTAACACAGATGTGTATACACTTCACTTCATTCGATAGGAATAAAACAATAATTGCGAATTGTCTGTAACTTGATATGTTGAAGGTGTTGATCGCACAACTAGTTTAACCTGATCCCTGCAATATCGATTCAGCGAGAGACTGTTTTAGGCCGCCTTTACACTTCCCACAAAGCTATTGCCGCTCTTACAACGTAACACAGATGTGTATACGCTTCACTTCATTCGATAGGAATAAAACAATAATTGCGAATTGTCTGTAACTTGATATGTTGAAGGTGTTGATCGCACAACTAGTTTAACCTGATCCCTGCAATATCGATTCAGCGAGAGACTGTTTTAGGCCGCATTTACACTTCCCACAAAGCTATTGCCGCTCTTACAACGTAACACAGATGTGTATACACTTCACTTCATTCGTTAGGAATAAAACAATAATTGCGAATTGTCTGTAACTTGATATGTTGAAGGTGTTGATCGCACAACTAGTTTAACCTGATCCCTGCAATATCGATTCAGCGAGAGACTGTTTTAGGCCGCATTTACACTTCCCACAAAGCTATTGCCGCTCTTACAACGTAACACAGATGTGTATACGCTTCACTTCATTCGATAGGAATAAAACAAGAATTGCGAATTGTCTGTAACTTGATATGTTGAAGGTGTTGATCGCACAACTAGTTTAACCTGATCCCTGCAATATCGATTCAGCGAGAGACTGTTTTAGGCCGCCTTTACACTTCCCACAAAGCTATTGCCGCTCTTACAACGTAACACAGATGTGTATACACTTCACTTCATTCGATAGGAATAAAACAATAATTGCGAATTGTCTGTAACTTGATATGTTGAAGGTGTTGATCGCACAACTAGTTTAACCTGATCCCTGCAATATCGATTCAGCGAGAGACTGTTTTAGGCCGCCTTTACACTTCCCACAAAGCTATTGCCGCTCTTACAACGTAACACAGATGTGTATACGCTTCACTTCATTCGATAGGAATAAAACAATAATTGCGAATTGTCTGTAACTTGATATGTTGAAGGTGTTGATCGCACAACTAGTTTAACCTGATCCCTGCAATATCGATTCAGCGAGAGACTGTTTTAGGCCGCATTTACACTTCCCACAAAGCTATTGCCGCTCTTACAACGTAACACAGATGTGTATACACTTCACTTCATTCGATAGGAATAAAACAATAATTGCGAATTGTCTGTAACTTGATATGTTGAAGGTGTTGATCGCACAACTAGTTTAACCTGATCCCTGCAATATCGATTCAGCGAGAGACTGTTTTAGGCCGCATTTACACTTCCCACAAAGCTATTGCCGCTCTTACAACGTAACACAGATGTGTATACGCTTCACTTCATTCGATAGGAATAAAACAAGAATTGCGAATTGTCTGTAACTTGATGTGTTGATCGCACAACTAGTTTAACCTGATCCCTGCAATATCGATTCAGCGAGAGACTGTTTTAGGCCGCCTTTACACTTCCCACAAAGCTATTGCCGCTCTTACAACGTAACACAGATGTGTATACGCTTCACTTCATTCGATAGGAATAAAACAATAATTGCGAATTGTCTGTAACTTGATATGTTGAAGGTGTTGATCGCACAACTAGTTTAACCTGATCCCTGCAATATCGATTCAGCGAGAGACTGTTTTAGGCCGCATTTACACTTCCCACAAAGCTATTGCCGCTCTTACAACGTAACACAGATGTGTATACACTTCACTTCATTCGTTAGGAATAAAACAATAATTGCGAATTGTCTGTAACTTGATATGTTGAAGGTGTTGATCGCACAACTAGTTTAACCTGATCCCTGCAATATCGATTCAGCGAGAGACTGTTTTAGGCCGCCTTTACACTTCCCACAAAGCTATTGCCGCTCTTACAACGTAACACAGATGTGTATACACTTCACTTCATTCGATAGGAATAAAACAATAATTGCGAATTGTCTGTAACTTGATATGTTGAAGGTGTTGATCGCACAACTAGTTTAACCTGATCCCTGCAATATCGATTCAGCGAGAGACTGTTTTAGGCCGCCTTTACACTTCCCACAAAGCTATTGCCGCTCTTACAACGTAACACAGATGTGTATACGCTTCACTTCATTCGATAGGAATAAAACAATAATTGCGAATTGTCTGTAACTTGATATGTTGAAGGTGTTGATCGCACAACTAGTTTAACCTGATCCCTGCAATATCGATTCAGCGAGAGACTGTTTTAGGCCGCATTTACACTTCCCACAAAGCTATTGCCGCTCTTACAACGTAACACAGATGTGTATACACTTCACTTCATTCGTTAGGAATAAAACAATAATTGCGAATTGTCTGTAACTTGATATGTTGAAGGTGTTGATCGCACAACTAGTTTAACCTGATCCCTGCAATATCGATTCAGCGAGAGACTGTTTTAGGCCGCATTTACACTTCCCACAAAGCTATTGCCGCTCTTACAACGTAACACAGATGAGTATACGCTTCACTTCATTCGATAGGAATAAAACAAGAATTGCGAATTGTCTGTAACTTGATATGTTGAAGGTGTTGATCGCACAACTAGTTTAACCTGATCCCTGCAATATCGATTCAGCGAGAGACTGTTTTAGGCCGCCTTTACACTTCCCACAAAGCTATTGCCGCTCTTACAACGTAACACAGATGTGTATACACTTCACTTCATTCGATAGGAATAAAACAATAATTGCGAATTGTCTGTAACTTGATATGTTGAAGGTGTTGATCGCACAACTAGTTTAACCTGATCCCTGCAATATCGATTCAGCGAGAGACTGTTTTAGGCCGCCTTTACACTTCCCACAAAGCTATTGCCGCTCTTACAACGTAACACAGATGTGTATACGCTTCACTTCATTCGATAGGAATAAAACAATAATTGCGAATTGTCTGTAACTTGATATGTTGAAGGTGTTGATCGCACAACTAGTTTAACCTGATCCCTGCAATATCGATTCAGCGAGAGACTGTTTTAGGCCGCATTTACACTTCCCACAAAGTATTGCCGCTCTTACAACGTAACACAGATGTGTATACACTTCACTTCATTCGTTAGGAATAAAACAATAATTGCGAATTGTCTGTAACTTGATATGTTGAAGGTGTTGATCGCACAACTAGTTTAACCTGATCCCTGCAATATCGATTCAGCGAGAGACTGTTTTAGGCCGCATTTACACTTCCCACAAAGCTATTGCCGCTCTTACAACGTAACACAGATGTGTATACGCTTCACTTCATTCGATAGGAATAAAACAAGAATTGCGAATTGTCTGTAACTTGATATGTTGAAGGTGTTGATCGCACAACTAGTTTAACCTGATCCCTGCAATATCGATTCAGCGAGAGACTGTTTTAGGCCGCCTTTACACTTCCCACAAAGCTATTGCCGCTCTTACAACGTAACACAGATGTGTATACACTTCACTTCATTCGATAGGAATAAAACAATAATTGCGAATTGTCTGTAACTTGATATGTTGAAGGTGTTGATCGCACAACTAGTTTAACCTGATCCCTGCAATATCGATTCAGCGAGAGACTGTTTTAGGCCGCCTTTACACTTCCCACAAAGCTATTGCCGCTCTTACAACGTAACACAGATGTGTATACGCTTCACTTCATTCGATAGGAATAAAACAATAATTGCGAATTGTCTGTAACTTGATATGTTGAAGGTGTTGATCGCACAACTAGTTTAACCTGATCCCTGCAATATCGATTCAGCGAGAGACTGTTTTAGGCCGCATTTACACTTCCCACAAAGCTATTGCCGCTCTTACAACGTAACACAGATGTGTATACACTTCACTTCATTCGATAGGAATAAAACAATAATTGCGAATTGTCTGTAACTTGATATGTTGAAGGTGTTGATCGCACAACTAGTTTAACCTGATCCCTGCAATATCGATTCAGCGAGAGACTGTTTTAGGCCGCATTTACTCTTCCCACAAAGCTATTGCCGCTCTTACAACGTAACACAGATGTGTATACGCTTCACTTCATTCGATAGGAATAAAACAAGAATTGCGAATTGTCTGTAACTTGATATGTTGAAGGTGTTGATCGCACAACTAGTTTAACCTGATCCCTGCAATATCGATTCAGCGAGAGACTGTTTTAGGCCGCATTTACACTTCCCACAAAGCTATTGCCGCTCTTACAACGTAACACAGATGTGTATACGCTTCACTTCATTCCATAGGAATAAAACAATAATTGCGAATTGTCTGTAACTTGATATGTTGAAGGTGTTGATCGCACAACTAGTTTAACCTGATCCCTGCAATATCGATTCAGCGAGAGACTGTTTTAGGCCGCATTTACACTTCCCACAAAGCTATTGCCGCTCTTACAACGTAACACAGATGTGTATACGCTTCACTTCATTCGATAGGAATAAAACAAGAATTGCGAATTGTCTGTAACTTGATATGTTGAAGGTGTTGATCGCACAACTAGTTTAACCTGATCCCTGCAATATCGATTCAGCGAGAGACTGTTTTAGGCCGCCTTTACACTTCCCACAAAGCTATTGCCGCTCTTACAACGTAACACAGATGTGTATACACTTCACTTCATTCGATAGGAATAAAACAATAATTGCGAATTGTCTGTAACTTGATATGTTGAAGGTGTTGATCGCACAACTAGTTTAACCTGATCCCTGCAATATCGATTCAGCGAGAGACTGTTTTAGGCCGCATTTACACTTCCCACAAAGCTATTGCCGCTCTTACAACGTAACACAGATGTGTATACGCTTCACTTCATTCGATAGGAATAAAACAATAATTGCGAATTGTCTGTAACTTGATATGTTGAAGGTGTTGATCGCACAACTAGTTTAACCTGATCCCTGCAATATCGATTCAGCGAGAGACTGTTTTAGGCCGCATTTACACTTCCCACAAAGCTATTGCCGCTCTTACAACGTAACACAGATGTGTATACACTTCACTTCATTCGATAGGAATAAAACAAGAATTGCGAATTGTCTGTAACTTGATATGTTGAAGGTGTTGGTCGCACAACTAGTTTAACCTAATCCCTGCAATATCGATTCAGCGAGAGACTGTTTTAGGCCGCATTTACACTTCCCACAAAGCTATTGCCGCTCTTACAACGTAACACAGATGTGTATACGCTTCACTTCATTCGATAGGAATAAAACAATAATTGCGAATTGTCTGTAACTTGATATGTTGAAGGTGTTGATCGCACAACTAGTTTAACCTGATCCCTGCAATATCGATTCAGCGAGAGACTGTTTTAGGCCGCATTTACACTTCCCACAAAGCTATTGCCGCTCTTACAACGTAACACAGATGTGTATACGCTTCACTTCATTCCATAGGAATAAAACAATAATTGCGAATTGTCTGTAACTTGATATGTTGAAGGTGTTGATCGCACAACTAGTTTAACCTGATCCCTGCAATATCGATTCAGCGAGAGACTGTTTTAGGCCGCATTTACACTTCCCACAAAGCTATTGCCGCTCTTACAACGTAACACAGATGTGTATTTATGGTCTTGTGGCCGGTTTATGGTCTTCAGTTCTACTCTGTCCTCGCGCTATAATGAATGTGTACATAAATATATTGTAGGTTTATCGGTGTTCTACGCATTATCGATTCTAAGTAGCGTCAATTATCGATTTTACACAATATCGGTTTTACACAGTATCGATTCTACGCAGATTCTGTTTCTTGGATTGTCCATTCTATGCATCGTTCTCCTTATAACGAACTGTTGCAAAAGCTTTACATTTTACAATTATATTTTCAACATAGGAAGCTTTTCTGAGGTTGGAAGGATAACAGTTAAAGAGTTCAACGTAGTTGCATAAATAACTTTAGTTAAAACTATTGAAACGCACGGGTCGGCATATTTAGCTAGGACACAAACGTAGCAAACAATTAACCACCTAATCTTGCTTGTGATTTATTTATTGGCTATTGAATGTGCGTGTTGTGTCTAGATAACTCCACCACTGTAGGCTTATATTATTTATCATTTTCGTGTATTGTGTTTTTATTCATGGTCCTGCGTGCAAGTTAAACATAAAGATGATGTATTAACATATACCCCCTACAAAACAATATTACACAATACATTAAAGGCAATTTTTATTACTATTATAATTTGAGATTTGAGATATATAAACAAGAGACATGTACGTGCAAAACTCAATACTGCACAATATATATATATATATATATATATATATATATATATATATATATATATCGGGTTTTAATTAAACATTTTATCTACCACATAAAAATTAACATCAAACTTGATTTTCAGGTAGTCAATCTAGACGTCCATGAAGATATTGCTTACAAAAATTCTACAGACCCACGATCAGATTTCAAGCTCAAAATAGACTGTGTTTCTAGGGGGAAAACATCGACCTATGAAAACGCAATTTCAAAATTTAGTACCAATTACAATACAAGTAAAACAGTCATAACATGAAAACCGGGACGAATTAAATTCTAACGATGTTCATATCTAGGCCGGTAAATGTGTCAATATATAAACTATAGTTTTTAGTAATACTACAATTGAAATAAATAAAAAAGTTTATTCGCATAGTAAATTTTATTTAGATTTAATGGAAACTCCAAGCCATCATGTCAATAATTAGTGTAAATAATAAATTGGAAACCCGGCAAAATTCTCTATTATGTATATAGATTTGTTTATTTTTGTGTGGGTGTACCTTAAGTGCCCATGCATAACGTTTATTTTGCCCCTGAAGTGAGTCAAGTCGTATTAAATTTAGTTTAACTACGAATAGAGTACAAATATTGAACTCATCTCTTCGTGTAACTAAATTTAACTCATTGCGACGATTGTTCATAGAGTTGAATAGTTTTCGACAATCGGAGACTGATAATTTTGTAAATTAAAAAGTCGCAGAAAGATTTTGCGAATCAGACAGTTAGGCTACTTTTAATGCTGTTGAGTTCACACAAATTCTCATTTTAACTCGCGTGGGAGTATTATCAGATATTGGTAAAATTGAATCAGATAGAGGTGGGTTGGGAGGTTGATTATAGAGAATTTGAGGGTAACATAAAGACTGACGAACTGGCAAGGAAAATGGGTTTGACTTATATGATTTGAGGGTAACGAAAAGACTGATGACTGACAAGGATAGAGGGTCGGACTCTGAGAATGTGAGAGTAACGAAAAGGTTGATGAACTGGGAGGAAAGGAGCTCGGACTCGGATGATTTGAGGGTAACGAAAAGACTGATGACCGACAAGGATAGAGGCTCGGACTCTGAGAATGTGAGAGTAACGAAAAGGTTGATGAACTGGGAGGAAAGGAGCTCGGACTCGGATGATTTGAGGGTAACGAAAAGACTGATGACCGACAAGGATAGAGGCTCGGACTCTGAGAATGTGAGAGTAACGAAAAGGTTGATGAACTGGGAGGAAAGGAGCTCGGACTCGGATGATTTGAGGGTAACGAAAAGACTGATGACCGACAAGGATAGAGGCTCGGACTCTGAGAATGTGAGAGTAACGAAAAGGTTGATGAACTGGGAGGAAAGGAGCTCGGACTCGGATGATTTGAGGGTAACGAAAAGACTGATGACCGACAAGGATAGAGGCTCGGACTCTGAGAATGTGAGAGTAACGAAAAGGTTGATGAACTGGGAGGAAAGGAGCTCGGACTCGGATGATTTGAGGGTAACGAAAAGACTGATGACCGACAAGGATAGAGGCTCGGACTCTGAGAATGTGAGAGTAACGAAAAGGTTGATGAACTGGGAGGAAAGGAGCTCGGACTCGGATGATTTGAGGGTAACGAAAAGACTGATGACCGACAAGGATAGAGGCTCGGACTCTGAGAATGTGAGAGTAACGAAAAGGTTGATGAACTGGGAGGAAAGGAGCTCGGACTCGGATGATTTGAGGGTAACGAAAAGACTGATGACCGACAAGGATAGAGGCTCGGACTCTGAGAATGTGAGAGTAACGAAAAGGTTGATGAACTGGGAGGAAAGGAGCTCGGACTCGGATGATTTGAGGGTAACGAAAAGACTGATGACCGACAAGGATAGAGGCTCGGACTCTGAGAATGTGAGAGTAACGAAAAGGTTGATGAACTGGGAGGAAAGGAGCTCGGACTCGGATGATTTGAGGGTAACGAAAAGACTGATGACCGACAAGGATAGAGGCTCGGACTCTGAGAATGTGAGAGTAACGAAAAGGTTGATGAACTGGGAGGAAAGGAGCTCGGACTCGGATGATTTGAGGGTAACGAAAAGACTGATGACTGACAAGGATAGAGGCTCGGACTCTGAGAATGTGAGAGTAACGAAAAGGTTGATGAACTGGGAGGAAAGGAGCTCGGACTCGGATGATTTGAGGGTAACGAAAAGACTGATGACTGACAAGGATAGAGGCTCGGACTCTGAGAATGTGAGAGCAACGAAAAGGTTGATGAACTGGGAAGGAAAGGAGCTCGGACTCGGATGATTTGAGGGTAACGAAAAGACTGATGACTGACAAGGATAGAGGCTCGGACTCTGAGAATGTGAGAGCAACGAAAAGGTTGATGAACTGGGAAGGAAAGGAGCTCGGACTCGGATGATTTGGGGATAACGGAAAGGTTGATGATTTGATTAAGATAGGAGTTCGGAATTTACTCGTTGGTCCATAATCTGTTTGAGGCGTAAGTAAATCTGTAGTAGCAACTACTTTATGAAGATAGGGCAAAGGCAGAATCTTAACAGATATAGCGAAGAGCTCAATGGTTAAACTTTATGGCTAATTGTTCCATTCCAACCGATAATTCTTTAGTTGGTAGTCTCACTGAGCAGTCTTCAGCTTTGTATTCCGAACATACAAGAAACATCTAATCCATGGTGGCTTGGAATTTAACCTTTGTGGTATATACAGGGAAACTGCAAAACAATTATTTTTTAGGTGTGAAGTACTGGAGCAAAAAAAAACCTATTTATTTATGGCTCATCTCTTAGTCCAGGAAATGGAGATGTGCCTTACGAAGGGTACAGAGCTAAGCTGAGTGGATTAGAATATGGAAGTACACATGAAATCAAAGCTGTCTATATTAAGAATAAAACCAGCTATCTAAATAAAAATTTATAACAGTTTTCTCGAGACAGTATTTTGTTAAATTCGTTTCAAATTATTGTAGATCAAGCAATCACAGTTGTGTAAATATTTAATACAATAACATCTTCCCACAATTTGTACACTTCAAACTTATAACCTCTTTAAGTTTCACAATAGCAAAGTTTACAAGTTTGTTTAGCCAACTCTTGTGGTTAAGTGTGCGGTACTTGTGTCATAAACTTTAAGACCAAGATTCCTTGTAAAATCTAAAATATTATTATACAAACCTTGTCACGTGGATACGATGATAATAGAGCTCTTTCACAAGCACTCAATCTTTTGTTTTTATTATTAACATCTTGAACTGAGCCTCAATATTTTCACTGCATGTTCACACGATACTGCTGTCCATCAGGTAGGATAAAATCACCAATTTTGAACATAGGAAAGTCCATAGCTTTGCCAACGGAAAAAAGAACAGAAATAATCTTAGATTGTGTACGAGTACAAGCGAAATAGTATAAGATTATGGGTCAAAATGAAGTATAATTCTAGGCCAATGAAAAGAGAACTAAGAACTAAGCAAAATTGCATAGAATTTACATCAATTTTTAACAAAAGCCAATCCATTTGACTTGTACTAAGCCGGTTTCTTATTAACATTTACTAATTAGCGACAAGTGTTACACAATTGGAACTATGTAAAGTTTTCATTTGCAAATTCTTCATTTAAGAAAGCGAATTGTTTTAAACTAACAGTTTAACTATCATTTAACAGTTATCGTATTCTAAATCAGGTGCATTCCTGATTCATAAATTTACATTTTCAACGTTAAACGTTTCTTACTTTTCAGTTCTATCCTTACAATTTTTTTCGAGATTATGCAAATTTTGTCAACACGGCACACAACTTATGATTTTATAAATAATATTAGATCCTGTTTATTCTCTACACAAATAGACAATTTCAACGTCCTATCTCTTCGCCAACCAAAGTTACATTCCACAAACGTTGTGTGTCGCCAGTTTCATTGTTCTCGTCTTTACTCCTCAACACTTCTCTACCGCCATTTTAAATACAGACATAAACTCTTTATTCAATGAAATTTAAATCAATTATAGTCGTTAAAGTTTTCGTAATTTCGTACAGGACTGAATTTAAAGACGTCTTCACGTCAGAAACTGAAACGTGTGAATATTGCAGTCAGTTGATGCCGAAACGTGTGAATACTGCAGTCAGTTGATGCCAAACGTGTGAATACTGGAGTCAATTGATGCTGAATCGGGAAACAAACCGAAACGTGTGAATACTGTAGTCAATTGATGCCGAAACGTGTGAATACTGCAGTCAGTTGATGCTGAATCGGGAAACAAACCGAAACGTGTGAATACTGTAGTCAGTTGATGCCGAAACGTGTGAATACTGCAGTCAGTTGATGCTGAATCGGGAAACAAACCGAAACGTGTGAATATTGCAGTCAGTTAATGCCGAAACGTGTGAATATTGCAGTCAGTTGATGCTGAATCGGGAAACAAACCGAAACGTGTGAATACTGTAGTCAGTTGATGCCAAACGTGTGAATACTGCAGTCAGTTGATGCTGAATCGGGAAACAAACTGAAACGTGTGAATACTGGAGTCAATTGATGCCGAAACGTGTGAATATTGCAGTCAGTTGATGCTGAATCGGGAAACAAAACGAAATGAGTGAATACTGTAGTCAGTTGATGCCAAACGTGTGAATACTGCAGTCAGTTGATGCTGAATCGGGAAACAAACCGAAACGTGTGAATACTGTAGTCAGTTGATGCCGAAACGTGTGAATACTGCAGTCAGTTGATGCTGAATCGGGAAACAAACCGAAACGTGTGAATACTGTAGTCAGTTGATGCCAAACGTGTGAATACTGCAGTCAGTTGATGCTGAATCGGGAAACAAACCGAAACGTGTGAATACTGTAGTCAGTTGATGCCGAAACGTGTGAATACTGCAGTCAGTTGATGCTGAATCGGGAAACAAACCGAAACGTGTGAATACTGTAGTCAGTTGATGCTGAATCGGGAAACAAACCGAAACGTGTGAATACTGTAGTCAGTTGATGCCAAACGTGTGAATACTGCAGTCAGTTGATGCTGAATCGGGAAACAAACCGAAACGTGTGAATACTGTAGTCAGTTGATGCCGAAACGTGTGAATACTGCAGTCAGTTGATGCTGAATCGGGAAACAAACCGAAACGTGTGAATACTGTAGTCAGTTGATGCCGAAACGTGTGAATACTGCAGTCAGTTGATGCTGAATCGGGAAACAAACCGAAACGTGTGAATACTGTAGTCAGTTGATGCCGAAACGTGTGAATATTGCAGTCAGTTGATGCTGAATCGGGAAACAAACTGAAACGTGTGAACACTCCAATTAGTTGACGTAGCATCGGTAAAAAAACAAAACAAAAAACGAAATGTCTAAACACTGCAGTCAGTTGAAGCCGAAACGTGTGAATACTACAGTCAGTTGATGATGAATCGGGAAACAAACCGAAACGTGTGAAAACATCAATTAGTTGACGTAGCATCGGTAAAAAACCCAAAACAAAAACCGAAATGTCTAAACACTGCAGTCAGTTGAAGCCGAATCGGTAAAAAAAACCAAATTGTTTAAACCTAGTGGCTTTCTTCGGTTTCCAACTCTGGTATCGGTCCTGTGTATTGTACTTGTTTGTATTTAGGGCCGAAACTAATTTCACACGTAATTAATTGAAGTGAGTTGTCAATAATAACGGCAATCAAAATACTGTTGAGATTTTAGACTATTATTTCAATATTCCGTTTATTAATGATTTTGAACACTGGTTATGGTTCTTAATGTTCTTACTTTATTAAATATTTTATTGAAATTAGCAACAGTTGAGTCTGAGAACATTTATAACAAATTCAAAGAAAAAGTTTTGTATTAAAAACTTCTGATCCAGAAATTTGGAGGTACGGTGATATACTTTAGTTGATACTGTAGATCTGAGCAAAGTCCAATACCCACATGCAAATGAAAGTAACGTTTATGAAGTAATTATTGTGTTTGATCAATTAACAGCCGTACATAAGAAATTTTAAGACAAAAACATTTTTATACACAACTTATATTAATCATTTGTGAGAAAGTAAAACAGAAGTGTCTTAACAGCAATACAAATTTGTTAAAGAGGCATATATAGGTTATAAGCCATATATAATTAGCATTATGATTGAAAACAAAGAACAGCTGTCATATGTTATCGGAGAACAAACAAATGTCAGTATTGCGTCTTAACTGTGACTATGTACATTTAATCACACATATACAGAACTACTGTAATACATTCAAACACTTATTGTACAGGGTGGACTCGCTCCGCGCGACTTTATAGCGCACATCAGACGTGGATACAGTTGATACAGATTTTGTCAAAGCATCGCATAACGAAAACCGTCTGTTAACGGTGCTCTAACTGTATTAGTATTTTCCACGTCGCACAAATTTAGAGAGCAAACTTTGTTGATGCGATTAGTTTAGTTAAATTAAAAAATAATAATAATGAAACTGGTATTTCAATTTACAAACAGTTTGTGTAAAAAGTATATAATAATGACAATAATATCATTGAATAAATAAACTTACTGTATAAATGGACCGGTTTCATCTGAGCTGTGAGCTGCGCGTGGAAGGGAGGTACAAGTTTGTAGTTCGAGACCGCGTGGGGACAGAGGCATTGTAGGGGAAACAATCGGCGCCGACTACTGTCCACGATCCAGCGGTCTTACAGACATCGTTGTTAGTACCAACATCCAACACAGACTGAGGCGACCGCTTCCCCCACCACCTCGCTGCTGCTTAGACCACGCCATCCAAACTCCACAGCTCAGATGAAACCTGTCCATTTATACATCTTCTCAAATATTGGAATCAAACTGGACACACCACTCTCATTTTCTGGTCCATGACGGTTTTTCCTCAGCGACCTCCGAAAAACCAGATTCCTTTAATTGGAATTAAGATTTAGTGAGTTCAAAACATCTGGAGATTACAAGTTGTAACACAGTTTCATTTATTTTCCTTCAACGTGGGTGTAATTTGACAATTTCTCGACAAATTTCAAAATGTGTTATGTTGCCTCTTTGCAGTGAGAGATTCAATGGATTTAACTTTTCAAAAATATTGCAGTCTCGAGTGCCCTAGCTGGATCTACACTTTTTTTTTATGCTGTCTTTGTGTTTTATGTTAGTTCCCTCTCTTTTATCTTTCATATCAGATCTCCCTTGACCTACTTTTGTTCTTTTCCGACACTTATGATATACGAGGGTTAGTAGTCTTTATTTTATATTAGTTTCTTCCTTTTTTTTTAATGCGGTGATGACCGGGATGTTTTTCACCGTTAAATAACAAGCAGAGAGGGTATTTGTATTAGGTATTTATTTAAAAAGTCATATTTTCTTTTAAAACTGGAAGAATTGTATCATAATTTTTTACAAAGAGTAATTTTATTATTTCTAAGGAGAAAAATAATCGTACTGATTAATTTAACTGATTCTGTCAGATAGGAAAGTTGTCATTCTATTTTTTGACATTGCCTTTTAGATTTTCCTATCGTAATAATTTTTCCAGGAAAAGTTGACACATTGGGTCATAACAATATCGTTCCTAAGAGGAAGGAAACATTCAGCGCTGTAACTCGTAACATGTTATTCACCAGTCGATTTGTACGTGAGTTAAAGTTTGTGAAACATTACATTGAACATCTAAACAAATACGTTTATAAAATCAGATAATATTTGTAGTTATGTTCAAATTGAGAAATAATGAAAAGTACACACACTACAGAATTAAAATTGAATTTATATTATTAATATTGTTTACTCAAACATATGCCATCATTTGTGTATATAAAATTAATACACGACGTTTCGAGAGTAAAAATAAACTCTTGTTATTGTTATTTCGCAAATGGGAATCATGACGCGATCGAGGATTAAACTCTTGAAAGGGAGGGTAAAAGGTTGTTTACCCCGATAAACAGTTAGAACAATTTCTCTTAGCTCCACCCCTTTACAAATAAGTTGCTTGCCGTTCTTTGTGTAGTGTAGGTCTGTGTGTGGTGGTTTTATCTGATCACGTTTGGGGGGGGGGAGACGTAGGACTACAACAAACGACTTCCCTCTCACTCAATTCTTGGCCATCTGTTTTATTTACATTCAGTTCTTGTTTTACACCTCAATAATTTCTCTTTCGATCGCTCTCGTCCTCGTTATTTTCGGCTTTCCTAGTTTTTCTGCTTCCTTGGGAGTTCTACTCTAGGGGTTTGCCGACTTATATTGTTGCTAGGCCTTCTCAAGATATGATCCAACCAACTATACTTACTTTTCTTTATTCCTCAATAGGACTTTGATCTGATCTCCATAATTTTTCTTTTGAGATCAGCTCTGATCGAGCAATAGCCTTCCCTCTTGACGCTACATTCTCCCATTATTAGTGTTATTTGACAAAACAGTTTATCTCGTTTAAGACTTCAGCAACAGTAATTTCATCTCTTACGATTGAAGGTCTTCCTGGCCTCTTGATGTCTTGACTCGGTGCTTTCAAACTAGCTAACAAGTTTTGTATACGCGACTACACTGCACGGTGCGTCTCTCAAACCGTTGCAAGTACGGAACTTTCTTAAGGCTAAACATCCCAGGATTAGGTACAAATTCTGCCACCACGGCGCAGCACCAAAATGGAGTCATTTTGTATTAATGTTTATTGGTGGAATTTTCGTCCGATTTTTATTTGAAAAACTGATTTGTAAACAGAATAATATTACAATTTACGCTACGTAAGCCTAATTTTAATTAAGTTATTGGTTAAAAAAAAATAATAAGATCTTTATGTTAAAAAAAGAAATATGCAAATCGCAGGTAGTCATTTTGTAGACAATAATTTTTAATTAATTTTACACTTTTAATATTTAAAATCGCCCGAGTGGTTAAATCGGTATCATGTTTTATACATTTAAAATAATTCCTCTTAGAGGTATGAGGGCGCGGGAGACACGAAACACTTGCAGGGCCGAGGTGACTCACTGTGGCACCCCCCCCACCACGTCGCTCGTCTTACAATCTTTGTGCTGGATGACTACTTTCCCGCCCTTCCACTCATGTGCTCTCGGTTATTAGTTACCGTGATTCTTCTTAGGGATTTGTTTCGTCGTCTGTTTATAATTTTTATTGGGAACGTTATTTTGTTAAACTTTTATGTTCTCCATGGATTGCCCAGGAACAACCAAATCTAAAAAAACAGATTCCTCTTGAGGGATTCAATAGCGAAATATCAAGGGCCAAATAGCCTAAACGATGGAACATAGATCCTTGTAAAAATGTTTCGTATATTAAATAGAAAGTCATTTGATCTGTTATCGTCTAAAGCTAGATTCGTGGAATCTATCAAGTATCAATTCGTGGAAGTGTCGGCTTCGCACAATAACAGTATCTGTCTGGACTTTGTTAGTCTTTTGTATAAGTCAGGTCAAATATAAATATACAAATATTATATAGTTTAATTTGTGTTCATTAATTTAAAAATTTTATTAAAAAGTATTGTTTAGTTTACTTGTGTTTAATCTCCCTCTCTCTCTCTCTCTCTCTCTCTCTCTCTCTCTCTCTCTCTCTCTCTCTCTCTCTCTCTCTCTCTCTCTCTCTCTCTCTCTCTCTCTCTCTCTCTCTCTCTCTCTCTCTCTCTCTCTCTCTCTCTCTCTCTCTCTCTCTCTCTTCTCTCTCTCTCTCTCTCTCTCTCTCTCTCTCTCTCTCTCTCTCTCTCTCTCTCTCTCTCTCTCTCTCTCTCTCTCTCTCTCTCTCTCTCTCTCTCTCTGTCCATCGCATGTACCCTTCTGGGGATATACGTCCTGGAGATACCTTGTGGGATCTCAGTAAATATAAAAGGTAGAAGTCTGATTTTTTTATAGTGTATTGCTTAATAAATAAGTATTACTCCTAATACGTTATCTCTCGAAAATTTTGATTTTGATTTTTGAAAAAATATGTGTTTTGTGGGGATGTAACGGTTACGAGAGACAGAAACTTGTGGGCATGTAAGAGACAAGCTTTTCTGGGGATGTGATTATTTTGTTAGAGAGAAGCTTTGCGAGGATGTGAGAGATTGATTTACGGGGATGTATTATTTGTCCCACGTTTACATCTTATTGCATGTCATTATGTTTATATTTGTTGTTATTCGTTAAGTGATTGATTAAATTAAATTATGATTCATATTTGTTAAATAAATTGTAATTAATAAAGTAAATTGTAGTAAATGAAATAACATTACTAACAAATTTACAAACTTTTTGATAAGTCAAGTTTTAAATTATTACTTCGGAAACAAAACTAATAATGTATAACAAAAACGCCTGGTTGATACAAGGACGCTTCAAATGAATGTCAAATGAAAATAATCCTGAAAAACTCACTAACAATGTTTTTGTGAATTCTTTGTAATTATTGTGTTTCGTTTTACATCCACCATTTTAGAGCATTTTAAAATTAAGAATCAAGACACCGCGATACTCGAACATACAATTTTATCCGTTCAACAATTCCCAAAATATACACAATTTAATAAACCCGCGTACATTAGCGTTTGCATTTTATTGAAATGCGATGACACGCCTTTATTAAATCATTTGTATCTCGAAAACTACTGAACGGATTTGAAATATCAAAACATTTTTGAATTCACAATTAAATTCCATCAACAGTTGTTAACACAAGTTATACATGATTAACCATGCCTTGTTGCATAACAACCCCATAATAACTAAAAACAAACAATAAAAAGAATCCAGTATATTATTGAACTATAGACTATATTTATGTGTATAAATAAACATATATAAACATGATATATGTTATAATTGTGTAACATATTTATAAAATTTTCCATTCTAAACCTTGAAATAACATCTCAACCTTCTATTGTCATTGCCAATTGAACTGTATAATATTTAATTGTATAAAGTTAAAATAACATCACAACATTTCCTTGGAAGACATCACATTTTTGAATCAGAGAATATGTACATTCTATTACCACTTGTGAAGAATAACTGGGAATAAAAAACATTTCATATATCATTTAAAAATATAAATGAAATACATTTTCATTTTCATTGGATGTTTAGAAATAAGGAGTACAAGTAGGATGGGTTCAATTAAAATTAATGCAATTTTATAATAAGTTGTACTAAGTAAAATGTAATGATCGTTGAATTTACTCTAAAACAATTAATATTTTTAATAAAACTGTACATTGTTTCTGGGAAGAATATGAACAGTAATATATTACTATTCCAAAAACCCAAAACTATTCCATATTATGGATTTGTAATACATCTTTTATTTCATTTCAGTTTGTAACCAAAGTTTCCAATATAAATTAGTCTCCTACATAAATTACTACGTAACCATTCGTTATTGATTAATTCATACATAAAATATGTAACAACATTTTTAATAAAGATAATTTTCCTCTTTAAAACTAGTGATATATATTATTTAAAAATCTGAGACAAATTTATATCTGATATACAAACACTTTTCGACGTAGTCAAAACAGATTAATAGTTTTTACATTTCATATAAAAGGTAGAACTCTTTAAATGGAGTAATTATTTAGAATGGCGAATAACTTATGTAATTTATAATATATATTGCACACATTCAAATAACGCAAAGAAGCAACAAGTATACAACCACATCTAAGAAATTGAAATGGACAAACGGACTGAACTCTAAGTTTATGAAAGGTGCTGCCATCAGCTAGTATAAGTTCTGCTAATTGTTAAGCAGCTATTTCTAGTTGTTAGGAGTGCTCTGCAACTGCTAACGTTCGTTAGCTGCTTGGAATTAGCTGCTTTGCTAATTAGCACCACATCACTACAGGAGGGGCCTCGCGTTAGAGCGGCTGGGCAGTATGGCCGTGCGCCACGCGGAAGGGGGGCGCGGGGCTTGAGAGAAATAATGATAGTATATTTAAAACACGATTCCGATAGGACCATTTGACCGATTTCATATCTGAAAACGGCAAAATTCATTTAAAATTATTATTTAAAAAATGACTACCTGCGATTAAAAATAATGATAATAATAATAATATTTTTGCTCAACAACTTTTTTATAAAAAAATCTAAAAAAGTTTCATCTTCGTAGCGTAAATATTTTATTGATATTATTTACAAAATAACTTACAATACAAAAATCGGACAATAATTACGCAAATTATCAGTAATGCAATTTTGCCGCAGAGGTGCTGCTATCTAGCGGGCCAGAAACACAACTTTTTCAGGGATGTTTAGCCTTAACCCTGCTGTTAAACTGCGTTCTCATTCATAATAACACTGAATCAATGCGATGCATGTTTGTAAAATTAAAGTCGCGAGGAAAAAAAAAAATTAATTAATTGTGTTAAGTTCTACAAGTGTACCACCTGCTAGATTCCTGTGTTTGAAATTAGTCCAATAGTGAGAAAACTTGTTGCTATGACAACAAATATATAGCAATGAAAATAACAGACGTTTTAATAACTTCTAATTATATCTGCTTATACAATAAGGAGTTTTTCTTCAGGGATTGGGCAACAAATGTGGAAACCACAATAGTTTAAAGTTTAACTTACTTTGTAAGACCCGATATGTTCAACATAATATTTGTTTATTGTTATTATCAACAATTATTTTACATGTTTAAACAACGGCCAACTGTAAAGGATATATTTAAATGATTACAAATCGTTATCAATCATCTCAACTACTAATAATTTACAATCTACTCGTATAATTGCAGTTTATTTCTGTTTCTTGGGAATAACTATTTACGATAGATCTCTCACTTTAGTGTGTTGTTTACAAGCGAATGAAAATAATGCAATTAATGTTGTATTAGTTGTTTTGTTCTGCACAATTATAGATGCAATTTTTAGAGTAATTTGTTTAAAAAAAAATCACAGTGTTTTGAGTCGTGCTATTGTTTAAGATTTTACTTGGTCAAGAGTATTAGAGATAAAACATTTTTCTACTTGAGCGATTCTTATCCTGAATATAACTAGAAATTTTCAAATCTTTATCTTGATTATATACCCAGTTATTGACTTTTTTCTGATATGCACCATTTGTAATAATATTGACAAAATGGTATTTACATGTACATAATCGGCATGATATCTCTAGTATAAATATTTTACAGAAGGAAATGGTGGATAATTATTTGAATTTATTATTTAATTATAATTGACAGTGACATCAGAAAACGTACGAGGTGGGGCTGTGAACGTACAGTCGCGTCCTAGCAGGAATAGGCATTCACTGCGTCTTGGACTTCCAAAACGATTGGTGGTCTGACTTGTGCAGTTCACGTTTCAAATTGAATTTGACATTAACCCTAGATCTGGCAAAAAGCTGACAGAATTTCTTTATACTTCACAGAAATGTCAATTTTGTAATTTAATTAGGGTATTATATCAGAACAATGGATAACAATATCTGATAGAGTTTCCACAATACCCACACTACTTGTGTGGATTCCTTTTCTTAGGAAGCTATATATATATAATCCATCTCACCTTCACCATCACTTGAGTCCGACTCATTGACATTAATAACCAGTGACTCAACCGCAATGTCGACCACATGTTCAGTTTGGCGATATTTGTCTTCTATTTTCATAACTTGTTCGACACAGTTTTTTTCATTGATTTTTTTTTACAAAAAACATTGGCACAATCGGATATCCGGTGTTGATAAGAGGATATTTGAAATATCGTGTTAAACAAATTATATTAACATTTCCATGTCACACGAAGGTCAGTGTATTTTAAAATGATTCAGTGGGCGTTTGCAATGTAGTAAACCGAACAGTTCTATTCGTATACACAACAATAATAATAAATTATTGTTGTGAGAACTATGTATTATAAAAGAGTGAAACATTTATTGGCCAGTTGACTGCGTACTTTGACGTGACTGTACCTCCGCCACTGAACACGGCCCAGCGCAGTCGATTTTTCACTTTTTGATTATAATTCAGCTTTTTGAAATATCTTATCACTAACACATACAGACTAAGAAAATTACACCGATTATTTTCGTGCAAAAAACATATCAAGAAGGTCATTAATAATAAAGTTATTAATCCTGCACAAAAACTTAATAACTGTGTAGATATTATACATACAGAGTCCAATTTGTTGTAGTGTTCAGTTCACAACAGTACTGAGATCAATAGTCCAATACTCTCGAGCTAGGAAAATCTTAAAGTTTAACAACAATAAAAAAGACTCAGTAAAACTGTATTTAACCTATCACTCTAAAAAAATTCTATATAATTGTTAAAAAAAATGTATATATGTAATTGTGCAGGACAAAACAACTAATGTAACCGTGTTGTTTAACCGTAGACATTTATTACTACATTTTTCGTTCACTTGTAACAACACATCAAAGTCAGAGGTCTATTAATTATAAAACATACGATAGTTTCGTCCACTCACTTTTAACAATTCCATTTCTTCCACCAAGAAACGAAACCAAATGCTTTATGCGATGTATTCGTTGAAAGCTTTTATTGATTCAACGTTATTGTGGTTACTGAACTATAATGAAGTGGACTACAAGGTGTCATAATCATTGGCTATAACTCTCAAGCAGTTCTCTCACTAATAATCATGTAGTCGTAAACACGTTTTAATGTATTTTATTTTATTGGAGTAAACAGGTGATTTTACTCCAGTAATATGTCAGGATTGTTGGTGTTTCATTCTTGAATAAATTTACAAATTTATAAAAAAAATTACCGTACGGATCCAAGCTAAAATATATAGTATTTATAGTTACATTTTCTGAGTGGTTTCTACAAGAAGAAGAACTTACAGCGTACAAAACCAATTGGAACTACTTTATTTGCAAATGTCAACCTGTGTACTTTGTGCCTCTAATATAATTGAATATATCTAATATTTTAATGTTGTATTTGTGTTAGCCTGATAAAGTTAGAATTTGACTCTGCAGGCAGGATGCTATTTAGTGTCGATATAATTTTATCCTTTCCCCACCATCCTTATTTATAGGAGTAAAAATACACATTTTCTATAGTCATTAATTTATACGAAAAACATAAAAGAGAAGGAACGCTATATAGAAATATACAGAGTGCTTCAATAAGGTATATACAATTTTGTTAATACATATAAATTTATTCAGACTATTTAAAGAGCTGGTTTTGGTGTCATTTTGTAGCAATGTAGATCAAGTTTTGACTCACGTAATACCGAATAGCATCACCGCAAGTGCTAGCGACAGTTGTAACAAAGACCCTCAGGGGCTCACTGTGGCATTCTGAGGAAGCCTATCTGGTGTAGACATTTTATAGTAACCTATTATCAAGAACAACTTTTAGACATTTATATTAGCCCACACATACTACAAGTACCCTCAGGGGCTCACTGTGGCATTCTGAGGAAGCCTATCTGGTGTAGACATTTTATAGTAACCTATTATCAAGAACAACTTTTAGACATTTATATTAACCCACACATACTACAAGTACCCTCAGGGGCTCACTGTGGCATTCTGAGGAAGCCTATCTGGTGTAGACATTTTATAGTAACCTATTATCAAGAACAACTTCTAGACATTTATATTAGCCCACACATACAAGTACCCTCAGGGGCTCACTGTGGCATTCTGTGGAAGCCTATCTGGTGTAGACATTTTATAGTAACCTATTATCAAGAATAACTTTTAGACATTTATATTAGCCCACACATACTACAAGTACCCTCAGGGGCTCACTGTGGCATTCCGAGGAAGCCTATCTGGTGTAGACATTTTATAGTAACCTATTATCAAGAACAACTTTTAGACATTTATATTAGCCCACACATACTACAAGTACCCTCAGGGGCTCACTGTGGCATTCTGAGGAAGCTTATCTGGTGTAGACATTTTATAGTAACCTATTATCAAGAACAACTTTTAGACATTTATATTAGCCCACACATACTACAAGTACCCTCAGGGGCTCACTGTGGCATTCTGAGGAAGCCTATCTGGTGTAGACATTTAATAGTAACTTATTATCAAGAATAACTTTTAGACATTTATATTAGCCCACACATACTACAAGTACCCTCAGGGGCTCACTGTGGCATTCTGAGGAAGCTTATCTGGTGTAGACATTTTATAGTAACCTATTATCAAGAACAACTTTTAGACATTTATATTAGCCCACACATACTACAAGTACCCTCAGGGGCTCACTGTGGCATTCTGAGGAAGCTTATCTGGTGTAGACATTTTATAGTAACCTATTATCAAGAATAACTTCTACATTTATGTTAGCCCACACATACTACAAGTACCCTCAGGGGCTCACTGTGGCATTCTGAGGAAGCCTAACTGGTGTAGACATTTTATAGTAACCTATTATCAAGAACAACTTTTAGACATTTATATTAGCCCACACATACTACAAGTACCCTCAGGGGCTCACTGTGACATTCTGAGGAAGTCTATCTGGTGTAGACATTTAATAGTAACTTATTATCAAGAACAACTTTTAGACATTTATATTAGCCCACACATACTACAAGTACCCTCAGGGGCTCACTGTGGCATTCTGAGGAAGCTTATCTGGTGTAGACATTTTATAGTAACTTATTATCAAGAACAACTTTTAGACATTTATATTAGCCCACACATACAAGTACCCTCAGGGGCTCACTGTGGCGTTCTGAGGAAGCCTATCTGGTGTAGACATTTTATAGTAACCTATTATCAAGAATAACTTTTAGACATTTATATTAGCCCACACATACTACAAGTACCCTCAGGGGCTCACTGTGGCGTTCTGAGGAAGCCTATCTGGTGTAGACATTTTATAGTAACCTATTATCAAGAATAACTTCTACATTTATATTAGCCCACACATACTACAAGTACCCTCAGGGGCTCACTGTGGCATTCTGAGGAAGCCTATCTGGTGTAGACATTTTATAGTAACCTATTATCAAGAATAACTTCTAGACATTTATATTAGCCCACACATACTACAAGTACCCTCAGGGGCTCACTGTGGCGTTCTGAGGAAGCCTATCTGGTGTAGACATTTTATAGTAACCTATTATCAAGAATAACTTCTACATTTATATTAGCCCACACATACTACAAGTACCCTCAGGGGCATCCTGGCATTCTGAGGAAGCCTATCTGGTGTAGACATTTTATAGTAACCTATTATCAAGAATAACTTCTACATTTATATTAGCCCACACATACTACAAGTACCCTCAGGGGCATCCTGGCATTCTGAGGAGCTTATTTATTGTAGACATTTTTCGTGTAGTCTTGGGTTAGATCTTCCTTTTTAAAATTGTTTTCTATGTGATCTTTGACCAACTCTTGTTCACTTCCGATCCTAATGCTATTAGAGTATTCGAGGACTAGGGTTTTTATTTATGTTCTTTTTTTAAAGCGATGATGACCGAGATGTTTTTCGCCTTTAAGAAACAGGGGGGAGGGGGCACACTACAAGTAAACTTTTAATCATCACGTTGCAGAATACTTTCCTTATTAAAATGTATGCCAAGCTACAAGTAATAAATCGTTTTACAAACTTTATAAAACCATTTCATACTTATTTAATAATGAAATTCAAGAACTAATGTAGTTATTATTTGGTATTATAGAAAGTTATGTAATTAGTGTAAAGCTACTTACAAACGAAAAAAAAAAAATCACAAGATTTTTCAATATTACTTTTACTGGAAAAAGCACAAAATGTAATTTTATTTGTTAGTGTCTTTTTAATATGTATTTCTTATTGGGTATAAAGTTGATGTAGAGGGTTCTTTTGTATCAATTTAATGTTAAATTTGTTTTCTTTTGTGGGTGAACTACATAGAGGTATAGACAAAGATTCTAAACTTGTTTACCTTGTGCCCATTAACTTTATTTAAGCTTAAATAGTATTTGTTTTTAAAGGTGCAGATCCAACTAGCCCGCACTCACTATAGTGAACCCCTGATACATTGTGTGTTGGCTTAGCATGATGACCTAGTTAAATGTACACATTTTTTGATGTAGTCTTGTGTTGGACCCATATGTTCATCTTCCCTATCAGGTCTCTCTTGACCATCTCTTAGTCTCTTCCGACCCTGACGCTTTTAAAGTAATCAATAGGGTAAGTGGTCTTTATTTTATACTCCTTTATAAGGAGATGATAATCGAGAAGTTTTCCGCCTTAAACAATAAAGAAATAAATATTAGTGAAAGTCCAAGATTCGTTTTCCTTAACAGCAATTTTCTTGTATTTAGCCTATTTTGAGAACAACCCTATAGATTTTTTTTGGTATTTGCCGTCAATGGGTCATTCGTATTGAGTATCGGTGTAGCAAGCTCGAGGGACCCTAGCTGGTTCTACACCCTTCTTCATGTAGTCTTGGGCTAGATTCCTCTCTTATGTTTCCTAAGAACTCTCTTGACCAACTCTTGTTCTTATTAGACCCTAACGCTATTAATTTATTTGCGGGTTAGAGGTCTTTTTATGTTCTTTTCTTCCTTTATTTTATTAGGCGATGATGGCCGACGAGTTTTTCGCCTTTAAACTGCAAGAAAAAAACATAACTTGGAGTTCAAGGGGAACTGTCATACATGTCGAAGAGAAACTGTTAGTGTGACGGGGAAATATTGATGAGCAATATTGTCTTTATATTTACTTTATATAGGTGTCTCCATCTAACATCTGTATTCCACCATTACAGTTGACAAGCGTTTCCATATTGGGAAACTTGTTTTATTTATGTGAGTTAAAGGGGAACTGTCATACATGTCGAAGAGAAACTGTTATTGTGACGGGGAAATATTGTTGAGCAATATTGTCTTTATATTTACTTTATGTAAGTGTCTCCATCAAACATCTGTATTCCACCATTACAGTTGACAAGCGTTTCCATATTGGGAAACTTGTTTTATTTATGTGAGTTAAAGGGGAACTGTCATACATGTCGAAGAGAAACTGTTATTGTGACGGGGAAATATTGATGAGCAATATCGTCTTTATATTTACTTTATGTAAGTGTCTCCATCAAACATCTGTATTCCACCATTACAGTTGACAAGCGTTTCCATATTGGGAAACTTGTTTTATTTATGTGAGTTAAAGGGGAACTGTCATACATGTCGAAGAGAAACTGTTAGTGTGACGGGGAAATATTGATGAGCAATATTGTCTTTATATTTACTTTATATAGGTGTCTCCATCAAACATCTGTATTCCACCATTACAGTTGACAAGCGTTTCCATATTGGGAAACTTGTTTTATTTATGTGAGTTAAAGGGGAACTGTCATACATGTCGAAGAGAAACTGTTATTGTGACGGGGAAATATTGTTGAGCAATATTGTCTTTATATTTACTTTATGTAAGTGTCTCCATCAAACATCTGTATTCCACCATTACAGTTGACAAGCGTTTCCACATTGGGAAACTTGTTTTATTTATGTGATTTAAAGGGGAAATGTATCGAAGAGAAACTGTTATTGTGACAGGAAATATTGATGAGCAATATTGTCTTTATATTTACTTTATGTAAGTGTCTCCATCAAACATCTGTATTCCACCATTACAGTTGACAAGCGTTTCCACATTGGGAAACTTGTTTTATTTATGTGATTTAAAGGGGAAATGTATCGAAGAGAAACTGTTATTGTGACAGGAAATATTGATGAGCAATATTGTCTTTATATTTACTTTATGTAAGTGTCTCCATCAAACATCTGTATTCCACCATTACAGTTGACAAGCGTTTCCACATTGGGAAACTTGTTTTATTTATGTGATTTAAAGGGGAAATGTATCGAAGAGAAACTGTTATTGTGACAGGAAATATTGATGAGCAATATTGTCTTTATATTTACTTTATGTAAGTGTCTCCATCAAACATCTGTATTCCACCATTACAGTTGACAAGCGTTTCCACATTGGGAAACTTGTTTTATTTATGTGAGTTAAAGGGGAAATGTATCGAAGAGAAACTGTTATTGTGACAGGAAATATTGTTGAGCAATATCTTTATATTTATTTTATATAAGTGTATCCATCAAACATCTGTATTCCACCATTACAGCCGACAAACGTTTCCACATTGGGAAACTTGTTTTATTTATGTGCGTCTTGTCTATTGGCCTTAATTTTTGTCAGTTTTTAATAAAGTTTAATTCAATCGAACAATCGCCAGATTTTGTTTCTTCTTTTGTTTTTCTTTAAACGATGATAACCGAGAGGTTTTTTCGGGAAGACGATAACCCGTTTGAGCCGATTTTGATCAATGAGCGGAACTTTTATCACTAAATTAGATCAAAATTGGTAAATTTGTTTTGGCTGTAGAGCATTGAACAGACGTCATTCCCAGTTACAATAGTTTTTAATCACTCTGTATACATACTAGATATATTTAATGATATGGATTTGTCTAAATATTTCTATTTGAAGTTAACCCATCTTGATTAAGTTTAATTAGCTAGTTCAAAATAGTGGCTCGTAATATGTAATTGAGTTTATTGTAATGTAAAGTTAATTATGTTCTGATGAGATGAACTATGGGATAATTTTATTCTATTTTAAGCTCATCTAAAGATTATTTCACTGTATTTCGTTAGAAACCCCATTGGTGTTGTTAGCTAAGGCTTTATTTACTTCCTCACATATTAAGGGCTCACTTTAGTGAGTACGGGCCAGCTGGTTTTACACAGTTTCATATAGTCTTGGGTTAGACCCTTCTTTTTCATCTTTGCTATCTCTTAACCAAGTCTTGTTCTTTTCTTGACTCTGACACTATTAGAGTATTCGAGGGCTAGAGGGTTCTTATTTTATCTTTTTCTTATATGGCGATGATGATCGAGAAGTAAGGAAAACCTGACATGATTTTTCATAATTTACATTTTGTAAATAAAGGAAATAATGCGTGGGAATGGTTCCGTTGTAATGCATGCTGGACAGCAACAGTTAGATTGTTTCAGTGGTTTTATGGAAATAATCTTAACTTCTTTATTTATTAATATATTTCAATATTCTTTTACTAAATTTGTTAGTAGAATATTTGGCTTTCAAAGTGATTTATTGAGTCAATCAAAAACAGTTTTACCTTGGGAACTGATTTAATTTGTTAATTTGACTTCAAATGTAAATAACAATTAGGAAACAACTTCAAAATGGATTTTACAAATTGCCAATCCATTTAGCCAAAATAGTAATTTCCTCAACTTCCAATAAAATATTCTTTTTTTTAAACATATTTTAAAATAATGTTCCATTTGTGTAACAACTGTCCCAAATGAGATGTTGTGCCTCATCGTATAATTTCTGTAATAATATACGTATATAAAGTACTTTAGGAATTAAAAAAAAATATATAATGATGATTAAACAAAGATAAATGTACCGACTTCTTTGCTTAACACATTCTCAAAGATCTAAAGCTCCAGAAGTAGGAAGATATAATGTGAGTATTAGTAGTTTAGGAGTCTCTATTGAAAGATTTCTTGCTCGGTCTGCCTTCAGACTTGATAACAGAAAAGCTTTCCTGGACTAATTAATGTGCTCCGCATATGTGGAGGAGTTTGCCGCTGCACTTTTGAATAATGTGTTGGATGAACGGGATTTAATTTAATTATTAAATATTGTACTATTTGTAGGCTCTACATGTATTGTTTATTTAATATATTAATGTATTTAGTGATAATTGTTAAAGTAATTTTTATAATAAAAATTGATATTTTCTGAGCAACTAAATAGATATTGGTTGGCCGAGGATATGAAGGACTTGAGAGTAAAGATACTGGTCTGATACTGTCCTTGTGGATAAATAAATATATATATTTATTTAATTTTGGAAAGCATATTGAAGCAATCCGACAACCTGAGCTTGTCTAGTTAGGATGATTTAATTGAGCAGTATGCTATTATGATTGTGGAAAATAAATAAGTAACATTTTTCTTAGCATTTTCTTAATGATAATAATTCAACAAGTTGATTGTAGGGTAGTAACGATTTAACTTTAAGTCGCTTTACTGACAGGATATCAAAGTCGTTATCGAGGGTTTTGTATAAGGCAAAACACAATAAGCAATTATGTCTCCTTTTAAAAAATATTTTACATAATCAGTCCATCTTACAGAATATGTAGCCTAATATCAATTTCATGCTGTCTTTATTAATGCTCTGTCTACTTTATAACCAAACGATAAGAATGTATTGGCTACCATTTATTATTTTATGTAAAATGTATATCGATGTGAATAACATTAACAATTTTTGTCTTGCCTTCAATCTCAAAGAAGTTGCTGAAAGACTCCGCTAGTTTATATTTGGTGCAGGACCCCTGCTTTATTACTGTGCTTGAATGACTATGCGTATTTTCTCGTAATTAAAACATTTTTGTTGTGACTAAAACACATTTTGATCGCGCGGGGATATATTCATCGCCTACGTTAATGGACATTCTTGCTGTGATAACAAGTATATGCACTTTATTAACAGTGACGTAATGTAGGCATGCTGATATGTGTAACCCGCTTCAGTGTTGTTATTTTGCATTGCTCTTGAAATAATAGGCACAAATATCTCTACTTGTCCGTTTGTGAGCTTATAATTCGAAAACCGTTGATACGATTTTCATAATGTCTTGTTTAAGTAAGTACTATTATCAAGTTAGGATTTAGTCTTTGTTTCATACAAATCTTTTCAGTAGTTCCCAAGTTATAACAATACTTTTTCTGCACGGATAATACGAAAACCACAATTCGTAAGATATTTTCCAGAAACTAGTATTGTCAGAAACATAGGTGATATAAAATTTAAAAGCCATCGAAGGTGAAAATCATACGCCGGTGCAGTAACATGGGTCTCACACAATTAAATCGTTAAATTTGCAATATTCGAAAAAGCACTGAACTCAGGGTTGAAAAATGATATTAAATCATGTCGCCTTATAAAATAAACGACTCAACTACAATATGGCGGATTCCAGATGGCGGCCTATAATTTGTATACATAACAAAACGTCATTTATTCCGTAATCGATACGACGAAAACTGCGGAAAAAGTAGCCGGGGGTGGGGGGGGGGTGTAAAGACTTAATTTTCACTCTGTATGCAGGGATTATTATTTTGCAGCAGTTGAACCATCAACCCTGCCTTTATACAAAGTGCTTACCTCCTGTAGGTCACCAGGATCTATGCTCCACAATGTGTGCCTTCTTATGGCAAAATGGACCATATTTCAGACTTATGGAGCATTGTTTGTTAACAGAACGAACACTATCTTAAGGCCCACAAGTAACTTCTGTAATAATCGACACCCTCTGTGGTCTGTCTTTCTTTTAAGTCATTCTATATAGTATGTATTTACGTATTGTACATAACTTATATATTTTTTTGTTTTGTTTTAGGTAAGTGATGTTTCGGATTCCTCGAATTAATATGTATTTGTGAGTATATAAACTTCATTAGCAGATACGACATCTTACCCTTAGACATCGACAATGTGAAGCGGCTGCGATATTAAGGGGGGGGGGAGTCTTTTGTTCTTATTATACGTGGGTCATTTTTTAAATAAGAACTGTTTTTAAGTAACAGGAATTTTAATTATGAAAATAAATTGTATAAAAAATTTAAGTATGAACATATTTTTGATAGTCATCAAGGATATCTAAGCATTTGTTAAGTCGTGGCACTAGCTTTTGGATCCCCTCATCATAGAGCTCTGCCGCCTGAGCATTTAACCAGTTAGTAACAGTTTCTTTCAACACGTCATCATTTTCAAATCGCTTTCCACCAAGATATTCTTTGAGTTTAGAAAACACATGAATATGATGATGTGTTTAATAATATGATGAGACACATGTATATGTCTGATGGTGCCAGGTCAGGGCTGTAGGGGGGGGGATGGTCCAGTAATTCCCATCGAAAGTTGGCCAGTTGTGTCTTGATCATTGCTGCAACGTGAGGCTGAGCGTTATCGTGAAGCAACACGACGTCGCTAGACAGAATTCCCAACGTACGACGCGTAGTTAATAGAAGTGTCATACGGCTCCTCCTCGCCGCACTATACCTCCATCACGAGATCTTAATGCGGGATTAGTTAATCCATTAGTAGGCATTCTATGTCTATGTTCATCAGTCACTCTATGTTCAGTAATAAAAACAATAGGAGCAGCACGATTCAATTGGTACAGAGTTTAGTTCGTTGCAGTTCGGACTCACAAATGTTCATTAGTCTAACGTGTATAAAATAAGGAGGGAGGGGAACAAGAGTTTTATTTTCGTCATAATTCCTGTTTTAAAAGACCTAAGGGTCATAATGACTTGGAAAAACTTGATTGAATATGATTAATCTTAAAATATCTTTACCGCAGAGAAGATTTGACTGAATTTTTCAAATAAATCCTATTTAGAAAGTAACGCAGAGTTGCAACGATTTTTCCGCAGGGAAGGCTTGATTGAATTTGATTTCTTTTCTCTTAACTTCTGACAGAGTTGGAATTTCTTTGCCACAGAGAAGGCGTGATTAAATTTGATTTTTGACGTAACTCCTGTTTAAAGAAAAACAATAGTTTAGATGTCATTGGCGCAGTATAGGCATGGTTAATTTTTGATAGCTCCTGTCTAAAAGAAACCCGAGTTGGAATGCCTTTGCCGCAGAGAAGATTTCATTGAATTTGGTTTTTGACTTTAGTCCTGTTTAAACAACAAAAAAAAAGAGTTAGCATTCTTTTCCGCAGAGAAGACTTGCTTGACTTTGATTAATATTTGACATAACTCCTGTTTAAACAAAAACAAGTATTGGAATGTAATTGTCGCAGAGAATTTGTTTGCATTTTATTAAACTTTGATATAACGCCTATCTAACAAATGAACGTACATTTTTGAAAAAAAACTAGGTTTAATATTTTGCTTTAGATATTGTTTGAATCCCAAGATTTCAACCAATGCTCAACGTTAAAAAGAATAGAAATAAAGTAAATTAAGTAATACTTATTTTTTTGTAGGATTTAGGGACGCTTACCAATGTATGAAATAGCACGTTTTAAAAATACGGTTCGAATCCCATAAGAAACCCCCCCGCAATTAAGAATTTCATTACAACTATTTTCTTCTGAATAAGGTGGCGTGATATTTCTATTCGAGGGAAACACTTCCCACAACGAAGAGATGTTGAAAATGAGGAGTTGTGTGTTCAACCGTGGCTTCACAATTTAAACAAACATATCGGTTAGGAAATTAAATATATCGACTGTGATGTATTAATATATCGACTGTGATATCTGCTAACTGTCACAAACGCTACAAATATATCTCTTTACATTGAAGCACGTTATTGATTCTCTATTCAAGTTTCCTTGCTTATTTGAACAGACATCTGTTTATTTTTGCTTGACGTTTATATTGAAATATACGATGCGCGGTTTTTAATTAGGATCCCTACTGAAATAAAAATAACACGTTAAAATATAAATACACTTGGGGCTTACTATACTATAGTGAAGAGTAGGGACTTGGTAAACCTGAGGAACTCTAGTCGCATTTACACCTTTTATTATTCGGGCCTTTCTTGGTCAACACTTGTTTTCTTCCAACCCTTTATTTTATCTACTTTCCCTTTTATTTTTACTAGGGGATGATGAAGAACAAGAGGGATAGCACGCTATGTATAAATGGACAGGTTTCATCTGAGCTGTGAGCTGCGCGTGGAAGGGAGGTAGAAGTTTGTAGTTCGAGGCCGCGTGGGGATAGAGGCATTGTAGGGGAAACAGTCGGCGCCAACTACTGTCCACGATCCAACCGTCTTGCAGACAACGTTGTTAGTACCAACGTCCAACACAGACTAAGGCGACCGCTTCCCCCACCACCTCACTGCTCCTTAGACCACGCCTAAACCCACTGCGCACCCAAACTCCACAGCTCAGATGAAACCTGTCCATTTATATGGTCTTTTGCTATGTAAAATTCGTCTAAGGTCCGGCGCACGTTAGTGTCACGCGTCACTTTGATGCTGTGTATAGGTAACACGCTCGTGGGAAGAGTGCACAATCGTGAGCGCTTCTCTCTATGTTTCAGTCAAAAACCTCGATTTTTTAAGTAATTTGAATTATTTAGAAAACCCGACTTTGGTAGTATCCATCCATGCAGTTTGTTTTTTCTTCTAGTCTATTTCAGAGAAAATTTCCATAAAATAGGACGCTCTCTTAGTTCACTTATGAATCTCAGTAGCAAACATTCTGTGGTACACATCCTATACATATCTAAAACATTCACGCAAAATAATTTTAATCAAATCGCTCCAAAAAGATTTGTTCCACGACAAGTCAAACATTGGAATACCTTGATGGGACACGCTGTATATAAATATCATTAGGTAATATTTATAGTATAAAATGTTTGTTTTATTTACACGATAGTTCGAATGTTTATGAGCAAATTCACATTTATTACTCCAGTTTATCTTTAACATTTCGATAAGAAAGTTGTAAGATTACACACAGCATCATATCCGTAAGTAAATATTTATCTATGATAAAGACGTTTAGAGCTTGCTGAGATATTATACGAGGAGGAAGCGATATGTACCATCAATAGTCGTGGCGAAGGAGTAAACCTGTCAAAAACACGACCTCGACCCTCTCTCTCGTCTTTATATTGTTACAGAACACAACACAATCTCATTTCCTTAAATTAAATATCAATGATTCATACAATATTACAACTTTCTCAAAGATAAATGGGTGGGAAATTGTTCGTCAACCATTTGAATGTGTAAACTATCAATATAGAAAACACTAATTTCAATTTTTAAGATCTGTCTAAACAGATCTTTATATTTCTCTTATTTTACCTAATCTAAATTTTTGACATGTTAGTCAACTATTAGTTTTTGTCATACAAATCACTACGGTAAAGATCCAGGTAGGCCTACTGTATTGACTGCATTTTCTCTCCATTTGAAATGGGATTCCCCACCATTTTTTCCACTCGAACTTTTGTTTTGTTCTCGGGATTACTTATAATGTAATACGGGCTTGGCAATCCCGAAGCCTTAGCTGGATCTACACATTTTTTATGTAATCTTGGGTTTGATCTCTTTTTCATTTTTTTCTATCAGATCTCTTTTGACTAACTCATTTTTTTTTTCCTGAACCTAATTTAGACTAGGGGGGGGGGGTCTTTAATTTATGTTTTTCATTTTATTAAAAAAAAAAAAAAAAAAAAAAAAAAAAAAAAAAATTCGAAGTTTTAAACGCATATATATTTTCTATTCAACTTACGAAACACCATATATTTTTCTCGACCATAGAGTATCCTTTAAAATGGGGATTGAAAATAAAACCATTGTGCCACAGTTTTTTAACAAAAATAACGCCTATTAATTTAAATATATATATTTGTTCGAGGGAATACTTTATGATAAGGGCTTGGCAATCCCGAAGACCTTAGCTGGATCTACACATTTTTGATGTAATCTTGGGTTAGATCTCTTTTTTATCTTTTCTATCACATCTCTTTTGACTAACTCATGTTTTTTTTCTGAACCTAATTTAGACTAGGGGATCTTTAATTTATGTTAAACATAAAAAAAAAAAAAAAAAAAAAAAAATTTCGAAGTTTTAAATATATATTTTTTTATTCAACTTACGAAACACCATATATTTTTCTCGACCACAGAGTACCCTTTAAAATGTGGGTTGAGAATAAAACCATTGTGTCACAGTTTTTTAACAAAAATAACGCCTATTAATTTAAATATATATTATATTTTTATGATTGAATATTTTCATTACATCGCATGTACAACTATGGGGTGGAGCAACGTACAATGACAAGGTGTTTTTGCTGAACATGATAAAATGAAATACTATTATTTTAAGTGTCGACCACAACAGGTTGATTTATTCTCAAAAATACTGGTTAGCAATTATAAAAGAAACGGTCGCACGATATGATCACAATTTAGTGAGCGCGATAAGGTTAAATCTTGCGTGTTTAAGGTAGTGGTAATATATCATCCTGCTCTCTTATTATACAATGGTTGCACTTCGACAACAGATAATGAGCTTCTATTATTAGACAAATTGTTTTTCTAAAGGAGAAAAATATATGTTGGAAGTTCAGATTTATAGACTAAATAATAATACATGTGTAGGTCAATACTTTACTTATCAATAACTTTTTAATATTATGGACAGAGTCATGAACAAAGCCGATACGCCATTTTTTGAAAATACTATAGCTTTGGAAGTGGATAAGATATTGAGGAATATTTGCTATATGCATTATTTATGTAATCTTTTACGAGTACATCAAAAAACTAAAACTATTTTCTAAATTTTCAAAATGCAGGCTTTTAAAATGTTAAATGTCGAACATCTAGAAAAGCAATAGTTTTCCTTTTTTAACGAAAAACAAAATACCTTTAACAAAAAAACTTTAGATTTTAATTTCTTGGTAATTATCTACAACACCCAAAAATAGGCTAAACACAAAATATTTTTGAATTCCTATAATTTTTATGTCCAAATCTTATTTTAGGATTTAAGAATCAAATAAGGCTATTTAACCCCCCCCCCCTATTAGGATAGTTTTTATTGACTTTAATCATATCAATTAACTCAAAATTAAGTTTTTCGAATTGTCTGTTTCAACTACATTTTTTATAATTTTCACAAAAACTACAAGAGATACGGTTTTGGGAACTATTTATTACAATTTTTCACGTCACAAAAAGTATATAACCACCCGATTTGTGTCGTAATTTATGCCCCGACTTCAATATGGCTGCATATTGTGGATAAATTGGTGGATCAGAAATTTGGGTGAAATCTTTCGTTAGTAGTAATTCACTAACGATTCGTTTTTGAACCTAGTTTATATGAACTATTTATCTTATTTATAGCTGTAGAAACATTTTTCGAGAGATTGTCGTGGAGCTCCGAATCACCCTGTATATCCAACACAATCATCGTTATACTGCATACCTTACTTACATACTACATATAACGTCGGATCCTCTTCTATTTGTGGAGTGTTCCAATCAATTCCTGTTATCATACCATGTACTTCTTTGCCTCTCTTTCTGGGTCGTCGACCAGTACAACATACGTGATAAGTTTTTATCCGTATCATGTCGTTCTTTGCCTATCTTTCTGGGTCGTCGACCAGTACTACAAGCTTTATAAGTTTTTATCCGTACCATGTCGTTACTTGTCTACCTTTCTGGGTCGTCGGCCAATACAACATGCTTTATAAGTTTTTCTTGGAAGTCTACACATTTATTTTCTGTCACTACCATAGTTGGGATTTTTCTTATGGTTTCTGGTACGGGGTTTACCTTTAATGAGGAGCTAATGGTAACATCTCGGATTCTATCTCTCCAAGCTTTCATTCCGTTATATCGCTCCAATTAAGTGTCCAGATCTCGCTAGAATATGTATGGGGTTGTTTTTGTATCCTTTAGGATTTCAGTTTTCCTGCAGAAGCTATTCTTTGATTTATTTAAGGGGTAATCTTTCCATCAGCGCCAAGATATCTGGACTGGTCAAGTAACCTCTCTTGATACTTAATTTCCCGTTTTCGTTATGTTCTCGATATTACCAGGGTTTTATATTTTTCTACAATTTATTTTTAAATTTTTCTTATCCAGTTTTTCTCTCCATGTCTAGATTTTTCTCAGAGTCCGCAATCAGAACCAAATCATCCGCGAAAGCTATTTCGCGAATATGGACGGGTCTCAATCTCCAGTTACCTCATATAAAATAGTATAAGATTCAACAAACATTTAAGCTTATATCTCATCAAACAATCACTGTAATCAAACGACATTAGAGACATAGGTATTGTATTCTTAAATTAATCCTAAGATAACATTCAAATAGTAACATCTTATCTACATATCTAATAACACTAACATTGTGTGACCCCTAGGCTTCACAGCAATAATGTTTATCAACATTATCAAATTTATTGCATTTAAGATATCAACTGTTTATTGCAATCTTATATCGTAAATCAGAAAATATTTGTGTCTAAATGTTACTCAGGGGCTCAGTACGAGTGTGACAATCCTGGATCTACACTTTTTTACCATTTAGCCTTGTGCGTCAATTTTATCGAGTTTAAAAAAGACACTTTGCTCACGAATTGCACATTATACTTTGTCTACAGTTGTTATTTTGTGATAAAAACAGTTCATACTGGCGGTCGTACTTTTTCCTTGATTTGATAGGAAGGAGATTTAGTACAATGTTGTTAGCTTTTTACGCTAATTTAGGCGGGGTATTTGACAGATTTTCATCCTCTGAACTGTCCATATTTTAAAACTAATTACACAAAATATAGTAGTAGTGCTAAACAACACATCAACACTGAGTAGAAGTTCTCACGTCAAAACTGAGGTTATTTATGAATATTACAAATAACTTAGGTGTATTGTTGAGTAAACGGGATTGCCAACTTCAAAACTCGGCAAACGAAAAATACTCTCCGTGTACATACACTGTCAATCATCTTCATGAATAATTACTTCCTTTTTCAACTTTAAAACGTTGTTTTGTTGTTTATTTATGTTATTTTACATGTAAGAATTAATCTAACCTACATACGGGACATTTCCTGTATATTATAAATCAATTCAAATAAACTTAACCTAAATTTCGTTTTGTTCGGTTGTCATTCGGAGTGAGCAAAGTAGTGTGCAAAGTAGTGGGCAAAGTGAAACTGTTGAGAAATCAGAGGTTTTACAAACTAATTTAAATGAACAAAATGCCACTTTGTCAACAACAGCTGTAGACAAAGAAAATTGAATGTTACTCAAGGATAAGGTATACAGAGACAAAATGAAAGTAGTCCTCACAAAATTAATTCACTATAACATGTCTTTTGTAATTCGGATTTAACCCCCCCCCCCCGGATCTACATTTACAAATCACTTTCGTCTGTTTCAGGGAAATTTTTTTAGAGGTTTGTAGACCGTAAGGCTTTAATATAATATTGGATTTTTATTTGAGTTTCTGGCATAGTCAGAAAAATTTCTCCAATTTAATTTTGGTAACTCTAAGTATTATGGAGTTATTTTTGATGATAGGTCTACTCGGTTCACACATATTTCCTACGTTAAAGAAAAGAAACAACAGTAAAGGTTTTGCTATAACAATTTTGTCTCATTGTTATTTTCCTTTGAGTAGATGCTCAAGTAAAGTGCATTTTGGATTGGTGTAAGATAGAGACCCCTATTTTGCTTATATTGATTTCAAGTTTCGAGCTGCTTTCCAAAAACATCATTTTAGGGTGGAAGGTGAATTCACCTTTAACTATTCAGCTTTTCTACCTTTTCTGCTTTAAAAGTTATTTAACTATCACGGGAATTTTTTACATTCTGTATTTATTTAAACCTTCATCAACATTTATTAAAATATCATTGGTAGATATTAAGATAAACTACCACCAGTAGACGAAGTTCATCTTTCATTTTAAGTTGATTGTGTATAGTCCTGTGTGTGTAGTACTTTAATTGCTAAACCATATGCTTAAATCTTCAGTATAAAGATAAAGTTTGGAAATTACTCATTGATATGCAGTACGTGTTACGGCCACAGCAAACAATGAAAAACAAGTTACCTTAATGAGATTAATGAGAGGGTCATTAAGCCTAGCGCTGCCCACACGAAATATTAATTTAAGTCCTTTCTCTGCAGACTTGTTCGAGTTACAATAAGGGGAACCTACCTAAATTTTAATTTTATTAAAGCTGCTGTTTTATTTATTGCTATAAAGAACGAAATATATCATACACACTTTAATCCCGTCCATCAACCTGGATCTACACCTATCTTGGGTTAGATCCCTCTCTTTTGTCTTTCCTATCAGGTTACTTTTGACCTATTCTTCACTTGACCTGATTTTATTAGAGTATTCAAGGGCTAAGGGTGTCTCTTATTACAGCTTATTTTTCTAATTTGTACATATCATGAATAACCCTTAGAGGCTCATTTATAGTGACTACTGGTGTAGCAATACCGAGGTACTTTAACTGCATCTACACCTATCTTGGGTTAGATCCCTCTCTTTTGTCTTTCCTATCAGGTTTCTTTTGACCTATTCTTCACTTGAACTGATTTTATTAGAGTATTCAAGGGCTAAGGGTGTGTCTTATTACAGCTTATTTTTCTAATTTGTACATATCATGAATAACCCTTAGAGGCTCATTTATAGTGACTACTGGTGTAGCAATACCGAGGTACTTTAACTGCATCTACACCTATCTTGGGTTAGATCCCTCTCTTTTGTCTTTCCTATCAGGTTTCTTTTGACCTATTCTTCACTTGAACTGATTTTATTAGAGTATTCAAGGGCTAAGGGTGTGTCTTATTACAGCTTATTTTTCTAATTTGTACATATCATGAATAACCCTTAGAGGCTCATTTATAGTGACTACTGGTGTAGCAATACCGAGGTACTTTAACTGCATCTACACCTATCTTGGGTTAGATCCCTCTTTTTTGTCTTTCCTATCAGGTTTCTTTTGACCTATTCTTCACTTGAACTGATTTTATTAGAGTATTCAAGGGCTAAGGGTGTGTCTTATTACAGCTTATTTTTCTAATTTGTACATATCATGAATAACCCTTAGAGGCTCATTTATAGTGACTACTGGTGTAGCAATACCGAGGTACTTTAACTGCATCTACACCTATCTTGGGTTAGATCCCTCTCTTTTGACTTTCCTATCAGGTTTCTTTTGACCTATTCTTCACTTGACCTGATTTTATTAGAGTATTCAAGGGCTAAGGGTGTGTCTTATTACAGCTTATTTTTCTAATTTGTACATATCATAAATAACCCTTAGAGGCTCATTTACAGTGACTACTGGTGTAGCAATACCGAGGTACTTTATCTGGGCGCTGTGGAATGACCAGCAAGGTCTCCTGACCTTAATCCACTTGACTACTTTTGGGGCTACATGAAATACCTGGTGTACCAAACAAACCCAACTGACGTCCATGACTTAACTGAAAGAATTTTGCACTTCTCTCAAACGATTCTTAGAGAATTTTTCTTGAACGCTGTCTCAGCTTTTTACACACTGCTAGCACACTGTCAAACAGCCGAAGGTGAACAGTTTGAACACCTGCTAGATTAAAACAGGTAACTTTTTTAAGAATTTGGGTTAGTGTTGACTCATGTAACTAACAACAGGACAAGGAAATAAATTGCTTTATATTGTAACTTTTACTCTGTTAAATGCAACGTAAACACCTCTAGTTTGCACCATTTGATTTCTTTTTTATGCCCTTTAAAATGAAGGGTCACGTGATAGGGGTTTGTATTTGAAAATCTTTATTTGCCCCCCTTTACCCACCTTTAGAAGAGGGGGGGGATGTTTAACAACCTGAAAAATTAAAAAGAAATGTTATAATAGGTATGGTCAAGGTCTCATATTGATATCTCAGGCGTTTAAATTATATCCAGGTGTGCCAGGACATAAAACACACACACACACACTCTCTCTCTCCCCCCCCCCCCTCTCTCTCTCTCTCTCTCTCTCTCTCTCTCTCTCTCTCTCTCTCTCTCTCTCTCTCTCTCTCTCTCTCTCTCTCTCTCTCTCTCTCTCTCTCTCTCTCTCAGGATTTAAAATTTTTTTATAACTATAAAAATTTGAAAGTAACGAACTTTTTGATAAAAATGTTGTTTAAGTGTTGTAGCCTCTATAAACCCAAACAATCGTATTGGTTCTCCCATCTCTCGAAGGAAAGTCCGGTTTCTAAATTATCGGACATCTACACTTAAAACGTATTAGTTCTAATTTGGTTTTGTTGAAATGTGCGGGTTAATAACTCAAACTGTTTAACAGTTGACAAATAATTGTGCCAACAGCTTTCTAAACGTTTATGGAACAAGCTAAGAAAGTTTAGACTCTAATTAAATATCGTCCCATGGTTCATTACAGAACTGACACTTTTGGTGACGCTGTTATGTTGGTTATTATTTGGTTTCAATGGTTTTAGACCAGTATATTTAATAGGATGTTTCTTACTTTTGATCGATGTATTCATTTATCTATTCGACATATTGTGTTATGTTGGTTATTATTTGGTTTTAATGGTTTTAGACCAGTATATTTAATAGGATGTTTCTTACTTTTGATCGATGTATTCATTTATCTATTCGATATATTGTGTTATGTTGGTTATTATTTGGTTTCAATGGTTTTAGACCAGTATATTTAATAGGATGTTTCTTACTTTTGATCGATGTATTCATTTATCTATTCGACATATTGTGTTATGTTGGTTATTATTTGGTTTTAATGGTTTTAGACCAGTATATTTAATAGGATGTTTCTTACTTTTGATCGATGTATTCATTTATCTATTCGACATATTGTGTTATGTTGGTTATTATTGGGTTTTAATGGTTATAGACCAGTATATTTAATAGGATGTTTCTTACTTTTGATCGATGTATTCATTTATCTATTCGACATATTGTGTTATGTTGGTTATTATTTGGTTTTAATGGTTTTAGACCAGTATATTTAATAGGATGTTTCTTACTTTTGATCGATGTATTCATTTATCTATTCGACATATTGTGTTATGTTGGTTATTATTGAGTTTTAATGGTTATAGACCAGTATATTTAATAGGATGTTTCTTACTTTTGATCGATGTATTCATTTATCTATTCGACATATTGTGTTATGTTGGTTATTATTTGGTTTTAATGGTTATAGACCAGTATATTTAATAGGATGTTTCTCACTTTTGATCGATGTATTCATTTATCTATTCGATATATTGTGTTATGTTGGTTATTATTTGGTTTTAATGGTTATAGACCAGTATATTTAATAGGATGTTTCTCACTTTTGATCGATGTATTCATTTATCTATTCGATATATTGTGTTATGTTGGTTATTATTTGGTTTTAATGGTTATAGACCAGTATATTTAATAGGATGTTTCTCACTTTTGATCGATGTATTCATTTATCTATTCGATATATTGTGTTATGTTGGTTATTATTTGGTTTTAATGGTTTTAGACCAGTATATTTAATAGGATGTTTCTTACTTTTGATCGATGTATGCGTATATTGTGTTATGTTGGTTTTATTGGTTACAATACAAGTTGGAGTGACGTGGATACAGACAAGAGTTGGATTTACATACACTTGAACTACGGACAATAACACAACACGTAACACCTACACAATCTGACTGACTCATTTACTTTTATGGTTTTCTTTTCTTATCAGTTGATTACATATTCCAATAATTCATTTATGCCCCACGACCGCCTAACCTTAATGGTGTTTTTGTACATAAATAAAAAAACCTTCGTAACACATGTACTTGTAATTATTGATAGTATTAAGTTAACCGTGTAGAAAGATTGCACTAAACTTTCTAACAGATTTATCTACATGACCAAATACTAACCAGAAATAATATTTAATCTCCATACTACGTATTACTACGTGGGAAGAAAAGAGACTGCCCCCCACAAATTCTATCCGCCATTTTGTTCTTGAAATAAAAAGTATTTTAACTCCAGAAATAGATAAGATATTGAGTTCAGATTTGGGATAGTTTTTTTACAAGTGCACCAAACACAAAAACTTTATTTATTTATTTATTATTATTTATTATTATTATTTTTTTTTTTTTTAAGTTTACCATTTTGGAGATAGTCGACGGTAAAAGTTTTAAACTCTCGCTATTTCTAAAATAATAATAATAAAGTCTTTGTGTTTAGTACACCTGTAAAACGTAACATACAAAATGCTTATACCAAATCTGAACTTAATATCTACTCTTTTTCTGGAGTTGTGTTTATATATATATAAAAGAACAAAATGGCGGATATGCAGATAATGAATTCGACTATAGTTATTTGATATTTTTTCCTTCGTTTTGATGTATATAATCAGAAAACGATTAGCCAGTTCACCTTTTTTTTTGTCATCCTGTAAATCAGTTGAAAAGCGTAAATTTTGTTTAAAAACAAAAATACAAGGTCATCTGGATGTATTGATTCTACAACACAACAGATGAACACATAGTTGTTTCTTAAAATGTATGCGTCATTAAAACGCGCAATATTGGTAGGCGGAGTAACACTTTGGTATCCTTTATTATAGATTACAATACGGAATAAGATGCTGGGCTGGAACATATATAATCACTGTTAAACCACTTTTGACATATCAAAAAAAATGATTCGTACCCTTTGTAAAAAACCAAGAATTGAAACCATCCTCTTGAAAGATATAGATTCTACCGTCGAGCCATTTATATGTCTGTAAAGTTTTATATAAGAGTGGGTAATACAAGGGACATACAAAACGCATTTAGTTGAGGGCTAAGAAAGTATAAAAATATGAATTATCGAAACCAAATATAGATGCTTTCAAAAGATCTTATGCGTATATGACCTCCAAAATATTTAATTGTATATCGGTGGAAATTAGCTCTATTATAATTGCAAATAAATTATATTGATTATTTCTTAACGAAGAAGTGAAAACTCAGTTTTGATACATAAAATAACAAAATTAATTTTTAAATCATGGCACACTAAAATTTGAAATCAAAACACCAACAATGTTTTTTATTATTATATTATTATATTGTTTTTTTTTTTATATTCGAGAGACTAGTGGTCTCTTTTAGACATCATCTTCTCAATTTGTAAATCTATAATATGAATATTGGAATGAACGTCGTATCCCGCGAGAAGTTGAAATAGGTATATTATTGTTGGATTTATGTTAAAAGAATTAAAATGGTGTTTCGCCTTAAAAAAAATATAAATAACATTAGGTAAAATTGATAATTACAAATTTATGTTTAATACAAATGATACTTTGAATATTTGTGAATGGATGCGTTTCACCCTTTATTATTTCTTCTATCAAGGACCATGCGTACGTGGTAAATTACGATCTTCAATGGTAAGCAATTATTTAAATATACAATACGATAAATAAAACAGATTGTACCCCTAAATAATACATGACGTTGAAATTGTAATGTAAATTTACATTTTGTAGCCATTAAAACAAAACATCGCCAGGGTGTGATCACAGTGAATTAATGTTTCTAATTTGTCTGTCCAGCTGTGGAAGTAATTACTATATACACGTGTGTCCGCAGTTTGCAGCTAATCTGTTGCAAGATTTATAACTGATATGTTCCGACATCACCCTACTAGAAGTATTGATGATTATATTTTCTATTTTGGTGTTACTTTTATTTAAAATTTTTATTTGAAGCCAAAAACATCTAATCACCTTATAATAACAGGAAGAATAAAACGTAAAATAAAAAAAATAAACCCTACCCCTCGAATATTCTGATAGCTCTACAGTTGGAAGAGAACAAGATTTGGTCGAGAGAGACCTGGCAGAAAAGATGAAAGAGAAGCTAATCCAATGTAACGTGTAATACGTGCTAATTATAGTGTACCCCGAAGGGTAATTAAAAGTTACCCACTATGTGAAAATTGTGGTTTTAGATAACTCTTGCTGTAGAAAATCGTTCATTACTTGCAATTAATTCTAGCAAAACTCATATAAATTATATATTCTTGTGTGGTATAATGAAGTTGTCATGTTTTGTGGAAAGTGCGTTTTCCCAGCAGATTGAGGTGGGGAAATTTTTTGCTTACATATATATATATATATATATATATATATATATATATATATATATATATATATATATATATTTCATTTTAACTTTATTTGTGTAACTTAAATTTTTTTCTTCTTTTTATGTTAACGAAAGTTTTCTTTTCCCCAGTAAAACAATAGTATATATATTTAAATACAATTTTCTTATACAATAAATTACTTGTGTAAGGTAGAATAGAGACATTTTATACCCGTGTTGTGAACTTCATATTGAAATAACTTGGTTGGCTTCAGATAATTTAAATCGGTGATATAACAAAAAAACCATTTCATGAAGATAATTATGTTGGATTTTACGACAGCGCTTCAGTTTATTGGTCGTGAACGTTTATTTATTACTTGTTTGCAATCGTTTTCTGAAAACAGATCTTGTTTTAGGTCGGTAATTAATGATTGCATCAAGGACTGTAAGGATCAATGGAAAAGAAAGTGATTAAGGATACGCACAATCCTTAACCGTCTGTAAATCTTCTCATTTTCTTATTATAAACTGATGTAGTAAATGAAAATCTATACATTAATTTTCAACTATTATTTGTTGGAAATACAAAATTTAAATTATTAATATTACATTATTGAGATTTATACAGGATGATTCATGAGGAAAAGGTACAGTAAGTACATAGGTCCGGAAACGCTTCGTCGACCATTTTGTCCCCCCCCCCACTATACAAAGAACCAAAACTTTATTATATAAATTTTCAAAATGGTGGCTGTTTAATTTGTTTAATTTTTTTAAATCGTTCGTTTTACGAAAAATGTACAGGAGACAAAACATATCTCTTTTAACGACAAACAAGGTGGTTTTAAAAATACTCAAATTATTATTATTATTTTTTACATTATTGTCTATTACGTAACAAGACATTATGTTTTCGTAGATAATTCGATTATCCTCAGACCTAAAAAATATGTTTAAAAACCATTATTTTTGTCGTTAAATAATGAAAATATTTAGTCTCGTACACAATCTCGTACAAAAATTGGATTTGGAATGTTGTCTAGTCCATCTTTGTAGTACTCTACAAGCGTAATGGCATGGACAAATAACTCTAAATTTGTGGGTAGTTATCATTAAAAAAAAGATTGTAATAAAATCGGTTGTTTCAATTTTGATCAGAATTTGTTCAATTATAGGTTCTAGGTCTTAAAAAAGTATTGGTCGCCATCTCCAAGAATGCCGGTTCGTGAGTTGTCGGTAAAAAATCTGCCATAAAATACGTCATTTCTCAAAATCAACTCTATTGATTTCGTTCAATTTATATAAAATGTCAAGTTCGATCAAACCCCGTGTACAAAAATATTACGATTCAGAAATAATTGGCAAACAACAAAAATTAATCGACTCGATTTGAATTAAATAGGATTTATTCAGGATCGTTCACGGTATAAGGGAAGCAAGTTTAGTCTCTATTTAAATAAATATTTTTTACAAAATATTTAAAATAAAAATTTTTTACAAAAATTTAAATATTTTGATATTCTTATCTAATGTACCGGGTGTTTCAGACCACATGGACACTATCTGTAGCGCCTAAACGAAACCAGATAAAAATTGCCTTCCTATTAGAACCCCCTTTTTCGACCCCAAAGAATTCAGGAAAATTATTTTCGACGCTCCTCAATGACCCAAAAGGGCACTTGGGGGGGAGGGGGCAGGGTGGTGTTTTATGAAAATTTTCAAATAGAAACATAGGTCGTGTGATACCTCATTTTAAAGGACTCTCTTTTCTGAACATTTTGGAGCAAAAATATTGTTATCTTTTCATTATTGTACAGGGTGTGACGAATATTAAAAAAAAAAGTTTTTAGCGGGAAATGCCATTTTTTTTACAATTTAGTATTCAATGGTGCAAGATAGAACCAAACTTTCAATACAAAAAAAAAAAAAAAATGTTTGTTTTCAAAAGATCTCTCAAATGGTACAATTTTCAATCTTGATTGCTATTTGAAATTTTTTACTTTTTGCTCTATAAAAGTTATTAAAGTTTGAAATTTATTAAATATTTGAAAACTACATAGAAGTACATATTACCCCATATCTCTTGAAAGGGTGTGTTCTTGTAAAACTAGGAAAACAAATTGGTTGCCCTATCTTTGTTAGGGAGCTGGCAGTCACATTTCCCGCTAAAAACTAAAAAGAAATATTTCGTCACACCCTGTACAGTAATGAAAAGATAACAATTTTTTTTGCTCCAAAATGTTCAGAAAAGAGAGACCTTTAAAATGAGGTATCACACGACCTATGTTTCTATTTGAAAATTTTCCAAAAACATCACCATGCCATCCAAAAGTGCCCTTTTGGGTCATTGAGAAGCGTCGAAAATAATATCCTGAATTCTTTATGGTCGACAAAGGGGGGTTCTAATTGGAAGGAAATTTTTATCTGGTTTCGTTTAGGCACTACAGATAGTGTCCATGTGGTCTGAAACACCCGGTATTTACTACTTAAACTCTTTGCTATTTTGAAAGGCACTCAAGTGCTTTACAGGCTATCCAGTATGTGTATTTTAGGGAATCCCTTGGTCGCGGAATTACAGGAAACACAAAAGCTGAAACTACAAATCAGATGTCATACCATGCTGTGTCACTTTGTATGGAATGTTATATTAGTTTTGCATATGGAATGGGATGGAAAATGGTCAGTATAGAATCCCGTAAGATGAAGGAAGTATAGTCGGTGGGATACTACCATATGAGAGAAGTAATGATAATACCTGTGTTCGTTTCATGATCATTCGTGTAACGCGGGATTCCACCACAATGCCCATTTTGTCGAGGTTTATTTATTGTTCTGAGAGGTATCCTACCCATTCAGGCGATGTTGGGGGATAATGCTGAGATCCTCGATTGGGTATTGTCGTTTTGCGTCGCCTGAAATATATTGATCAATTCGATTATTGCAAAGCCCTTGTACAGCTCTGTAATATTATATTTAGTTGACTGTTTAAATTTTATTCTTGTTTACTCGTTACAGGGCCCTTTTACAGCCCTGTAATATTTGTTTTTAATTGTTCTTAATTGTTTATCATTGTTAACTTGTTGCAGGGCCTTGTAACATGTTATGCAGTTGTTTACATTACAGTTTTAGTCCTGTTAATGTTGTTCAATTTTTGTACAATTATTTTTAGTTTTATTTCTAGTTTTTTTATCTTAATGTGCAATTTTGTAAAGGTGGTGAAGACTGTAATGGCTTTCGTCTTAAAACCAAAACCAACAAAAAATTCACTTTTTGGCTAACGTTTTGGGAGTCGAATAATGTAATTATTTTTTATTTAATTTTGAGGATGGGTATATTAGAAAGTTTGTGCAATGTATTAGCATAGTCTAGTTTAATAACGTAGTAATTTTGCTATTGTACGAGAAATGTCAGAATTCTATTTATAACTATGCTACTATAATATAAAGTTTTGATCGACATTTCTTGTCATTATTTGTCGTTTTATTTTTAGCATAATTAAAGTTATTTATGTACACGCGTAGGTCTGGATGGAAACCAGTCAAATAAATGATTAAGCCTCTTCACGTACACACCAGTCCAGTTATAAACCTTCCAAGCATTGTGTCGTCCTACGATAATACTATTTATAGAGGGTTCATCAAAAAGGACTTACAACTTTGTACATTCCAACAAATTTATTCTGACTACTTACAGAGCGGGTTTTGATGTCTAGTTTTGAATCATGCAGTGAATAGTACCGAATAGCACTACCGCAAGCATTAAAGAACTAAAAGACACTGGCTGATACGGTTCCTCGTAAGGAGTTTTGTGGGAAAATGTTTTATCGATTGGATAATCTTCAGTGATGAGTTGACTTTTCATGTAAGTGGTTTGAGGCATGGAAAATCCACGACAATCCTTGTAACTTGTTCGTGCCTTAAGCAAGAGCAAACCAACAACGGAATAGTGTACCTGGATAGACTGTAAAACGTTTTAATCCCACAAATTGGTGAGGACGGCCAAGAACGTAGCTTACACTTCCAGCAAGACGCAGAATCTCAGCGAGGCCCGGGATTTACTCAGTAACCGCTTTCCAGGTCGAGTTGGCTGATTGTATGGACAACTCGTTCACGGGATCTGACACCTCTCCACATTTATCAATAATCCCTCTCGATGAGGATTTATCCTACAATTGGTTTCATGTAGCCTTGGATCCCTCTCTTTCATCACCCATCAACTCTTTTCTTCATCAACTCTTGTTCCGATCCTGACGCTATTGGAGTAGGATCTTCGAGGGTTCTTTTCTTCGTCTTTATAAAATGATGATGACTTAGAGGTTTTTTGTCTTTAAATAACGGGGGGGGGGGAACACGTCTTGATATATATTTTTTAATGTTCCGAAAAAATCAAATTTAATATATACGAGAAAAAGGTTCAAATAACACAGGTCTAAAAAAAATTCCAGCTGCATGGGATATTTTTGATGAATTATATGTTTTAAAGGTCGTATATATTCTAAAAATTATTTCCATAACATCCCATCACGTGTAGGTTCTTTGCAAAATAAAAACAAAGTTTACAATGAACTAAACATATTTTCGTATATAAACTAACAAAAAATTGTTTCTGATATTTATACACAAATTATGGTCTACTCTTCTTGTGAAAATGTTTCTTCTTTTTGATGTTTCTCCGAACTCGTTTCCGATTTCTTTTTCTGATTTCTCGATTGAGCATCCGAAAGTAGTCAGCTAACATATTGACGTCTCTAGATATCATGGACATCCTAGTGAAATCTTTCACTCTGTTTTCTTGAAAATACTCAATATGGGAGTGTAGTTTAAGAAATGAATTTGTAAGCTCATCTTGCATTCTTGAGCTTTAATAGTTTTATAGCCAAGGGTCCTTAGTATTAAACCACACACGAAAATCCTCTTCGCATCTTCTGTACATCTTGTGTGGAGCCCATGTTTTGTCTTGATCTCCAAGTTTCAATTTGAAATAGACAAAATAACTTTCTTCACAAACTCACTTATGTTTCTTTGTTGACTTTTCACTGTGTATTCACCACAAACATAACAGAAACTCTCGTGAGAAAAGACACAACCTCTGAAATAGAAACACAAACACAGTATCGTTCGAATACTGAGTGTGGCATTAGAAGGCCAGCGAGATATTGAACTTTTTAGCTTGTTGAAACATGATCTAATCCAACAGCAGATTGTTATTTATTCCTAGTACCCCCAGATAACATGTCGAAACATGCTGAACCTCACCAGTAATATTACTCACTACAAACTAATATCCTGTTTCGACACGATCATGCGACCTTCCTCCTAGCGGAAAACTACTTTTGCAACCCCCCCTACCACTACTCTCTTTAACTATTAACAATTTTATGGTGATTTAGGCATCATTGGCCTCTCACTCCCCTTTTTGTATCCGGTATTTGAGGAACGGACTTGATAAGCAGCAGTTGTGCATCAACCAGGAGTGAAGGAGGACGTGTGTGACATCGCTCATTGATTCTTTTCCAATAGTCGCCCAATATAAAAGTATGCCTTGCTCAGTTGTGCATCAACCAGGAGTGAAGCAGGACGTGTGTGACATCGCTCATTGCTCATCGCTTCTTTTCCAATAGTCGCCCAATATAAAAGTATACCTTGCTAAACACACAGGAATAGGGCCAGTACGGTCCTAGGGTTTATATCTGGGCGCATCGGGTTTTTTGGGACCGTAATAGTATGTCTATTAGTTGAACTAACACACGGCCATGTTAGGCCTTTTGTGTTAGTCCGACATGTTGTGCCAATACAGTGTAGTTTATATTAATATTTGGTTTTAGTCTAAATTGGTGTTATCTAAGTAAGTTAGTTTTAGAATTAGATCCTGTCAAAAATGGCTAGCCTAGATTGAGATTCGTCCAGTGTACATATATTGATTTACCACGCGATCTGGGGACCCGGCAACGCATAATAAAAGCCGATGCACATACACCCCAAAAGTTACCACTGCAATTTTTTCAACTTATTTTCAATTCCAGCTATAATTGATAGAATTAGTGTGAGAAGTCTTAGTTTAAAGCCATTTTTTAAATAAAAATAATAATATTAAATTTTAGGTTAATTAGTAATTTTACGCTAGATACAAACAAAAACTTGAGCCTAAAAAAATATTGACGTGATGGAATTATTTTGGTATTTTTTTCGTCTTTATCAAGTTGAAATCTATAAGAAAATGTATTAAAATCCTATGCAGTTTTTTATTTACAGACCTGTGTAATTATAAATATTTATAAAAGTCTAACTCAATTATATTTTTTTAACAGCTGATTTGAAAAAAGTTACGTTGTTTCTACAAAATTTCAGCGCGGTCATTGTAATCTAAGAACCCCTTTCCCTCAAACAATTTGGTAAAAAAAACAACAAAAAACCGTAAAGTTTGTGCGTCACTGACGAAAGGTTGTTCAGTCAACATATTCCCTTACAAAAATCATTATATAACTCCTAACGGTAATACCACCTTATTACCAACAGATTAACACCTCAACCGTTGCGTGGCAACCATTTTAATACTTTTATCTGAAATAGTCGCCTTATAGAGGAAAACCTGAAGGAACAAAACATAAGTGATCTTCACTTGTTACACATGTACAAGAAGACTTGACACAACACGGTAACAACTTAAAATGATGACTTGAGTTTAGATCTCTCTCTTTCATCTATCCTATCAGGTCTTTCTTGATCAACTATTGTCCTCTTACGACCCTGACACTATTAGTGCATTCGAGGACTTGGGGTTCTTCATTTTTTGTTCTTTGCTTCCTTTTTTTTTTGTTTAAGGCAATGATGACCTAGGGGTTTTCGCCTTTAAACAAAAGTTGTGTTACTCTTACCTATTTATCACATAATCTTAATGCGAAGGAGATGGATAGAAGTCTAATTTGGATCCAACTATTTTGTGAATGTTTGTATATATGCACAATACTAAGATGAAACTGATCTATGTAGTCCTAATCATTTTCTGATTGAAATGTAAAGATAGCGATGTAAGTAAACACCCAAACAAAAGTTTTAAATTGTCAATATTATTTTATTATTTTATATATGAACAGGAGGGAAAACATTACTAGTTAAGTTAGTTGAAAGCAGCCAGTCGTTTTGACGTTGTTCTGATGCTTACGTGTATCTAAAATTAAAACCATCAATGGTTCACTATAATTAGTATGGATCCTGAGAAACTTAGCTGGATTTATATATTTTTTTATATAGTTTTGGGTTATTAGATTCATCTCTTACATCCTTCCTATGAGGTCTTTCTTGATTAACTCTTCTCCTTTTTCAACCAAGACACTATTAGGGCTTTGAATTGCTTTAGGAGGAGTCTTTATTTTCCCCCATTTTTTTAAAAAGGTGATGACCGAGAAGTTTTGTTCTTTTAAACATTGGGGGGGGGGGAGGTGTCTCAAATTAAAAGTAAAGTTGTCAAAAGTACAGATCTGCAATTTATAAGTGCTACACCATTCTGCTGTTTTATCCCTTAGTGAATTACTATTCCTTTATTCATAATTTAAATGCTCTTAGATTTTTGATTTTCCTCACGACGTGACCTGCACCTGGTCTCGGATCTCACAATAATAACGTGCCCTAAGTACATATCGCTCTTATCAGCTTCACGTCACGTCTCAGACCCAAGAATCAATGCACAGGCAGTATACGTGACGACTGGCATTATATTGCATTTGAATTAGTAAAATATTACCTTGCATTATATTAGTGAGGGTACAAGTTGATGGGGGTCCCATTATACAATGTAATACAAGCAGATTATCTAAATTGTATTGGTATAGGCTCTAACGAGGCTCGTAGATGTATAGTGGAACAGGCCTAAGAAGGCACTTCGCAGATCGGGTGAAAACGCTGTACTATTCTCGAAGTAAACGTTAAGGGGTGCGAGGAGGGCAAGTCTCAGGTAGCTGGTGATTCGGAGGCAAAGTCAATGTTTGTGGAACGGTGTTATTTTCCGACATAATCCACCTCTTCCTCTACCGCCCCGCATCGGGCACAAGTGCCTTCTTAGGGCTGTTCCACTATATACGTATGCAACATTCTTTACTCTCTTCATTGGTGCCATTGTCTCGGTTCTGCTGGATGTCGTATCTATAGGCCTACGAATGTGTCACCGTAGAGAGATCGGGTTGGTACAGAAATGTAGCATGTTATTAGTTGATAAAAGCATGAGAGATGAATTTTTTAAATTTAAAAATGTCTGTCGTTTTTACATTTTTATTCGGTTTTTTCTGTATATGTCCAAACTATCGTGCTTTCGTACAAACGACAAATAGTTTTTTCGGTTTCCGAAGATCACGATACGTGAAGATTAGTTAAAAAACGAAGACGAAATACCCCATACTTCGTATACTGGGTAAATAATAATTTGTCGTATTCGCATCACTTTCAGATCATATTTAAAACTGTAGTGCTCACCCTCCAGAATACATTTATCCAGTAAATTTAATTAAGAAGAAAAACAGTTCAACGAAAGCTTTAAAATGCACAACTTTGTCTGGAATCAATAACAAATGAAGAAATATGAATTTCACCTCTGACACTAAGACTTTTCTTAATGGACATACTTTGTCATTGATAATGTGCAAAGAAATGTCAATTATCAAGAAAATGAAAGAATAAAGTGGTTGTGCAAGCTAGGCACGTACTTGGCGCTACCTTTACTGCGACGTGATTCGTTTAATTAACGAGAGGTTCGGTAAGTTTCTGACCAAAATAAACTTAATCTGAATTAGAGACGTATTGCGTTTAAGAATTACATCATAATTTAATAATATCAAAGGTTTTGAGTAAAAAAAAAAAATTCGTCGCAAAAATTGTTTCCTTGTTTCAGATTAAAACACATTTTGTTATATTTAAAAAAAAAAGAAGAGAACATAAAATAAAGATGTTATATTAATTCCTCGAATATTTAACAAGAGTTAGCTAAGTGAGGTCTGACAGGAAAGATGAAAGAGTAGGTCCAGTTAGGCTTCTCCGGGATAATAATATATACATTATGATATTGTTTTCAAAAATGAAATATACAGAAGAGTGTCAGTGCATTTAAAACAAGGAGTGTAATTCTTGGGAGAAGGCAAATATTGAACTTTTTGAATAAATTATACTTTAGGTGAAATTAAAAAAGCCAATTTGGGGCCAGAGTCCCGGGATACAATCAATAAATATATTAAATGATTAAAATAATTTAATATGTACAGGAAGCATTGAAATACAAACATAATCTTATTTTGGATTTATTTATTAATAGTAGCCTAATTTTTAAGAAATACATTTTTTATATTCTTAACCTCTGACAGACGAACTCTAACCTTTATTCCGTAAGTGTGGCAGTACAATAAAGAGTTTCATTGTTCTTTATTATTTGATTTATTTGCATTTGTTTCCCTTTGTTTCTGCTTTTTATTAGAACTCTTAATACAATTATTATATATTTTATTGTTCTGATAAGTGTGTCTTTATTTTTTTCCATGTTGCTTAAAGGCGAAAACTACTGGGTCATTATCGCCTTATTAAAAAAGGAAGAAAAGGGAACATAAAATAAAGGCCCCTAGCCCTCGAATACTCGAATAGCGTCAGAGTCGAAAGAGAACAAGAATGGGTAAAGAGAGACTTGATAAAAAGGTGAATAATAAAAACAATTCTACATGGAAAAGTGTAGATCCAGCTAGGTACCTCGGGATTACCAAGCCCGTACTCACTAAATTGAACCTCTTAGGAAATTATTATTACGAATCAGAAACCCTATTATTTTGTTAATTTCATTTTAAAGTTTTCATTGGTCGTTTGATTTAAAAAGGAAAGACTATCGAATCCGTTTCTTAATTTACTGGTTTAATTTTTTCGCAATCATTGCACTGGAGGCTAACTAACTTGATACCTACACTACTGGTTTCATTTAATCTAGAACAGAAAGTATGTTGGTTGTGACCTTAATACGAAGCTGACATTTTGTTTAAAATTGCCACAAAATTAAAGTATAAAGTGTTTAAATTTGACAGAGACGAAATTTTGTACAAACCGAGTAAATTCTTGTAGTTTTAAGTAAACAAGGTAACTTATGGAAGTTTAATTTATCAGAGATGAGGATAAAGGAGGACCCTTGAGACTGACCACTCCCTCCCAATTTTTTCATATATACGTTAGTGAAACTTATGTGATGTGTTGGAAAAATTGATGTTGGGTTCTTATGTAGATATATCAATTTTGAAGTCCTCCATAATCAAAAGAATTTTTTTATTGTTTTTATTTGCCAGTTTTCCATCTGTTGTTAGTACAGTGCTATTACAGTCTAGACGCGTGAACGGGTTTTAATACAATTTGGTATGTTCATATCTTTTGGTATCTGAGTTTTCTTTTGAATCTTTGCGTTTTGATTTTACTTGTTTAAGCACAATATTTAAAACACAATGTTCTGCTATTAGTTATGAAAGCAAGAAGACTAGAATGTTACGGATGGGTTTTTGTGTTCAGCCTTGGAGGCATCAGTTTAAAGATTACAATAAATGGGTAGATTCACACAAAACTTTCCACAAGAAACAATTTATTTACATCAAGCCGTCGTTTCGATGACAAAGTCATCAACCTCAGTTGTTAAGATATAGGCCTACATATATTTCGTTTTACTGAACTATAAACATACAAGGCCAATGCTTCAACCAGATAGCAGAAAAGAAGATAATGGCCACGCTTTACAATTTTTCCATTGCCGTAACATTCATTTTTTTCCCCATTATGTTTGCTTATGGCCCAACTGGATTGTTAATAATTAATTACTATTTAATTACCTTGTATTCAGGTGTTACTGTCGAACAATCCTTACTTGTATTTTTCACTATCTTATATGATGCGTTTCAACTATTTTTCAGTCATTTTCAAATATAAAAACACATAGAAATACTTAACGACACATATTAGTTCACATTTAAAAAACACGATTAAAAACATATATACACGGACGACGCGCGTTGTCAGTGACCGTTCTCGTTGACTCACGATCGTCAATTCAATTAATCCCTGGTCAGCTGATAATGATCTTCGTTATTGATAGGGGGCACTTATACAGTCTGTACATCGTGAATCACAGGTATGTGAACTAATATGTGTCGTTAAGTGTTTCTATGTGTTTTTATATTTGAAAATGACTGAAAAATAGTTGAAACGCGTCATATAAGATAGTGAAAAATACAAGTAAGGATTGTTCGACAGTAACACCTCAATACAAGGTAATTAATTAAATAGTAATTCATTTTTTTCTCTAATATTTCGTTTAATAAAACTTATTCGTACCAATAGAAGATACCAATTTATCCAAAATATATACCATTTAAAATTAACGTTGAAACAGTGTGGTTACTATTGTTCAACAGCTGATGTTGAACAATAGTAATTTACCAGAAGGGTTAAAGAAAAGAAGATTTATCTATAGTTTAGGACAAGTGGTGAAAAATGTTTTAGTTGACGGTACCTTACCAAAACATAGGGAGCAGTGAAAGTAGCCATGGTGTGACGCTACGTAAATCAGAGTTATACATTTTGTTTCAAATGACATATTAATCGATTCTGTAAGTTATATGAATAATTGAATTTTTGTAAAGTATTGTGTAAACACCCTGTGTAGATGTAACAAATTGAATATTTCATTTTGTCATTACGTTGGCATTGAACATTGGAGTTGAATCCCAAGAGTAAACCTAAATATCTCATTAGGACGCGGATATTTTACCTGCATTAGTGATCAAAGCTGGTTTTGTATTTATACCCCAAGGCAACACATTCTAATTACTAAGCTATATATTGTGACAAAAAGTATTAACCTTTTTAAAGTTCTCAACTGATGTTTTTGGAGACGAATAATTTTGGTTAGTTTTTATTTGGTTTTGTAGATCAGTAAGTGAGAAAGTTTGTGCAATGTTTTACAGAGTTTATTTTAACCCCAAAATGGTCAAAATTTGGTGTTTTATTGCAAAACTACTTAATGAAAATAGCTATAGGAGACTATGACAGGGGATTTGAATAAAAATCATCTATTGATAATCCCCTAGGTCGTCTGCTAATTAATTTAGTTTAAAAATTCGCGGCAAAAGTGTACGCAAAGCTTGCGTTATAAATTGTGAGTTTTTTCGGCAATTATAAATGAATTTGAATCATCCGAATTCTTGATGATTTCAAGATTAAAATTTTCTTTCTTTCTAACCTATAGACATATATTTTAATATATTTAAACCCCCCTCTTTTCTTTCACCGAGACTTTTGTGTTTAATATTATGCTCATCCATCCAAATATTTGTAAAAGTTAATGATTTTAAAGTGTTTATATGATTTGTTACTTTTTATTTTTTGTATATTGGATTTATGTTTGAGTATTAAGGTAATCAAATTAATTTGTTTTATTAATTAACATTAAAAATACATGGTTGAAATATATGATGGTAACAAATTGAGTCTCTTTTAGGGTATATTTTTATAAATTTAAATTATCTTATTCATTTTAAGATGAAATTTTCATTTTAATACGGGTACAAACAATTTTTACTTTCTTACATATTTGTATAGAGAAAGTTACAGGTCAAAATTTGTGTCGAGGTTTGGCGGATATGCGTTCTAAGATCTTCCGAGTCCAGATGAATAGGTTTTTGTATTTATGTCAGTATGTCGTTTATGACATGTTTTACGAACCAGACGAGTGGACCGATTGTAATCAAATTTTATATTTGGGTGTAATTTGCCCACGTTTTGGTACGTTTATTTTACTTCATTTTGTCAATAAATTTCAAAATTTAAGATTGCATAAGGAAAAAAAAAACGCAAAAATCTTCTACAGCGATTTTGTAGTCTCTAATGTCACAAAACAAAATGAATTGGTAGCCATTTCTTCAAAATTGTCGGTTCGTGAGTTGAGTGAAAATATTTAAAAAAATCAACAAGAGAGCTGTTTAGAAGATGCAATTTCTCAAAATCGTCTCGCAGATTTCGTTCTAATCATCATATAACGTTCTCTATACTACGTATATGTGAGAAAGTAAACATTACACTTTATCTTTACACGGGTTAATCAGCTGTGCAATATAGTCCAAATTTACACAATGTGTGATATGAAGTGATGTTACGTAATGTGTAATTATTGCGACTTGGGATTGTGTTTGAGAAGGTGATTGTAATAATATTGAGCAAAGCGCGCCTCTATTTTTGTCCCGAGGGATACTTTCGATATATCGCGTTAAAAATAGATTCGAGCTCAATGCTATACTCATTTCACTGTGCGATGAGAATTAGTGTTAAGAAACTTAGGAGTGAGTCATTATTGTAACCAAATAATGTATTTTTCAAAATAAACTCCTTCACTTTCTGCGGTTTTTTACATCCAGCTTCGTAAAAGTCCGCCGCCGGTTTTTAACGTCGATCATCATTTCTTGAAATGTAGGAATGATTGCTAATCGCTTCGGGCATGATCTAAGGTATTGAAATAATTTGACCTACTGTGTGGTGTAGACCGATAACAAACCACGTCATTTGTATTTACAATTCGTTTTAAGTTTCACAGTACTCGTTTCTTATAAGATAGCTTTCTTCCTAAAGATTGTGTTTGGTTAAACTGCTCTGCTTCGAACATGTTGTGGTCGCCATGCTGTGGACATGTTGTATCGACCTGTTTTAATCTCAATTTGTGTACGAAATCCAGGTTTCACTTTTAATGACGATGTGGTTTCACAGCCCTTCCTTTGCAAAACGTTGACAAAATGTTCGAGCTGCAGCCACCAGTTTCTGTAGTTTCATTTTCAGAATCCACGTGACATATATTTTATAAATTTAGTTTCTTTTTCAATACCGTAAATAACGGATTAGAAATTGTTAGGAAAATGAAAAAAAGGAAACAATTTTGAAAATGTATATCGCCGATTTTCACGAATTTTCAATTATTCCACTAAGTCATCTGTCATAACTTTTACAACTCATTCATCCGTTCCTAAAAAAATGTCACAATGACTTAACTTTACTATCACTCATAACGTCTCGACCTTAAACCTAACATAATTCCCTTTAAATCTTAGTTGCACTATTGTCATCTCAGATGACAGCACGAGATCCACTGTTTGGTGGAATTATTCATCGTATCAACCAATTTAAATTTCTCACATCAGACGAATATCAAATGACGACAAAATTATCAAAACTCAGCGCATGTGCTATCCCGCTTTATTGCCACAGCTGGGCGTATTTTCAAAACGGACCTTACTTTAAAAACGCGTCTCGTATTTACTGTGCACTTTTTTTCCGAGGAATAGTGCTTTAGGCACCATCATGGAGGCAAGTGTCGCCCGGTGTGTGGGACTCCCTGTTCATCCGGATTACCTACTAAATCCACTGCCCTTTATTGTCCTTCATGGCTCTTCACTCACTGTAGTCGCTTGTGGGGTGTCGTCCTACTTGCGGTCAGTCCTATTTGCGGTCAGTCCTATTTGCGGTCAAGTGTAGTTTTATGAAGGATGATCAAGGTTCTGGAGGTGGAAGGGTTTCCAGTTTGCGGTCACATCTTGAGAGATAGTTAATTACTAATCACAAATCAAGTCGTTTGCCATCTTCACGTGTTGGTCTACAGTTCCCGGTTGGCAGAATCCACAGAGATTCTTACTTACCAAATTCACTGTTTTGACGAGAGGATAGTCAGTCAGAACGAACAAACGACTCTGTTCACTTAAATAGAGCCTAAAAAAGGGGGAATAATAAACAAACACTGTATACATATATAAATAGAGAGGGAGAGAGCTACAACAAAAATAGATACTAATATTTATAGAATATACTCTTTCGCATTACAAGCATACTTCGTACTAAAGGTTCGCCAGTCCCAGACATTTTTAAAATAAGACTATAGATAAATTTGGATTGACTCAAAAAAACATTGAATTGAATCAAAAAAACAAATGGCATACGACGAATTTCGGTAAACGTTTCCCCCACTTCAAATCTTCAACACGACTTTAGGCTCACTATATGGGGTTCAAATATGTGACCGCAAATTGGACAAATATCTTTCGATTAGCCCACGACATTTTTGGGGTGACCGCAAAATGGACGGTTTTACCCTTGACCGCAAATTGGACTGACCGCAAGTTGGATACAACCGCTTGTGGCTTCTTCATGTAGATTCTTTTCAGGTACGCTTTAAAATTACCATACCCTTTAAGGGTTTGGATTAGGTAGTAATTAACTTCTCTCTTCTTGATGTTACACTATTTTTCTAGATCAAGGGTCAATTTGTGCGTTCATCTGTCAAGTACCATTTCGCCAGTTACCTCTACAGTACTCTTGACCTTGCCATTTTATCTTAATTGTTGGGAGTCACTGATATTAACATTCCTTTAAAAAACTTTAGTATTTATTGTACACTATACTTTTTAGTTAATAGCTGACAATTACACTGATGGAGCTGCAGAACAGGCATTTCTGAGAATGAATGTTTACTTTGATTAGTTTCAGTAAATATTAGTTTTTATTAAGACACTGTGTTAACCTAAATTACAATAAATTTTGTTTGTTTGTTACAAGTGATTATATTGTATTTAGTTTAAAATTAGGTGTTTATTTAAGGGTTCATTGTAACCTGTATCTGAGAAACAAATTGTTTGGATTTTTTGAAGAAATAAATATATTTCAATGTTATATGTTAAGTTGCATCTACCTGTCAACTTGTATTATTTCTGTATCAACTTATTTTGATTTTTTTTTTTTTTTTGTTCTAGGTAAGTTTCTTCAGTTTTTCTTGTATTTGTAAGTATCTTTTATTATCTTTATCTCAATTTATCTTTTATACTGGATATGTCGCAGGATTTTAAAGTGGACATTTATACAGAGATTTGTGTCTTACGGAACAGAGGTTTTTATATTTGATATTATTTATGGCGAAATTGTTAAATCGGAAATACAGGTTGTCTTGCAACCATATGAACAAACTTTGTCACGTTATTCAGCATGTCAAAAGAAACAAAAAATGTAATATAACACGTGTCCTATCTCATTCCGTTTTCGGTCTATCTGTCTGTATGTGTCTGTTTTGTTAAAATAAGCTGATTTGTTGAAATCATCTGTTTTGTTTGTTCTTTTCTAATGGACGTTTTAATAACCATGGTAACCCATGTTAACCAAAATGTATTGTTCTTAGTTATACTTCAGTCAATAAGAATAAATTATACATCATTTTATTTGTCTTAAAATTGTCCAACTTTTTTGTGTCATAACATTTTTTGATAAAATTTGTAGTTTATTATTTATTTAACTTTGAATATTTTTAACTGCCGCCATCTTGAAACGGAAAGTTGTATGAAAACGAAATTTTATTAGCATTTATAAACTACCTACAGTAACAATCATACCAAGTATCATGATTTTCCCTCAAATAGTTTCAAAGATATTAAGGTTAAAAAAAAAACAAAAAACACATACAGACAGATAGACCGAAAACGGAATGAGATAGGACACATGTTATATTATATTTTTTGTTTCTTTTGACATGCTGAATAACGTGACAAAGTTTGTTCATATGGTTGCACGACACCCTGTATAATTATTGTAAATATTAACGTAAGTCAAACGTTAATTTGTTTCATGTTTAATGTTCTAAGAAACTTCTCACTTGTAAGACCATTTAGTTCTCGTATACTCAAAGCGTTACAGTTGAGTTGGTCAAGGGAGAGCTAAAGAGAGTAATATAACCCAGGTTTACATGATATAGAGGGAGGATCCATCTTGAGTCCCTCGGGATCGTCACGCCCGTACTCGCTTCAAAGCTCCCGAGGATGTGGTGGTTTGATCACAAACTAGCCTGGCATCGCGCAAAGAGAGTAATATAACCCAGGTTTACATGATATAGAGGGAGGATCCATCTTGAGTCCCTCGGGATCGTCACGCCCGTACTCGCTTCAAAGCTCCCGAGGATGTGGTGGTGTGATCACAAACTAGCCTGGCATCGCGCAAAGAGAGTAATATAACCCAGGTTTACATGATATAGAGGGAGGATCCATCTTGAGTCCCTCGGGATCGTCACGCCCGTACTCGCTTCAAAGCTCCCGAGGATGTGGTGGTGTGATCACAAACTAGCCTGGCATCGCGCAAAGAGAGTAATATAACCCAGGTTTACATGATATAGAGGGAGGATCCATCTTGAGTCCCTCGGGATCGTCACGCCCGTACTCGCTTCAAAGCTCCCGAGGATGTGGTGGTTTGATCACAAACTAGCCTGGCATCGCGCAAAGAGAGTAATATAACCCAGGTTTACATGATATAGAGGGAGGATCCATCTTGAGTCCCTCGGGATCGTCACGCCCGTACTCGCTTCAAAGCTCCCGAGGATGTGGTGGTGTGATCACAAACTAGCCTGGCATCGCGCAAAGAGAGTAATATAACCCAGGTTTACATGATATAGAGGGAGGATCCATCTTGAGTCCCTCGGGATCGTCACGCCCGTACTCGCTTCAAAGCTCCCGAGGATGTGGTGGTGTGATCACAAACTAGCCTGGCATCGCGCAAAGAGAGTAATATAACCCAGGTTTACATGATATAGAGGGAGGATCCATCTTGAGTCCCTCGGGATCGTCACGCCCGTACTCGCTTCAAAGCTCCCGAGGATGTGGTGGTGTGATCACAAACTAGCCTGGCATCGCGCAAAGAGAGTAATATAACCCAGGTTTACATGATATAGAGGGAGGATCCATCTTGAGTCCCTCGGGATCGTCACGCCCGTACTCGCTTCAAAGCTCCCGAGGATGTGGTGGTGTGATCACAAACTAGCCTGGCATCGCGCAAAGAGAGTAATATAACCCAGGTTTACATGATATAGAGGGAGGATCCATCTTGAGTCCCTCGGGATCGTCACGCCCGTACTCGCTTCAAAGCTCCCGAGGATGTGGTGGTGTGATCACAAACTAGCCTGGCATCGCGCAAAGAGAGTAATATAACCCAGGTTTACATGATATAGAGGGAGGATCCATCTTGAGTCCCTCGGGATCGTCACGCCCGTACTCGCTTCAAAGCTCCCGAGGATGTGGTGGTGTGATCACAAACTAGCCTGGCATCGCGCAAAGAGAGTAATATAACCCAGGTTTACATGATATAGAGGGAGGATCCATCTTGAGTCCCTCGGGATCGTCACGCCCGTACTCGCTTCAAAGCTCCCGAGGATGTGGTGGTGTGATCACAAACTAGCCTGGCATCGCGCAAAGAGAGTAATATAACCCAGGTTTACATGATATAAAGGGAGGATCCATCTTGAGTCCCTCGGGATCGTCACGCCCGTACTCGCTTCAAAGCTCCCGAGGATGTGGTGGTGTGATCACAAACTAGCCTGGCATCGCGCAAAGAGAGTAATATAACCCAGGTTTACATGATATAGAGGGAGGATCCATCTTGAGTCCCTCGGGATCGTCACGCCCGTACTCGCTTCAAAGCTCCCGAGGATGTGGCATCGCGCAGAAAATACTTTTGAATAAAGTCGGATGTAATCAGATGTTCAAATAGATTGAGCTAAACTTTGTTATAATGAAAGTTCTGATGATTAATTATCTAGATATTAATTAATTGCAGAATTTTCTCCGAATATATTTCTTCAGAGCATACAAGATATTGCAGCCCACAATCTAGCGGACTTTACCAGATTTCGTATTATAATTATTTTTACAACATAACAGTGACTGTGATATTTCTGAAATATTGTATTAATTATTAGTGACGAAACGCACAAATGACATCATTTCAGTTGTGTTATTCCCAACACTGGAGGGCATCGGTGGGTGTCACCCAATTCGTTATATATACAGGGTCGGAACACCTGAGCGTCATGAATCCAGACAATTTATAAAATATAGAGAAAGGTAATTCCTCTTGGAAATCGAATGGTGATATCAGTTTTTGGACCTAAGGTCCTCGAGGAGCCCAACTTTGAAATTTTAATAGAGTCTTCTAATGTTTTTCTCAAATTCAGATTTTGCGGGAAATTTTACGTCCGACTACGTCTTATCTGGCCCTGGATCCTTTTGTAGGTCCCCTGAACATAATATAAAGGGGACCGTATAGCACAAATCTGATTTTGATGTCGGCACCTTATTTTCATTTTAATGATTTTGATTTAGTGAGGAATTTTCCATTTCAGCCCCTTCTAACACCCTTTTAGACCCATCGTAGTGTCAGAGAGTAAAGATTAGTAGTTGTGGTGCCATCAGCCCCAAATTTTAATTGACCCATTAGATTCCAATAATAATATTACTATTTTTTTTTAATTATATCATCTTTTACAAAAAAGCCTGCTGTTCCAAACTTTGTGACACTAGTTTCCCCATAAAAGGTTGAAATCTAAAAATTCCTCACTGAATAAAAATCTAGGATAAAAATAAGGTGCCGAGATCAAAATCAGATATGTGCTATACAGGGCCCTTTAGATCTTTTTAGGTGACCTAGGGCTCTGAGAGTATTAGAACTTAAAATTTCCCGCAGAATCCGAATTTGAGAAAAAGTAGGGTTCTCTATTGAAATTTCAAAGTTGAATCCTAAGGAGCCCTTTTAGCGACATTGGGTTTAAAATCTGATATCTCCATTCGATTCCCAAAGAAAAAATAATTTTGGACTACAAATTCAAAAGACGTATTTGGACCTAATTTTCCCACAGAATCTGAATTTGAGAATAAATTAGGGTTCCCTATTGAAATTTCAATGTTGGGCCCTTTTAGGAACCTTGGGCCGAAAATCTGATCTCGCCATTCGATTCCCAGGGAAAAATCATTTGAAAATATGTTGTCCCTATATTTTTGAAATTTTCTGGATTCATGGTGTTCCGACCTTTTGGACACATCCTGTACCAACAATTTACCTGCAATTTATATCAAATTTCACAGGAAATCTTAGAAAACATAACGGTACAACTGTTATTGTAAAATAAAAATGTTAACGTCACGCTATAAAATCTTTCATAAACGAACCTTTCGTCTACGTTTCGATGGCTGTGGCCCAATTCGTTAGAAGTTTAAACGGTCCAACTACTGTTAATACCTCAAATACTCTAATGTTGTCGGGGTCGGAAAAGAGCAAGAGTTGGCTAAGGGAGACCTGATGGAAAGATGATAAAGATGAAGGAAATATGATCTTCATATTGGTCGGATTTAGATGTCGGTAAAAAAAAAGTTTCTTATCTTCCAAAATAGTTATCTTCCGCAAATTGTAGCTCATAATAATTTAAATATTTTTCAAAATTATCTTAAATTTCTCACGAAATATTTCTTTTGTAAATATTTTAAGATTGTTGAAATTTGATAATAATGTTTTAAAAAACCCTACGAGAAGGTTCAAAAAGTAAGAAAGGTTTTTATTTGTTTGATCAGATTCGAATTTCTCTAGGGGAAATTTTAGAAAACAGTTGGAATTTAATTATTTCATTTGTAGTTTTTCTATTCGTACGACTGCTCCTAGTTCACACTAAATATATTTAATACTTTTGAGAGAGCGCTTTATTTCTAAGAGAGCATCTCGTTCAATGCTTTGGAACCCTGCAGTAATGGATAAAAGTTAAAACATATTGTAAATACGCCGTTCAGCGTAGTTGCAACGATCCTTATCCCTAAGTTTGTAACCGCGTAACCCAAACACAGAACGGAGGAATTGTCAAAAGAGTTAAAAACAGTTTATAAATATTATTGCAAAATGTTTCTGTATGAAACACGTTGTTCATGACACAAAAAGACTACAGTATTTCTAAATTGGATTACTTAGGAGGAGGAGGAGGAGGAGGTGGAGGAGGATTCCCCCGTCGTGCTCGGCATACACCGCAACAGCCCGTATTTGCATATTCTCTATTGATCCGCCTCAACTCTGCGTGGACATCTTCACGCAACCCACCAACTCTACAGCTTGTTTCAAGACTTTATTTCATGTTATTTCTCACTGATATATCATCTGTAGTTATATTTCACCACTTTACTAAAAGCAAATACCGAACAAAAATAATATTGATTCCTCCCTCTCCCATCTTCCCCAAAATGTCTTTAATAATATGTATACTTGAGTTGTTTGTAGGCTATATGTAGGTTTGAGGTTATGGTAGCCTCCTTCTATATATGAGATATTTTTAATAACTTTTTTTTCTTTCTTTTTCTTTTTAATATTTGAAAGATGTGAAACCAAACATCTCGCGTACTATAATTTTGTTTACTTTCTGTTTACCACAATTATAAATCTTCATATTTACCAAATTTTTATTGAAATTATTTATGATATTCCAACTTTGAAGATATCTTTTATGGTTTATTTCTCCTTTTCAGTTTATTAGACTACTCCTGAGTCGCCATTTACGTTTTGTTTGACTACATTTTACTGAAAAATAGTTTAGTTTTGAGTTTTGGTTATATGGCTGCTACCCCCCAAAATTTGAATGATTAAAAATTTTAAAAAAAACCTTTTCAGATATGGCTATAATATTTATTTAAATCGGTGTCCTTGTTTGGGCTCTAGTACTGCTGCAAAGATAATTGGACATTATTGTAACCACCAGTTTTTAGGAAATTTTCGTTTTGAGGTAAATATTCTAAATAACGGACATTGTCAATAAAAATTCGATATCAGTTTTTTTTACCTACTACATAACTTTCTCTGTACTAAATATATGTGAGAAATGTTTTATATGTTTCTAAATACAGCTGAAGGGAACTGTATGTAATTAAATTTGTTATATAAACATATGTTGGCAATATCTCAAGTAGTATATTTATTTTAATTTTATAATTTGAAACAATTTTAAGTTACTTGTGAAAATATAACAAATTAAATTTTATTTTATAACAATCTGCTGCACCGGCTAAGATGACATTTTTGCTTAAGTTTGAGGTATCCTCTATATACAGGGAGTTCTTTTGTCGTGGGCACTATTGGTGTATCGTAAACTATTAATCTGACGAAAAACTTTAAATGGAAGACGTTGTTATTATTTTTTTTTTCATATAAATTAAAAATCTGTTTTGGAACTCTGTGTTCATTTTTTTAAATTTCCATATAACCTCTATTTTTGTATATTTCAGATTTTTTACAAAATTTTAAGACTTTTTTATCCTTGATTTTTGTTTGATTAACCTACTCGTTAAGGAATAATAGGGGCTTAAAGTTTCGAACATTTGTCGTTAGAAGCATTTTCAGGAGGCGATTTTCTATATTTCCCATAGTTGAATCAAGATAAAAATGTAGTCTTAAGTGTGTACTAATGTAGGAGCACAAGTAAAACAAATAATTTGTGGAAGAAATAAATATTTGTTAATTTTTGCTTCCGTGCTTAGCTTATTCCACACTACTAGTACCTTACTTTAGCTTACATTAGATTGTAGCATGTTGGTTACTGCACATATTATTTGTTTTATTTTTAGTCCTACATTAGTATTTACACGTCCTAGACTACGGATAATTACATTTTTATCTTGATTCAACAATGGGAAGTGTGGAAAATCGCCTCCTGAAAATGCTTCAAACCTCAAATGTTAGAAACTTTAAAACCCTATTACTCATAAACAAGTAGGTTTACTAAACCCGAATAGGGGTCCCCATAAGAAATTAAAAAGTTGGCAGCCATATTGGAAAATGGCTGCCATTTTTCAGAGTTTGTAAAATGGAAATTTTATTTTATATGGAATGGTAACAATGGTTTCCCATTTAAAGATTTTCATCTGATTAATAGTGTACGATATACCAATAGCGCCCATTGAAAAAAGAATCACTCTGTATATACGGTGAAGGAGCAACCATGGGTGTCGGCATAGCGTGAGCATTAGGATATTCTTTGATAAAATACTCTCCTAGCCCCAAATTGCGTTAAAATGTTACTGCTGATTTTAATCAATTGTTTTAAATGCCAGTAGAGGTGTTGCAATTTTTTAGCGAAACACAGATATAATTGAGCCAAGAATTATCTCCATCCACCGATACACTTCTAAATATGTTTTTCATTAATTTAAATTTTTGTAGATTACATGCCTTGTAGTCTCCCTTACTAGTATTTTAAACCATATTTGTTTGATTAAATCTGTTAATATCAAAAAATATCCTAAATTCTCCTTAGTGCTTAGAAGATGGAATATGTCAAAATCATTCAAAACGATTTTGATGAAATGTGAAAATTTGTTGGAAAAAACCCCTAATATTTACGATAGTGTATTAAAGAAAATAAGATTTATTAAAATTATAAAATCTTTCAGTTAATTTCAACTTATTCCGTAAATTTTTGATTTTTGCTACTTTAGAGTTTAGATCACATTCTTCAAATTTCATTCACATTGAGTCAATATCAATTTTGAGCTACGTCTATTACGATCGCCAGAACATGCTGTTTTGTGGCATACGTAATACTTTAATTTTGGGCTCTTATTGGTGTTGCATTACAGCAAATAATTTTTTGTGTTTGGTCTCACGAAACTCCAAAATTTGAGTTGTCAAAGATAGTAAAATTGTGTGGATTATATTTAAATGTTTTCATGTAATAAATTAGTTAAAAACCGGTCCACTCTGTGGAGATGACATACAGTAGGTATTAAAAAAAAACATTGTTGTGAGGGGGTATCCATAAAACGAATAGATTAATTAAAAATCATAAACGTTATTTTGACTTATCACACGTATTAATAAAGTAAATACATGCGCATGTTTGGTGGCAACAAGTGAGTCCCGCTAATTGGAGAGTACAACATTGAAAGTTAAACCAAGTTGTAGGCTATAGTTGGGTGTGGCGACAGACGTTATTACAAACGGCTACCTAGCACGAACTTTCTAATCAAACAATGACTTTGTGGAACTTCATTACAGGGCTCATTTTCATCATACTTTGTAGTTTTCATACTTTTATTTTGTTTTATACCTAGTCGAGTCGAATGTAACACTTTTAATGTGGAGGGGGGTAATTTTATGGCATAAATCGGCTCTTAAGAATATGTTCAAGTTAAAAAAATGGTTCCTTTTTGAATTCGAGCGGCGTAATTTGGTATTAACAAATCAAGTTGCAAAATATTGTTTCTTTTAGGTCGTACGGGAATATTAGTTGGGAACAAATTTGTTCATTATTAAATTACAAAAAGAGATAGGTTTGAAGTTGTTGAGTTATTAATTGAAATGTTACTTAACCTCAAACTTTAGACACGCCTTTATTCATTAAGGTGTTACTGAACTTCAAACTATAGACACGTCTTTATTCATTATGGTGTTACAGAACTTCAAACTATAGGCACGTCTTTATTCATTAAGGTCTTTATTCATAACTTCAAACTATAGACACGTCTTTATTCATTAAGGTGTTACATAACTTCAAACTATAGACACGTCTTTATTCATAATTTCAAATTATAGACACGTCTTTATTCATTAAGGTGTTACATAACTACAAACTATAGACACGTCTTTATTCATTAAGGTGTTACATAACTTCAAACTATAGATACGTCTTTATTAATTAAGGTGTTACATAACTTCGAACTTTACACACTCCTTTATTTATTGAAGAGGTGTTACAAAACATCAAACTTTACACACTCCTCTATTTATTTAGTTGTTACATAACTTCAATCTACACTCGCCTTTATTCATTAAGGGGTTACATAATTTCAAACTTTACACACTCCTTTATTTATTTAGTTGTTAGGCCCTACATAACTTCAATCTACACTCGCCTTTATTCATGAAGGTGTTACATAATTTCAAACTTTACACACTCCTTTATTTATTTAGTTGTTAGGCCCTACATAACTTCAATCTACACTCGCCTTTATTCATTAAGGTGTTACATAATTTCAAACTTTCACACGCCTTTATTTATTGAAGAGTTGTTACAAAACCTCAAACTTCACACACGTCTTTATTTATTGAAGAGGTGTTACATAACTTCAATGTTTACACGCGGCCTTTATTTATTGAAGAGGTGTTACATAACCTCAAACTTTACACACTGCCTTTATTTATTGAGGAGGTGTTACAAAACCTCAAACTTTACACATGACTAATTTAAACAATTATCAACTATTACATTTTTTTAAAATGCTTACCTGCCATCTTAGAATCTCCAAATATCTCGACCCCTTTCTCTGCGTTCCTCCTCTTCCACTAGGGAGAGTCTCTCTCGGCTCTTTTCCCGGCTGTAAGTTCTGTACAGTTTTCGAACAAAAAAACAACAACTTTGTTTAGGAAATTAAAGTATTGTATAGATTTCGTGACTATAAAATTACATTTAGAAACATGTTCAGAAATAAACAATTATCAGTATGGCTCGCGACTGTATCAGTGTCAAATAATTATATTCATTTCTAAATACGATTACGTGGGAAATCGTAAATCGTAGCCCTTGTAGTTGTAGGTAATGGTAGGGACTGGGTGAGAGTCGGAAAGTGTAAGGTCAATTTGACGACTACGATTATATGCGGTGGTCAAGAATTGGAGGACAGGTATCTAATCGTAACCCTTGTAGTTGTAGGTAATGGTAGGGACTGGGTGAGAGTCGGAAAGTGTAAGGTCAATTTGACGACTACGATTATATGCGGTGGTCAAGAATTGGAGGACAGGTATCTAATCGTAACCCTTGTAGTTGTAGGTAATGGTAGGGACTGGGTGAGAGTCGGAAAGTGTAAGGTAATTTGACGACTACGATTATATGCGGTAGACTGAAGGACAGACATCTAGCATCGTAACCCTTGTAGTTGTAGGTAATGGTAGGGACTGGGTGAGAGTCGGAAAGTGTAAGGTCAATTTGACGACTACGATTGTATGCGGTAGACTGAAGGACAGACATCTAGCATCGTAACCCTTGTAGTTGTAGGAAATGGTAGGGACTGGGTGAGAGTCGGAAAGTGTAAGGTAATTTGACGACTACGATTATATGCGGTAGACTGAAGGACAGACATCTAGCATCGTAACCCTTGTAGTTGTAGGTAATGGTAGGGACTGGGTGAGAGTCGCAAAGTGTAAGGTAATTTGACGACTACTATTATATGCGGTAGACTGAAGGACAGACATCTAGCATCGTAACCCTTGTAGTTGTAGGTAATGGTAGGGACTGGGTGAGAGTCGGAAAGTGTAAGGTAATTTGACGACTACGATTGTATGCGGTAGACTGAAGGACAGACATCTAGCATCGTAACCCTTGTAGTTGTAGGAAATGGTAGGGACTGGGTGAGAGTCGGAAAGTGTAAGGTAATTTGACGACTACGATTATATGCGGTAGACTGAAGGACAGACATCTAGCATCGTAACCCTTGTAGTTGTAGGTAATGGTAGGGACTGGGTGAGAGTCGGAAAGTGTAAGGTAATTTGACGACTACGATTATATGCGGTAGACTGAAGGACAGACTTCTAGCATCGTAACCCTTGTAGTTGTAGGTAATGGTAGGGACTGGGTGAGAGTCGGAAAGTGTAAGGTAATTTGACGACTACGATTATATGCGGTAGACTGAAGGACAGACATCTAGCATCGTAACCCTTGTAGTTGTAGGTAATGGTAGGGACTGGGTGAGAGTCGGAAAGTGTAAAGTCAATTTGACGACTACGATTGTATGCGGTGGTCAAGAATTGGAGGACAGGTATCTAATCGTAACCCTTGTAGTTGTAGGTAATGGTAGGGACTGGGTGAGAGTCGGAAAGTGTAAGGTAATTTGACGACTACGATTATATGCGGTAGACTGAAGGACAGACATCTAGCATCGTAACCCTTGTAGTTGTAGGAAATGGTAGGGACTGGGTGAGAGTCGGAAAGTGTAAGGTAATTTGACGACTACGATTATATGCGGTAGACTGAAGGACAGACATCTAGCATCGTAACCCTTGTAGTTGTAGGTAATGGTAGGGACTGGGTGAGAGTCGGAAAGTGTAAGGTAATTTGACGACTACGATTGTATGCGGTAGACTGAAGGACAGACATCTAGCATCGTAACCCTTGTAGTTGTAGGAAATGGTAGGGACTGGGTGAGAGTCGGAGAGTGTAAGGTAATTTGACGACTACGATTATATGCGGTAGACTGAAGGACAGACATCTAGCATCGTAACCCTTGTAGTTGTAGGTAATGGTAGGGACTGGGTGAGAGTCGGAAAGTGTAAGGTAATTTGACGACTACGATTATATGCGGTAGACTGAAGGACAGACATCTAGCATCGTAACCCTTGTAGTTGTAGGTAATGGTTGGGACTGGGTGAGAGTCGGAAAGTGTAAGGTCAATTTGACGACTACGATTGTATGCGGTAGACTGAAGGACAGACATCTAGCATCGTAACCCTTGTAGTTGTAGGAAATGGTAGGGACTGGGTGAGAGTCGGAAAGTGTAAGGTAATTTGACGACTACGATTATATGCGGTAGACTGAAGGACAGACATCTAGCATCGTAACCCTTGTAGTTGTAGGTAATGGTAGGGACTGGGTGAGAGTCGGAAAGTGTAAGGTAATTTGACGACTACGATTATATGCGGTAGACTGAAGGACAGACATCTAGCATCGTAACCCTTGTAGTTGTAGGTAATGGTAGGGACTGGGTGAGAGTCGGAAAGTGTAAGGTAATTTGACGACTACGATTATATGCGGTAGACTGAAGGACAGACATCTAGCATCGTAACCCTTGTAGTTGTAGGTAATGGTAGGGACTGGGTGAGAGTCGGAAAGTGTAAGGTAATTTGACGACTACGATTATATGCGGTAGACTGAAGGACAGACATCTAGCATCGTAACCTTTGTAGTTGTAGGTAATGGTAGGGACTGGGTGAGAGTCGGAAAGTGTAAGGTAATTTGACGACTACGATTATATGCGGTAGACTGAAGGACAGACATCTAGCATCGTAACCCTTGTAGTTGTAGGTAATGGTAGGGACTGGGTGAGAGTCGGAAAGTGTAAGGTCAATTTGACGACTACGATTGTATGCGGTAGACTGAAGGACAGACATCTAGCATCGTAACCCTTGTAGTTGTAGGAAATGGTAGGGACTGGGTGAGAGTCGGAAAGTGTAAGGTAATTTGACGACTACGATTATATGCGGTAGACTGAAGGACAGACATCTAGCATCGTAACCCTTGTAGTTGTAGGTAATGGTAGGGACTGGGTGAGAGTCGCAAAGTGTAAGGTAATTTGACGACTACTATTATATGCGGTAGACTGAAGGACAGACATCTAGCATCGTAACCCTTGTAGTTGTAGGTAATGGTAGGGACTGGGTGAGAGTCGGAAAGTGTAAGGTAATTTGACGACTACGATTGTATGCGGTAGACTGAAGGACAGACATCTAGCATCGTAACCCTTGTAGTTGTAGGAAATGGTAGGGACTGGGTGAGAGTCGGAAAGTGTAAGGTAATTTGACGACTACGATTATATGCGGTAGACTGAAGGACAGACATCTAGCATCGTAACCCTTGTAGTTGTAGGTAATGGTTGGGACTGGGTGAGAGTCGGAAAGTGTAAGGTAATTTGACGACTACGATTATATGCGGTAGACTGAAGGACAGACATCTAGCATCGTAACCCTTGTAGTTGTAGGTAATGGTAGGGACTGGGTGAGAGTCGGAAAGTGTAAGGTCAATTTGACGACTACGATTGTATGCGGTAGACTGAAGGACAGACATCTAGCATCGTAACCCTTGTAGTTGTAGGTAATGGTAGGGACTGGGTGAGAGTCGGAAAGTGTAAGGTAATTTGACGACTACGATTATATGCGGTAGACTGAAGGACAGACATCTAGCATCGTAACCCTTGTAGTTGTAGGTAATGGTAGGGACTGGGTGAGAGTCGGAAAGTGTAAGGTAATTTGACGACTACTATTATATGCGGTAGACTGAAGGACAGACATCTAGCATCGTAACCCTTGTAGTTGTAGGTAATGGTAGGGACTGGGTGAGAGTCGGAAAGTGTAAGGTAATTTGACGACTACGATTATATGCGGTAGACTGAAGGACAGACATCTAGCATCGTAACCCTTGTAGTTGTAGGTAATGGTAGGGACTGGGTGAGAGTCGGAAAGTGTAAGGTAATTTGACGACTACGATTATATGCGGTAGACTGAAGGACAGACATCTAGCATCGTAACCCTTGTAGTTGTAGGTAATGGTAGGGACTGGGTGAGAGTCGGAAAGTGTAAGGTAATTTGACGACTACGATTATATGCGGTAGACTGAAGGACAGACATCTAGCATCGTAACCCTTGTAGTTGTAGGTAATGGTTGGGACTGGGTGAGAGTCGGAAAGTGTAAAGTCAATTTGACGACTACGATTGTATGCGGTGGTCAAGAATTGGAGGACAGGTATCTAATCGTAACCCTTGTAGTTGTAGGTAATGGTAGGGACTGGGTGAGAGTCGGAAAGTGTAAGGTCAATTTGACGACTACGATTATATGCGGTGGTCAAGAATTGGAGGACAGGTATCTAATCGTAACCCTTGTAGTTGTAGGTAATGGTAGGGACTGGGTGAGAGTCGGAAAGTGTAAGGTAATTTGACGACTACGATTGTATGCGGTGGTCAAGAATTGGAGGACAGGTATCTAATCGTAACCCTTGTAGTTGTAGGAAATGGTTGGGACTGGGTGAGAGTCGGAAAGTGTAAAGTCAATTTGACGACTACGATTGTATGCGGTGGTCAAGAATTGGAGGACAGGTATCTAATCGTAACCCTTGTAGTTGTAGGTAATGGTAGGGACTGGGTGAGAGTCGGAAAGTGTAAGGTAATTTGACGACTACGATTATATGCGGTAGACTGAAGGACAGACATCTAGCATCGTAACCCTTGTAGTTGTAGGTAATGGTTGGGACTGGGTGAGAGTCGGAAAGTGTAAAGTCAATTTGACGACTACGATTGTATGCGGTGGTCAAGAATTGGAGGACAGGTATCTAATCGTAACCCTTGTAGTTGTAGGAAATGGTAGGAACTGGGTGAGAGTCGGAAAGTGTAAAGTCAATTTGACGACTACGATTATATGCGGTGGTCAAGAATTGGAGGACAGGTATCTAATAGTAACCCTTGTAGTTGTAGGAAATGGTAGGAACTGGGTGAGAGTCGGAAAGTGTAAAGTCAATTTGACGACTACGATTGTATGCGGTGGTCAAGAATTGGAGGACAGGTATCTAATAGTAACCCTTGTAGTTGTAGGAAATGGTAGGAACTGGGTGAGAGTCGGAAAGTGTAAAGTCAATTTGACGACTACGATTGTATGCGGTGGTCAAGAATTGGAGGACAGGTATCTAATAGTAACCCTTGTAGTTGTAGGAAATGGTAGGAACTGGGTGAGAGTCGGAAAGTGTAAAGTCAATTTGACGACTACGATTATATGCGGTGGTCAAGAATTGGAGGACAGGTATCTAATAGTAACCCTTGTAGTTGTAGGAAATGGTAGGAACTGGGTGAGAGTCGGAAAGTGTAAAGTCAATTTGACGACTACGATTGTATGCGGTGGTCAAGAATTGGAGGACAGGTATCTAATCGTAACCCTTGTAGTTGTAGGTAATGGTAGGGATTGGGTGAGAGTCGGAAAGTGTAAGGTAATTTGACGACTACGATTATATGCGGTAGACTGAAGGACAGACATCTAGCATCGTAACCCTTGTAGTTGTAGGTAATGGTTGGGACTGGGTGAGAGTCGGAAAGTGTAAAGTCAATTTGACGACTACGATTGTATGCGGTGGTCAAGAATTGGAGGACAGGTATCTAATCGTAACCCTTGTAGTTGTAGGTAATGGTAGGGACTGGGTGAGAGTCGGAAAGTGTAAGGTCAATTTGACGACTACGATTATATGCGGTGGTCAAGAATTGGAGGACAGGTATCTAATCGTAACCCTTGTAGTTGTAGGTAATGGTAGGGACTGGGTGAGAGTCGGAAAGTGTAAAGTCAATTTGACGACTACGATTGTATGCGGTGGTCAAGAATTGGAGGACAGGTATCTAATCGTAACCCTTGTAGTTGTAGGTAGTGGTAGGGACTGGGTGAGAGTCGGAAAGTGTAAGGTAATTTGACGACTACGATTATATGCGGTAGACTGAAGGACAGACATCTAGCATCGTAACCCTTGTAGTTGTAGGTAATGGTTGGGACTGGGTGAGAGTCGGAAAGTGTAAAGTCAATTTGACGACTACGATTGTATGCGGTGGTCAAGAATTGGAGGACAGGTATCTAATCGTAACCCTTGTAGTTGTAGGTAATGGTAGGGACTGGGTGAGAGTCGGAAAGTGTAAGGTAATTTGACGACTACGATTATATGCGGTAGACTGAAGGACAGACATCTAGCATCGTAACCCTTGTAGTTGTAGGTAATGGTAGGGACTGGGTGAGAGTCGGAAAGTGTAAGGTAATTTGACGACTACGATTATATGCGGTAGACTGAAGGACAGACATCTAGCATCGTAACCCTTGTAGTTGTAGGTAATGGTAGGGACTGGGTGAGAGTCGGAAAGTGTAAGGTAATTTGACGACTACGATTATATGCGGTAGACTGAAGGACAGACATCTAGCATCGTAACCCTTGTAGTTGTAGGAAATGGTAGGGACTGGGTGAGAGTCGGAAACTGTAAGGTCAATTTGACGACTACGATTATATGCGGTGGTCAAGAATTGGAGGACAGGTATCTAATCGTAACCCTTGTAGTTGTAGGTAATGGTAGGGACTGGGTGAGAGTCGGAAAGTGTAAAGTCAATTTGACGACTACGATTGTATGCGGTGGTCAAGAATTGGAGGACAGGTATCTAATCGTAACCCTTGTAGTTGTAGGTAATGGTAGGGACTGGGTGAGAGTCGGAAAGTGTAAGGTAATTTGACGACTACGATTATATGCGGTAGACTGAAGGACAGACATCTAGCATCGTAACCCTTGTAGTTGTAGGTAATGGTTGGGACTGGGTGAGAGTCGGAAAGTGTAAAGTCAATTTGACGACTACGATTGTATGCGGTGGTCAAGAATTGGAGGACAGGTATCTAATCGTAACCCTTGTAGTTGTAGGTAATGGTAGGGACTGGGTGAGAGTCGGAAAGTGTAAGGTAATTTGACGACTACGATTATATGCGGTAGACTGAAGGACAGACATCTAGCATCGTAACCCTTGTAGTTGTAGGAAATGGTAGGGACTGGGTGAGAGTCGGAAAGTGTAAGGTAATTTGACGACTACGATTATATGCGGTAGACTGAAGGACAGACATCTAGCATCGTAACCCTTGTAGTTGTAGGTAATGGTAGGGACTGGGTGAGAGTCGGAAAGTGTAAGGTAATTTGACGACTACGATTATATGCGGTAGACTGAAGGACAGACATCTAGCATCGTAACCCTTGTAGTTGTAGGTAATGGTAGGGACTGGGTGAGAGTCGGAAAGTGTAAGGTAATTTGACGACTACGATTATATGCGGTAGACTGAAGGACAGACATCTAGCATCGTAACCCTTGTAGTTGTAGGAAATGGTAGGGACTGGGTGAGAGTCGGAAAGTGTAAGGTAATTTGACGACTACGATTATATGCGGTAGACTGAAGGACAGACATCTAGCATCGTAACCCTTGTAGTTGTAGGTAATGGTAGGGACTGGGTGAGAGTCGGAAAGTGTAAGGTAATTTAACGACTACGATTATATGCGGTAGACTGAAGGACAGACATCTAGCATCGTAACCCTTGTAGTTGTAGGTAATGGTAGGGACTGGGTGAGAGTCGGAAAGTGTAAGGTAATTTGACGACTACGATTATATGCGGTAGACTGAAGGACAGACATCTAGCATCGTAACCCTTGTAGTTGTAGGTAATGGTAGGGACTGGGTGAGAGTCGGAAAGTGTAAGGTAATTTGACGACTACGATTATATGCGGTAGACTGAAGGACAGACATCTAGCATCGTAACCCTTGTAGTTGTAGGTAATGGTAGGGACTGGGTGAGAGTCGGAAAGTGTAAGGTAATTTGACGACTACGATTATATGCGGTAGACTGAAGGACAGACATCTAGCATCGTAACCCTTGTAGTTGTAGGAAATGGTAGGGACTGGGTGAGAGTCGGAAAGTGTAAGGTAATTTGACGACTACGATTATATGCGGTAGACTGAAGGACAGACATCTAGCATCGTAACCCTTGTAGTTGTAGGTAATGGTTGGGACTGGGTGAGAGTCGGAAAGTGTAAAGTCAATTTGACGACTACGATTGTATGCGGTGGTCAAGAATTGGAGGACAGGTATCTAATCGTAACCCTTGTAGTTGTAGGAAATGGTAGGAACTGGGTGAGAGTCGGAAAGTGTAAAGTCAATTTGACGACTACTATTGTATGCGGTGGTCAAGAATTGGAGGACAGGTATCTAATAGTAACCCTTGTAGTTGTAGGAAATGGTAGGAACTGGGTGAGAGTCGGAAAGTGTAAAGTCAATTTGACGACTACGATTGTATGCGGTGGTCAAGAATTGGAGGACAGGTATCTAATAGTAACCCTTGTAGTTGTAGGAAATGGTAGGAACTGGGTGAGAGTCGGAAAGTGTAAAGTCAATTTGACGACTACGATTATATGCGGTGGTCAAGAATTGGAGGACAGGTATCTAATCGTAACCCTTGTAGTTGTAGGAAATGGTTGGGACTGGGTGAGAGTCGGAAAGTGTAAAGTCAATTTGATGACTACGATTGTATGCGGTGGTCAAGAATTGGAGGACAGGTATCTAATCGTAACCCTTGTAGTTGTAGGTAATGGTAGGGACTGGGTGAGAGTCGGAAAGTGTAAGGTAATTTGACGACTACGATTATATGCGGTGGTCAAGAATTGGAGGACAGGTATCTAATAGTAACCCTTGTAGTTGTAGGAAATGGTAGGAACTGGGTGAGAGTCGGAAAGTGTAAAGTCAATTTGACGACTACTATTGTATGCGGTGGTCAAGAATTGGAGGACAGGTATCTAATAGTAACCCTTGTAGTTGTAGGAAATGGTAGGAACTGGGTGAGAGTCGGAAAGTGTAAAGTCAATTTGACGACTACGATTATATGCGGTGGTCAAGAATTGGAGGACAGGTATCTAATAGTAACCCTTGTAGTTGTAGGAAATGGTAGGAACTGGGTGAGAGTCGGAAAGTGTAAAGTCAATTTGACGACTACGATTATATGCGGTGGTCAAGAATTGGAGGACAGGTATCTAATAGTAACCCTTGTAGTTGTAGGAAATGGTAGGAACTGGGTGAGAGTCGGAAAGTGTAAAGTCAATTTGACGACTACTATTGTATGCGGTGGTCAAGAATTGGAGGACAGGTATCTAATAGTAACCCTTGTAGTTGTAGGAAATGGTAGGAACTGGGTGAGAGTCGGAAAGTGTAAAGTCAATTTGACGACTACGATTGTATGCGGTGGTCAAGAATTGGAGGACAGGTATCTAATAGTAACCCTTGTAGTTGTAGGAAATGGTAGGAACTGGGTGAGAGTCGGAAAGTGTAAAGTCAATTTGACGACTACGATTATATGCGGTGGTCAAGAATTGGAGGACAGGTATCTAATCGTAACCCTTGTAGTTGTAGGAAATGGTTGGGACTGGGTGAGAGTCGGAAAGTGTAAAGTCAATTTGATGACTACGATTGTATGCGGTGGTCAAGAATTGGAGGACAGGTATCTAATCGTAACCCTTGTAGTTGTAGGTAATGGTAGGGACTGGGTGAGAGTCGGAAAGTGTAAGGTAATTTGACGACTACGATTATATGCGGTAGACTGAAGGACAGACATCTAGCATCGTAACCCTTGTAGTTGTAGGTAATGGTAGGGACTGGGTGAGAGTCGGAAAGTGTAAGGTCAATTTGACGACTACGATTATATGCGGTGGTCAAGAATTGGAGGACAGGTATCTAGCATCGTAACCCTTGTAGTTGTAGGTAATGGTAGGGACTGGGTGAGAGTCGGAAAGTGTAAAGTCAATTTGACGACTACTATTGTATGCGGTGGTCAAGAATTGGAGGACAGGTATCTAATAGTAACCCTTGTAGTTGTAGGAAATGGTAGGAACTGGGTGAGAGTCGGAAAGTGTAAAGTCAATTTGACGACTACGATTATATGCGGTAGACTGAAGGACAGACATCTAGCATCGTAACCCTTGTAGTTGTAGGAAATGGTAGGGACTGGGTGAGAGTCGGAAAGTGTAAAGTCAATTTGACGACTACTATTGTATGCGGTGGTCTGGAGGACCGACATCTAAAATCGTAACCCTTGTAGTTGTAGGTAATGGTAGGAACTGGGTGAGAGTCGGAAAGTGTAAAGTCAATTTGACGACTACGATTATATGCGGTGGTCAAGAATTGGAGGACAGGTATCTAATAGTAACCCTTGTAGTTGTAGGAAATGGTAGGAACTGGGTGAGAGTCGGAAAGTGTAAAGTCAATTTGACGACTACTATTGTATGCGGTGGTCAAGAATTGGAGGACAGGTATCTAATAGTAACCCTTGTAGTTGTAGGAAATGGTAGGAACTGGGTGAGAGTCGGAAAGTGTAAAGTCAATTTGACGACTACGATTATATGCGGTAGACTGAAGGACAGACATCTAGCATCGTAACCCTTGTAGTTGTAGGAAATGGTAGGGACTGGGTGAGAGTCGGAAAGTGTAAAGTCAATTTGACGACTACTATTGTATGCGGTGGTCTGGAGGACCGACATCTAAAATCGTAACCCTTGTAGTTGTAGGTAATGGTAGGAACTGGGTGAGAGTCGGAAAGTGTAAAGTCAATTTGACGACTACGATTATATGCGGTGGTCAAGAATTGGAGGACAGGTATCTAATAGTAACCCTTGTAGTTGTAGGAAATGGTAGGAACTGGGTGAGAGTCGGAAAGTGTAAAGTCAATTTGACGACTACTATTGTATGCGGTGGTCAAGAATTGGAGGACAGGTATCTAATAGTAACCCTTGTAGTTGTAGGAAATGGTAGGAACTGGGTGAGAGTCGGAAAGTGTAAAGTCAATTTGACGACTACTATTGTATGCGGTGGTCTGGAGGACCGACATCTAAAATCGTAACCCTTGTAGTTGTAGGTAATGGTAGGAACTGGGTGAGAGTCGGAAAGTGTAAAGTCAATTTGACGACTACGATTATATGCGGTGGTCAAGAATTGGAGGACAGGTATCTAATAGTAACCCTTGTAGTTGTAGGAAATGGTAGGAACTGGGTGAGAGTCGGAAAGTGTAAAGTCAATTTGACGACTACTATTGTATGCGGTGGTCAAGAATTGGAGGACAGGTATCTAATAGTAACCCTTGTAGTTGTAGGAAATGGTAGGAACTGGGTGAGAGTCGGAAAGTGTAAAGTCAATTTGACGACTACGATTATATGCGGTAGACTGAAGGACAGACATCTAGCATCGTAACCCTTGTAGTTGTAGGAAATGGTAGGGACTGGGTGAGAGTCGGAAAGTGTAAAGTCAATTTGACGACTACTATTGTATGCGGTGGTCTGGAGGACCGACATCTAAAATCGTAACCCTTGTAGTTGTAGGAAATGGTAGGGACTGGGTGAGAGACTTAGATTCCTGTTTTTCATCTTCCTTATCGGGTCTCTCTTGTCCAATTTTTGCTCTCTTCCTACTATGACGCTATTAGAGTAAATATTCGAGACCTAGAGGTCTTTATTTCATGTTCTTCCCTAAAGGTTTTATACATAAGAACAAAATAAGTATGCAAAGTCGCACGACTAAGTAGTAACGCGCCGATTTAGGAATGTTGTTACTCCGTGTCAACAGAACGTTCTATACTTTTGATATAACGAATCTTTTGACGGAGGTTTTAAACATTCAAACTATCATTTATATATAATGGACCTTTTTAATTGTTTTCGCATTCATACTGAAGATAGGACAGGCCACATTTATAAAGTAATGACCGAACAAAATCAATCCATATAATCGTGTTTTGTTTGTTTAAACGATGCGTGTAATTGTGATTCTCCTCGGGCTATCTGTGAACAATGTAAACTTATTAACCGTTATATAGACTGTACTTGAAGTTTATACAATTAAAATATAATGTCAACCTTGACAAACTATGATACTACGGTATTTATACGTAGGATAGAGAAAGTTATGTGATAGGTCAAAAAATCAATGAGGATGCGTACGTTTTGTAGATCTCGCAAGTACTTTCTTTTAATGAAATCTGTCGCCTGTGTAAACGGTACGATTTTAATAAAGTATATGGGCTTACTTTGGCCGTATCTGGCGAGATACAAAAAAAATATTAGTGAGAAAATATTAGTTATTTTCTCAAAATCGGCTCTGACAATTTTGAACACGTGCGGCTCAGAACGTATGTCGCTATCGTTCCAAAAAATGTCGGTTCATGACTTATTACTTACCTATAGAATCGGCCATAGGATTTTTATAAAAGACGTATTTTCTCAAAACCGCTTCAGCCGATTACATTCAAATGTTAATGAAATGTGAAGATTAAAGACCCAAACCAGAGTGAAAAATCGGAAGTAAAAACATATTTAAGTTCAGGAATAATTATTAAAAACCAGGTTAAACGTGATTGATGTCATTAATAAAAATTAAATATAGTTTGATAAGGAGTAAGCGTAGGCCCTATTTAATATACAGGGTGTTTCGGAACTGCACGGCAAACTCTCGGGGAATGATTATATAGCTAAAAATAAAATAAATAAATCATATAAATATAGATCTAAAAACCCTTCGTTAGCGAGTTACGGTTAGCGAAAGATTTCTCCCGGATTTCATAATCCATCTGAAATATGCGACCATATTGAATTTACGGGCAACAATTTAATGATCTAAATAATTATAAAAAATAGGTCCCAGAGCTGATTTTTTGTATTTTTTGTAAAAACTATTGTAAAACTCCTAAATTGTAGTCGGTTTTTTTTTTTTTTTTAACATACAATAACTTTGTTAAATTGGCAATTAACTGATCAATATTTTTAACCTACATTTATAATAAAATTAAATTCTGAGTAATTGATGTGAAAAAAGCTGATAAAAATAAATACGAGTTCAAGAAATAAAACATTTCCGATAATATTTATATTCAAATCTTTTTTATTTTAGAATAAAAATTAAATAAATCTCTTTAACTTTATGACCTCCCATTGAAATAGCTGCAGAGCGTAAACAGATTCAGTCTATACTCTATCGAAGGATAATCAAAGTTACCTTCCTGTCCGGACGGAATGATTAATTCAATCTCTTGTTTGTTTGTTAACTCCGAGGATATTCACAATTTGTTCACCGGTTTTAGAAAATCTTTTTGTATTATAAAATTAATTGCCTCGAGGCTTGTTGAGCGTTTTAACTCTTCAGGGATAACTGTCTGCCGAGTTGAAAGATGATTTCATTAAAATATCGACAGGATAAAACAATTTTCTGCATATATTTCTAAATTCAGTTTTTATTTCTTATACTTTTCTTAACCTATTTAACTTGTCAATGCGGGTTTTTGTTAGAGCTTTAACATTCATTTTGTAACATCAATGTACATTTTCTTAAATAACATTAAAATTCAATTGTTGTGAATCAAATTATAATGTTTGTTACTTACGTCTTGCAGTCTTTTTTTTTGAGATGTGCATTTTATTTTCTCATTACAGATGTTTCGGTACTAGTACCATCATCAGATGACAATAACACACAAAAAACACTAATACACAATTCACCAAAAATATTACATAATGTTGGTACTGTACTGCTGTACACGTTAAGGTAGAAATTGAGTGGTGTGGCCACATCCTATACTTATGATAATCAACTACATACTGAGCTAGTTTCTCTCAGACAGATTGGATCTTGATTAGGTATTACAGTATATTATCTATGATATACATACAAACAGTTGGATGCAAAGTTAACTTTATCATTTAATACAAGTTTAAATTCCTTCCAGTTGGACCACTGTATTGTTTATGGGTCAAATAGCGTATTATCGCTGGCCTTCTTGAAGCTGGTGTACTAGTCTGTATCTCATTTTTCGAAGTGTATTACGAGTGGAAATTTCGAGGTGGCTAGGTGGCTGTTGTATTTTAGTAGTATGTATTTCGGTTTTGGTTCATTACGTCCTTTATTTAGTTTTTGTGTGATTTTTTTTTTATAGATTTTGATTTTTGTTATCGGATACATTTATCTAAGTATGATAACCATTAGCTGTAGTTATTTGTATAATTGTTTATTATTTCAGAGTTGAAATCTCACGTATCCAAGGGAATTGAGAGAGCTCTATAGATATAACATTATATGAGGCTATTTTTGTTGAGAATATGGATGGTTTGATATGTTGTGTGGTTTGTTTGGGTTTATTTTCTATAAATCTTGACATTGTGTTCAGTATAGGCTACAGTTTAGTAACAGTGATGTCTAGGTAATTTAATTGATTATTATTTTCTATACCAGACGTAAAGGTAAGTGAGAAGTGGATGTCGTTTAAATAAACGTTCGTTGACGGTTAGTACCGTTAAAAACTAGCTCGAGTAGTATGTAGTTGATTATCATAAGTATATTATGTGACCACACCCCTCAATTTATACTTTGATGTGTACAGCACTACCAATATCCTGTAATATTTTTGTTTATTTATATTTGTGTATTGTGTATTAATGTTGAGCATGTCTTAATGTCATCTGATGATGGTACTATAAGGGTCGCCACGGATCTTGACTAATGGTTTGGCAAGCGATGGGTTAGGCGAGGGGAGGAGTGCGGGTACTTTCCTAAAAACATTGGTGCGGTGCGCGTAGAACTGAACATAGCGGTTATTTACATCGGAGTATTGAACAAAATAGAAGTTCTATCAAAAATATTTTCGAATACATTTTTAAGATCAACTAATTTGCTACAACTTTCTCGCTGGAAGTTTGTTTCTACCAGAAAAATAAAAAAAGTTCTCGCTTACTGACTTTTTCATGTCATATTGTTTCAACTTTCTAATATTTTTCATTATTAAAAATTACACATAATTTTAAAACTAAAATATATTTATACCGTTGTATGCGGAAATTTATTCAGAAAAGGCATATATAAGTTTCATTATTCTCAAGATGTCTAGGAACGTGTAAACGACAACACGCTCACCGCTCTAGATTACTCCGTTTTGCCGTATTATAGCCTGATGCGTGGACTTCTGGCGCTGGTTCGCTGTTTCAGAATGTCTAGTAGCGCCGATTCATCGGTCAAGATCTGTGGCGACCCTTATAGTAGCGAAACAGCTGTAACGACAGATCTGAAATAAAGACTACAAGACCTAAGTAACATAAATTATGATTATTTATTTAGTAAGTCGTAAAGCAAAAGGGAAATTATGAGTTGTGAATCATTTACCTTTATGAAATAGTATTTTCTGCACTTATTTAAAGCTGGTATTAGATGTTTTATGAAACAGGACCACTGGTGTTCAGTAATTTCTTTTACATCTGTCATTTACCAGATTTATCTGTTGTGATTGTAATGAGTTTTCAATAAACAGGTTTCTGTGAAATTTACTCTGTTGTAATGATTTGTTAAGGGTTATTCAAAAGAACTATAGGATTAGGTTAGGTTAGGGTTCCTAGATGGTGAGTCATCCTTGACTCAATCGATTGACGCAACCTTTTGATCAAAATGATTGACCGTCTAGGCCTACTTAAAACACTTACGAGGTTCAGAAAACCTGTGTAACAACTGTTTTAAACAGACTTACCCTATTGCGTAAGACACCTTTATCTACCAATACTGTTTAACATTTTCTACAAAGCTTAAGAAACCAACTTTTGATCGTTACATTTAAATGATCTTCTTCTATTACATTGTATGATGAGGCTTTGTAAATACTATGATAACCACAACTTCTTTTTTCTGTATCAACACATATTTGGCGGTAAAAACGTTTACCAAAAGAACGTTTCACACATTGTCACGTATTGACTAGCGACAGTGTTGTTATCCAAAAAATGTAAATAATATGCACGGTAATAAATTGGAAAATTTCAGTTCAAAGACGAGTTCAAGATAACTACCGTAGAGTTAATTGTGTTCTTCTTTTTAACCTATTTACTTGAACCACAGCCTTTTTGAGGTGTTATGACGACTACTTCGTCTTTGGTTTTCTGAATGAGGTTGTGAGAAAGTTAGTGCAATGTTTTTAACTGTTCATTTCTTTTCATTGTCAAACGTACCTGCTTTTTGTTTAACACTTAACTAAAGTTGACTTTTTACTGTTAAATTAGCCACTCCCCTCTTAACCAGCATGGATCGATAAACTAAGGAAACAATCACGTGACCGAAGTTAATGCAAGTAGTGACCATGTTAATGAGGAATTAACTTATATACCACGCTAGTTCGATTAGATATCATTGCGTGAACGTAACAGTAGCGTGATTACAACTTCTTTCTAATTTCTAACATTTTAACAATTGGAGAGGAGGGGGAACCTGACATATTCAGTGTTACTAATATTATTGTTTACATTTTATTCTCATTGATTTATTCTATGTTGTTGGTTGCTCAATACTACAAGATTTTGTTTTTAGTAATATTATTTTATTTAGCTCTCATGACAAATGTGAGATACGGGATCATAAAAAAGCACAGATGAAGATCCAGAAATCACGCTTTAAGCATCCGTTCAAATTTATATTTGCGAGTACTGTATATCAAAAAAGATATTCTCGCTTTACCAGTCGTAATTTTTTGTTCGATTTTCTTCACATTTGACTCTTGTTCTTATTTACAATGGCTTGGACATATTTACTGGCAAAATTAAAAAATTCCGACAATAAAAAAAAAAAAGTCTAATCCACTATTACGACAAGATTGTTATTTCTACAAAATTGGTAAAACATGTATGCACTTCATAGTCATAGTTCGACTACATATAGCTTTTAGGACTGTATCAGCTGTACGGGGTAAAATATATGCATCTTCATAGTTCACTGTTCGACTACTTACAGTGCCTAGGGCTGTAAGGGTTGTGCACTTTAGAATTTGATTACGTTCAGTTTTTAGGGCTGTATTAGCTGTATGGGGTAAAATATATATCCACTCCGTAGTTCTGACTTAGATTACGTACAGCATCTAGGGGTGTATCAGTTGTGTGGATTTCATAGTTCAGACTTAGATTACGTACAGCATCTAGGGATGTATCAGCTGTGTGGACTTCATAGTTCAGACTTAGATTACGTACAGCTTCTAGGGCTGTATCAGCTGTGTGGATGTCATAGTTCAGACTTAGATTACGTACAGCTTCTAGGGCTGTATCAGCTGTGTGGACTTCATTGTTCAGAGTTCGATTACGTACAGCTTCTAGGGCTGTATCAGCTGTGTGGACTTCATAGTTCACAGTTCGACTATGTACAACACCTAGGGCTGTATCAGCTGTGTGGACTTCATTGTTCAGAGTTCGATTACGTACAGCTTCTAGGGCTGTATCAGCTGTGTGGACTTCATAGTTCACAGTTCAACTATGTACAACACCTAGGGCTGTATCAGCTGTGTGGACTTCATAGTTCAGACTTAGATTACGTACAGCTTCTAGGGCTGTATCAGCTATGTGGATTTCATAGTTCAGACTTAGATTACGTACAGCATCTAGGGATGTATCAGCTGTGTGGACTTCATAGTTCACAGTTCGACTATGTACAGCACCTAGGGCTGTATCAGCTGTGTGGACTTCATTGTTCAGAGTTCGATTACGTAGAGCTTCTAGGGTTGTATCAGCGGTTTGGATTAAACATATGTGTATTTCATGGTTCAGAGTTCAGGACTGTATCAGCTGTGTGATTTAATGGCGATACTACGCAACGAAATATGTAGTGTAGGTTTAATGAAATTATGCAATTTAGATGGCAAAAAACAAAAGTGATTTTCTCTTTCGTCCGACTTTATTGATGGCAAAAGAAGACTGAGTAAAAGATTAATTATTATGAAGTTATTAAATGATCTTTTATTGGTGGTTTGTCGATAATTACATTATTACACATATCACAAGTAATGTGTTGTCGAAAAAAGTTAATAAATAAATAAAGCGTAAACAGGGTGACTTTGATAAAGTATCTCTAATCAATTGCGGGACAACTGCATGACTTTATAATGATGTTGTAAATTGTATTCCCACTAAATCATGTAAGAGGTATCTGTTAATAATTTTATTTTTAGCGTAATCTTAATAACTTTTCATTTTTGCTACATGGTGTACCAAAATCAAGGGGTTAGGATTTGATTCCCGAAATTTTCATTTCAAAATATCCGTAATGTTGGATTTGATGTTTTATCTCTGTTTTGACAATGCTAATCATGCTACAAAAAACAAACACATACCAACTCTTCTATAAATTAATATTGAACTTGATTCGTGAGATGTTTTAAAATGAAAATAAAACTCGTGGACAATTCTCAAAAATGCGTTTATTAAATCAAACGGGTTTCAACTTCAATGTCGCCATCTTCATTTCTTGAGCTACAATAATCAAAATATAACTATCAATGTTAATACGAGGGGCAGTCAAAAAGTAAGCTGCATATGTTTGTATTGCTCTTTCTTAAAGGTACATTTTGATTGTAGCTGTTGGTAATATTGTTTAATTGTAAAATCAACTGTACATTTTTTATGATCCCATTAATGACAAATATGTGTAAATAAGGAAGTATAATCCAAATTGGAAATCCTTGATGTTACTTACTTTCTATGGACTTGTGTTGTAATCCCACTGAAATTCATGGGCAGTTTAGTGAAGTGTACAGTTAAAAATGTTTTTCTTTGTAGGCTATTGCAAAATGCTGTGAGTTGTTTGAAAATGAACTGTTTGAAAAATGCGCAGTGAAATTGAGAATGAGTGTAGAGAAGGAATGTAGCAATGTTCAATGTTCTTGAAAGTGTGCACTCGTTGTGGGTCCCTTGCTTACTCACTGCAGAACACAAAGAGAAAGGTTTGGAATCGCCTCTGCAGTTCTTGCTTAGTTATTGCAGGGAAAGCAATGCAGTTTTGGAAAGAAAACCAAGTTCATGCTCAATCTACCCCTTTAAAACGTTTTTGACAGGTTCCTTCAGCAGGGAAAGTGATGTTAATTCTTTTTTTCAACAATCAAGGAATACTGCAACTGAATTCATGCCGGGGGGGGGGGGAGAAACAAATTAATTGTTATTTAATAACGTAAATTCCATTTTTGTGAAGTCGTGCATTTGGATTCACTTTATTATGTGAATTAATTCTCTTAATTATGTTTATTGACTATTTATCTAAAATAAAGATTTACAGAAATCAAATTTAATCACTCAATACAACGGTGGTTCTGTTGCAGTCATCGGTTTTGAAGTGATAACAGATTATGAATTCTCAATGTCTTACTACCACAGGATGGGTAGTGTGCTCAATGCCAGTCATTTGGATGCAATTAATATCTTGCTATTGACAACCATACTTTTAATATCAAGACACATGTATAAACAACAGCGGAGAAACAAGCAAAAAATAACTTTAACGTTTAGAAAACAAAAACCACTGTATAAACTGTTTTCCCCTTCTTGTTCATATATAAATATTATCAAATAATATTGACAGATTGAAATTTGTGTGTTCTAATAGTTGGATGTCTGTGAACAAATTCGCATCTATTGTATTAGTTTATCTTTACATTTCGGTAAGTGGTTTCGATAAGATTACAGCTGGATTGAAGTTCTGAAAGGAGAAATACGAGGGATGCTCAGAAATAAACCCTTTGGCCAGTAATTGAAACTAAATGCATATACACAATTTGATTATATAAAAAAGTTACATACCTATTTATATTAATTTTCGATATAGTCGAAATCCGTAGTCAAAGAACTCTGCCTCAGAAATTAACACAACCAGCTCAACTTCATTTGTTTCAAAATGTTGAATAGAAAGTCAATATTTCATTTTCAATCAATTAGTGCCAAGTTAAGGCTGTATGGTAGCACTCGCACGGGCTACGGTATGGTGGCTACAAACAACTCAACTGAGCAATCCTGTCGCTTGTTTTTCATCGACTTCTGAAACTTTTTCAGAATTTCACAATACAAATTGCTGTTATTGCTATGCCTGGTTCTATAAATTCTGTCAGCAAAACTTCCTTAAGCAGTGTGTGTTTGGGGGTTGTGGATGCATCCATTAACGTTTGTACACTTAGTCATCTCTACTTTCATCATAGAGATACAAAATGCGAAAGCCACACATCCAGGCTTTGTTTTGCAGATGATCGGTCAACTTTTGTACAGTGTTAATATAATTTATATTGATTTTAGAAATCTGAGGGAAATCTTCTAAACGTAAAAAAAACTTTTAAACGGTCCTTTAACTTAAAGTTTGTTCAAAGTTTGAACCAATTCATCAGCCGCAATTGAATGATATACTTTCCCTTCTTCTTCCTCATAACTACCCCCTGAATTTCTTGCTTCAATCTCTCACAGAGTTGATACTCATAAGATCATTGCAGGCGGTGGCGATGAATATTAGCGGTATTCTGTTCTGCTTGGAGACATCGAATCGAGTCACCGCATTAATTGGAGGTTCACCGTAAGGGAAGGTTGACTAAAGTTTATACTGTATATCATAAGTAATATTAATATACATACATGTACATATTATCGCGCACTCTCGATGATTTTAGCGCGATTTGTTTTAACTAATTAACTTTCCTTTTTTTCCCCCCTTCTTTTCCCCAATGACATTTTTTAAAATAGCCGTATTTCAAGTTTGATTCAACCGGTTGATGTACATAATGGCTGTGTAGACATGATAGTAATTAACTGTTCCCATAAATTAATGAATCGTATGTAGTTGTATATTTTTAAAGCAGTTCATTCATCTTCTATTTGAACAAATCAAGAGCCGTGGAATTGATCCAAAAACAAGTTTCTTCATTCAGTTTGAAGTTTCCGAATTGAATGACGATTGTCTGTCTGTGCATTGTTTTATTTGTGTCCCATTTGTGTCTTTGAACGTACGACAGAAATAGGTTTGACAACTTCTAAACATATCCTTGCCAGTCCTTTTGGAACTTTATTGATTCATTTCACAATCAGTCTACAAATAATGTTTCTGAAGATATAAATAATAAAAATGTTCCTATAAATGTTATAATATGTCAAAATGCTTTATTTTCTGTATATCTGCACGTTTGATGTGTTTTTTCCTTTTTCCAATAACAAAATGTATCTCCAGAAGGAATTGATATGCCGACACCAAATTGTACAGAATGTTTTATAGTAATACTTTTAAAATAGGGTTCATTAAACATTCTTGGTGCCAATTTTTTTCGAAAACCGTTGATTTTGCAATCTATTTACAAGAAATATTTACAGCTTTAAATACCGAACAAGATATTTTTGAGTATGTTAAAAAATAGCCAAAATATCGGTGAAATACTTTAAAAACTAATTCTTCGTGGTTTACTATAAAGCTTTTCTTAGTCTTCCAGTACACAGCAGTCAAGTGCTTATCCAATCCATTCATTTAACCTAAAATTACGATATCCTACAAATATTAGCTGGTATAAATTGTTTTATCCTCCATGTAAAAAGTGATCCGATTCAGTATGCTGATGATACAGCTTTTATTCTAAAAAGCCACAGGCTAAGCAACTTAGAAAGTGATGGATTTATACTAAGGAATTCTTGCTGTTCTGATTTCGGAGTAAAAAAAAGCACTATCGCGTTTCATTTCTTATGGTAAATCGAAACAAAGGACTTTAATCTTCTGGATAGAACCACTTGCTCCCACAATGCAATGCAATTAAAATATGCATTGTCATCTGTCGAATCTCGATCAGCAATTGTTTTGTTACAACACAACAAAAAATGAATATTGCTTTTGAAAATGAAAATTAAGCGATACAGTGTTTTCAAAGAACATAACCAAATGTGTTTCCTCCATCATGAAAATTAATTCCTAAACGGAAAACATTGCTAGTATAAACTGGATTAATTTCAAAGAAATACCATTGATTTTCTAAGACAAAAAACAAGGAGCTTGCATGTGGTACTTTTTTTTTTTCAAACAGGCCTAATTCACTTAGAAAAGTTGTATCCGTTTCTGAGATATCAAAGTCGTCAGTTCGAAGGTATGGCAAGCAAAACAAGATAAATTTGTATAAAATATTTTTAGTTCACGGACTGCTAGAAGACGACCCTAATAGACAAGTGCAATTTTGTTCCAAAGTAATTGAAAAGCTTGACGATGATGCCGAGTGGTATGAAGGAATTGTATTCTGAGATGAAGCTTTATTTAATTGTAATTATTATAACACACAAACTCCACATATCTCACACGAAGAGGGCTTGGTATAACCGTTTGGACTGCCGTCACCAAGGATGCTTTTCCATCAGACAACGATTTATTTAGGTAAACGTGAGTGTATATTTATTTGAGGAAATGTTAAATTGGATTGGTAGATCAAGTGGTCTTATCCAGTAGGGTAGGTTTGTATATATTAAATAGTCTCCACTTACTTCGCTCGGACAGTGTCTCAGTCCTAGTGGGCTACGCTCGTATCGTTGACCTGAATATCACATTTTCTTGGGATATCAGGATTCGAAATTACATTTTCGACAATAACTTTGCTATTTGCCACGTAGAGATGTGGAGTTGTGGTACCATTACGTGTAGAATTTAAATCTCAAAATTGTTAATTTAGTGTAAAGTTGAATAACGCACGAGATATGAACCAAAAACTGTTTAAAATGGCCGCCATTTTGTAATTGTTAATTAGATTTTTCGTATGATCACAGTTTAATCCTCTTTACCAAATTTCATGTTCCTATGTTAATTTCTGTGGCCGATATCGTTTCAACTTACAGAGGATATGAACGACGGAGGGACGGTATGTCGAAGATTTCAAAATTGTGTGCTATTACCAAACTTTCCTTTTTAGTTCGGACACTGCGGGTGTTATAATATTAATTATAATAACATTGCGACACTCCTTGGTTGGAGGCAGACATTGCTTAAGTTGTATCAATATTGCATAACCTACGCCGGGGTTACTTAAGAAATGCCTTCGTCAATCTATATAACAAACGTTTTGATGAAAATATATGTCCGACGACATCGGCTATTCCTGTTACCTTTGGAGAGTAGGAATTGTAAGAACTTTGTTTTATTCGAACAAGAAAAATAAAAATATACAAGTATGTGATTAAAGGTTTACTGTTCTCAAACCTTTCGGATTGATTTTCTTAATAAAAGCGCTTAATTCTCTTCTAATGTGTAGGAATTCTTAGCCTAACATATGGTTATAAATCACGCTAGATAACAAAGAGATATTTAGACTATTATTTTAAATATTTCAATCTCAAAATATAAATAGGTCTTAGAAATAAGTACATAATTTACCATTTAGCATCATTTGTTATCTTTTCCAGTGTGCTATACAGATTATTCAATTTAACTTGACCACCTTTGGCATATGAAAGTACAACATCTGCGAGACACTTTAAAAGGATAACCTTTCCTTTTTTTGAGAGTATTTAAATAGGTACAGGGTGTGCAAAATTGTGTTTCCCCAGGAGGATGTTTTCCACATCAAAAGTAAAAAAAAAGAAGATTTTATTAACATAATATGTCCGGAATTGTCTGATATATCCCCCTATTTTGTTTTTTCACATAATTTTTTATCTTCAGAACGCTTTAACGGTTTGATTTGAAATTTGGTATCGTACTTAATAAGGCAAAAAAACTGTTTAAGAAATAAGCCAACCTAAGCCGTTTTCGTGTTATCCAAACTTTTTTCTTCTCAGCATGATCACCTTCACATCAAGATTTCCTACATCTTGGTTATAAAGTGATCCCTTAAAATTCCCAAGCACTTAAAAAGTTAGTTTTTTTTTTAACATTTATAATGGTGGTAGGCCTATTCGTTAAAAAACAATATGACATAAAATGGCCTAAAAAAACAATATAGTGTATACAAATGGGCCTAAAATTGCTTCGCATATTTTGTTTGTTTTTTACCTATAATTATATCACGAACCATAATTCGTTGTGTTTGGATCCTTAGATGAGATAAAAATCTCATCAAAATTCTTCGCGGTAATTTTGAGAAAATCTTAATTTAGGGTTTCTCTTATAATAGTTACCTCCTGGTTTTTAGTTAAGGAAAATATGGTATAAAACATTCCTGAAAAAAGCTAAAAAAAACCTATGTAGCAAATTCTATAAAAATATTTGTTTTGGATTGTAGAGCACTACACTCATCATTCATTCTAAAAAAAAAAAAAAAAAAAAAAAACTTTTTTGTACTACAGAAACGTTAGAACGAATCCACAAAAAATATCGATTTTTTTTTTACCCATCACATAACTTTTCATATACTGCTTAGGATAATTCTCGTCACTAAACTTTAGAATATCTATTTACTGAGTAGGACTTATTGGTAAAGAAAGTATATATTTTAAAATGTTTAATAGTGTTTGTAATAAAAATTCTGTCAAAAGGAGAATACTAAAATTTTGTATCAACCATTTTTTATTTCGCCTATATATCAAAAGATGTCACTAGTTATGTAAGTACTGTATATGAATAGTTTTGGGACTATGGGGTAAGTTTGGTAATCGATAATAATTTTATTTACTGACCTTCACGTTTCATGGCCTCAGGAAACCGAAAGGCATAATTTTAACTTAACACTTTTGGGGAAGTGCTATAAAAACTCAAAATTGCAATTTTTTCAAAATCGGTTCTATGGTTTTTTATCAAAGGACCCATAGGGCTGTTACAAAGGACGCAATTCTCAAATACGGCTATACCAATTTCGTTGACATGTTAGGGGAACGTGCCCAAAACCTGTCTGCAAAATAGCAATAATTAACAAGTCTGTTCAGGAATAATTGACAAGACAAAAATTAAAATAAATAATTGGCCGCCATCTTTAAAATCTTGTTTTAATCAAACACGATTTACGCTTAGGACGCGTTTATGTCACAAGAAAAGCAAGTTTAGGCCATATATAAATATTTTTCATATAGATGGTGTCCATGTCCATTTTCACTTTTTGACTCATTTTTCGGAGGTATGGTTTTTATTTCATTTTGGGGATGGGTGAGTAAAAAAGCTTATGGAATGTTTATAGAATACTCTAGCTGAGGTTTCTAGCTGGTAGCTATTATTATTTCGAGATAGTAATAGTACCAGTGGCCAAAGTCGAATTAACAGTATATGCAGGTTAATTTATGTTAAAAAAACTTACACCAAGTAAAAAAGTAAGTTACTTTTTTTTGGGTAAATACCATACGAAATACAAGAAAATCACCCCTGAATGTAAATTTGTCTCTCCATTTGTTTTGTAAATATGAATTTTTTCAGGTTTTTCAAAAATATCGTGACTTATCGATGAAAAGTTCAATTTTCTTAACTATTGTTAAAGCCACCAATTGTTACTTTAGGTATTATTTTTTGAAAACGCATAAAGTTTTGAGTATAATACAACCATTTTTATTTAAAAACTAATAATGTTAGTGTTTTCAATTAGTTTGAACAAACAAAATAGGCGTTTTCAGAATAAATATTTGGATTGTTGTTAGGCAATTATCAAAATGTATCAAAAACTTGTCCTTATAAGCTTTCATTTGATATAGTAAACTTCATATTATTATTTTTAATTGTCATCCAAGTTAGCCGGATTCTATGAGAAATAATAAGATAAAGTAATGAAGTGTATGATAAGACTACTATAGTATGAATATTTTGTCATTTTCTTTATCTTCTTCGGTAAATAATTAAAAATGACATGTCCCCTTCTAATTTTAAATTTTCTCAACTGTTTTCCCTATAAGCATAAGAACGTGATCTGTTAATTTCACAGTTAATTACAAAAGATATTTTAACAATGTATTTTTTAATTTCTCTTACATTTTAAACTGAAGTGACTTATCTAAAATGAAAGTTTATTTTAAGGAGGTTTTTTAAATTCAATTTGTCAATTTTTATGTCTAACAACAATCCCGACAATAATGTTTTAAATATTTAAGATTTTTTTACAGAAACAAATATTTTGTTTGTTTCAAACTAAATAAATATATAACTTTTCAAAATCAAAATGGTTGTATTTTATTCAAAATTGTATGTTCTTTCAGATATTGGAGTTAGGAATCTTGAGAAAATTTATCTTTTCGTCGATAAGTAACGATATTAAAAAAAAAAAGAAAAGTTCATGAGTGAGTTTCTACTTCGTACGGTGTGTACCAAGTGCCAATCAGCCTGTATAGTATTATTATATTTACTTAAATTGTAAATAGATTCCAACACTTAGATAATTCTAAGGTTATATTTGTTCCTCTTGATGGTATTTTTAAATTTCCTCATAAAACCTTTGGCTTAACCAGCTTTGTAAAACAGCTGCAAATATACATAATAGTGTCACCTAGAAAACACTTGGCATCGTTTAACAGTTTTAATTGCGAACCATATTATCCTAATTATATGTCCAGAATATTACAATGTCACCCACGTTTGTTAAAAAAAAACACTATTTAAATATTAGTTTTGTTTAGATCATATACAGTATCAGTACGTGATGCAAATAGTCACTACTCTAAGCTTCTGATTTTGCTTTTTCACGTAAATAGTATGGATAATTGTTTTCTTTTTCGTTTTAAAAGCGAAATCCTTTCCTTTTAGGTTAGGTAGTCATCGTCTCGTAAACACACACATCTTAGGGTTAGTAGGCATATAGACGGTTATTTTGATAAAGTCAGTCTTTGAAGAGACATCAGATTAACCATTATTGAAAGTATAAATAGACAGGTTTCATCTGAGCTGTGGAGTTTGGGTGCGCAGTGGGTCTAGGCGTGGTCTAAGCAGCAGTAAGATGGTGGGGGAAGCGGTCGCCTCAGTCTGTGTTGGGTGTTGGTACTAACAACGATGTCTGCAAGACCGCTGGATCGTGGACAGTTGTCGGCGCTGACTGTTTCCCTTACAATGCCTCTGTCCCCACGCGGCCTCGAACTACAAACTTGTACCTCCCCTCCACGCGCAGCTCACAGCTCAGATGAAACCTGTCCATTTATATCCTTTATTGTTACAATTTTGTAAAATGTAATAGAAATAAAACTGACAGGTTAAAGGGTTATTTTTATAAGGAGGCTAAGTTGATCTGTTTAACGGTATATCATACAAAACATGATATGCATAAAGATAAAGTTTCGTGTAAAATGCTAATATTAAGGATTATTAAGTTTTAGAATAGTATTGTTACTTTATTGTTAAAGGTTAGAACATCTTGTTAAATTACAACTTACCAGTAGAGTTCAGTATTATATAGTTAATTAATGCCTTCCCCCACTGGATTATGTATACAAGACCATTATGCTATACAGGATGTTTGAAAAGTCTCTACGAGTCTTATGAGATAGAAATAACTGCAGTATTCACAGCCATAATAGAACCTCTTTTTGGTGAGTTTGAAATTCTTGTCCGCCATCTTGAAATGGGAAGGTAGTTGTGTGATATATGATTGTAATGTTAAATTTGTCGAAAAAACGATTAGATTATAGATCAGGTTTTACCTACATTTCTTTTAGTAACATCTTGGTCAAAATCGTATATTTAATTGTAAGTATTAGGTTTTAGGTAATATTGTATACAAAGTTAATCAAATCTGCCTTAACCTTTGGTAAGTTGGTGTGTCATTTCAGTTAAAAACCATTACAGTAGTTACATTGATCGTATTCGTGACGAGTTTTCATTGAAAGTGATTCAATCGTTTCTGAGAAAAATAAAACCTAAACCACTTCACCAGAGATTTCTATAGGATGACGAAGTAAACACTGGGATATTTGTTTCAACAACCTAACGGGTTGTAGGTCACATTCACTCGGCTGTTTGCCAGAAAGCAATTCACAAGGTGTCAATCAAAGTAAAGTGTTCTTTCCTTTCCAAATACATAAGCAAGTGGATCATCGTGGGCGGTGTTGAGCTATAATGACTCGAGACATTCTCACGTGAAGTCAAAATAAACGGAAGCTCCTATATATTTTTGTTTTCTTGTTTGAAGGCAAACAATGAAGAAAAGCGCCCTAATTAATGAGCGATAAAAAAAAAAAGACAGCGAGCCCTTGAATATTGTAATAGCGTCAGAGTAGGAAAATAACAAGAGTTGGTCGAGATAGACCTTATAGGAAAGATGAAAGAGAAGGATTTAATCCAAGACTACACAAAAAAGTGTAGAACCAGTTAGATACCATTGGGTTGGCCAAGCCCGTACTCATTAAAGTGAGCCCTTGAGAGTAAAAAAGATCATAATATAAACAAATGTGCCGAAATGTTTCGTTCACGTTTCACCATTATTTAAGCAAAATGTCTGATTAATTCCTTCTTAATGAGTTATTTTAACTATTTTATAGATATACTTCATTACCCATATTATCAATGATGTCTCAGCCTTTAACTCGTTCACATAGGTTCCGTACAGGATCTCGAGAGCTTAGACCGCTCATTATCGTTCATTTATCAATGACGTGTCTCAGCGTTTAACTCGTTTACATAGGTTCCGTACAGGATCTCAAGAGCTTAGACCGCTCATTATCGTTCATTACCCATATTATCAATACGTGTCTCAGTGTTTAACTCGTTCACATAGGTTCCGTACAGGATCTCACGAGCTTAGACCTCTCATTATCGTTCATTACCCATATTATCAATGACGTGTCTCAGCGTTTAACTCGTTCACATATGTTTCGTACAGGATCTCAAGAGCTTAGACCTCTCATTACCCATATTATCAATGACGTGTCTCAGCGTTTAACTCGTTCACATATGTTCCGTACAGGATCTCAAGAGCTTAGACCTCTCATTACCCATATTATCAATGACGTGTCTCAGCGTTTAACTCGTTCACATATGTTCCGTACAGGATCTCAAGAGCTTAGACCTCTCATTACCCATATTATCAATGACGTGTCTCAGCGTTTAACTCGTTCACATATGTTCCGTACAGGATCTCAAGAGCTTAGACCTCTCATTACCCATATTATCAATACGTGTCTCAGTGTTTAACTCGTTCACATAGATTCCGTACAGGATCTCAAGAGCTTAGACCTCTCATTACCCATATTATCAATGACGTGTCTCAGTGTTTAACTCGTTTACATAGATTCCGTACAGGATCTCAAGAGCTTAGACAGCTCATTATCCTTCATTACCCATATTATCAATGACGTGTTTCAGTGTTTAACTCGTTCACATATGTTCCGTACAGGATCTCAAGAGCTTAGACCTCTCATTACCCATATTATCAATGACGTGTCTCAGTGTTTAACTCGTTTACATAGGTTCCGTACAGGATCTCAAGAGCTTAGACCGCTCATTATCGTTCATTACCCATATTATCAATGACGTGTCTCAGTGTTTAACTCGTTTACATAGGTTCCGTACAGGATCTCACGAGCTTAGACCTCTCATTACCCATATTATCAATGACGGGTCTCAGTGTTTAACTCGTTTACATAGATTCCGTACAGGATCTCAAGAGCTTAGACCGTTCAGTATCGTTCATTACCCATATTATCAATGACGTGTCTCAGCGTTTAACTCGTTCACATAGATTCCGTACAGGATCTCACGAGCTTAGACCTCTCATTACCCATATTATCAATGACGGGTCTCAGTGTTTAACTCGTTTACATAGGTTCCGTACAGGATCTCAAGAGCTTAGACCGCTCATTATTGTTCATTACCCATATTATCAATGACGTGTCTCAGCGTTTAACTCGTTCACATAGATTCCGTACAGGATCTCACGAGCTTAGACCTCTCATTACCCATATTATCAATGACGTGTCTCAGTGTTTAACTCGTTTACATAGGTTCCGTACAGGATCTCACGAGCTTAGACCTCTCATTACCCATATTATCAATGACGGGTCTCAGTGTTTAACTCGTTTACATAGATTCCGTACAGGATCTCAAGAGCTTAGACCGTTCAGTATCGTTCATTACCCATATTATCAATGACGTGTCTCAGCGTTTAACTCGTTCACATAGATTCCGTACAGGATCTCACGAGCTTAGACCTCTCATTACCCATATTATCAATGACGGGTCTCAGTGTTTAACTCGTTTACATAGGTTCCGTACAGGATCTCAAGAGCTTAGACCGCTCATTATTGTTCATTACCCATATTATCAATGACGTGTTTCAGCGTTTAACTCGTTTACCGAGAAAAACGTTGAGAGAGTCAGCACAGATGGGAGAGACAACGAGTAAACAGAATTCAGAGATAAAAGAAAGTTACAACTGTATATCCCTACCGCATCGGTGTCGTTCATGAACTGTTACAACCTGACTGTGGAAAACGTATACTGTATTGTGGGATTTGTTTCGGTAAAAGAATTGAGATTTTGGATCGTGTTTATTTTATAGAGAGGTTAGGTTAGGTTAAGGATGGTTATGTAAACAGTCGAATATCAAGCAGTGAAGGTCCTCACTCTTTTGCAAAACGTCTGTTACATGGACTTAAATTGTATGTGATGTATAATTTCTTGTAGTCGTGTGATAGGGCCTTTATTTTTCGATACAAGTGTCACTGTCACGAGTTTCTCTGGATTTAATTCATTATTGAATCAGGAAAGTAGAATTTACTAAAAATTGTGTGTTATGGTTTTCTTTTGTGAAAACGGAGTTCTACCAAGTAGCGTCAGTCAGTAGTATAAATCATACTTTATTGAATGATAACGAAAACGAAAGTCAGTTTGGTGTCAGCAAGATTGTGCAACCGTCTACACTGCATATGAAACAATGACCATGTTGGAGATATATATATATATATTTTATTGTTTGAGCTTGAAAAATCGATTTTTACTTTTGAGGATATTTGAAAAGTTTTTCAAAATAATCTCCGAACACTTAAAGATCTGAAGGTCAATATTGAAAGATACGTTCAAACATTACGACTAGTGACTGTACATGTCTTGAAACGTGCAAGCCTGTTATCCAGGTTAATGGAAATCACTTTTAGTATCTATTGTAAAGTTAAAGGAACTCTTAGTATCCTTTATAAATATTATATATGAGATTACAAAATTAACAACCTGGAGAAACACCCGACAGTATAGAGAATATTAATGATATGTCAAAAAGTTATGTAGACTGTTTTACAGATATATATATATCCGTCTCTTGAGTCCAAAAAAGTGTTTTTTCTATTGATGTCTGTCTGTCGTGTATATTCATCTGTGCAGTTAACTCAGCATTTGTGGGTAGCTGAAATAATAATAATATATACAAATTTCCTTAAATTGCTATTTCCTCAAGTGTAACCGTTAAGAACACCATATTAAATGTTGAGCTTGACTTATGAGAAAAACTATACAGTATAACAAACACACAGAACACAATTCTCATAAAAAAAATACGCCCAAGTATCAGACGCGTTTCAACGACAAGGTCGTCCTCTTCAGTGATACACCAGCTACACCAACCAAACCACAACTGAATCCTATTGGTTGGTGTAGCTGGTGTATCACTGAAGAGGACGACCTTGTGGTTGAAACGCGTCTGATACTTGGGCGTATTTTTTTTTATGAGAATTATGTTCTGTGTGTTTGTTATACTGTTAAGAACACCAACAAAATGTATGATACAAAAAACTGATTGGTAAGCTATCTGTGAAAATACAGAAAAATCTCCCTTATGGCTGTTATAAAAGACGTAATTTCCTCAATTAATGACGCCCAACCCGTATGCAAAATGCAAGTAAGAAAAATAACAATTCCAGAATAGCAAAAAATAAAACGAACTTTGACCTTGAAACATGAAATCATTAAAGCTAGATTTATAATGAAATATGATTTACGCTGAAGACACGTTTATATCAAGAACGAAGTTTAAATAAATTATCATAGATGGCGACGAGTGTTCATTGTCAACGATTACTGAATATACACTACAACTTGGCTTGAAAGAAACGTAATATTAGGAAATGATTAAACGTACACAATTCTCACAAATATATATACACTTTATTTCAGACGCGTTTCGACGACAATTTCGTCATCATCAGTGACAGTTACAAAGCAAAATTATAACTAAATCAGAGAGAGGTTGCAGCTAACATTTATAGTATCTAGTAAGGGGCGTGTCTATATTTCATATTCACCAATGACGATGCGATGTTATAAGTAGGATGTTTCCTCCTAACTGTCACTGTCACTGATGATGACGACATTGTCGTCGAAACGCGTCTGAAATAAAGTGTATATATTTGTGAGAATTGTGTACGTTTAATCATTTCCTAATATAACGATTACTGAAATAAATTTTTGGTGATTGGTGGTGATTAGTTTTGTTTGGTTTTTATTAGGTTTTGTGAGGACGGGTGAATGAGAAATTTTTTTACAATGTTTTTACATTATTTATTTGTCTTAAGAGAATAAATTCTATAAAAATGTAAACGAGGATCATGTCGTAACCGAACGAGGGTGCTTATATTTATTAATATGTATACCTATATTTATTAACATGTGCATTTAGTAATGATTGTTTATTTTTCTTTGTTCCAGGTAAGTGAAATCATTTTATAGAGTTTGAGTAAGTACCTTGTTTCTTGTATTTTTTTAATATTGTTTGTGTACCATAAACTTAGTACACATAAACTTATGTAATTGGTCAACATATGGTGTCGCGCTTTTGGGGATATGGGTATTTTCAGTGTTAATGGGAAACCTTACAGTGTTGCCATATGGGGTATTTCCAGTGTTAATGGGAAACCTTACAGTGTTGCCCTATTAACTCATACATGACTAGTCTCATTAATTTACATTATGTAATAAATAGATCCTTTTTATAAAAAAATTTACTTCTATTGTAATAAATAAATATATCGTTAACATACATATTTAAGTCTGTTGTTTAGGATCACACTCTCCAAAGTGTCCTCCGTAGGCCACTTGATCTACTGTATTCCACCCTTTCGACTCGCTCTTTTTTTGTCATCACTCATAAATATTAGATATCGGTTTTATATAGTAGCCTGATAATGACTAATGTTGAAACGTAGCTGAATAGAAATAATTTTATAAAACTCACTGTATTGATTAGATTAGAAGAAATGTTAATATTATTACTGATTTACCATTTTGTGTGTGCATAAAACTAAGAGATAAAATTTGGTTTAATAAAAAAATTGGTTTTTCCTCCTGATCTATTTCAACCAAACTCAATGCATTCGTTTTTAGTGCCTAATTTAGTACTAGTCATAGTATTAAATACATTCTCGATATCTTCATAAGTGTATTTTATTGAATATACAATATCAACATCATAAAGCAAATTGGAATGACAAAATTCAACTTGTTTATGTCAAAGCAATATACTGTATGTCATTTATATGAAATGGGTTTAGTCGAAGTCAGAATTGGTTTAGAATTAAATTTCCGTTGCAGGATATGGCATTAAATAATAAAAATGTTATGCGATTTGTTTGAAGGAATTGATTTGCCTTTTTGACAAGGTTTATTTATTACAAGTATTTTTTGCTTGTAGGTAAGTTATGTACAATTTTAATATTACCTCTTAAATGTTCACATTAGTTGCTACAGTAAATGCAATTGATTTTGTTTTAAATTTCATTCATTGAGCTTACCGAATATTGTCAAAGAATAAAGATTGTAATCACTAAAAACATCAAATAATGGACAAATCGTTAAAATACAAAGCACAAACACGTTACATTCAAATCATCAATTTTTCCAATACCTTTCTGTTTTCTCGTTATTTCTCGCACTTGCTAAAATGATTTACTGAGCTGGTTTCCAAGTTCTATGTTTTATCATCTTCTTTCAATTACATTTATGTCCTCACACCGTCGAAGAAGTAGTCTCCACTCACTTTTTAAAATACTTTTCTGTCTCCCTTCATTCTCCTAATCTATCTAATTTGCTGAGGAGGTTTCCAAAATCTAGATTTTATCATCTTCTTTCGATTACGTTTATGACCTTTCACCATGGAAGAAGTAGTTTCCACTCACTTTTTAAACACTTTTCGATCTCTCACCATTCCCCTAATCTATCTAATATTTTGCTGAGCTGGTTTTTAAGATCTAGGCTTTATCATCTTCCTTTGATTACATTTATGGCCTTAGACTAAGGAAGAAGTAGGTCTCCACTACTTTTAATAGCCTTATGTTTCTCATCATTCTTCGCAACTGCCATAATGTTTTACTCAGCTAATATTCAGATCTAGGTTTTATCATCTTCTTTCGATTCCATTTATACCCTTACATAGTCGAAGTAGTAGTCTCCAGCCACGAGACACGTTGTCATTCCTTTCCGTCTCTCATCATTCTTCGCAACTGCCATAATGTTTTACTCAGCTAATATTCAGATCTAGGTTTTATCATCTTCTTTCGATTCCATTTATACCCTTACATAGTCGAAGTAGTAGTCTCCAGCCACGTTGTCATTCCTTTCTGTCTCTCATCATTCTTCGCAACTGCCATAATGTTTTACTCAGCTAATATTCAGATCTAGGTTTTATCATCTTCTTTCGATTCCATTTATACCCTTACATTGTCGAAGTAGTAGTCTCCAGCCACGTTGTCATTCCTTTCTGTCTCTCATCATTCTTCGCAACTGCCATAATGTTTTACTCAGCTAATATTCAGATCTAGGTTTTATCATCATCTTTCTCTTCCACTTGTGCCCTTACATAGTCGAAGTAGTAGTCTCCAGCAACGTTGTCATTCCTTTCTTTCTCTCATCATTCTTCGCAACTGCCATAATGTTTTACTCAGCTAGTATTCAGATCTAGGTTTTATCATCATCTTTCTCTTCCACTTATGCTCTGACAGTCGAAGAAGTAGTCTCCACCCACCTTCTCAATTCTCTTCATCTATCTAATGTTTTGATGTGCTAGTTTTCCAGATCTAGGTTCTATCATTTTCTTTCCCTCCAATTTATGCCTTTACACTGTGAAAACGTTGTCTCTACCCACTTTCTCAATTCCTTTTTGTCTCTGTTTGGATTTGCTCTAATGTTTTACTGCGCTGGTTTCTAGATCTAGGTTTTATCTGTAAATTGTTTCCCAAATTTGATTTTTGTCTGATTCGCTTACCGGATTATAAAATAATGCACTAACTTCAACAGATGGACTTCACAATAAAAAATATACATATACTGTATATAACGTTTTGTTTTTCTCTCCTATAATATTATTGGTCAGATTGAGGGCGGTTCTGTTACAAGGCAAAGATTTGAATATAGTCCTTCGATTAAATTTGAGTGAGTCTTAACGGTTTATGACTCAAACCTCACCAATAAAAATATTAGTACCAGACAGCCATAGTTCATTTATAGTTTTTGTCAAACTACCAGTAAACTGTTATTACAAGGAATACTTTGTGAAAGTTGTACACAATCTGTCCTATTCAATTAGTTGTGTACATTTCTCTAATGTATATATTGTTGAAATGATACGTTGCCAAGTAGTAATAGTTAGTTAGGACAAAAGCTATTTGCAACGTTTTTAGTTGGAGACATCGCATTAAATGGTTGCCGCTATATTTAGTCTGACAAAATTGGTTTGTCCTGGCAACATGATTCTGATAATACTGTTCGATTTATAACAACTTTAAACCTAAGCAATTTAGAGTTTATTTTATACTTTTATTGTAGTGTAGTTTTCTTTGTAAAACCATTGCAAGTAATAGATTTCTTTTAATAACGAACAAAATTAATTATGAGTGTAGATGTTGATTAAACGCTATTAGCTGGCACCGTGTAGAAATTTCTACGCATTTGTTTTGAGCAACAAATTTATCGTCCGATTTAATTTAATAATAAGTTAAAATTAGTTTGTTTAAATAATTAACATTTAGTTAAACTGTATTGTATTGACGGCTCTGATATACCCAGTGTAGGAAATATATGATAAGTTTGATAATCGCCAAAATATTTCGACTTCTTCACGTTCGGTCTCAAGAAACAGAAAAATTAATTCTTTTCATATTTCAGAATGCTAATAGGTCATAATTATGTTTATTTTGACGATACTGTGTAGACTGAATTACTATTTCTTACGAGGTTTTAGTTCGATAGGAAACAGGCTATAGTTTTTGCTTTTTTTTTGCAAAGTTTGTACATAATTATATTTATTATACAGGGTGGCTGAAAAGAAACCTGCACCCCCTCAACGTTTTTGTTATTTGAGATATTTGAAAGCGGTTTGCGCCATTCTATTTTGGAGGGAGGGGACACTTTTCATGACAAAACAATAAAAGGAATACTATGAATGCAATTATTTATCAGCCATTTTACTTTTTTGGCCGCCATTTTCTTTAGGATAATCGGATTGATATTTCAATTACAGATTTTTCTCGTCTTTCCATTACAGACAAAATGACGTATCACATGTCTGTCCTATTTGGAATATTTTGCAGGGTTACCCCTCCCCCTTTGGGCCCCGGGACGTTGAGGGGGTGCAGGTTTCTTTTCAGCCATCCTGTATAAACGTTTTAAGTTAAGACTTGTTTAGGTAACATTTTTGTAGTTTATGTAATTATTCAATAAGAGTTGTTTTCAATAAAATTTTATGAATATTTACAATCAGTAGGTATTACTTAACAATTAAGAAGCCTTATGAAAGTTATTTTTGTATCAAAAGAGTTTTGCAGTGGATGAGTCACTAATTAGACAGCAGGACGTCTGTGATTGTGCGTGTGTGAGAGAGTGTTTTGCCAGGAAACTATAATACAGAATCATTTAGATGATGTAATGGGTTATGAGTGTATTTTGCTGCAATTTCTCTTTTAATTATTCTTTTTACTTTAGTGATTTAACCAAGTATTTCCTGAGAGATATGAAATTATATTTAAACTAGTATTATTAGGATTGCATTTCATTTTCTTATGCATTTTTATCTTTTGTTTTTTTTTAAAATTATTTAAACAATATTTCAACTCTTTTACAATTACAATTTCGAGTGTATTATCTCCAGGGTCGAGTCATTGATGCAAGAATAACGAGAGAAATCTAATAGAGGTTGTGCTTATCATAAAGTATTTATTCGCAGCATTTGACCCTATTATCAAAAGAAGAATATAAAAAGTTTTGACGTCTGTACACTTGCTAAAACACTTATTGCTGTACACTAAGCCGAAATGATAGATGATGCATATGAATGTTGTGGGTTAAATCGAGGCCATAAATAAAGCTTACAACACGCGACGGAGACAGGACAATAGCATCTTCTCGCTATGATTGATATCGTTAGAAGAGTAAACTAAATAAATAATAGCTTCGGTAGGGTAATGATATTGCAAAGTCGTGCCTTTATCTTTAACAGTGTTGCTCTGTCAGTGTCTTGAGATAATTTTAGTCTTCGAGCTGTTGTCCTGAAGTTATTGTTTTCATAGAACGTGTCGCATATCATAACACAGCCAGGAGCTTTGTGGTCTTGGTAAGGTAGACGAAAAGTTTACTGCTACGAACTGACTTCCTAATCTAAGACTACCTGAGGCCTTTGCATATTTATTTCCTTATTGCTATTCTTCACTTCAAGCTGATGTGTGTATGCCCTGCGCCAGCGTACTTATCAGGTTTCTTCCTAGGGTTAATGGGTGCAGGAATAGAAATGGACTGTATCGGATGACAATGAAAAGTTTTAAAAATAACTCTAGACTTATGTCATAGTCCCTCCAATGTCATGGGTGTAAATCTTAACAATATTATAATAGGTGAATGTTCAATCAGTTGGAAATTAAAAGGTTTATAAAAAAATTAAAATTATAGATTGCCTGTTATGTATTTGTTGTATTTATTTATTGTATTATCTAATTTGTATATTTTTAACCCTGAGGTGCTCACTGTTAATACCTAGGGAACATAGCTGTATCTACACCTTTTGCATGCTGTCTTGGGTTAGATCCCTCTCTTTCCTTTTTCGTATCGGGTTTCTCTTTGAACCAACTCTTGTTCTCTTTCGACCTTGACGTTATTAAAGGGCTAGGATTCTTTATTTTATGTTCTCTACTTCACCTTTTACAAGGCGAAAGGTTGTCTTTAAACAACAATAAAAAAAGAAAATTTCTTCATTTTAGTTTCCATTCAAATAACTGTAAAACATAAAATAGATTTAGTTTATACGATATAGAAGGATAGCAAAGATAACTTCCCGTCCGGATGCAATTCAATCTTTAGTTTTTTCATTCCAGATCTCTCTATCTTTTGAACCTATTAGAGTATTAGAGGTCTATACACTTCATTTTATGTGCTTTTATTCCTTTTTTTAAGGACGATGAAGAGAAAACAAGGAAAAAATTATGTAAAATTTTATTTATAGTATTGTAGATTAGATTACATAGTTTTTAGGAAAATTGTTGTTTTGATAGCTAGAACTACTATTGGTTTGACGTTACTCTGCAGCTTATGATTGATTGATTGATTGATTGACATGGAAAGGAAAAAAAAAATTATAGAACACAGCTTCTACAGACACTATCCAAATTTATCAGAAAAACCCACATTTTTATTCTGTATAATTCGGGGATAAAATATTATTGTTCCTAAAAATTAAAAAAAAACAATATAAAATATTCTGTTTTTATTTTTTTGTATTATCAGTGCAAGTGTGTATTACGGAGTAGTTTTAAGTAACAAAGGGTCAAGGTACTTTTTGCCAATTCCTGTTATTACTGAAGTATTATTTTTTTTACTTGACATTATGCACACCTTTTTTAGTCATTAATCTTCACAAATCATTAAAGATTGAACGAAATCGGTATAGCCTATTTTGAGAAATTAAGTTTATAAAAACAACATTATAGTACTTCCCCACTCTCCCCTGTTTTTACCGATATAGTATAGATATAAAGATTTACTATGTAAATACACGTTAAAGCCATGGATATTCCCTGACATCAAGCCACAAAGTAAGTTTATTTTACCTCCCACACATCACAAAGAACAAATAAGGCGTAATATTGTAATCTTTATTTATTAAGTATCATCCTAGACCTATATTTGAGAAAGTTTGTGGTACATTTAGGCTATAAGTCGCCTTTAAAAAAGCGTTCATTTAGTGATAGAAGATTGCTTAAATGTTTTTATTGCGTCTGACTTGGTTGTTCGAGTCATAGATGTTGACTCATTTATTAGCACGATCTAATTATTAGCAGCTTTAAACATGTTAACTGTGTTTTCACCTGTCCTCGTGCACTCTCTAAAATGCAGGTAAATATATCAGTATATTTACTCAATCGCAAAAAACGTTGACCTACGTTTGTTGACTGATATCTCGACATGACTTCTGTCCTTCGTCATTGTCAGTGACGTTTGTACGTAAGCACGATAGCGGCTCTGAAATTATAAAATTCGGTATACGGTATTATAGTATGCTCATTATAGAACCCTATAAAATTCATTTTAAAATGTCAAATCTACGGCCATTTAACTATTAATTTTAAAAAATTAAACCCAATTTCAATATTACGGACCCAAGATGTTCACAAAATTTTAAACTATTACAACAGGAAGTAAATGCTGTCTTATAAACATATACCACAAACGACTTTCTAGGTATATATTAAAGATTTTTTATATATCCATACTCTATATAGCACTCTACCAACCAATCACCGCAAACCTTTATTCTTCACAATTCTTACAAAATTGCCGTTTCGTGAGTTATTATTAAAAATCCCCAAAATCGTCCTTGGGGATTTTTATAAGAGAAGTAATATCTCAAAATCGGTTGTACCGATTTAGTTAACATTTGAGATATTTGTTAAAATTAATGGCCCAAACGCCTGTGCAAAATGACAAGTTATGAAAAATTACGTTTATCAAGCATTTTATGAAAAGTAAAATAATCTTTGACCGCCTTTATTTTATTTAACATTTTACTCGCTTCGCTCACCCCAAATCTCTTGGATTTTTGGCCCCAAATTCTCGGTGGATTTTGGCAAACCGGAGAGGTTCGACCGAGTCATTGGATCAAAGTTGTAGATCAAAATTGTTAAATTTTTTGACACATTCATTAAATTTGGCAGGCAAGCTGGGACACCCAACAGCCATAAACGTACAGAATTTGATGATTATCGATAAGTGTGTCAAAAGTATAAATAAGTTGTGAAAAATATACAAAAGTTACCTGAAATAAAAAAAAAAGTTTTGGAATTTTCAGTTACAGGCTAAAAGCTTGTTAAATTTCAAATTTCTAGCTCATCTGGTAGTACAAGGGGTTTTATATATTAATAGTTTAAGACGAGTTTATGACACTAGTTAAGGATGTTTAAGACTGTATTCAAATATAAATGATTAATAAATCATTGACAAAATATGACTTCGTACATGGTTGATTTTCTCAATGAATAGTTTTGTTAGGTTGGTATTACTATTTTGAATGTGTGTTGTGAGTAAGTAACTTCGGTGCCATTCTCTCCCGTTTTGTTATTTACGAGGATTCAGGCGCTATTGCTGATAAGTTATTAATGAAGATAAGCCTCTACGATCCTTCCTCGTACAGCTAACCCACATTAATATTCTATCTCAGGATACGTGTTTGGGTTATTGGCCTGCAGGGTTTTCCCGTTACTCTTCTTAAGAAAAGATTAATTTAAAAAAAAGGAATCTTAAAAACTACCAACTTTCGTGCTCTCAAATATTTTAGGGTTTCTGTTCAATATCAGTTTATATAACATATACCCTACTGTCCATACATCAATCCTCTACGCCCCTTCTTTGTGTTTATCTGTCTTCTTTTTACTTTATACAGGGTGTATTACAAAACTGTAACTATAAAAACATGTCGATGTGTACAGCTCCAGACAAGTTCATGGTACCTAGCCCGATCATACAATGTAATACAAACAGAGTAATATCCAGCAGTTGGTTTCTTGGGCTTTGTAGGGCGAGTTGGTTTAAAAGAGTTTTATATACTTTCTTGACGTCGTCTAGGTCGTAACACGTTAAACAGTGTCTCGGCCATAGCGAGTCAAAAAGCTGTACTTTGATACGCTTGTGTCGATGACTCGTCCTTTGCCGACAATCGTAACTGTAACAACATTATATTACCAAAGTTATCACATACTTCGTAAGTAATATTATTGTAGAAAAAGTAAAATTACTGTCCGCGATCTGGGACAAATTTTGTTTTGATTGAGCATAAAAATAGAAACTCCAAGGTACTTCTATCTAACATAACTGTAAATTGTCAAGTTGGAAGTGTTCAATATGTTCTGTATATTAATAATCTCTTCGTGGGACACTTCTTATAACAGTTAACATATCTGTAATTAAGTAGCATGGCCCTTACATTAGAAGATGATGTTCTTATAAGAAACATTTTAGTATGTAGTATGTAAATTTTACAGGGTTTTGGAATACTTTGGAGAAAGTATTGCTAAGAGAAGAAAGACATGAGATTTTAATTTTTAAAACGTTTTTGAATAATTAAAAGTACTGTTAGAGTATTATAGTTACTACGGTGGGGTGTTAATTCATTTAATAATACGACAGTTTAACTACAGCAGTGTAATCATCTCCTTCCAAGACAAGTACAACGATTACTGGTAAATAGTTGTTTGGTGTCACTTTCCTTAAAATTGAATGTCTTTAACCTGCAAGATAAAAAAAAAAATAGATGTTTCAATGAGGTGAATCATGCCGGCAGACAATGGTCAGGTAAAATCCCCTGTTTGTTGGAGTAAAGCTACGGGGGCAACCGTTTTCGTTAGTTTTACAAACCATAAGAAGCTCAGTTGAGCACTCAAAATAACCTAAACGTTGTGAAACGTCCGTATAAAACCATTTCAAGAATAAGAGCTATCTTCCTTTATCAAATCATTTTACAATCAGAATAGGGTCAAGTTCTGTTTAATTTGTGTACTTTGTTTTTTTCCTTCAGAAAAGAACACTAAGTTTAGAGCGCTGACATATTTGAGGATTATTATTAGGTATTTATTATTTTTAGACAAAATATACGGTTTCTGATTATAAAATAATCAAATATGACTAAATGTGTTTGCTATAAGAAAGTAAGACTATACAGACAAAGAAGACTATATGAAAGTCCCCCAGACTTTCAACTGCCACGTGACGTTATGGTCCATTAATCGTGTTGACGTTAGTTCACTTAGGTAGCGCTACTGTAGCGTACTGTGTAAGCGTTGTTGTCAAGTAGCCCGACATTAGCCTGAAATGTGAAGACTAATGACCCAAGCCCGTGTGCAAAATTGTAAGTTTAGGAATAATTGGCAAAAAATAGAATTTATATATAATTTACGCTTCAGTTGTGTTTATGCTACAACGAATCAAATCCCCCCCCAACTTATTTATTTATATGGGGTTCATTGTTCATTTTAACTTTTTGATACACACTAACAAACTGTCATTTGTGGTTCGTATTTATTTAGTTTTGATAACATTTCTTTTATTTTTCAATTATTAGAAAGCAAATGTCCAGCCAAAGAAAATACACTACAACTACTGTAAATGAGAAACATAGGATTTTCCCTCGTACGGAAGGAGGTTAAACTTTTGCAATTAGTAATTGTTTTCGTGTCAAAAACTATACTCGAAATATTCTCTAGTGTGAAGGGCATTTAAACCCTTACATTATTAGATTATTTTGAAATTATGTGATAACTACATTACAAACATAGATTTCAGAGCCAAATCAAATAATTATCGTTTTAAATAATCGTTGTTAAAAATATATCGTTCAATTTATATTAAATATTTAAAAAAAAAATCTCAATTCTTTTTAGTTCTGAAAACAGGGTTTGTGGAAAAGCAGTTTATTTCATTATAAAAGTGTTTCGGAATAAAAATAAAGAGTGTAGAAAGCAACTACGTTTTTATTGTGTAGCTACAGGTGACAGCTAGAGTAGTTGTAGCTATTTTTAACAGCAGTTTAACTAAGTGCTCGTAAGCATCGAATGCGATCAACATTTGTACTTTAACAGTTTGATTTCCAATAGAAGAGTTATTTCAGTCCTATGTATTTCCAATCTGTTTCCAACAGTCATATTGGTAATCCTACGTTTTATCAACGTCATTGATTTTGTTTGTATCGCAGATTAGTACGTTCTTGGCAGGGACAGTTAAAATAGCTTTAAATTATTAAACTCAACAAGGAAAACGTTTGTGTCAAATGTTGGAAAGTTGATTTCAAAATACTGTCCTTTTAAGAAATTTACCCGAGTTCTCCATAGGGCGGGATTGAAAGGGTTAAACAATATATATATTTTTTTTTACGATTATCCCCTACAAATCTTTAAATCACTTTTCAATATGATTAAATTTAACTTAGTTGTGACCTGTTAATGTTGTCACCACCAAGTTGCACATACGATTTTTAACAGCTTTAATTGTTAATAGATCGAAAACAGTACGTGGTATTTAACATTTTTAAAATACATGTTTTTTCGTAATTAAATTGCATTTATCTTATAAGAAAACCTAAGTTATTATTGAAATCAGAAATTAAAAAGGGGGAACAAATTAAATCAATCAATTGATTAATATTTTTTGTTTAAATAACAATTCCATATTGACTCTTCATTATTTATTATTCAATACCAATTTGTGTTTCACATTTTTTCCGTATTTTTAAACAATAATATTAATCTCCTTACAAAATGAAAAGTCGTTTCTCAATTAATTATGAAGTAAAAATACTGTTACGTTTTTCACTTCTCTTTTTCACAAAACTCATGTTTTTAAACACTGATATAAATCTGCTTTCACAATGTTGCACTGTGATTTTACTTTCAACAAATCGTAAAGTAATTTTTTGTAAAGTTAGCGGTTTTCGAGATTTTTAAGATAAATGTTGTTAACGGTCGTCATTTTGAAAATATACAAAAGAAAGTTTTAAAATTTGTTACGCTTATTGAAAAATATTTGTTACGCATGACGAAAAAAATGCGTCTACCAAATCTGAACTCGATATACGTATCTATTTTCAAAGTTATAAACTTTTTTTGTCAAAAAACAAAATGACCTGATGGACAGGAAATTAAACATTTTTTCCACCATTAATGGGTTCACATTCAGTGAATACGGGCTAGGCAATTCCGAGAAGACCTCGCTTTATTTCTTGTAGTGTTGGGTTAGATTCTTCTCGTTCATATTTCTATCCTGTCTTTTTTGATCAATTCTTTATCTTTTCCGACCTTGACGCTATTCGAAGGTTAGAGCTATTTTATGTCCCTCCCCCTTTTTTAAATAAGGCTATGATGACCGAGAGGTTTTTCGCCTTTAAGCGGTGGGGAGTGGGAGGGGGGCATCTTTTTCAGACCTATTTTAAATGAACGTTTTAAAATTTTCATAAGTAGAACATATCCTGAAAGGTTTTTCGCAAAATGACCCTGTATTATTTTGGTAAGTTATATGCTTTATGGATTTACCTACGCAAAACATCATGTAATTGTATAGTAGAGCAGAGAGCACTCCATTGTAATATCTTAATACCCTTAGGGAGTAGCCTTAGCTATTTGATTAGTTAGGTGTTATGCGGTAAGCCAGGTTTCTGTAGTATATGTTACTCGATGATACGATTTACGACGTTGGGTTTCCTGTGATAATATGCAACCAAATTGACAATCTATGATAAGTACACAGCTCGACGTGATAGTACAGGGTGTCCCACGAAGGTATTTGCATTCTTAAACAACAAGAATCTACCAAATTGTAAGATTTCTTTCATACATATTGGAAAGCAACAAATTTTTACGCTGATATCTGCAATAGAAATATAAAATGGCGGCAGTTTATACGAAAATGCCTGTCTGCCGCCGGAGAACATAACAACACAATGTTTAAACTGCTGGTTATTTTAAAACAAACAGCTGTTTTATTTCAGATCATTGCATTGTTGACAACTTTTATTGTTTTCTGTTAGGCAACAAACATAACCTAGGTTGTTCTAGCTTTTGCCATGTTGTTTACGATAGAGAAGAAGATTTGGTGCCGTGCTTGGTCTAATGTGCTTTTAATAATGTCAAAGAAGCACACGGAATATTTCAAGCTACGTATCCTATGATTGAACCTCCCTCAGTCAAGTCCATCGCAAAGTGGAGAAAGCTCTTGCTTGAAACTAGTAGTGTACAGAAAAAAGTATCGCCTGCAGCCACCTGATTTCGAAGTGGTCAAAAATGTGCGTGCTGCTATTCTAAAGTCTCCTAGTAAACTCACATCGATTCGCAAAGTATCCTTAAGCACTGGTTTGTCTAGAGTACATTGAATAATCAAGAAACATGGTGTGAAGTTTTACAAATCTCACAGAGTACACGGGATTCTTGAAGACGACCCAGACAGAAGAGTGGATTATTTTATTCCAAAGTGATTGAAAATTAGAAGACTGAGTGGCATCTTCGTTTGGTGTTTTCAGACGATCTACATTTTTCGTAATGGTTTACTAAGTAGACACAATGTTAACTACAATACTACAAATCCTCATATTTCAGAAGAAAAGAAACTTAGGTCAAAGGGCATTACAGTTTGGGCAGCACTGTCAGCTAATGCGAGTTCTTTCCTACGATATTTCTGAGAGGACAATGACTGGGTCTAGGTATCATGAAGTGTTGAGCACTCACGTTATTCCTCATTTAGTTAACCGTTGAAGAAATGCCGACATGCATTTTTCCAGCAAGATGGAGCCACTCCACACTATGCTCGAAAAGTGAAAAATCTACTAAACACTCAGTTAACTGGTCGTTGGATTGGAAGAGAATGCGATTTTAGGGACTGGCCGCCTAGATCACCGGACTTAACAGTTTTTTGTGACTTTTTTGTGTGGGGGTATCTAAAAGAAAATGTGTACTCCCAAGACATAGAAACTGGATTAAAAAAAAAAATCTCATTTGCAAGCATTTTTGTCACGATTTTTCAAAGTTAAATTCAGGTGAAATTTTAACTAGAGCTAGGGAGAATGTGTAATAACACTACTGTTATTTATTTTTTTTTTTTGTGGGCTGGGGAATAGCAGAGTTATCGATGGAAAACAAAAATCATAATTATCTGGTACTACTAGTTTACACTAGTTCTAAATTATTACTGGATGTATTAAACCTTGTGAATAAGATATTATAGTCGAAACAATGTATCAACAGTGCTTAATAATACAGTTTCACCTTAAATGCATTAAATGTATCCTTAAAGTGTAATGCATTTAGTAATAATCAAGATCTGGTGTGTAAGTCCGTGGATTATCTAGACAATTACCAGAAAATTATGATTGTTATATTTTATTGATAAATGTATTATTGCTCAGCCTACAGAACAAAATAAAAATAATAGTAGTACACGTTTTACTATAGCTGCAGTAAAATTTCTACTGAATTTAATCGTCCTTAGAAAATGCTTTAATAAAAAACCTCTAATTAAAAAAATAAAAAGTAAAAAAAATATGTGTTATATGTATAGCGATAAGAAATGGCGTGTTATATTAGAAAATTATGAATTGAGCACCATATAGGAGAAATGCGGATGATCTGAACAATTTGGTAATACCTTTAGTTTCAACTCAAAAAATCCTGCAGCGTTACTTTTTTAAATTGTTTCGTAACTTTTGCACATGTTTCATACACTCTGTATATTGTGTGTTTGTAAAGATTCGTATTAATCGTACTAAAAACATTCGCCGAGTTCATCATTTCATTTCTGAGTGGTAACACTAGTTACTCGTTGTAACGTAATAACGTACTCGCATTTGTGTTAACACCTTGATCTGCACTTCAAATATGGACATTAATTTACATCAAGCTAATATAGTCTCTGTAAATAGCGCATTGTTTGTGATACTCAGAGTGCTAGATAATTGCAAGATGTCTTTATTCATCATTGTCATACATATCTCCTAATCAAGCAATGCTTGTAAAATTGTGAATTAATTTACTAATCTGTAATCTTGTACTGTAATGATGCCTCTGATAATGAATTTGTCATTGTCTATAGTTTTATGGCGATTTTAATTTTACTTCAGAGCAGGAAGAACCATTGATTGATTTTTTAGATCATAAATTTAATTTGATTTAATGTATAAATTATAACATATATAATATATATTAACCTACATAATATTAAATAAATTGCAGGAGCTAAAGATACAACTTTATTATGTCTCTGGTTCTCATTGTTTAACTTCTGATCTAAAATTTACCAACATAACATATGTCACATTAAGTGAATGTGTTTGATTGTAATTTACATATCTCTCAAATTCAGAGCCCTTTCGGACTTTCCAATTGAGTGGTGGATACATTGCGGTCATTATTCATTTTCTACTGAGAGGGGTTTAGCGTCCCTCGCGGAACCCAAGCTATACAGGGATGGAACAATAAAACAACTTCTTTGAATATACACACACATACAACACTCATATTTTTACATTTTGTAAAGGCTGTTACACTACATGAATCACGGGAGATACATAAAAACTCTACAACCATATATAGGGATTAGTTTTTGATCGTGCAGAGCCGTAGCCCGTCTGGGACTGTTTATCAGACCAAAGCGTGACAACCTTTGAATCTGGTTGGCTGATGGGAATTGCTCTGCCGAAGACGTATGCTCGGTTTCTGTTCAGTAGCCAGCCACTTCGGTCTTTGGTCAGGAAGTGTTCGCGATGGGGAAGTGTTGGCCTCATGCCCATCCTGTCTGGTTAAAGAAAATACTCTGGACCCTCAGAAAGTTCTGGGGTTTGGAAATGATCGAAAGTGATCGTTCCCAGATTCTAATCTGCAACACGATGCGCTGGTTAACTCGTCCATGAGCGCTACTAAAAATAACGTCAATCTGGGTAGCGATAAAAGACATCTATCGGCATCGTCCGAAGAGTCTGTTTTCCAAGTCAAGAAAAGAAATTTTAATGTAACGATTCAGGGACCATTTCCCAGATTTCTTATGGGTTAGTCACAATATTGAGGAGTCAGATCTGTCAAAGATCTATCTCCCCCTCTATGATCAACAATGATGTCACTGGTGCTGCAGGTATTGTTAGTTCCATTCGAAAACTTCGAAGTGGTTCTTTATTGATACAGATTGACTATGATAAACAGTCACTCTCTGTTGAAAATGAAGTCCTTTTTCTATGTAGATAACGTGTCTGTTGAAACTCAGAAAAGTTTAAATTCCTATAAAGGCGTTATTTCCTGCCGAGATCTCTTGAATGAGAGAATGGAGGAAATATTAAAAATCTTGCCTAATATTACGTTATTAACGTTGAACGCATTTATAGAACCGAGAATGGTGAGAGAAAACTAACTGGTTATCTGATTCTAACTTTTGATACTCAAAATCTTCCGGAGCGAGTGTTTGCTGGTTTCTACTGTTAGACCTTACATTCCAAATCCAAGCCGTTGTTTCCGATGTCAAAGATCTGGACATGTTAGCAACACTTGCTCTAAAGAGGGCAGTGTGGCATTAAAGGTCACAAAAGCGAAGGGTGTACTATGGAGCCAAATTGTGACGGGGACCATCCTGCACGTTCACGGAAATGCTCAAAATTTCAAGTTGAGAAGGCAATTTTAGAAATAATTGCTAAAAAGAAACTTTCCTTTCCTGATGCTGGTAAAGTATACAAACAAAGAACTGTTTTACGTCCAACCATTGGTGAATCATACGCAAATGCGACATCTGCCCCATCCCCGAATTCATGTTCATCATGTAAGGAACTGAGTTTGTATACTTGCAGATCAAATAAAACAATTAATTGCAGTTCAAAGCAGTTCATCTGTTAATGAGGTTAAAAAACCTCAAATTGCCGCCGACAAATAGCTAATTAAACAAAAATCTCAATCTGTAGGCTATCTGTTCTTTGAAAACCTTGACTTTTGATCAATTTCAACACAAAAATACTTTAGGCAAGCCCAGTAGACCCGTGGGTGTAACAACCAAGTCTCTAGAACCCATATATAAGGGAGGTTGCGGGTTCCTCTAAACCCCTTCTAAAATGACCTCAAGCGTCTCCGAAATCTTTAACACCTGACGTTCCACTTGCTACGGAGCTTGATCCTGAGACTAGGAAAATTAAAACCAAAATTAAACACCTGATGAATTATCAAGTCGGGCAGGTGGTAAGAATAATAGAAGTCCAAATCCATTTAAATTGTTATCAAATCCGTTATTAATTATCTTTTTATTATGATTTATTCATATATATGGCCAGAAATCTAAACTTAAATAGTGTGGTACAATGGGACTTCAACGGCGTGAGAAGTCACTTCTTGTGCGTTATACATCCTCTTTTAATCATTTGCCTACAAGCGACTCATTTCCATGTCCTTAAATTTGTGGAATACGCCAGTTTCTACACCAGGAAACCTTACCAATAAATTGTTTCAAACGAAAAATGAAACAATGAATCGACTAACAATGAATTGTAATTGAAGATGAAGATGACGGCTTAGTTATCGAAACTACATATTGTTCAAGTAGTCTCTTATTGTAGATGAGTTTTTTCACTTACGTTTATTAATTTTTTTGCAATATTTAATAGAAAATTAGCTCTTCCTCTCATCAAAATGTTAGGAGACATCAAAATTGCCGAGGAATAAGGGAAATAATTTATCTTTTAATAGTGGTCACACTGCATGGAATAGATTAAAAAAATAAAATAATAATAACTGAAATTACCTTCTGACAAGACTTCCGTGTTTGTTGGAAAATTCAATTTAAGTGGGAGCACTATTCCTCTTTGAGTGAGTCATGGCATTGAATACATTACCTGACATAAAGGTAGCTTATACTAAACTTTATTTTCATTGTGGATGGGTCTTATTTGCTCAATACACGAAATATACTACCTCGATATTTTACTTCAAATGTACTACATTGTACCTGTGCAAATTAGGAAAAACTATTTAAAATTTCAAAAAATTTTAATTTACATATTTCGATTATCCTAAATAAACATTAAAATTTGCTAATTTTAATTTTGCATCGTTTAGTACCAATTAAAATGTCTTAAAACAATTTTAACTCTGCTAAAGTTATTGCTTAAATTGTTTTTTTTTTAAATTTGATATCGGCTCAATTATTGTACTCCGTTTAACATTCATGTTGGGTATGGACTATGGATGATTCGATACTACTAGCCATAATGAAAACGTTATGTGGAATACAATGTTACCTTTACTTTTAGAAGTTTGTTTTATCAACTCAATTACTGTACTCCGTTTAATGTTCATGTTGGCTCTGTATTATGGGTGATTCAGTACCATAATGAAAACGTTCAGTGGAATACAATCTTATCTTCACTTTTAGAATTTTATTTTATCAGCTTAATTGTTGTATTCCGTTTAACGTTTGTGACCATCACCAACTTCTTTAGGCCAGTTGGAAGCTCCGGCTGGCGGGAGACACCGTACACTTTGGCCAACTGGAAGCTCCGACTGGCGGGAGATTACTTACACTTTGACCGAATCCTGTCAGGATGGGCCAATGGACTCGGTTTTGGACGATAAATAAATACACGCAACGCAAGTTGTGTGTTAAATGTTAAGTTTTAATTTTCAATTAGTTGAAATTTTACAAAGAATTAAACTTTCTCGAAAAAGACATAACGGTTTAACGCTTTACAATTTCCGAAAAACTTGCCGATTGAATTTAGACGTTACATGGCCGAAAATGGACTGACCTCGTTCCATCGCGGAGTCGTCTGCTTTTCTCGGTTCTCGGGATGGGCTCTCGAAGTGGACTGCTCTTTCCAACCATTCCACTTTTCATCTCTCCCCCCTTCCCCGCGATCTCACGCCGCTTAACAAAACCATGAGTGGCAATTGTTATTTTATAATCCGTCGTTGAAATATCTTCATTTATTCTTATTATTATTAAGTGGGCTCCTTGTTTGGGACACTCGTTCACGTTGGCTACGTATTATGGGTGATTCAGAACTACTAGCCATAATGAAAATGTTCGGTGTACAACTTTACCTTCACGTTTAGTTATTTGTTTTATTATTTTAAAAAAATAATAAACCGTACAGATTTAATTGTTTTGTATATCTGTTGTGTTTCTTTGGGCATCGTTTTAACGCGGTGTTTTTAGTTATACAATAACCCACCGTCACTGCATTAAACACACTCTTCCAGCTAAACGTTACACGAATACAAGTATTGCACCCTTGGTCAATACAGTTTTTTGACTGATCTTTATGTTTATGATCTCAGGATATGGAAATAGTGATTTTCTACACACCGTCGTCGTTGTCGCCTGTACGTAAACACGTACAGCCACACAAATAGCGGCCACACAAATTAAGGCAGAAACATGTAATTTGGTATAGGGTAGTGTGCTCGAATTAACACTATTGAAATTCAGAAAAATCTAATTAAAAATTTCAAAATGGCACTTTTTTCCATACCTCTTGTATACACACTAAATTAGATACAAATTGTAGATTTCAATTCTACATGCAATAGTACCAACCCGACCTCTCTACGACAAACAAGTAGTGGAGTTATTGTTAAACATGTAATTTCAAACCCTGACTTCCCAAGAAAATGTGATGTTAGTTTTACAAGATTCGGTAGGACATGTGATTCTCATACAACAAGCGTAGCGATTGTAGGCTCCAATAAATATGTACGGGCCTTCATGAACCGAGGACACCGACACGAGTGAAGTAAGTGGGCACGTTATACACATGTACGAAGACCATTAGGGCCTATCCGACGTCAAAAAAGTAGTGATATACACAATTACAAGTGGGCACGTTATACACATGAACGAGGTCCATTAGGGCCTATCCGACGTCAAAAAAGTAGTGATATACACAATTACAAGTGGGCACGTTATACACATGAACGAGGTCCATTAGGTCCTATCCGACGTCAAAAAAGTAGTGATATACACAATTACAAGTGGGCACGTTATACACATGAACAAGGTCCATTAGGGCCTATCCGAAGTCAAAAAAGTAGTGATATACACAATTACAAGTGGGCACGTTATACACATGAACGAGGTCCATTAGGTCCTATCCGACGTCAAAAAAGTAGTGATATATACAATTACAAGTGGAGACGTTATACACATGAACGAGGTCCATTAGGTCCTATCCGACGTCAAAAAAGTAGTGATATACACAATTACAAGTGGGTACGTTATACACATGAACGAGGTCCATTAGGTCCTATCCGACGTCAAAAAAGTAGTGATATACACAATTACAAGTGGAGACAATTACCAGTGCTTTTATTGTTTTTTAAAGCGTATATACGAGTAAATGGTGTTTCACGAGCAGCAACTTAGGTAGTTGATTTAAGACGACAAAACAAAAAAGTTCCAATAAACCTATGCGAAAAATGTTTCGTTTTGCTGTTTATCTGTCTGTGTTGTCTTTTAAAAAAAGTTAGTTACATTATACTGAAACACTGAGAAAATATCACATTATTATACATTGACGTTTTACAGATATCTATTTGATCCTTCAATATTCAACGTAGAACTCTTATCTTATTCAACATTAAAAGGGGTTAAATATTTTGTATGTTGTACATAGTTTGTAAAATCTATGGGGTTTAAGATACTATCATCAAAATTTTTAATTAACGCCATTTTGAAAATAAATGTTAGTGTATACTGATACCTAAAAATAGAACATTCCGCAAATGTGGCATCGATATCTCAATAATGGAGTGTTGTTAAAAAGAAAGAAAGAAAATCCAAATAACCTGATGCACAGAAAACGAACATTTTGATTTATTTTGTTGTCCAGAATCACCTGTCAAAGTTTAGTGGATTCGTGAAACGACCCCGTCTATGAAGGCAAATTATTTGTTTGTGTTAAGGTTTGTAGACATTTAATAGTCCATGATGATAGATGGCATTGGATAAATAGTTTATATTATAAATTTGCTAATGACACTACATCAATAATGGAGTGTTAATTTATTATAGGGAACTAATTGGCATTGTGTGAGGTCGTAACATAACATTTATACACAATGAAACACTATTACAAGCTCTAGTTCTGTCCAATACCTCGGGGCCAGTAACTTCTCTTCTATTGTTTATATTGTTCTTTCAAATAGCATTAAACAATAACTAAACTGTTCAAACAAAAGACTTGTACACCACCTCAAAAATAATCAAAAGTTATTGAAAACAAGCCTATCGACGCCATTATACTACTTGCCCAGCCCCATTTACAATGTAATACCAACAGATCCTCTAAATGTAATTGCCAAATGAGTATTGGTGTATATCCTTCTGAGGATGGTAGCGATCTTACCAAAATGTACATAAGGGTTTATTAAACTTGCTAACGTAATTGTGTTAGTGTTTTATTTGTGATTTGGGGATTTCTTATTTCATATTGTCAATTGTAGGTTTCTGGGATTGTATTAGTTAAAGGGTTTTATTTTAAATCCCAGAACAACTACCTCAAACAATAGTTTCGACAAGATGTAAAAGTTAGAAAAAAGCTGAGCTCGCAACCACCGAATATTATATTTTCTTGGGAGGTCAGGATTCGAAATTTCATTTTTTACAATAACTTCACTATTTTTTATGGTAGAAAGGTGAGGTTTGTACCATTACATGCAGAATTAAACACAAGAGATGTAAACAAAACTATTTTACATTTTCTGTATTATATAGTGCTGTATAAACGATGTACTGTATATACAAAAATCAAAACGTTGTAACCAGAGAATAAATGGTTTAAATTTATACTTAAAAATGATAAATTTAATAAAAATTAAATACACATTAGGAATGTGGAATCATAGTTTTTTTTGTTTTTTTTTTCTTTTTTCTTTTTTTTCCCTTTCTTTCTTTTCCCCCTTCTTCTTTTTTCAACAACTGGCTTACGTAACAACACTCTTTTATAATGAAAACTAATATGAAACCGTTTAAAATACAATTGAGTCAGAGTCTGATTGAGATTCTTCTTCTTCTCTGGAGCAAATTCTAGGAACATCTAAACCGTCTCCCTCTGGTGAGGAGCTTTCTAAATCTTGAATTAAGTAGTAATTTGTGCTATCATTTTGATCAATCTACTTTTTTGTTGCAATTTTCCTCTTTGATGAGTTTAGAGTAACAGAAGAGTCTTCATCAGATCTCTGTTTGAACATTTACGAGTATGAGATAATCGATTCTTTCTAACATCCTTATGCCTAACTTCTTCTAGTCCATCCTCGGACAACTGACCAATAGTAAGAGAAAACAAATTGATTATATCACATCCGTGTACAAGCACTTTGTTAATACTGCTGGGCATGCAGTGTTTAAGAAGTACTTGTAAGTAACGGTTAAAATTAGAAACAAACAACTTTAAAAATCAAATCAAAATAATACTTTTACTGATATATATATATATATATATATATATATATATATATATATATATATATATATATGTGTGTGTGTGTGTGTTTAAAAATCGAGTGAACCAATGATGAGGATTGTTAGCAGTTGTCGACTCAGAAATTAATAACGTTTGTAACGGAAAAACCAAACTTCCCTAAAAAAAGAACTTGAGCAAGTCTAATTAGTGCATGCTGGATTAATTGTCAGCTGTACAAAGTAGGTCAAAGAATACAGTATTGGTGAAATATGGCGTGAAAGGTTTGTTATTGTATTGTTGAAGGTCGTATTGATAGCACTAGATTTGTCATGCTATGTCATTTCGGTGAAGGTTTACATCTGTTCAACTTTGATACGTTAGTATTATCAACAGACTAAATATTGTAAACAAGTGAAAAGAATATATTGAGATTTTGTTGAAATATCATTTTGAGCCGAAGAAAAGTGTCTTGTTAAACTTTCTAATAGGCTATATTCAGAAAAATATCAAAAATCAATGTCGAGTTATTTTTGCACATGTAACAGTTTTGACTTCCTCTGAGACACAAGTGGTTTTTGGAATAGTGTTCGTCACGCAATGCTCTACAGCCCAAACGCGAAGGTAGATTTTGATAAAGTTTTGATACATAAAGTATTTTTGACATATCTTTATCGGATCATTTTCTTTATTTTGATGTCCAGAATAACCTCCCTTGGTTTATTGCAGACTAGATAGAATAAAACTCGAACACAAGATCCCACGAAAATTACGTTTACACGACGCGTTTCCACGACAAAGTCGCCATCCTCAGTGATACACGAGCTACACTAACTAAACTATAACTGAGGATGACGACTGTCGTTGAAACGCGTTTGATTAAGTAAATGTAATTTTTGTGGGATCTTGTGTTCGAGTTTTTTTCTATCTAATATTATCTCTCAATATTTGTTTATATTACAGATTGTTAAACCGCATGCGCGAGGCAGCCTTGGTTAGTTTAATACACGTATGTTTCTTCCAGGTATCTAAATTTAATTTAAAACATCTTCGCAGTGGAGATGGATACTTTATAGCTGCACCTATTACGAGGGGGTTGGCGCCCCTTGCGATCCCCAGTCAAACACCCAACACATAAACTATCATCTATATAGTCATTTGTATATAACTCATATATATTACACAATTATCTACACTTTCACCTTCTCTTTTTTGATGTGAAAATCTTTGACAGTTTTCTCTTTTCGCAACCGAGTGATGCGACTCAACCATTGTTTCCAGATGTTAAACCATTTATAGATTATAAGAAAGAGAGAATGTCGTGATAATTTCTGTTACCCTTAGGAGTGGTGATATACATTCTGATTGCCTAGTGGAAGCAAGTGAACGTTGGGCTAATGAGGATCGGAACCCATAATTGATTCTGTTGATAATTTTCCATACGTATTTAGTAGTTAGTCAGTAGTAACCTAAACGGAACTTGCCTCTAAGTCTAAGGGGGTGCTGAAGACATGTTTTTTAGACCTCCTTGGCTTTGGAACTCCATTTAGTTCGAGTCGCCTGGACTACTGACTATACTGGACTTGCACGATTATCGACTGTGCGATTTTAATTCAAACGCCAAATCCTTTGAAGAAATTAGACTAAAGAGACATTGTTCAGCTGCATTTCGGTTTAGTTTGGTTGAAAACGGTTGCGAGGTATTCTAGACTAAGTAGATGGGTTGATTAGTAATGCGGAAGAAAGGAAAGGCCTATGTAACGTCTCGACCTTTCTAATTAATAAATCTTTTACAAATTTTGACATTGTTAATTATTTAATCAACGTTGTAATTTTACGTTGTAAATCACTTTGTGCTCTTTCTTTGTGAAGGTGATGTTAAAATATTAAACATTTTTAAACTACTGGATATATGTAAACTAAATTATGTTTTTTATTTATTTCCAGGTAAGTGGAGTTGCATACCAATGTGTCTTCGCCTGTAAGTATTGAACTGTTTGAAGCGGCTCGTAGTCCAGTCATTATTTTTTTAAACACTTTTTTAAAGTTAACTTGATTTTTGAGTGTCAGTGGAGAAGGTTCATTTGGTTTTTCAAAAAAAATTTTATCTCGATGACACTTGTTAAAATTATCTTTAGTTTCTTTAATGAATGATAAACTCTACATCACAGCAGGGGTTAATGTAATTGCAATTTGCCGCACCTAGAAACACAAACGAGAAGTTCACAATGGGAAAGTGTAATGTGGAATTTCATAATGCGCATTAGGAGAAATGACAGGCGGTCGGAGAAATAATGATGTCATAAGTTCTATTACTGCTGATAAACATTGAATCAGCTCCAGCCCCCCCCTCGACGTTTATCATGTTACCGTCTCATCTTATCAGCTGTAGTCTTTGTTTTGTTTACAAACAATTGGTCAAACTTTCTAACCAGAAAAATCATTACATTAATTTCAAAATTGCTGCTTAATTTCAAAAAATGAGTAGTTTCAATTTTTTTAAAATTTGGTATTTAGTCTCAGATTTATAAACAATTAGACAAAGTTACTAACTAGAAAAATCATTATATACATTTCAAAATGGTGGCAAATTTCCCCAATTTTTTCCATTTAAAACCCTAAGTAAGGACTTCAAAGTGGGCTTTTTAACTTCCGTCATATGAAATTCGTTCACAGTCTTTCTCATTACACAAAGATCTAAGTCGACAGTGTTTGTTATTGATTTCTTCCTTCTTTTTTTATGGGGTAGACCTATAGTTTTATGGAACTTATGGAAACACCAGTTGCTTGCGCTACGCGGTTTGCACTTTCGTTAAATTAATACCTCTTCCGTTCTCGGCTTCTTGTTTCATAAAACAATACACATTTGATATGATTTCGTGAGATTGACTGTGGAGGACTTTATTCCCACCAACTTTCCCCTTCCATAGCAACACAACAATCCTGTTTTTTTTTTTTTTTTTTTGAAATCTCGTATAATTACGAAGACTGAGTTCAGTGTTTCCCCACACCAACCTGCCCATAGACGACTGCGCATCTCTAGGACAAGAGTCAAACTAAATCTTACAAACGTTTACCACAATTGTCATTATATTAGGACTGAACTACTTATTTACAGTACAAAAATTCGTTATCAATTCAAAGATTTACTCTTTAGAAATATATTTATAATCTTTTAGACGGTGAAATAAATATATAAAGGTGACTGAGATATGATTTGTTTATAAACATTTTAAACAGCAACATGCCTAGAATATTCTGATTAACCATCTTGTCCGAGATATTTATTTTTCTCAAGATAGAAACTGTAGAGGACACAATTTTCAACTATTTGACCATTTAACATAGTTGCAGGTAGTGTTAAAACGGATAAGATGATGCTCAAAGAAACGGAGAACTTGGCTGAGACCGGCGTTGAAACGTTCGTTTCGCTTGGGACAATATGCCCTTGTTTTTCAGGCCGAGATTATGGCCATAAATGACTCTATACAGGAAAATATGAAGCGGAACTCTGAAAACCGTATCCACAATATATACAGATAGTCAGGCTGCAATCAATGAACTAGGTACTACCATACAATCTAGAATAGTTTGGGAATGACGGGGAACCTCGACGCTCTATCCCAGGTAAACTGGGTAACTTTGCAGTTGGTGCCGGGGTGTAAGCGAGTTGAGGGGAATGAGAAAGCGGACAACTAACTAAACGAGGCCTAAACTAGCTGCATCAGCGCATGACCAGCCAGCTGTACGAATATCCAAGACGGTCATAAATAGGGTTCATGCTCAACACCTGCAAAGATGGAGAAGCCTTAAGGAGTACAACCATAGTAAATCATCACTTAAGTCATTCCCATGAGGTAATTCTAAGACGATAATGACCCGAAGTAGGGGACAATTAATTTAGATTGATTACGCGACACTGCGGTGTGAGAGTGCATTTGCACAGGATAGGATCAGTGCGAAACTGTGTGCGGGAGGGACGATGAGACCGCAAACCACATAATTTTCAATTGTGAGGCCCTGACCATTGAGAGGTTTTAGGATCCCAAATTGCTGGGAAATTAACGTTGGAAGACATAGTTAGTGGATTACTTAAACTCGTAAGGGCAACAATCCTCCTATTGTCTATTTAATATTGCTTTAGGTCTGGGTCTAGCGTTGGGAGGGGAGAGTTTGGTTGCGCTGTTGTCAAGTTTGGCGGTGACTGGGGATGGGTTACTTTCACTTTCCTCGCTTCAGTCGGAAACGTGACAACATAACAGGGCTGCAGCTACCCCCACCTGCTTGTTATTGGCCAGGCCGGCGACAAGCCCCTCAGGTCCCGTTACCGTGCCAGACCTAAGGCAATAATAAATAGACAATAAGTTAGAATGAGGAGGCTTTAGTTGCACAATAGGCCATAGGTCGCGGTGCCAGGACTGGTCTCTAAACGGCCCCATAAACTCCAAACATAATCAGTCAATCAATATTTAACTTCGATCGAAACTGTTGACTTAAAAAAAAAATTAAATAAATAACACAATACAAAATATTTTTCACATTTATCCACAAACAGAAATGTTTTTGGTCAAAGTAAGATTATGGTAAGTTTCGTAATCGCAATATATATGTTGACCTCCATTGTGCAACTAATCTTTACTTTTCATTGCCTCGGGAAATCGTAAAAGTAGTTTTCAACATACCGTCCGTCCGTCTTAGTTCTCTGTACTTAAGCCTTATAGGGGCTATAAATATTATGATAGGAACATGAAATATGGTGAAATAGACTATAGTAATGTCATATTGAAATTCAGATAAATCTAATCAGATAAAAAATGTCAAAATAGCGCCCATTATTAAACAGTTTTTGTTCATATCTTGTGTGTGTCACAATACAATTACAAGACCTAAAAGGTCAACTTTTATTGTATTATAAGTACATGGTGTGGCGCCCATCAACTTGGTTCTGTTAACCGAGTTAACACCAAAACACTATTAAATAAATTCCTTTGTAAGGCTAAACTTATTTTGACACTTGTGTAAAAAGATATGGACTCTCCTTTTGTAAATCGAACAAAACTAATTAAAATAATACTGTAATTTAATTATATTTACTGCATTAATATATATAATAACCTAACCTATTTCTGGTGATTCCTGCTACCACAAATCCGATCTACATTTTTGTTTACCAAAAACTCAAATAGGTTAGATCAGGTTAGGTTATTAAAAAGGTTAGTTTCTGAATTTATTCAATTTAAAACCAACATAAAGTTAATACAAATTTAAAAGGTCTAAAATATAAAGATTCGGAGTTGAAATTATGGTTTTAGGCTAATGTTGGGTGTTTTAAACAATTGTCATGAAATTATAATTTTAGTTTTTTGTTCATAAGTTAATACTCCTATGACCTACATAAAAAATATAATAATGACCTTTTTTCTTTTCGTAATAGATAATAATAATGTACTTCAAGTATATTTTATTGTAAAGTAATCAATTTTGGAGATATTCAACAGTAAGTATATAAAAATACATGTAACAAATTTGAACTTTATCTTATTCATTTCCAAAGTTATTTTTGATAAGGTGAACTTTATGTATTTTTAGTATTAAGTATTTTTGATATGGTTGATATACGGGAAAATAAGCTTTTTTGAACCTATGTTTATATGAACGGTTTCTATCTTTGTTTATACAATCCCTAATTTTTCTCTGTTTCTCTTGAATCACCATGTATACCCTTGTATCGCTCAGGATGTTCTACTAAAATCTCAAAAATAAAAGAAGAAAGAAATCGCTGCTAAAATACTTTCTCAGTTTAATAAGCAAGATAGTAAAATGATATTAATATGACAGTCTTTAACTCAAGTTAGATAGTTTAACCACAAAACAAAGCCATGTATCTTGTAGTTATTGTCATTTTATATTTACCAACTCAGTTTCCTGTTTACAGTCCGCTTGTTTCATTTCTGGAACTGATCCAAAGTGCTTCGCCCACTGCGTCGAAATGATTTCTTTGAGGATTTAAACCCCCAGTTTAGAAACATATTGTTTTACATTTAAATTAAGATTATAACTAAGAAATTAATTCCCGTAGAAGAAGAGCAAAAGATCAAAATTTACGATTATATGTATTGCTAGATCCCTCTCATATTTTTCCTATCGTGTTTCTTTTGGCCAAGTCTTGTTCTTTTCCAGCCCTGACACGATATCAGTATCCAAGAGCTAGGGTTTTAAATATTATATTCTTTATTTATAAGACCGAGATGTTTTTCGCAATAAAAACCATCAATATTTTGGGATGAAGTTCAGAAATTAAAGGCTTTAGTGCTGCCATCTAACTGCTCTTTTCTGGTAACTTGTAGCATTTTAATATTGGATGCTACGACTTCTCTCCTTCACACTAGCGCAGATTTAGGCTTTATTTAAATGTATAAATATTTGTTCATATCGATTGAAAAGTACGGAAAAGACTGTTTTTGTGTCAATTAGTTTCGTGGGGGTTTTATTTGTTTTTGTGGTGGATGAGTAAGAAAGTTTGTGCAATGATTTTGGATATTTGTATTTAACCAAATTAATTTAAAAAGCTTCAGCCGGTCAGAATTTTATAAAATTTATTATTTAGTAATTTTTTTTGAATTTAAATTGAATTGTACAAAAATTTAATAGTCTTGCTCAATAGATATTTTTTGTGTTTACAGTTTTATTTAGTTTCTAAACTTTGTTCGGTGTTGTGGATTGGATAGTTCTGATGTCACGCTCGAGTATAGGAGGGCGTCTTGTTATCGTGCTCTAATTAAAATGCAATCTATTTTCTAATTATAGTACTAGTTTTATATCCCTATCTTTAGCCATTTAGTTACTAATGGAAATGAGAATTAGCAGGTCACAGTCTAGCTCAGCATCGATTCACTGGCTTGACCTAGTTTAAACTTTACGTATTTTTATGTTAGCGGTAGGAAATGAACTTTGAACGATAGTTTGAAACACGATACGCTCTGTTGTTAAAACCAGTAATTGTTGCGATGTCTATTAAACCTAGTACAGATCGTAATGGCGTACGATTATCTAAAACTTTCCGCTGTAGTTTCTTTTAGTTGGGAAGTTTGTTAATCGCCAAAAATTGCGAACGTTGTTTTTTGACTAATCGTTACTTTTCATGGTCTCAGAGAACGGAAAAAGTGATTTTCGACAAGCCGTCATTCCGCCGTATGTACAGGGGATTATAGTGTGTTCCTATGTGAAATAGACTATTACTAATCTCACATAGAACCCTATTGAAATTCAGTAAAATTGAATTTAACATGTCAAAATGGCGGCCATTTTAAACAGTTCTTTGTTCATATCTCGTGTATTAATAAACTTATTATAGCACAACTAATTATAAAATTTGCAGATTTCAATTCTACATGTAATGATAGCAACCCCCTCCTCTACTATAGCGAAATTATTGTAAAAACGTAATTTTTGACCCTGATCTTACAAAAAAATGTTGTATTGTATAGTTAGGATATCCGACAGGGCTGATTCAACGACACGAGTGTAGCCCCTTCACGTATTTACAGCTTCGAGTGCTGAGACATTCACAATAGGGGAGACTTTTTAATGTTTACACATTTAAGAGGCCGGCACTGTCTGTATACAGTAACTTGGCGTCTGAACCCTTGGCTACCTGCGAGCGGCCGGAACCGTCCCCCCTGTCGCTCCTTCCTCACCCAGCTGTTTCAGTGATGAGTCACCTACTAGCGTTAACACTGCACTGTTTAACTTTTTTATAGGAGACACAATTAAAAAAATTTTTTCAGCATAGTTAAAATTTTAGGAAAATATAAGCAAATTGATACCAAACACGACACTATTCCGTTTGTAAAAGCCGCCAGTAGAAAGCTCTTTACACAGCTACTATTTGCATAATCACATACTTATTATTTACATGTTTACGTACTATTTACATACATTTGTGTCGTGTTTGGTATCATTTGCTTATATTTTCCTAAACATTTTAACCATGCTGAAAAAAATTAAAAATTTTGTCTTCCATAAAAAAGTTAAACAGTGCAGTGTTAACGCTAGTAGGTGACTCATCACTGAAACAGCTGGGTGAGGAAGGGAGCGAGGGGGGACGGTTCGGATCCAGACGCCAAGTTACTGTATACAGATAATAGTGGAAGTGAACAGAGTATTTATATACACAATTACGAGATTCATAAAACAAGCTGCACAGCTGTTTTAAACAAACTTACCCTACTGGATAAGACTCCTTGATCTACCAATAAAATTTAACATTTCCTAGAAGACTCAAGAAACCAATTTTTGAACATTAACATTTAGAGGATCTGTTCGTACAATATTATTACATTGTGTGATCGGGCTGGGTAAGTACTATAACGGCCAATCACCTTGTTTTGTTACGTTGCTATGTATGTATAGTAGTTTACGGACATCAGTTTGAATAGAGCTTTAAAATGTAGCCTATTTTTTTCTTCTTCTTATTTATTTATTTTTTATGTACAATTTATTTATTCTTATGCTTTCCAGTGTTATTAAATTTCGTTGAAATTAATATTAATGTTGTATTGTTAATAGATTGTATTGTTCATTCGTTGTAAAATTAATCCCATCATTTTGTTTTTGGATAGATAAAAATCTTAAATTTATGTATATTACTTAGTACATAACCACAAAGTGTCATCTGTTGTATAACTCTACAACTTACATATTTATGGGACACTCTGTATATAATGTTATGAGATAGAGAAGACCGACCAAACTAATTGGCGGCAACCTTTTTTATATTGGTTAAACTGTCATAAATATTAATTAGGAGAGAAACTGCGTTCGACTGGTTTTACATAATCATGCGCCACTACGGTCTACTCCAGCAGGTTTTTACTATGATTCAGGATTAGAACATGACGTCCCACCTGTGATACAAATTTATTTTACTTTCTCCATCAATAAAGAGAAAGTAATATACAGTTTGTTAAACGAATGAAGACGCACAGCTTTCACTCACACAAACCTGGTACTTGGTGGCCGATGTGGTTCATCTATTTGCGATATCAATTCCTTAACCGTGCAAGTTAAAAAGTTTTTTTTTCCCTCAGCAACATTTTAAGAAAAATGATGTCAAACAAATACCATTTTCAAAGCAATCGTTGTTCTTCTATTGAAGGAGATGATTACACTGCTGTCGTTAACCTCATTAGTTAAACTTTTGTATTACTAACTGTAGTAACACCTCTCTTTAGTGAGTAAAAACTCAAAAACTTAATGTGCAAATACTGTATAAGTACGTTTTACTTATTAGAAAAATTGGATTTTCCCACAAAATTGAAATCCCATGTATTTTTTCACTTGCCAATACTTTAGAGAAACTATTCTATCACCCTGTAAAATTTACTCACCGCATATTTTTTACTTAAAAGTGTTTCACAGGGGATTACATCTGGGCCGCGGCCGGCGTGATTCCTATTGGACTCACCTCATTGCAAAATCTATTTTTTACCATACAAGGTAAACTAAATTTTTTTTTAAATTCTGCACAAAATATTAAGAAAAATAATACCTAAGAACTGCTAATTTCAAGCAATCGCTGTCCTTTACTTGTTTTTTAAGGAGATGATTACACTGCTCTCATCTTCACTACAGTTGTATTAGAAACTGTAGTAAGTGAAAACTCACAACTATAGTGTGTAAATACTGTATAAGTACTTTTTACTTATTCAATAAGTTTTATTTTCCTACAAAATTAAAATCTCTTAGGACTGCTTTCTCTAAAGAATTTTATCACCCTATATAATTTATTTACTGTATCACATATTTTATTTTTGAGTTAAAAGTGTATCTCTTATTATTGCCAAGTAAAATTTTCAAAGCTAACTTAACTTATAATAGAGCATCATTTTCTAATGGAAGGGGTAATGCTTTCATTCTATTACCTAATAACAGATATGTTTGCTGTTATATAAGCGCTTCCAAATTTTTGTGTTTTCTTAATTTGTACCGTTTATTTTGTAACTGTTTAGATCTATTAGTCTAAAGTTTATAGAATGTTGCTATTTTTTTTACTGAATCCAGAATATGAAGATGCACAAAATGTGCTATTTATTTAAAGTTTACCTATTTAAAAAAAAAAAATTCACAATGAAAGTTGTCACTTCGACCTTTTCAGATCTTTTTTTTTTCTCTTTTTTTCTTTTTCTTTAAAGCGGGAAATACTCTTTCAGTCACTGAATCCAGACTACTATGAAGTTGCACAAAGTGCTATTTATTTAAAGTTTACCTATTTTTAAAAAAAAATATACTCAAAGAAGGTTGTCACTTTGACTTCTTCAGATCCTTTTTTTTTTTAACTATAAGAAATGTTCTCTACAGATTACGTAATTTTATTTAGTAATACTGTAGCTGAATTTTATTTACTGTAAAAAATACTCTTTCAGTCACTGAATGCAGACAATGAAGATGCAATTTATTTAAAGTTTATGTATTTAAAAAAAAAATTCTTGAAAAAGTTTGTTACTTTGACATTTTCAGATCCATTTTTTTTAACTCTAAGAATATATTCTCTACAAATTCTCTATTAATAAAGACTAATGTATTTAAAAAATCGTATTACCTAATTGAAAATAGTTCACGACTTTAGTTTAAATAATTTCTTGCGTGATTTCAATTTTACAGTTTGATAGTTCTCTTTAAACTACCAGAGTTCCAACTAATCAATGTTAGTCTACAATCAAATGTCGCCAATATTATCAACAGGCATGCACAACGACATGCAATGTAATCTCCGAGTAATTGTTTAAATCAATACAATCTTTGTTCAGCGGGTATGTTTTCTTTACGGGACGCTTTCTTAAATATTGTAATTGGAGTAGAAAATAAATAATAATTCTGAGCCTGAGCATGCGCGGTAGCAAAACCTTTCGCTTGTAAGAGATTTGTGCGTCTTCATCTAATAAATATATTGTTAATTTTAGCTATTAAACGTTTACCTCGAATATTAAAACATATTCATTATTACAAACACTGATTAAAAGTTTTTATTTGATTGAAGTAAATTACCTTTATGATGATATGCAAGATTTTATTTATCTACCAATAACCGAAGAATTATAGTCTGTTTACCGTAACTTGGCGTCTGAACCCTTGGCTACCTGCGAGCGGCCGGAACCGTCCCCCGCGTCGCTCCCTTCCTCACCCAGCTGTTTCAGTGATGAGTCACCTACTAGCGTTAACACTGCACTATTTAACTTTTTTATGGGAGACACAATTTTAAATTTTTTTCAGCATAATTAAAATGTTTAGGAAAATATTTGCAAATTGATACCAAACAGGACACTATTCCGTTTGTAAAAGCCGCCAGTAGAAAGCTCTTTACACAGCTACTTTTTGCATAATCACATACTTATTATTTACACGTTTACGTACTATTTACATACATTTGCACGGAAACAGCTGGGTGAGGAAGGGAGCGAGGGGGGACGGTCCGGGCCCAGACGCCAAGTTACTGTATAGAGATAATAAATATAAAATTTGTAGTTTGGACTTTCTGGTATTAATTAGTGTATATTCCATTTAATTTAAACGGTTTATATTTTTTACTGTCTTTTTTTATTATTAAACTGTTTAAACTAACCGTTTAACCGTTTAGTAACTAACTAACCGTTTAGACGAGACGTTTTCTATCAGTGGACAGAATGAACGTTCTAACAAGTAATTTATACATTTTGGGGTTGTACATCATGATTTTACGGCTGTAGTAATCCTGAGAAAAGTAGCTTTATCTACACCTCTCTTTCATGTAATATTGAGTTACATTTCTTTCATCTTTCCCTTTCTTGTTCTCTTCCAACACTGGAAGTTTTTTTTTTATATATATTTTTTTAAAGGTATAATGACCACTAGATATTTTTGCATTTAAACACCTTCCCCAATAATAGACTAATAATATAATTAAATGTATTATTTACTCCCATCCAACATCAGGGAGTTTTATCATAGTTATGAATTTCTTAACGTATAACGTACAAATTGGACAAATTAAACGTTCTAGTAGGAATTTCGGAATTTTTCATTGTGTACAATCGAATGGAATGAAGGTGCGAAGATTTGGTTCGCTACAGTGACACACAACAGCTGCAGTCACAAGTTATTTTTGTTTTTACTTCCTCTTTGTATAAAAGATGTACAAAACTACTAATTTCTAAATACTGCATCTTCGTTGCCAAAACATATACCAAGGTAAAGTAGTGTTTCATGTGTTCCTATAGCAGTATTATACATATTTATTTTTTTTCGGTCATATTTATAGTATAAACTTATATATATAAACTTAACATCATCATTCGTGTAATTTTGTGAAGCCTGGGCGAACATCTGAAACCGCTTAACCACACTGTGAGTCATTGAATGAAATGCATCAGCTACCGGCATTCAAATAATAAACATTGAGCGAAACTTTGTTTTATTGGTGGTTTTAATAGTTTGATGGATATTGTTTTACATTAAAGTTTGTAATTGAAAAAGACAACTTAAACTTTCAAATTGGTATATTCGATTATAATTTTATAATCTTAAGATTAATTTCCCTAGTATGAATGTTTAAGCGTATCAATGTGATAATAGTTTTTAAGATAACTTATTATTTTTGTTAGAAGCAGTTTTTTTTTCCTTTTTTCTTTTTTTTCTCTTTTTTCCCCCCTTCTTTCCCTTCCCTTCCCTTCCTCTTTCTTTTTTTTTCTTTCTTCTTACGGTGTAATTCTGAAGTCATTTTATATTATTTTGAACTGAACAAATTTTTCGCCTATGAATGAGAGTCGGGAATCCTTTAAAATAGGTAATTAACAGTACTTAAACGTATCTCTTTTCTCTTATACAGGGAGCTTCAAACAACAACTTTGTAAATTCATATAGACTACTTACAGAGGTGGTTTTGGTATCGTTTTATAGCAAAATATATCAAGTTTTTTAGTTAACCTTACTATTATATCAAGTTATTATAGCAAAAATACACCTTTTAGATTGTCGGGTTTAACGTGACTTGCATTGATCATTTTTACAGACATCCCATTTAATGTCGATACAGGATGTCAGCTGTGATTTTTCAATTTTCTAAGTTTTACGTGTTTTCTGTGGAAAGCAATATTGGAGAAATAAAATAAATTAATTCATCATTCATTCATTTATTTTCTCTCCATTTATTTTATATGGGATTTAAAGGTACCAGGGTTTGCTCAGAAGTGGATAAACGCAGAATTATAAAGGGGATTTGAACACCGTCCATGTTAAATTGCTAGTTTTGAGATTCATTTTCCGCAACAAAATACTTACACGCTTGTCCATACTACATTGTTTAACTACTTATTTACGTTTTGTTTTCAATAGGTCAGTATAGGCTAAGACTCTAAAAACTTGTTTTATTGCCCCACACGTCAGAAGATATACTATGACAAAATGTTGCCCAAACTGCTGTTATCATTTGTATTTCCACTGATAGAATTTCCATAGTTAGGTCTGGAATTTGTCATTGACTTTATCAGTTAGTCTCCCAGATCGTTGGTCTGATAGCAATGCACCGCCTAACTTTAGTTTTAGTTTCTGTAAGTGACACCTAATCTATTTCTGGATATAGCCTATGTATTGAAGTTTTTCGTACGGTTTACTTTCTATCACCATATCCAAGAAATTTGACATAACGAACCCTTCAATCTGGTTCATGATCAGTTTTCTTATCTAATTTACTTTTTATTTTTTCACACCCACTGCAATACTTAAAGGACCTCAACATTTTTACAATTTAATTGGACAGTAATTAAAAGAGTAAGTTTTGCTTAACAGTTGTTACACAGGTTTTTCTGAATCTCGAAATTGTGTATAGCACTACTTTTCTTAACAAGTATTATAGATGGGTATATATTATTAAAAAGCTTCCACTCGCTTCGCTCGTTTAAGTGTCTCGATCCTAACAGGCCTCGAAAGCTGTACATATGTAAAGACCTCTCTACTTCCTACGCTCATGGCGATGACTGCCGGGAAAAAAAAAAAAAAAAAAAAAAAAAAAAAAAAAAAAAAAAAAAAAATTGCAACTGACGGCAAGATGTCGAAAATCATTATTTGTTTATTTGAAATCAAGAAACGTAAAAAACAGGACTTATTTTTTTACGATTACCAAACTTAGCTTATACTCCTTTAAGTAATACATATTAATATTACTGTTTAGAAGTATTGTCTTAATTATCTATAAATATTAATGAATTTAACTTATTCCGTTTTTCAGGTTTATGACAAACTATACATGATCTCAGTAGAGAGATCTTTCTTTATTCAGCATTAAGAACTTTTTCATTAAATATGCAAGTTGTGTTAAAAGTGTGCATTATTTAAAGGCAAGTTTTTAATTAAGGTTTATCTACACTACCTTTACTATTTGAACTTATTTAATTACGAATTATGATTTATGTGTTGATACTTTCAGTGATTAAGTGATACATTCAGATCTCTAGGTCGACGCCGGTGAGGCCTCTAAAGGAGGCTTTCACAGCCCAGAATGGAAGAGAAAAAAGAAAAAAAGTGATACATTTCAGCAATGTACCATGGATGTGCGGCTTGGTGGCAACGTAAATGAAAGGCAACTTTTTTTTAAATATAACTACTTAATTAACATAATTTATTTCAAGTTGATAGTAGTTCTTTATATTATAATGTTTTGCTGCCATAGACAGCATCATCAGGCCAGCTAATAACATTAACACTTTGTTCACATACAGATCACAAAACACATATAAAAATATCGTTCTAGCACAGATAATCGTGAAGAAACGGCACTCGTTAAAAGTTAAAAATTGTTTTTGTTCCCAGTATTTTGTTCACTAACTCAGTTATTCTAGCATTGGGCGCATTGACTTGCCTTGCTAGTAGGTCCTTGGGATGTACAATAAGGTTAAGTTGACGTACAAGGATTTTGAGTCCACATACCTCAATAATCTAATCTAATCTATCTAGTAATTGGTTATAGAAACTCACGAGTTGTTTCGTTCGCTTCCCCTACCACCGAATTGTCCACGAGAACCTGTTTCCCAGCTGAAGGTTTGGTTTCTTCACGTAACAAACGGGCTATATAAGGAGTGAGTATGTGTGTGACAATCCCGAGGTTTCACTGCTGGATCTACACCTGTCTTCATCTAGTCGTGGGTTAGATCCCTCTCTCTCAAGACTCACTTGACCAACTCTTGTTCTCTTCGGACTATGAGGTGATTAGATTATTTGAAGACTAAGGGTGTCTTTTATACTCTCAATTTGTTAATGTATTAAAACACTGTTAAAAGAAGGTATGGTGCTAAGTCGAATTCTAGTTGTTCAAATGTGTATGTTGTTTGGTTTTTTAGTTCGATTAGTTGGTTTTATGTTAAAAGCATTTTATGTTCTGTTTTTGTTACGACGATGGTTTTTCGCCTTAAAATAAATATATAAAACGGACTGGGGGAACTTTTAAAAGTGACCTTATAGGCGACACTACAACTTTGAAATCCGAATAACACCGTGAACGCTGCATAGAACTCCGATGTAATTTGATTACTTGGGTGTTCACACTTACATGAGCACGCAATATGTATCCCAGTGTAGTTGTCACGCTTTATACATCCGCCATTGATTACAAAACAAAATTACGCATCACAGTTCAATCAAGGATTTTATGATGACAAACATTCTCACTCGCTACGCTCGATTCGTGCAAGCTTTATGGTAGTTCTTGGCAACGTAGAATGCTGTCACCTTCATTTTCACCACAGCTACATGTAAAAATACTATTCACAAAGGTACATATGTGTTCTAGGGAGATTTGTAATCATTTACTCGCTCCATAATTCTCGTAAAATGCTTACAATATTGTTTATACTGATGACCGACGGTACTTGATAGAGTTCCATGTTGAGCAAATAAACACACAAATTTATTTGTTAAATTCTACAATTTATTGGTCTAACCGATCATGCTTTCGCCAGTTACGGCATTGACGAGACTTGTACAAAGACTAAACCTAAGAAGAAAATTATACACACATTTGAAATGCCGTAACTGGCGACACCATGATCGGCTAGACCAATAAATTGTAGAATTTAACAAAAGAATTTGTGCGTGTTTATTTGCTGGAAAATATTTCACTGAAACTTACAACAGATATTTGAATGTCAGAAAAGGGAGAATAATCGTCCAATCAAAATGGCCGTTTAAAATTATTTCACTTCTTATTTCACAAAACGACACTTTTGACAGAAACGAGTAAAAATAACGACTTCTGTCAGCTTGGTCAAACCATTCTGCAACACTTGTGATCAGTCCAACTCACTTCTATTAAAAGGTTGGAATAAAAACTTTCTATCAGTGTTGAGATTAGACAAACTCATCCATTAAAATTTGAACAAAATAAATGTTTCTTTCAATTAATTTTGGAATGCAGTTACTGTATGGGTGTAAGTTAGACGGATTTTCTTTCCGGAGAATTAAACGTACAACACAGCTAAATTTGTTTGATGTGACGATGGTTTGTGCATAGTTTAAAAAAAAATCTACTATTTTTCTATAATCGTCAATTTATTTAAGTTTAAAATTTGAGGAATCAAACTGTATATTAATGTTCCCTATTTAAAGGTTTTCGACGATTAATAGTGATTTTTAAATATCATGAAAAAATAAGGTTCCCTATTTAAAGTTTTTCGTCGATTAATAGTGATTTTTTAATACTATGAAAAAATAATAAAGGTTCCCTATTTAAAGTTTTTCTACGATTAATAGTGATTTTTAAATACCATGAAAAAGTAATAAAGGTTCCCTATGTAAAGTTTTTCTACGATTAATAGTGATTTTTAAATACCATGAAAAAGTAAAAAAGGTTCCCTATTTACAGTTTTTCTACGATTAATAGTGATTTTTAAATATCATGATATAATAAAGGTTCCCTATTTAAAGTTTTTCTACGATTAATAGTGATTTTTAAATACCATGAAAAAGTAATAAAGGTTTCCTATGTAAAGTTTTTCTACGATTAATAGTGATTTTTAAATACCATGAAAAAGTAATAAAGGTTCTCTATTTACAGTTTTTCTACGATTAATAGTGATTTTTAAATATCATGATATAATAAAGGTTCCCTATTTAAAGTTTTTCTACGATTAATAGTGATTTTTAAATATCATGAAAAAGTAATAAAGGTTTCCTATTTAAAGTTTTTCGATGATTAATAGTTTACGAGATGTCAATGATGGCAAAGATAAATGATCACCCTGTATAGTAATAGACTGTTAATATATATATTGTATTAAATCTTAGTTGGGATAGACAATATTGTCACTGAACAGTGCGGGCAGAATGCCACTTCCTGGCAGACCGTGCTATTTCTTGGACTTGTATAAACGATGAAACTTTGAGAAGGGCGTTAAATAGATTGTGCCAATTCATCACGTCCCTCAAAAGTATTGTCCAACACCCCTAGCCCTCGTTTAGTCTAATAGTGTCAGGATCAGAAAAAAAAGACTTGTTCAAGAGAAAGCTGATGGAAAAAATGAATCATATAAATTTTAACCAAAGACTAACCCTAGCTAGGTTTCCTCGGGATTGTGACTAGTAGGGTTTTAACATCTACAAACAGCTTGTAATACGATTACCTTATTAGAAGTAGGAACATTAACGTCCTCTTGAAAGGTTGAATATTTCATAATCAAAGCGAACAATTTCTGCCATATTTATGTGAAATTTGAAGATGTCAAGACGTAAATCAGTGTTCCAAACAGCTTGTAATAGAATAGCAAAATGAAGGTTAATCAATCGTCTTGGTCGTTGTTGTAGTTTACTATTTTAAGAGTTTATTTGGGTCGACGGAATTCAAAAATCCGAGATAAGTGATTATTAGTAATAAGCAAATAGAAAAAGTTTTAACCAATGATGCAAAATACGTGATAGTGATACTTTGGTATAGTTTAAATTAAATATCCTATAATTAATTAGATTCCTAGATATTTTTGTATGTACCAAGAATCACATACAATTTTGCCCTCACATGCCCCTACATGCTTATTAAAATATGTTTGATGTAAATGTGTAATAGGCCTAATAAGTAGATACTTGTAAATACGTATGTTGATACTGTAAAAATACGCCATAGGTCCGGAAATGCTTCGTTTTCCGTCTGTTGGCCATTTCGGTTTTTTATTAAAAAAACATAAGTTTGAAGTACTGAATGAAGATTGGGTGAACACATTATTTACGTAATCTTTTACCAGTACACCAAAATACCTAGATTTTAGTTTGTACATTTTCATAATGACGGACGTTAAAAAACCCATTACGTTTAGAAAACATTTAAAAGATAAAAGATTTTCCTCCTTTTCTGTAGGTCACAGGAAATAAAATTCTGCAAATTAATAGTATCAAACATTCCGCAGTTTTAGAATTGATTTTTTAAATTTTTATGGAAGATGTCGGGGAAAGACCCAATATTTATTTTAAATATGTTTTGGAACTTTTCCTGTATTTTATGTCCTGAATCAGTTTTCGAGAACACTCTGTGTGTGTGTGTGTGTGTGTGTGTGTGTATTGTTTTTCTTTAACTTTTAATTTTCCTGCTTTACATTAACTACGCCCGTGTTTATGTACTTCATGTAATTGCTCTTCGAAATTAAATTTACATTTTTTTCTCGGACTTCCATCTCTCGACTGGGGGAGGGGGAGGGGGGTCCTCCCTTACTTCGTACCGGGAAAGAAACATAGTCCCTTCAATCCTTGTTAAATTAATGATTGTATGCGTGAATAATAACTGAGAAAAGTGGTGAAAAGAAAAGTACATTATTTTTGAGAAATGCAAACCTTTGAACCAGTCTGGACTTGTCATCGCCTGTAAGAGCGCTCGTTTGTCATGAACCCCTACAAAGTAAGTAGAAATAGACCTTCATCACGAAACGTACTTTTTTACAATATTTACATGATTAGTCATGTTGTAGAAAGTTCCAGTTGCTTTTTTATAAATTTTGAGAACTCAAAATAGTTCAGTGTAATTAACTTATTTTTCTTTTTTTTTAGAATTTTTATGAAATAAATGGTGTAAAAATATTGCACAACCTTTCTCAATCTCCCATTCTCAAAACCAAATAGAAACTAATCAAAACTAATCGTCACCAAAAAGTTCAGTTCCATAAGTTCACAGTCAAATTTACACTCTTCACCAATTTAAAAGATTATTTCAGCTCTTGTAAAGTAAAATCTGTAGTTGTACAGTTTATTACTATGATTATCTGAAATAACCTATACAGCATGATTTTTAATACAATTATTTTACTTTATAGTTATTTAAATTCAAAAATTTATGTATAGAAAACTTTATCTGTAAGAAAAATATAATATAGTGTGTTTGATATTTTAATTTTTAAAGTAATTAATTTTTATTACTTTGCCATAAAATAGTACTTTAAAAACTTAAATTTAATAATTTAAATTTATGTATGTTTTATTTTTATTTATTTATGTATTTTTATTCAAAGCGATAGAAATGACTTTAAACTTATTTAAAAATTAAAAAAGCCTCTAATCAATCAAGTAAATCCTGAGGGTTAGTTTAAAAGTTAACGAGACAAGTTTTAATTAAGAACATTGTAAGTATAATCTATACTTTATTTAAACGAATGATGACTATATACAACCCTTTAGAGAGATCTATGGCACCGACATTGAAGTTTGAACAATTCCAAGACATTAAAATTAGAACTATTGCTTTTGGTTTTTAGATGTCAATCTAAGAATAATTTTTGAAATAAATTCGCACCTATTTTTTTTTCTTTATCACAAGAAAAAATATTTTATTTTAATATTATTTTTCTGGTAAACGTACACCCACATGTAAATATATTGAAAATAACTGGATATATATATATTTAATCGATTTTTATATCGATAAAATTACAAATATCATATTTTAGACTATAAATAACACCCGAGAAGTTTGTGATACTCATTATTATTGTGTGAATACGAATTAAACTTATGAATAAATAAATGAAGAGAAGTTATCGGTTCATCTTAACGCGATTATCATTTGATCACTAATACAAATGGAGATATCACCTTTATCTAGACTAGACATTATTAAACGTAAAACAAATATGTGTTTTATTATTACTTATAAGATAGTACATTGACAAAAAGAGATGTGAATGAAAGGTTAGGTAAGAAGTTCAATGGATGGATGAGTTGGGTCATGCGGATTAGAGGGTTCTTTTGTTTTTAGTAAATCTATAGACCACTGCATTGAATGTACATACTACTGAAAAAGATTGCCCTTCTCCATGATATGGTCACTTCTGATAACTTTATAAACATAATGTCTTCTTCCATTCCCCGACTCCTCCTATACTAGCGAAATCTGAACCTAAACCTACAATACCGAAACTGTTATAGGAGACTTCTTCTATTCAATGACCAACGTTAGAAGATTTTGAAAATCGCAAGAATACAGTCTTTCGCTGTGTAGGACGTCACGGTATTTTGTAAGTGTGGATTTTGTTTTAAGGCAGATATTAATAACCATACAATATAGTATTTCTTTCGTAATTGAATTTGTCGTCTACATACTTTAAAAAATAGGAACATAAGTTGCATAAGCGCTGTCTCATACATTACACAGGCTAACATAAAACTAATTTTAAATTAGAAGCATATGGCGGACACCCAACTCACGCCTCTAACTACTGTAATGTCATAATTAAAACTACGCAGTAAACTGGTAGGAGTTCCGTTGCAAAATATGACAATAAAATAGCGTCAGATAAATTACCTGACAAAACATTTCTGTTTAATTAAAAATTCAAATTAAAACCCCTTTTGATGGAATAAATTAATTGTCAATATTTACACCGATGTTTACAAATATTAGTTTTAATGAATACAAATTGCTGTGGAATGAGTTGAAGTGAAATTTCTCTAATTTCCTGTGGCTTGAATTGAATCAAAAATGTTATTTGCCATTCCAACTGGTACTTGTACTTTTTTTCGAACATTATTTTGTGTTCATCTGTACAATGTTCTACAGTCCATAAAATTTTGCGTGTACATATTTCCAAGTATTTTTCTTTTCGTGTTTTTCGATAATACAAAACTGTCACTCTATTACGGGCCCGTAGCTACCACCACCCCATCCGGAAAACAATATCTTAATTAAATACTATCACTTCCCAAACCTCAGCGGATCAAACATTTTGTCTTCTTGTCCTTACTCTGTCGTATTCTTCACAGAAAGGTAGAAAGAAAATGGTCCTCAGTGATCCTTCTGTCCAATCATCGAGAGATGTCTATGCAACTACACCAATATCTACCATCAACCTTAGGTCTCCTTCCACCATCACTTCAATTGAAAAATACCTTTGATTGGCTACAGTCCACTCTCTCCTTCCTATGTGTTTATTCCTCGCTTATTCTCTGATGATTGTCTTACCCAGTGAGGGTTCGGTACAACAAAATAAATAGATAATCCCTTCATAACCACCCTTGTCCTGAGCCAAACCCCATCAGCGTGTTTCTGCATTCATCATATATGTTATCTTGGCGAGTTCCGAGAGGTAAAGGTCGTACACCAAAAAATAAAAAAAATTTTTTTTTATCAAAATCGTCTCTTATGATTTTGCTAAAATGTAGCTTTGTAAGGATCTAAAGGGCATTGATCGCCTCCTTGCCGGTTCAGTAGGTACGTGTAACCTATATTACTTAAAGTTCGTCCAAGTAGGTGTTATTTATTTAAAAAAAAAAAAAAAAAATCCTTTTACGTTTGTTTTCCACCGAATTGATCCAGATTTCAGTGAAATGTCAAGTTAAATGGTTCAGACCAGTATCTTTAATTGTAAATAAAAGAAAATGACAGTTCAGCAATAATTGGGAAAAACAAAAATGAACCTTTGACTGCCGTAAATAAAAACCTAATTTATTTTTAGACCGTGTTTAAAGTGTAAACAAGATTGATTGATATAGCAAGATTGATAATAGCCTAAGTAATTTAAATATCTTTAAAAGTTTTTTTAAATTTTCGAAAGGTTAGCTCTTCTATACCAACATAATGTCATATAAAATAACATTGTTTAACAAATACACAGAGAAAAACAAGTTATTTTGATTTACTTATTTTTTTTCATGTAATTAATTTAGTAGAATTCTATATACTGTCCTTAGACAATAGACAATAGACAACAACTGTTTACAGGTTGAATCATATCGTTAATCTAACAAAGAATTACTAATTTTAAAGGCCGTGACATAAAGAAGAAGAAATGCTATTTGTAATAAATCTTTTGTTAGGAGTTTTATTTATATTTGTATTATAATTCAATGTGGGTTGTGATTGATTATTATATTGTAACTAACTTATCACAGACATTCATTTTACAAAACCTGTTGTATATTGCATAGACTTGATAATCGCAATATTTTTCGACCTAAATTTTTTGATTAATCTTCACGTTTCAAGAAACACAAAGTTTGACGCCGTCTATCCGTCTTGGTTGTTTAGTGAGCACTATAGCGTGAGATGAACATGAAATATAGAATCCTATTGAAATTGTCAAAATGGCCGCCATTTTAAACAGTTTTTGAAGTGAATACTTCTTTATGCCCGGTTTGCATTTTTTTTTTGGTGTTGTTAAATCGATGTGTTGAAAGGAAAAATCGTCACGAAAATAATAATAACATTACTTATACGTACAACAACGGTTATGCTGCGATAATCTATTTTTTGTTTTACGACTTTTTCAGACGAACGTAAATCTACGAAAAGTACTTTACACTAACTTTCTCAGACTCCCATACATAGTCAAATTAATAATCAGTGCAAACATATTGCACAAACTTTCTCACATAACCATATATATTAAAAATAAAAATTTAAGAAAAATATTGCACTAACTTTCTCAGATTCTCATACATAGTCGAACTAATAATCGGTGCAAACATATTGCACAAACTTTCTCACATAACCATATATATTAAAAATAAAAATTTAAGAAAAATATAGCACCAACTTTCTCAGACTCCCATACATAGTCAAATAAATAATCAGTGCAAACATATTGCACAAACTTTCTCACATAACCATATATATTAAAAATAAAAATCTAAGAAAAATATAGCACCAACTTTCTCAGACTCCCATACATAGTCAAATAAATAATCAGTGCAAACATATTGCACAAACTTTCTCACATAACCATATATATTAAAAATAAAAATTTAAGAAAAATATAGCACCAACTTTCTCAGACTCCCATACATAGTCAAATAAATAATCAGTGCAAACATATTGCACAAACTTTCTCACATAACCATATATATTAAAAATAAAAATCTAAGAAAAATGTTGCACTAACTTTCTCAGACTCTCATACATAGTCGAACTAATAATCAATGCAGAAATATTGCACTAACTTTCTCTGACTCCCATACATAGTCAAATAAATAATCAGTGCAAACATATTGCACAAACTTTCTCACATAACCATATATATTAAAAATAAAAATTTAAGAAAAATATAGCACCAACTTTCTCAGACTCCCATACATAGTCAAATAAATAATCAGTGCAAACATATTGCACAAACTTTCTCACATAACCATATATATTAAAAATAAAAATTTAAGAAAAATATAGCACCAACTTTCTCAGACTCCCATACATAGTCAAATAAATAATCAGTGCAAACATATTGCACAAACTTTCTCACATAACCATATATATTAAAAATAAAAATCTAAGAAAAATGTTGCACTAACTTTCTCAGACTCTCATACATAGTCGAACTAATAATCAATGCAGAAATATTGCACTAACTTTCTCTGACTCCCATACATAGTCAAACTAATAATCAATTCAAAAATATTGCACAAACTTTCTCACATACCTATACCTAATAAAACTAAAAATCTACGAAAAATATTGCACCAACTTTCTCAGACTCCCATACATAGTCAAATTAATAATCAGTGCAAACATATTGCACAAACTTTCTCACATAACCATATATATTAAAAATAAAAATCTAAGAAAAATGTTGCACTAACTTTCTCAGACTCTCATACATAGTCGAACTAATAATCAATGCAGAAATATTGCACTAACTTTCTCTGACTCCCATACATAGTCAAACTAATAATCAATTCAAAAATATTGCACAAACTTTCTCACATACCTATACCTAATAAAACTAAAAATCTACGAAAAATATTGCACCAACTTTCTCAGACTCCCATACATAGTCAAATTAATAATCAGTGCAAACATATTGCACTAACTTTCTCAGACTCTCATACATAGTGGAACTAATAATCAATGCAGAAATATTGCACTAACTTTCTCTGACTCCCATACATAGTCAAACTAATAATCAATGCAAAAATATTGTACAAACTTTCTCACATACCCATACCTAATAAAACTAAAAATCTACGAAAAATATTGCACTAACTTTCTCAGACTCCCATGCATAGTCAAATTAATAATCAGTGCAAACATATTGCACTAACTTTCTCAGACTCTCATACATAGTCGAACTAATATCAATGCAAAAAATTGCACTAACTTTCTCTGACTCCCATACATAGTCAAATTAATAATCAATGCAAAAATATTGTAAAAACTTTCTCTGACTCCCATACATAGTCAAACTAATAATCAATGCAGAAATATTGCACTAACTTTCTCTGACTCCCATACATAGTCAAATTAATAATCAATGCAAAAATATTGCACTAACTTTCTCTGACTCCCATACATAGTCAAATTAATAATCAATGCAAAAATATTGTACAAACTTTCTCAGACTCTCATACATAGTCGAACTAATAATCAATGCAGAAATATTGCACTAACTTTCTCTGACTCCCATACATAGTCAAACTAATAATCAATGCAAAAATATTGCACAAACTATCACACATACCCGTACCTAATAAAACTAAAAATCTACGAAAAATGTTGTACAAACTTTCTCAGACTCTCATACATAGTCGAACTAATAATCAATGCAGAAATATTGCACTAACTTTCTCTGACTCCCATACATAGTCAAACTAATAATCAATGCAAAAATATTGCACCAACTTTCTCAGACTCCCGTACATAGTCAAATTAATAATTAGTGCAAACATATTGCACAAACTTTCTCACATAACCATATATATTAAAAATAAATATCTAAGAAAAATATTGCACTAACTTTCTCAGACTCTCATACATAGTCGAACTATTAATCAATGCAGAAATATTGCACTAACTTTCTCTGACTCCCATACATAGTCAAACTAATAATCAATGCAAAAATATTGTACAAACTTTCTCAGACTCTCATACATAGTCGAACTAATAATCAATGCAGAAATATTGCACAAACTTTCTCACATACCCATACCTAATAAAACTAAAAATCTATGAAAAATATTGCACCAACTTTCTCAGACTCCCATACATAGTCAAACTAATAATCAATTCAAAAATATTGCACACACTTTCTCACATTTTTGTTCACCATGTGTTATAAGTGTTAATCAACTTATAACACATTATATAAAATGATAAGTAGATTTCAATTCTACATGTCATGATACCAACCCTACCTCGTACGAAATCCTTTCGAATCCTGACCTCCCGACAAAATGTGATTATTCGTATAGTTAAAATGGCACGAGTGGTTGAGCCGAGACACTGACACTAGTAAAGTGAATAAAAAGTAATATATACGAGGCCCGTTAAGGTCTAGCCGACCTCAAGTCTTATACTGAATTACGTCGTTCAGAAAACAGTTTTCAAACTAAATTACATTTCCGATTGTATTACATGGCTTGGTGAATACATTGATGGCGCCCATTAACTTGTTTATTAGTCAGTTTATGCTATTTTATTTTAAAGTCATTGAAGAATGTCTAGTTTTGGTTAACCTTGTAAAATATTATTTAATCATCGTAGTATTATGTTTCTAAATAAATGTAATTTATGTAGGCTTACATACATCATATGTGTAGGTAAATAATAGACAACTCCACATTTAAATCAAAATATTTTCAACAATAACTTACTTTGCATGCTACTCGTAGCGCAAAGAGGAACGTACAAGGAACGTTTGACCATTCATGCCGTCGCTACACGAGACTCGCTCTTACTCCTGTACCGTCGCATTAGAAGTTTCACATCTAGATGTTCATGAGTACATTACTGAAACGTGATCAATCAACTTTTTACTTATGGTTTGGCAAATTAAGTTTAGGTAATTATATTAGAATGGTCCATGGTTCGTGTTCACGATTTTATATATGTCCTATTGTTATTATGTCCTATTGTATTATGTCTTGTGTTATTCTCTTCTGACTCTAATGATATTATAGTATTCGTTTGTTTTTAAAAGGGATAACAACGTTTCCTCTCCTCTCTCTCCTCTCGTCTCCTCTCCTCTCGTCTCCTTTCCTCTCGTCTCGTCTCGTCTCCTCTCCTCTCGTCTCGTCTCGTTTCGTCTCCACTCGTCTCCTCTCGTCTCGTCTCCTCTCCTCTTGTCTCGTTGTTTTGCTTTTAAACCAGAAAACATTGTCTGATCGGGATGTGATATTTGGGTACTAATCAGCACAACTATGGCGTAGAGTATGGAGAAGTCCAAGTGTTTTAATTCCATGCTATGTAGTGAAACGCCATTATTGGGCACCCGCGAACTATCAAGTACTTAAGACTTAAGTATTAGATTGTTGCATTGATAAAGTTTACACACATCTCATGCTAAATGTAACTTTTACTTTGACGTTTAGCCAATCACATCTGACAGTCCACATACTAAGCCCACATACTAACCTTCATAGTCTTACTATGTAATCCCAAAAACCCTAGCTGAATCTACACCTTTTTTGTTTAGTCTTGGGAAAGTTATTTGATTAGTCAAAATATCTATTTCGGGGTTTTCATGTAAATATCGGTTTTAAATGGGTCGAAAAAAATAGTTTTTAGAATATCAGTTTGTGTAGCAACATTGTCTTCATTTTATAGATAACTCAAAATTGTAGGGGAGGGGTTTAGTTATCATATGACCAAAATATTCAAAATAGTTTTAATGACAATATATAGACACTATTTCAAAAGACCGTAAAACGAATTTTTACATACAAATCTTAACATAGATCTATCATCAAACTATCTCATCGACGCGACGCCATCTACAACATCTTGGGGGATTTGATTTGCGGCAGATGTGTACAGTAATATGTTTTTACTTACGACTTAATAAATTGATTTAGGTTATTTATCGTCTTGTTTCGTCAAAGCTAATTTTGAAGCTATCTCTGAAGTTTAAGCTACGACTGTTACGTTAGTAACAAAAATTGAATTCTTAGAAATCTGTGTTGATGAGCCGCAATACCTATTTTAATAATTATGGACTGTGTTATTCCGAGAGGTGTAAGTAGGACATTTGTTCCCACCCGATTCATTCTAGTCGGACGATGTTTGGGGATAATAAGATCCTCGATCGAGTATTGTTAGAACATTTTTGATAAAATTTCTATTTGATTGGTGTAGGCTCACCTTACAGCCCAGTAATATAATATTGTGATATTGTGTTGTCTTTTAAATTTAATTAAAATTTATCCTTGAAACTTGTTGCTTAAACTTGTTCCAGTGGTTTCTTACGCTTTATAAAAATTTACGATTCTTTTAGTGTTGTTCAAAATTTTATGTTATTGTTGTTTTTAGGTTAGGTTAGGTTAGGTTAGGTCAGGTCAGGTCAGGTCAGGTGTAAAGCGTCTCATTCTCAATTTTATGGAAAGGATTGTAACTGCATTTTTTTTGTCTCCATAAAACTACAAAAAAAATTAATTTAAATAAAATAAAATTCGTGCTTGAACAATCACTTTACAAAAGAAATCTTTTTTGGTCTCAAGAGTGTCAAAACAAAATATAAAACTATCTCATCCTTCAGTGTATAGTGAGTTACAATGGAACATACATCTCTGTGCCACGCCTACAAATCACTGACGTTTATCTTGCCAGTTCCGGTAGAATGATGGATGCGTCGTCAACCAGAGTTACTGCATTATTTATTTTTACAATATTCCAACTTGCGATCAAAACCGCTGATTTTGTGTCTGAATAACTTAAAGCAATATGATGTTTAATACCACGCAACTCTCATTATTTTTGATGTATGAGATGAAATCAGTTTAGAATTTTATTTGGAGACTTGTCTTGAAGATAATGTCTCTGTAAAAATAACCGCCCTCTTGGATTCAATGTCCATAAGAAGAAATTACTGGAATAATAATGATCGGAATATTGCGTGTGACATCATTTTAAAGGTTAGAACAATACGTTTGTGGTAACCATTTTATTTTTTACAGAATTTAGGTTTATTTTGACAATATTTGAAGTTTAAATTTGTTTGTTTAGGGAATACCGAGAAGGATTGCAACCAATTTGACTATTTTCAAAGGTTAAGAACATAAACATAACTTCGTCATTTATTAGTTAGTACCTCTATATTATAGTTAAATAATTTGTTGGTAAAATTATAGGCTTTTAAATATAAATTCAAATCCAGATAATTGTATTACACATTTATATTTTACTTTTTAAATTTTGAGTTTTTACAAATTTTTTGTTATAGTGAGACACTCAAAAACAGTTTTACTGTGGGAAGAGGGGTGTCCAAACCAACCACTGTTTAGAGTGGGCCTTCCCACCGCCATACCAAAGAAAACTGTATCTTAGATGGGATTTGAACTCACAACCTTCGACACAAATCCTTGATCAAGGGTTTGCCGCCTTAATACACTTAGGCCCATTCTATACGGTCAAACTGCTCGTATAGAATGCCACTTACCCTTGGGTAGTCGGTCATTTATTCTAAAGTAGTCTGATTGCCTACTCTACCCGGTAATTTCGTTAACAACCCCTAACGTTCATTGGTTCACCGCAGTGATGTTTAGTTATAGAATAAATAATTTGTATAAGTTTTATAAAAATTAAGATAGAAACTAGTTTTTGTAATATTTTACAGCCCGAAACTAAATTATCGATATATAGTTCATTAGTTGGTACTAAACTCGAAATTCAGTTTAATGATTTTCATTCCAAAAAGTTCGGATTAATATTAGAAAGTTTTCCTCATTTCTATAATGTTGTAAACTTTAAGAGTAGTGATGATCTCGCTACAAAAAGAAAGTATATTAAACATCAAGAGTTGTGTTGAACTAGACCCAACATGGCGTCTTGTCATAATTAAATATGTTTAAATTATGGCCCATCCAGTGTTAGGGCGCAGTTTTCCCCTTTCTTTTTTTCTTCAACTTTATGTAATGGGTCAAAACATCGATGTTAGTTTTTCGAATATAAACTTTCTGAGGTTCTCCGAATGCAAGAAAGTGGTTAATGGAATGTTCTACAACTCAGACTCGCCGACCGAAATAAATTTGCTATGGGATTTTCGGATGCATCTTGGGACATATTTTTTCCACCATTTTTTATGTTCATCTTTAACAATTTGGATCAAAGAGCTTTCCAAAAATATCAATTCGTAAGTTTTCGCTACAAAAACAAAATCAGCACTGAGGTTGTTAAAAAAAGACGCAACATCCACTACCGATTTCGTTCTATTTTGAATGAAATGGGAAGATGAATAACCTAAACTTGTGTGAAAATCGTAAAAATATGTTTTAACAAAAGTTAACCTTGACCACCGTCATTGAAAGTTCGATTTTAATCACAGGGTTTACATTGAGGATGTGTTTATAGCACAAACGAAGAAAGTTTAGGTCCTTATTTAAATGTATAAATATTTTTTCCAACGATTGTTCATTTTCACCGACAGTTACCGAACTTTCATTTTTATAAATGATTTTGTTTAGTTTTTATTTAATTTTGGGGATGATTAAGAGAGATATTTTGCACAATGTTTTTACAATGAGGTATTCAATCCACTCCCCATCATTTAAACATTTATTAAATGCATCTAAATTACGTTAGGGTCTGTTTGCTCAATCTCCGCCAATTTTGTCATTGTTAAGTAAAATGAGGAATGTGTTCAAATATGACGAGGAATAATTTGTAATTTTCAACTACTTCCAAACTTGATGAAGGAAGATTTAAGTCTTGCACAAATGTTCAAAACCACTCAGAGGTTTAATTTTCTTTTTAATTATCCATTGTACGAAATATAAGATAAGGTTGGTCAGACATTTTTACTTCGTTTTTGGAACGATCTTTTAAGTTGATCTCAGAAAACAGAAAAAAAAGTTATTTTTTAAATAGCGTCCTTCAGTCGTTGTTGTATGTACGTAAGCTCTATAGTAAGGATAAAAATAAAGATTTAAACATGAAAATCTTTGAAGGGGATTGTAATTGAAATATCTAATAAAGAATGTCAAAAGGGCGGCATTTTAAAACAGTTGTTTGTTGATATCTCGAATGTTATTAACCTTATATAATAACACACTTAATTACATAAAAGTTTTGCAGATTTTCAATTCTATATGGTAACAACTCAGTTGAGTGTAACGACAAAATTTGTATTTCAGATCGTCACCAGTTAAACCCTAGGAATGATTTCCGTCTGACATTTTGGTGCATTTTTTAAATGTGTAATATTATGATTTCATTTATTTCTATTGCTTTTGGACAAACCTATTATCTATTTAAAAAATGATATTATTATTATTACACCAACAATAATCAATTGTAACAAAATACAAAAATTAAGGAAAACGAAAAACAATAATGCACCAAGAGCGCATGTGAATACCCCCCCACACCAGACAGTGTTAACAATCGCATATGGCAATTTTTGAAAGACTTATAGGTATCCAATTTTACCACTCTTCCTGGAAGTTTATTAACAAGTATTGCATCCATTGTGTTGGCATTTTACTATGTAAACATATCCTGTACTGATTTGCAATCATTTAGTTCAATCATCATCAACATTTCTAGTCAGGAGTTACTGTTAAAAAATGAACTAAGGACGACCTCCTAAAAAGTGAAATATCTAAAAAAATAACCGACTCTTGTAGTCAGATTTATAAACCCAAATTAATGTGTTTATCTGCATGGTAAAAGTATATTAATTGTGGTGAGTTGGAAACAACTGAAATCAACTTGACGGGTGTGTTATACAAAACTAATAAATCACGTAGCTTCCGGTATAATTGACAGTTTTAGTACCAGCTATCCGCCAATATAACATCAACATTTCATCGCATCATAACAATGGAATTGGAAACAGTTTCACAAATTAAGTCATTTCAACAAACTTGGTGTATTTTTATACAGTGTCACAAAAGTTCCGTTAAAAATAATAATAATTATTAACAATTATCATAAAACCATAATACGTTGGTTTAGGCTAATCTGGGGTGTTGTGGACAATTACCAAGACGTCTGTTATCCTTTGATCTACTGAAACAATAACAAAAAAAATATTATCTTCTTTAAAAAAGGATTTTTTCTTCTTGTAAATATTTTGAAATATTAATGATCTTCTGATATAAAAGGTTACATAAGTAATGCGTGTACCAAATCGACACTTCCAAATCTTGTTTACTTCCAAGGATCACTAATAAACCTACCCTTCTTGGACCCTATGTTTATATAATTTTTTAATTATTTTCGACTCTAGAATCTGCTGCCGAAATAATGCCGTGCTATTTTTAATCACTCTGTATACAGGGTGTTCCATTATCTAAGTTATTTACAGGCATATTTCAGATCATCAAAATAAAATAAAAATCTAACACTTTTTATCGAAGATAGTGCCAGCAATTCTTGTATTTTATTTTACAAAGACTCAAAGATTATTTTGTAAATCTTTAATCATCAAATAATCACCTATAATGAGTACGGATTTGGCAATCCAGCGGTACCTAGCTCGATCTACACCTTTCCTTACGATATCAGGTTAGATTCCTCTCTTCCAACATTCATATCTAGTTTCTCTTGACCAACTATTCGTTTCTTTCGATCTTTACGTTATTGGATTATTCGAGGCCTAGGATGTCCTTTTATATAAACCTATGATGACCGAGAGGTTTTTCGCCTTTTAACTACAAGGAAAAAAATTCTTCGTATTTTTCTGAACAGAATTTTACGTATTCACTTCATTATAATCTCGGGTAAGTTATATATTTTATACGAATGCATGTTAAAACATTTCGCAAATTAAACGAGTTTTCAATAGAACATTTTCCTATTAAACCTCGATAACTTTTAAACCAATTAAATTCATTCCTATAAATCTAAACCAACTCTTTGTAAAACATATCAAATATATTATAGGTAACTATCTTTAATTATTTATTTTGTAATTAAATGACCGCACATCAGCCTAAAAAGCTTCCAGCGTAAAAAAAAAAGTTGATTTATAATAGCAACAGGAATTGCAAACCAACCTCTTGACGATAAACAAAGAAACGGTACATCAATCTCCAACCCGCCCACAGTAACAACTTGTATGTATTACTGACGACAAACACATAGTCTTGAAACAATTGTTTTTGACGTGACAACAACATCATTACGTTTCGGATCAGATGATAGCTTGAAGTTAAATAGCTGACTTCCGACCTCAATTCAACCAGCGACTTGTACTGTATTTTAGAAAATAAATTATATGAAGTAGCAATCTATATTATTTTCAACACATTTAAGTTACTTTTACTATGTGAAAGAATTAAAGAATATTTTTAAACTCTCCGCTTGAGGGAGAGGGGTTACTGACTTCTATTGAGGAGGTTGGCCTCCCTCGTCAAAACCACTTAGGCAAAACAATTATCTACAGTGTGTACATACAGTTCTCATACTTAACACTTTTTGTCGAGACTTTTACTTCCTCCGATGTTAAATACTCTCTGGTCTATTGCAATGGCAAATTTTGATTTTTTTCCAGTCCAGATTCTTAAAGTAGGCTACTGACGTAATATGTCGTCAGGAGTTTATGTGCATAACTACCATTCCTGTGAAATTATTTCCTACAAAATGATTTCTCTTTTTGCTTATCGGTATACGAAGTATAGGGTAAGTTTAGTAATATTAAAAATTTCGACCTCGGTTTTTTGTTATACACGTTTCAAGAGATTTTTGTTCATATCTCATGTGATATTCAACTTATAAAATACATAAAACAATTGCATATTTTATTGTTTCATGTAAAGGTACTTTATAAATTGCGAAATGCAAGGATTGGACCACCGAATGATATTAGTTCAGCCTTTAACGATTCTCTGATTTTTGTTGTTCATTATCTTAAATAGGTTTGAAACGAAATTGAAGAATTATAATAATAAAGTCGAGTAGTTAATTATTTTGTATTGTTATAGAAGTGGTGCATTTTAAATGCGCCCTTTAGAAATTGCGTAAGTGTGGAAATACATCCCACAGGCTAACATAAAACTAATTTATAAATTAGAAGCATATGGCGGACACCCAACTCACGCCCATAATAAATGTCATAATTAAAACTACGTAGTAAACTGGTAGGAGTTCCGTTGCAAACCGTGACAATAAAATGGGATCAGATAAATTACCTGACAAAAACATTTCTGTTTAATTAAAAACTAAAATTAAAATGCCTTCTCACTTATAAATTGTTAATATGTAGGCCTACACCATTATTTAATGTATTGCTTTGATATGGATTGTTCCTTTTACATGTACCATGCACATTAGAGTTCTGAAAGTTGTACTACTTCAATAGTGATTGCTAGGCCATGTTTAGAACTTGTCTGTTTAGTGATTTGGAAGTCTGTCCCGTTTGTGTATGATTTCATTAAAAATAAAGGAAAATTTTGTGTGTCTCAACATGAAAAATGTTTATGCCAAGATGCTCCGTAGCACAACGGCATAAGGAAGTTTAAGCTGAATTATTAGTATGCCCTCTGTGGCATCTCATGCCTATTTAGTATCTCACTATAGTTTATTACATGATAAGAAATTTGCCCACTCTAGATCTCATATCTGTTTAGCTTCTAACTATAGCTTCATTTCATGATAAGTAATATGGTCACTGTAGCATCTCACTATAGCTTCATTTCATGATAAGTAACATGTCCACTGCAGCATTTCAAGAGTGTTTAGCATATCATTATAGCTTTATTACATGATAAGTAATATGTCCACTCTAACATCTCATGCTTGTTTAACTTCTAACTATAGCTTCATTTCATAAGTAATATGGCCCCTGTAGCATCTCACTAGAGCTTTATTTCATGATAAGTAATTGCCCACTGTAGCATCTCTAGTATGTTTAGCATCTCACTATAGCTTTATTTCATGATAAGTAATATGGCCACTGCAGCATCTCTAGTATGTTTAGCATCTCACTATAGCTTTATTTCATGATAAGTAATTGCCCACTGTAGCATCTCATGCTTGTTTAGCATCTCACTAGAGCTTTATTTCATGATAAGTAATATGGCCACTGCAGCATCTCTAGTATGTTTAGCATCTCACTAGAGCTTTATTTCATGATAAGTAATTGCCCACTGTAGCATCTCTAGTATGTTTAGCATCTCACTAGAGCTTTATTTCATGATAAGTAATTGCCCACTGTAGCATCTCATGCTTGTTTAGCATCTCACTAGAGCTTTATTTCATGATAAGTAATATGGCCACTGCAGCATCTCTAGTATGTTTAGCATCTCACAAGAGCTTTATTTCATGATAAGTAATATGGCCACTGCAGCATCTCAAGTATGTTTGGCATCTCACTATAGCTTTATTTCATGATAAGTAATTGCCCACTGTAGCATCTCATGCTTGTTTAGCATCTCACTAGAGCTTTATTTCATTATAAGTAATATGGCCACTGCAGCATCTCTAGTATGTTTAGCATCTCACAAGAGCTTTATTTCATGATAAGTAATATGGCCACTGCAGCATCTCTAGTATGTTTAGCATCTCACTAGAGCTTTATTTCATGATAAGTAATTGCCCACTGTAGCATCTCTAGTATGTTTAGCATCTCACTAGAGCTTTATTTCATGATAAGTAATATGGCCACTGCAGCATCTCTAGTATGTTTAGCATCTCACTATAGCTTTATTTCATGATAAGTAATATGGCCACTGCAGCATCTCTAGTATGTTTAGCATCTCACAAGAGCTTTATTTCATGATAAGTAATATGGCCACTGCAGCATCTCACTATAGCTTTATTTCATGATAAGTAATATGGCCACTGCAGCATCTCTAGTATGTTTAGCATCTCACTAGAGCTTTATTTCATGATAAGTAATATGGCCACTGCAGCATCTCTAGTATGTTTAGCATCTCACTATAGCTTTATTTCATGATAAGTAATATGGCCACTGCAGCATCTCAAGTATGTTTAGCATCTCACTAGAGCTTTATTTCATGATAAGTAATATGGCCACTGCAGCATCTCAAGTATGTTTAGCATCTCACTATAGCTTTATTTCATGATAAGTAATATGGCCACTGCAGCATCTCAAGTATGTTTAGCATCTCACTAGAGCTTTATTTCATGATAAGTAATATGGCCACTGCAGCATCTCAAGTATGTTTAGCATCTCACTATAGCTTTATTTCATGATAAGTAATATGGCCACTGCAGCATCTCTAGTATGTTTAGCATCTCACAAGAGCTTTATTTCATGATAAGTAATATGGCCACTGCAGCATCTCAAGTATGTTTGGCATCTCACTATAGCTTTATTTCATGATAAGTAATATGGCCACTGCAGCATCTCTAGTATGTTTAGCATCTCACTAGAGCTTTATTTCATGATAAGTAATATGGCCACTGCAGCATCTCTAGTATGTTTAGCATCTCACTATAGCTTTATTTCATGATAAGTAATATGGCCACTGCAGCATCTCAAGTATGTTTAGCATCTCACTAGAGCTTTATTTCATGATAAGTAATATGGCCACTGCAGCATCTCTAGTATGTTTAGCATCTCACTATAGCTTTATTTCATGATAAGTAATATGGCCACTGCAGCATCTCAAGTATGTTTGGCATCTCACTATAGCTTTATTTCATGATAAGTAATATGGCCACTGCAGCATCTCAAGTATGTTTAGCATCTCACTAGAGCTTTATTTCATGATAAGTAATATGGCCACTGCAGCATCTCTAGTATGTTTAGCATCTCACTATAGCTTTATTTCATGATAAGTAATATGGCCACTGCAGCATCTCAAGTATGTTTAGCATCTCACTAGAGCTTTATTTCATGATAAGTAATATGGCCACTGCAGCATCTCAAGTATGTTTAGCATCTCACTATAGCTTTATTTCATGATAAGTAATATGGCCACTGCAGCATCTCAAGTATGTTTAGCATCTCACTAGAGCTTTATTTCATGATAAGTAATATGGCCACTGCAGCATCTCTAGTATGTTTAGCATCTCACAAGAGCTTTATTTCATGATAAGTAATATGGCCACTGCAGCATCTCTAGTATGTTTAGCATCTCACTAGAGCTTTATTTCATGATAAGTAATTGCCCACTGTAGCATCTCTAGTATGTTTAGCATCTCACTAGAGCTTTATTTCATGATAAGTAATTGCCCACTGTAGCATCTCATGCTTGTTTAGCATCTCACTAGAGCTTTATTTCATGATAAGTAATATGGCCACTGCAGCATCTCTAGTATGTTTAGCATCCCACTATAGCTTTATTTCATGATAAGTAATTGCCCACTGTAGCATCTCATGCTTGTTTAGCATCTCACAAGAGCTTTATTTCATGATAAGTAATATGGCCACTGCAGCATCTCAAGTATGTTTGGCATCTCACTATAGCTTTATTTCATGATAAGTAATTGCCCACTGTAGCATCTCATGCTTGTTTAGCATCTCACTAGAGCTTTATTTCATGATAAGTAATATGCCCACTGCAGCATCTCATGCCTGTTTAGCTTCAAACTATAGCTTCATTACATGATAAGTAATATGCCCACTGTAGCATCTCATGTATTTTTAGCTTCTAGCTATAGCTTTATTACATGATAAGTAGTATGCCAACTTTAGCATCTCATTATAGCTTTAGTTATTCTTGTTTCATACACGACTAACGTATTTATTTTAGTTGTTATATACATTTTAAACATTCTATTTATCCTTTTACAACAAGAAACTTATAAAGTTGTCTCCGCAACGCCTTTTTTTAAATTTCTGATTTTATTCTTACAACTAAACATATTTATAGACTAACACTATTTGAACGCTGTGTGCACTACTCTGAATTGAATTGTACACTGAACTGCCGCAATATATGAACAAGATATAATCTAATGCGTTATAAGTTGAATTACAATATGAACAATAAAATGTTTAAATGGACATTTTGACATTTTCAATACAATAGGTTTCTTTGTTTTAAACAGTTGTAACACAGCTTTTCTGAGCTTCGTAGTTATCTACTTTCTTTACATCGTAGATGTGTATGTGTTAAAAAGTTTCCACGCGCTTCGCTCGTGTCAGTCTCTCGACCCTGGCGTATATGTGAAGAAGCTCCCACTCACTACGCTCTTGTCGATGACGCGGCCTTCGCAACTATACGAATTTTTCTTAGGAGATGAGGATTTGAAATTAGATTTTTATCAACAACTTCCCTATTTGTCATCCTAGAGGTGTGAGGTTTGTATCATTTACAAATTAAATTTACGGAATTAAATTTACGAGATATGGAACCCCTTCCGGGTGTTGGAAATCGCCGCATCTTGCGTTGGTAAATTGAAGCATTAGGGTGGCCAATTATTACCTACCTGGCTGAGGTCAAGAAGCTTATCTTATCATTTAATGGAATTTTGGAAATACTGTAAAACAGGAGGTGTGAAATGAGCACTGATCTTGAATTGCAGTAATTCGAATTAAATGTTAAAGATTTACATTAATTCAAATAAATTGTGTAATGAAAGGCACAAACTTTCTTACTCATCCATCACAAAACCAAAACGATCCAAAATTATTCGTCTCCAGTGCGATAGTTGTCAATCAAAAAGCGAAAACGAACCATGTCTTTGAAGGAACCTATAAGTTACAAGGTGGATTTACAGAAACTACAGCTCCCTTTAATTTTTATTTTTTTAAATTTAATTTTATTTATTTATTTATTTTTTTATATAAGATATTTTAATTCTGTTTGCGGGAATTTCTTTTGGTGAGAGGAGCAACTTAAAAAAAAACAAAGGTTTAGGTTATTTTAATGGTTGGAGGTTGCTCAAACTTTTTAAATGACACGTATGTGATACCTCATTTTAAACGTGTAAGAATTCTATAAATAAAATTAAGTTCTGACTACCCTAAACAAAATGGTGGCCAAATGAATTTTTAAAATTTACAATACTTGCCATTTGAAATTTTGGAACAATAAAAATCTCCCAACCCTACAAGTAAAATATCTAAACCTATGCTTCTAACCTAGGTTGCTCCTCTGATCTAAGTAAATTGTTGCAAAGAGAATTCAAATATATTAAAAAATTCAAAGGGGGTGGTAGTTTCTTTTCTGAAACCTTATATAAGAAACATTAATAAAAATACTATGCCATATTATGTATGACGTGGTAACCCCGAGCTGGATCTATAACTTTTTTCATGTGCTCTTGGGTTAGATCTCTTTTATCTTTCCTATCAGGTTTCTCTTGATAAATAAAATTCTACTTTTCTTATAAACACCAAGACTTTATTCATTTACATTTTACCCTTCATCTAATAACACCAAGACAAATCACGCCCTATAGTTGTTTTTGTGTGTCGAATTATTGTGACTGTAAGACAATACGTAATTCTATCAGCTTTAGTGTATAAATGATATGTAATATACCTTATAAATTAAAGAGAAGAAAAGTACGCTCTAACATTTCATTGTCGGGGGTATATTATATAAAACCTTTTAGCTTGATTTCATACTTCTCGTGTCTCGGTAAATTGTAGCCAGCGGAAATTATGTTTGTTACTTATAGCAAGTAACTAGAGCATTACAAATTTGCTTCTTTCCTTCCAACGAAGTCTTGGCCGAGTGACACCCAATCCACGTCGTTTCAACATATGTTTTTACCATCTTCTAATCATTTTAGCTGTTTAACTTTTACATGCAGGTAAAAGTGTCCTGCTTTTACTTTCTAACGGAAACGTAATGTAGAAGAGTCAACATATTGATATATCCATTTTGAGGTCCCTCAAGTCCAAAAAAATTGTTTTTGGAACCATTATACTTAAGTCCATCTGCCGTCTGTGCAGTTTTTCTACAGCCAAACGCGTTGACAGTTTTTAATAAAATTTCACATGTTTACATATCTTGTTATCTTTCGGGAGTGTTATCATTTTTTGATAAGACAACTTGGTTGGTGGCTGCCTGAAGAAAAAAACAAAATTTGGATTTTCTCAAGAATTTTGAACAGATTTTTGCTCTTTGGACACAATAAAAAGGTATTGATTGACATCATTTCAGAAATTTCTTTTCGTAAGTTTTCATTACAAAACCAAACATCGATCAATGGGGGCTGTCATAAAAATCCTCTAACGATGTCGTTCAAATTTGATTTTAGTTAAATGATTAATAAAAAAGTATTTTGCATCAGATTAAAAATATAGATAAACTAAATATCCTTTTTGAAAGACTGTTCACATTATGTTCGATGTAAACACAACAGAAATTACGGAAAAAGTAATTTCCCACTTTGTCAGTAGTGGCTCGTTACTTGTACAGTTAAAAATAAAAATACAAAAACATGGATTTTGGATTTTCGGTTGATGTCTGTTGCCTGTACAGAATATGTAGTCATATTTTGGTCATGTCTCTGGACTTTTAAAACTAAAAATTGCTGTTTTTCCAGCTCTTACGAGTGTAGCCTCAAAATACCCAAACTTAAACTTTGTTCGCCATCTCTCCAAAAATACCGGTCCCTGAGTGATCCGTAACAACCCAAAAAATCTGCCATTATTTTTAAAAGGCGTAATATCTTTATTCCTAATCACCTTTACCATTGCAGCTTATTATGGGTCCCAGATATTCAAATGTACCGATTCTCTACAAAGCTGTTCTCTTTGGACGCCCTCTTCTCCACATCCATCCTGCTGCAAATCGCTGTACATTGTTTGCCACAATAAGTATATATTGAATTCCGTAATACTTGCAGATATACAAGTCTCCAAATGCCAATTTTAGTTCTAGTTCAAGTGCTTCTTGCATAACTTTGTGATCTCATACATAAATCATTACACATTCAAATTATTAAATACGGAGTTGCCTTCATTGTATGCAAGTAATATTGAAATGTAATGTAACAAAACGCTCACAGAATTCTTTTACATTTTCAATTTCCAAGTGACAACTTTAGACTACTAATATCGTTCGCCCGAGAATAGGCACGGAGAATTTAGAATTGTGCCAGCAGGATCTGAATAAATTACCTTACTGTCAAAATAACCCTCTTTCTAATTAAATTTATTACTTCACTAGTCCACTTATTTACTGTTGTGACTTAGACCTTACCTCATCACAACAAGATGTAATACAACAAGAGCATATTGTTCAATTAATAAACCTTATTTACTGTTGTGACTTAGACCTTACCTTACTACAACAAGATGTAATGCAACAAGAGCATTGTTCAATTAATAAACCTTATTTACTGTTGTGACTTAGACCTTACCTCAATACAACAAGATGTAATACAACAAGAGCATATTGTTCAATTAATAAACCTTATTTACTGTTGTGACTTAGACCTTACCTTACCTTACCTTACCTTACCTTACTACAAGATGTAATACAACAAGAGCATATTGTTCAATTAATAAACCTTATTTATTGTTGTGACTTAGACTATACCTTACCACAACAAGATGTAATACAACAAGCGTATATTGTTCAATTAATAAACCTTATTTATTGTTGGGACTTAGACCTCACCTTACCACAACAAGATGTAATACAACAAGAGCATATTGTTCAATTAATAAACCTTATTTACTGTTGTGACTTAGACCTTACCTTACCACAACAAGATGTAATACAACAAGAGTATATTGTTCAATTAATAAACCTTATTTATTGTTGTGACTTAGACCTCACCTTACCACAACAAGATGTAATACAACAAGAGTATATTGTTCAATTGATAAACCTTATTTATTGTTGTGACTTAGACCTCACCTTACCACAACAAGATGTAATACAACAAAAGCATATTGTTCAATTAATAAACCTTATTTACTGTTGTGACTTAGACCTTACCTTACCACAACAAGATGTAATACAACAAGAGTATATTGTTCAATTAATAAACCTTATTTATTGTTGTGACTTAGACCTCACCTTACCACAACAAGATGTAATACAGCAAGAGCATATTGTTCAATTAATAAACCTTATTTACTGTTGTGACTTAGACCTTACCTTAAAACAACAAGATGTAATACAACAAGAGCATATTGTTCAATTAATAAACCTTATTTACTGTTGTGACTTAGACCTTACCTTATCACAACAAGATGTAATACAAGAAGAGCATATTGTTCCATTGATAAACCTTATTTATTGTTGTGACTTAGACCTCACCTTACCACAACAAGATGTAATACAACAAGAGCATATTGTTCAATTAATAAACCTTATTTACTGTTGTGACTTAGACCTTACCTTACCACAACAAGATGTAATACAACAAGAGTATATTGTTCAATTAATAAACCTTATTTATTGTTGTGACTTAGACCTCACCTTACCACAACAAGATGTAATACAACAAGAGCATATTGTTCAATTAATAAACCTTATTTACTGTTGTGACTTAGACCTTACCTTACCACAACAAGATGTAATACAACAAGAGTATATTGTTCAATTAATAAACCTTATTTATTGTTGTGACTTAGACCTCACCTTACCACAACAAGATGTAATACAACAAGAGCATATTGTTCAATTAATAAACCTTATTTACTGTTGTGACTTAGACCTTACCTTAAAACAACAAGATGTAATACAACAAGAGCATATTGTTCAATTAATAAGCCTAACGGATCTAGCTTCAACTATTTTGAATCTTTTTATTTTTGTATTTGATTCAAAGTGAGAGATTACAGATATAAATATCACATTAAATTTTACACTCTGTTATATACAGTATATAGAAGGTTGGATCAAAAATCGAAGTCGAGTTTTTACAGATATATTCGGTTTGAGGTATATTTACTAACTTGTTTTATACGTGTCGTCGACTCCGACCAAACTGGTCTCGTGTTTCTTAAAACAATATTATAAGATTACCTTATTCCTCACAGAAACTCAGACCTAGTATTAATCTATTTTTATACTTATATAATCAACGGTTCGTGATTAATTTGAAAGAATGATGCTACACTTCATTTACCAAACTATTTGTTGGTTACGGAACGAACAAAATAAAAGTTATTTCGTTTATATAGAGTTCAAAAAAACACGAAAAGGCCTTAATATCTGTTATTTTATTTTAGATAACAATACGAAATAAACATAATTTTGTAGAAATCTACATACTCTATTTACAGAGTGATCCAAAAATTAAGTACCATATATAAAGATGTCCCAGAAATTCACAAAATGTGATGTTTTGTGGCTTTCCTAGATTTATGATAGTTTAAAATCGTAATGAGAAAAAAAGTTTATTTTTAAAGTTACATTATTTTTTAAAACTTATGATATTTACATCAAAAGATACAGATTGGAAAGAACAATCCTTGAAAATTTGTTTTTTGATATCTGTAAGCGTTTAAGAGAAATTTCTGGGTTACTCATAGCTCGGTAACTATTCATCCGTATGATATAATATTTTTACTCAATCAAGAAGAAAGTACACTATGATTTTTTTCATATTAAAAATATCTCAAATAGTTTCCAGGAAATTAATTACTGAATACTACAAATTTTTAACTTTTGTAAATTTATATATCTTAATAGGAGTAGAATTCTATATGGAATCGTGGTGTCCTTTTAGAATTAAAAAAAAAAGTTTAATATTTTATGGTTTCAAGTCAATATTTTATAAAAAGTAAACATTTTTCAAAACTCGTGTTATTTATATCAAAAGATACAGATTGGAAAGGAGAACAATCCTTGAAAATTTGGTTGTGATATCTGCAAGTGTTTTGGAGAAATTGTTGTTTCAACTTTTTCCAGGATTCCCATCTGAATCTACACGCATATTTTTCATGTAGTCTTCTTTAGATCCCTCTCCTTCATCTAGGGCTAAGGTTACTGGTATTTTATGCTCTTTCGTGTCGTTTTCTTTTTTTATAAGCTGATGATGACCGAGAGGTTTTAGCATTTAAACAACGTAAGGGGGGAGGGAACATTTTATTGACGAAAATGTGGACTTAATTGCTACCACATGACTACACTTTTGGAATGATAACACAAATTTCCACAAAAACCACTTTGATTTAGTGTCACGTAACTACTGAGGATGGCGAGAGATTGAAATGTCGTCTTGTATTTGTAAATAAAATGTGTTTTGAGGAAAATTATGTTTTCATTCATTTAGCGTAGGCTACCACTTGGATAATTATTCTAGCAATCGACAAATCGAAGGGATTAAACTTAAATTCTGTAAAAGATCGATTGTTGCTCGGTAAATGTACGCAATCTTCTGAATAAAACTTTTGCATGACGATGGAGAGGGCTAATTGAATAGCCTGAAAGATCATCTGGACCTGTGGAGTAAAGGGGTTTAGATTGTTTTTTGGCGGTCTTTATACGAAGTTGCAAAAATCCTACCTGAGATGATGCAATATGTATTAAATCAGTTCGATTATTTATTGTAAAAAGAAAAAGGCAATCTTCCATAAAATGTCTAATTTTAATCACAATAGATCGAGGGAAGGGGTTTACAAACAATTTTAAAACATCGTAGTGTTTTGCTGTTCTTTAAGAAAATGTAAAAATATTTTTAATGTTCCATAAATCAAAGATGGGAAACATCAATTTCTACAAAATTAAATTTATTGACCATGTCGGGAGTTATCTGCTTAATTAATTTCGAACTTCACGAAATCACAATTTTCGATGATCAATACTTGAAAAATAATGGTTGTAAGATCTCAGTAAATTGCCTAATTCAAAACGTAAGTGTGTTATTAATTAAAAAAAATAATAAGTAATTTTTGTCCGTGTAAAGAAAATTCTATAATACTTTTCTCTCTACTGGAAAGACAGATTAACCAAACGTTGTGAGACTTCTGTTTCTGCCCTGTTTTATTTCCTTCTATGCGGAGAAGAAAGTAACAAATTACTCCCCAGACACAGCATATGTTATGTGGGCCTATACATTACCTGCCGTGACATCTGTCTGACTTCATCACGTGACCAGGATGGTCCAAAATAAACTTGGTCTCTCGTTATAATATTCTTTTTAGTTATTTATATGCGCTAACAAATTATTATCAATTATTAACAAGGATACAATTTTAAACTATAAATTAAATAGACAACTAAAACATATTATTACAGAGCTGTATAATGACTGCAATAATTGACTTCTATTTTGTCAAAAATTTTCAAACGACGCAAAAACGACTCTTTCGAGGATCTGAACATTATCCCCTAACATTTGAATTGAATATGGTAGGAACTGTCACCTCAAAAAAACATCTACACAGGATAGGGATTGCTGCAGATAATACTTGCAGGAAATGTGGTTTGGCTGAAGAGTCCGCAGAACATATTCTCTTAGAGTGTGTGCGTTAGGACGAGCCAGGCTATACTCTCTAGGCTCTCCGGAGAAGGAGATGGAAACCATCCTAGACAACCCTATAGGTAGTATCTGTTCCTTTATAAGGATGACAGGTATTACTGAGTGGGTGTAGGAAGGAACTTGGGGCGGCAAAAGATCTCTAGGTTGACGCCGGTGAGGCCTCTGAAGGAGGCTTTCACAGCCCAGTACGGAAAAAAAAACATTTGAATTGAATATGGCATGACAAATGTCCTACCAAAGCAAAACAGTCAATAAGAATGTACTTAATCCCGTAGATTTCAGTGACCAGTAAATGGGAGTTCGTATAAACTATTAAAAGACCTAGATAATAGTCACAGCTCAATGTATCTGGTTCATTATTCTAGAGTAAATAATTAAAATTTGTCATTCAATGAACCTTTTTAAATGGATTCACACATTGTACGAGACCAGTGACTGGCACAGTAACACTGAGGAGCATCCATACTCATCACTGATGTAATCATCTATTGTTGGTAGACGAACGTGAGCTCTGATAATGTTAATAGAAAACCGCGATTACATACAATAATTTAACGGTGATTGGGTAGGTGGTCAAATGGAATAGGATTCGGAGTATGTACATAGTTTACAGTATACAATTTAATTAGGTACAATTATTTTACAAACTTGAACGTATAAGCACAGTTCATGTTAAACTATCTACTTAGATGTTAGTCAACCCAATTGATATTTCCATCTTATCTAAGTCTTTGGCTGAGAACACTATGGTGTCATCACCTAGGTGTTATATTACATACGGTTATTATTAATAGTGTATAAGTTAACTTTTTTCTGTAGCTCCAAATCTAATAATTGAATTACGTTAAAGGTAATCATTACAGTACTCTTGTTTAAACGACACAATTATTGCATACACTACATTTTTTCTCAGTATATAAAGAAGCAAGGGAAAAAATTGAATTCTAAGATATTTAAATCATGGATGATAATGATTAATTAATTATCCAGGTCAAAATACATTCGTAATTAAAATTTTTATAAATTATTGAAACACCTATTTTAACTAGTCAATGGTGGAAACGCGTGATTGGAGCCTAATGCCATGTTTTGTTCGTATTAAACAAGTTGTATGCAATTTAAAGACGGGGTGATTCAAAAATAATGGGGCAAAACTGAACTCTGTTTCCAAGAATTAAAACAGCTGATTGTTGCAACAATGGAAAGGGCATGTTTATAAGTTTGCTTTGATAAGGTTATATTTTGTCTTGGTTGCTTGGTTTAAAAGCTAAACCGTTTGTCATATGACTACCACAAAGCAAGAAAAGGCGTTTTGTGTTTTGGACTTCGCTCGAACTCATGCTGTTGTTAGTGTTCAACGAAAATTTCGAACAAAATTTAGAAAGTATCCTCCTAGGACATCGGAACTGCATAGCTCGTTGGGTGAGGCAGTGTGAGTCAACTGGGCGTTTGTGTGCTAAGAAAAGTTCGGGCCGCCCACAGACCCCGTAGTACGTTGTGGAGAGAATTGAAGCTGTATGCACGTAGTCCTAAAACATCAACTCACAAAGCGCAAGCGGATAAGACTTAAACCGTACAAACTGCAACTGTTACAAGCATTAAGGCTTACTGACAAGCCAAAGCGCAGAGATTTTTGCCTTGCTATGATTGACCACTTTGAAAATTATGGATTTGCTGACAGACTAGTGTTCAGCGACGAGGCTACCTTCCACCTCAGTAGACAAGTAAATCGCCACAACGTAAGAATATGGGGATCAGAAAACTCAAGGGAGTTTATTGAGTACGAAAGGGATTCAGCCAAACTAAAAGGTTTTTGTGTCTCAGATAGTTTTCCTCCTTATAGAAGATATTCCAAACGTAGTTTATAACGAGATGGTACTCCTGCACACTACAAATCTGAGGTACGTGAGTTTTGGGATGTTACGTTGCCAGACGTTGGATTGCTCGCTCTGGAAATGAAGACAGACCTCTGTTGCCCTGGCGGCCACCATCGCCGGACTTAAATTCTTGCGATTTTATCTTGTGGGGGTTCATTAAAGACACAGTTTACTACCCTCCTATGCCTCAAACCTGCAAGACTTAAGACAGCGCATAATAGAAACAGTTTAATCCGTAACACAGGAAATGTTGCAGAGTGTGTGAGCGGAGTTGGAATATCGCCTGGATATTTGCAGAATAACTAACGGCGCTTATATCGAGCATTTGTAGTGCACATTAAAATTTTTGTAATGTACATTAAAGCTTGTTAATATAATAAATTGTTTTATGTAGTTTTCATGATTTTGTGACTCTTCGTCTGCAAATTAATTAACCTTATTTTTGCACAATTATTTTTGAATCAACCCTGTATATTAACATTGTGTCTTTTCTTTTCAGCTGTTCCTTTCCCGCCAAGCCACAAGTTGACCACGGGTGAAGTGTTTGACACGCGGACGTCAAAACCTCGGCCCGATGTACTTAAACAGCACTTTATATTAGAAGGACGGATAGACGAAGCAGCGGCACTTAGAATCATCAATGATGGCGCACAGTTGCTTCGCTCCGAGAAAACTATGATTGACATCGAAGCGCCAGTCACAGGTAAAGCTGTTAATGATAATTTTTTTAGTTATGCTGAATGTTTTTCTTTTACGTGATACAGTGTATTGTTATTGTGAATCGACGAAATCAACTGAATTTTTTATTATGATTCATAGCACAGAATCTTTACAGATTTTATATACAGTAATTGACACTTTAAATTCATGAATGTAAATTCCTTAGTAAAGACTAAAATAATTTTATATATTTTTACTGGTATTCCACTACATTAAAAAAAAAGCTTCATATAAAGAAATAAAACAACTTTAATCTATTTTACTATAGAATATATTGATTTTAGTTAAAATACTAGAAATACATGTAAAAAGAGGAACATTAAAAAAACTAATAAAATTTTATATTATTTTGGTCGTCGAACGATTATTGTATAGATGTAGATGTTTAATATAATATGTAGTCTGAAATATATTAGTATGAATTGTACTCACATGTATAAACCTTAGGGCGAAAACCACACTTCTGACTAACTGAACTCGGACAAGTGTTGCGATGGTTTAAAACTCAGACCTGACGTTGAAAATTTATTAGTTATTTTGTTCTTAGGGTAATACCAGCAGTCTCCTACAATCTGACAAATTTTTCTTTTAGAAGTAAACACCTTTTTATTACTTTTATTACTTTCATGGTAAATTTAAAAAATAAAACGCTGTTTTAAACTGAATTATTTGAAAAGGACTTAATCTTTGTTTTCTACGATTTGTACATTGAAGTTTTCTTTAAAATGTTTTGTTGTATTACGTGTCTAAATTAAGAATTTTCACTTGTTTAATCAGTTGTTTTTGCTTTCAATTTTCTAGGCACTGTAACGTGTAATATTTCTTTAATAGATACATGAGTTGGATTTTACCCCTTTTGTTTTTGTTTTTCTATTGCTCTTTAGATGTTATTTTGATCTGAAATGACTTTACACAACTAAATGGCGTACAATTTATTGACTATTTATGCAGAGTAACGTTAAAGGATTTAACACAATAGAATGTCAAGGGACGCTTGTTCTTAATATTATAGTCAGGACATCTGGCAAATTGAGGAAACTATACAGTAGTATTTCATTTTATTTAACCCTTTGTCCTTTGCTAAATGGTCTCGAATGTGTTTAAAGTTACATAAAGGAATGACGGTAGAAATAGTGCATGGCCTTTGTCATTGTCTGTTTTGTACTTTATGCTGTATGCAACTTGTTACAAAGCTTTAATATTCACCAGAGTGTACCTTTTGTGAAAATTTTCAAATTTGAGCGTAAAGTGAGGTGTGATATCATTTACTTCTGGACTTTACAGTCCATCCATCTCTGTCCTTCGCTACTATCATCTTCCATACTTCTTATGGATCTTTTTCCCAATCGATCTTCCCCTACATCTAGCTATGAAAACCTTTACTGTTTCCCTCTTCGGTCATTCTTTATCAGGGCCACTTAATTCTTTCCTGTTTTATGGCGGTAACAATATCTGGAGCTTTATATAAATCGTATACTTTAGAGTTTGTTCTCATACTCTCCATTCCCCTTCAACGATTCCTTATTACTCTTTTCACCCTCATCTCTTAAATAACTTCTCTCGCTTCAGTCATTGTTTCGGGATTGTCTTATATACAGTCTCCACAAATTACACAAGCCTTCAATAACTGATTGTTTTATTTATACATAGTAAGATAGGATATTGAGTTCACATTTGGTATACGGTACTCATTTTTTATGCAGTGTCACAATTACCACAATTTTCTTTTTAAAAGGGGTAACCCTCTTTCTGAAAATGAACGTTTTTCAAAACATTTTTGAGACAAAATGATTTATTTTGAGCCAAATTTCATCAGATTTCCAAAAAAAACCTTTTTCATGGTGTTTTTCACCTTTTTTTTTTTCGGTCGATATTTTAGGATTTAAGCACAATAGAAAGTCTAGTATTTTTATTTTATATATTCTTGAATTTTTTAATAACTTTGGAATTCTCTCCCTTTTTTGGCTTTTTAAAACTGCTATCTATATTACCAGTATAGACGTTTTCCTTCTTTTTTGCCAAATTACTTAACATTTTCTGGGTTATTATATATTTTTTCTCTCTTTGGGATGTAACCAATTGTATTGTTTGTAACAATAATGAACAATTGAGCTTCGAGGTTTTCTTTTTCTTTGTCTAGATGTTGTTAGGAAACGATTACACCTTTTGGATTACGATTTCGTTCACTCCTGATGATTTTATTTATATCCTAAATAGCCTTCATTACGGTTTATATATATATATATATATATATTTTTAAATTTTTAATTTTACCAGAATTAGTATCTCTTGTTTGCTCATTTTTAGTTTTGGAACATATATGGTCGTGTAATTAACTTGTCGAAAACACGGCATGATTGTCTTAATCGTAAGAGAAGGGTTGAGTTACTCTCTCTGAGCCTAGTTACGACAAAGAACGAAACTTATTGAATTCGTATAAAAACTACAAGACTCAAAGTCACGACCAGAACTTCAATCAAGATGGCTGCCTTTAGCACTCCGGCCATTATTTTTGTTTTTTATTACAGTTTTCTAATTTCATAATGACGAGGTAAATAATGTGAGTTGTGGCGACCGTTTTCCCCGGGGGCCTGTAACATCACGTGACTAGCTTGTGTGTGTTAAAATGCGTGTAGTCCTACACCATGAACAATGATTAACAATGGGTTAACAATGATATTTTGTAGTTATAAGTTTCATAATTATTAAACGTCAAGCTGTACTATTAATTCTTGATCTCCGCGTGTCGGTTGGTTAGACATGTTGAGTGTTTTACGGATCATCTCCAAACTACCATGCAATCGACCTAAATAGGATTAGCTCTAGGGTTGCATTTAAATCTCTTAACTGCACATTTCGTTTCAAAAGACTGAGATACGTCACGATGGTTGCTTAGCAACTACAAGTCTCTTAAACACAGCGATGCTAGTGGATGCTTTATTTAAATACGATATATAACTAATCTCACCACTATTAATCTACAACTCGAACACAGTCAAAAGATGTTCAACAAATTTTTATTATTAACATATTCAGTCACGGAATAATTCTGCACGATATTGCTGCAGGAGTCGGACAATATATTATTTGAAGAGATATATTTTTTTTGCATAATACATATTACTCATGTTTGACTCCCGTAAATCAATAAATAACACAAAATATATGAGTTAGCTTTTCAGATTTGAAATTTACATATGAATGTAACAGCTCTGCACGCATTACTAATTTGTCTGATACATTGACAGTAATACAAATACCCCGTATATACGATTTGTTCTATTTATATTTTAATGTTTTGTTTTGACAGTTGTTTATTATGTTCCTGCTCTTCAAAGTTTGTATACAACATTTAAATATATGCATAATTTTTTCTCAAGATAAAATCAATACAAAACCGTTTCAAAGCCCAAGTCTATTATTATGCAGTGTACAAAGTATAAAGTACTCGTAGTTTAATTATCGCAAAAAATATCAACCTCCGTTTTTTCCCTTTCTTTTTTTCCTTTCTTCCCTCTTTTTTCTTTTTTCCCCCTTCCTTTTCTTTTTTTTCTCTTTCTTCTTCTTTATTTTTCCAAGGACGACGTCCATGGTACATGTTATCCGACAAATTTTTGGTTACAAATAGTATTGCTTTATTTTACTTGATTTTGGGGATGGGTGAGTGAGAAAGTTTGTGCACTATTTATTCTGAAAATGTTGCTCATTTCAATCGTATAAATAGATAGATAAATTATCATTAATTTATAGAAATTACAGCCTTCAATATTCCTATTTTGATCAATTAAATTTATTGTGTTTTTATTTGATATCACTAAGCACTTCTACTAATTTCTTTTTACTTTGTTAATAAATCTAACACTGCTACAACGACAGACATATAGATAACGAACATGCTCTGACTACTTGTTACAAGTGTTATGTCTGTATGGTGTGCACAAACACCAACGTTGCCTTCCTAACAGGTTTTGGTACGCCTTCTTCTACAGGTTTGCCAACTCAAACTAGTTGTTTATAGTTGTTGCATAGATGGTTATTTATTCGCAGTGTCTACTTTTGATTTTTCAGTATTATAGAAAATTATTTTTAAATGTATATTTTCAAGAATGAAAGTACCAGGTCTTTCAAAATTAAGTTAAACTTTAATTAACTGCAGTTTATTTGTTTTTTTAACATGGTAAAATTAAAGTGCATAAATTATTTTGGAATTAAATGGGAACTTAAGTCAAATTCTTACTGGTTACGATTTTTAAAACAAGTGTTCCAAGTGACTTAAAGTGTTGACATTTTTCTTCGCTAAAGCTTAAGTTAATACGGCCTTATATTGATTTATTTCAGGTAAATTTTCAATTTTATTTTTAAGAATACATTAATTTTAATTGCCTTCTAAGGATTTGTCTGACCAATATTTAGGTTTTCTACAATTTTCTTGACGCTACATTCTCAGAAATTCAATCTTATTTGCAATTTTAGTTTGTCATTTAAGATTTCAACAACAGCAATTTAATCTCTTACGATTGCAGGACTTCCTGGCCTCTTGATGTCTCCAACGGACCCGGTGGTTTCAAACTTACTAACACGCTTTATATACGCGACTACACTGCACGGTCCGTCCCTCAAACTTTCTTAACCCGGCTGATAAACTGCGTTCACATTCTAAATAATAATGAATCAATGCATTGAGTGTTTTGTAAAGGTAAAGTCATGATGGAATAAAAAAAAATCAATTAATTAATTTTAAACTACTACAAGTTAACCTGTGTTTGAAATTAGTCAACAATGAGAAAACTCGTTGCTATGACAACAAATAGCAATGAAAATGACAGCTGATGTTTTAATAAATCTCAATTTATATCTGCATACAATAAAGTTTTTCTCGGGGATTGGATAACAATCAACGAAACCACAAAGTTTTAAAATTTAAAGTTTTTAAACAAATAAAAACGAAGAGCAAGAAACCAATTAGTGTATATTATTTACCATTTAAAAATACGGAGGAATCAGTAAAATATATAAATGTTTTACACCTTAAAATCTAAACACACACACACACACACACACACACACATATATATATATATATATATATATATATATATATATGAAGCATTTGTACTGCATATTCGCACTTTCAACGTTCCCTCAGGGACTCACTGCAGTGAGTACGCGAGTGGCAACACCGAAAGACCCTATCTGCATTTACACCTCATTTCATGTAGTATTTGGTTAGATCCCTCTCTTTCATCTTTCTCAGCAGGTCTCTTTTGACCAACTCTTATTGCTTCCCGACTCCTACGATATTAGCGTCTTCGAGGGCTAGGAGTATTTAAAAAAAAAATTTCTTTCTTTTTTAATAAGAGCGATAGTGACTAAGGTTTTCCGCCTTTAAGCAACAAGGAAAAACTTAAATCTTTTCGTTTTTTACTTAAAATTGAATTTAAAAGTATTCGTTTATAAACAACAGAATAAAAAAAATGTAGTGATTAAGGGCGTGGCAAGCCTTACTGGATCCTTTTTCACCTAATCTTGGTTTAGAAACCTCTCTTTATATGGTGTGTCAAAGTCTCTCTTCTCCCTACCCCGGCACTATTAAAGTATTCGAGGGCTAGGGATCTTTATTAGGAGATTATGACCTAGATGTTTTTTCGCTTATAAACAACAAGAATTGAAAAAAAGTATAGTGAGGATGGCCGTGGCAATCCTGAGGGAGATTTACACATTTTTTCACAGTCTTATATTGGCTACCAAGTTTCTCTTGACCAACTATTGTTTTCTCCCGACCATGATGCTATTAGACTATTCGAGGGCTAAGGGATCTTTATTTTATTTTGTCCCTTCCCCCCTTATTTCTAAGGTGATGTAGACCAAGAGGTTTTTCACCATTAAGGAACAAACCAACAAAAACTAATCACAATCAAACTGTATTTAACTACAGAGAAAAAAAATCTTAAATACTTTATACAAATATATATTTTCAATAATTCATTTCAAAGTAAACATTATAATTATTGTTATTAAATTAACGGACTTATACATTTTCTTCTCAATGTACATTTTGTATTAACTTAACATTATTTGTGTGAAGTAAACATTCAAAGACCAACAAATTGCTTTCGAAACTAAATGCACGTTTTCTACATGAAGGCTAGAAGCGTGCATTTAACTACCCACTTCCGAGTGTGATGTGTGGTTTGCATGTATAGAGTTCATGTAAATAATAATGATCAAGTTCATTTATTGCGCTTAACACTTTCCAACTGGATTGTTAACCGTTTCTCTTAAATGATAGTTAGGCATGAGAGGTATATATAGCCTATTATATTTTATGAGGTAGCAGTGAGGAGAAACTAGTATCCTACCATATTTCATATACAGTAACAAATAATAAATTACTTAACTATATATTGAGTAAATCTTGTGGAAAACTCGCGAGTTACCAGGGATGCTACTTGGGATTACCGTTGTTGTCTTTGGTAGAGGTTTGGATTCGGATTGGAATCTCGGTTGAATCGAGGGCAGGGGAGACCTTTGATCACTTTGTGTGAGTGTAGGAGAACTGCGAAGTGGCTTTTTTGAAGCGGCAAAACGTTGGTTTCATGTCTAAGAAATCAAATGTATTTAGAGCTGAACAAATTATTGCTGGTTCATGTTGCAAGCACCAGAGTTTTGTTATTAGTAATGAAGATTGCCCATTTAAGTCTTGTGATTTGATAAGGAAATACATTGCCTTACGTCCACAGCACATGAATGGCAAAATGCTACCTATCGGGTATAAGAAAAGTAAATGTGTAGGAAAGTACACCATAAGTAGCGCCCACTACCTCAATCTAAAAGATCCTGAAAGACATGGAGGATGGCGATCATCCACCGTGGCTGAGAGATATTTAGAAGACTCAATAGCAATAAAATCTCACTTTTCACGCAAACTATTTAGTAACATTAAAATTAGCAGCAAATTTCACACAGTTACTTCATCACTACAAAATATCAACTTGAATGAAAGTGCTGAAAATAACGAAATATTCTGAAGTGGACGATCTTTTTGAAAATGGCCAAATTAAGAATTTGAACAATTCAACAATTCCCAGAGCTAACATCAACATCCAGAACATATAACCCCAAAATACAGTGAATCATGCCGGTATTTATGAAAAAAAAAAACAGCTTTACAACATGGAATATCATTTCCAACAATCAAAATTATACAATAAACATTACATTTAAATAGAATAACAAATTACAATTTAATGAGTTGGTCTTGAAAAGCCTAAATTTATTTTATAAGTGTTTTTAAATTTATTTTTTTATAATCTTAAAAAAATATTAGATTTGTTAATGATATTGTTAGTTAATTCTTGATAACCTAGTTATGTTGACTTTTTATTGTATGTTACTGTTATTTGTATAGTTTAATGTCTAAAATAAAAAAAAGTAGAAAACATGCCGATTTTGTAATGTGATGCATTTTGTATAGTATAATGTTTTATTATTAAGCGTGAAAGTAGATTTTGTTGTCGAAAAATTCGAAATATCGATCTGGCAATCGATAGTCCAAAGTATTCAATCTGGCAGTCGATATAGTTAGTGTACCTAACACAAACTAAACAGCTGTAAACTCGTGTAACTTGTGCAAACTTTTGAAGGTTGTAACATTTTAGTTTTTGTGAAATTGTTTTCTTATATTGTTTGCAGTATAACGAAAAATATAGTTCATAACTAGGGCCAAACACCTTTTGGTCCTAGTGATGAAATATACTGTATTGTATGCAGATATAATTGGGTTTTATTAAAACTTCAGCTGTTATGTTTTTGCTATTTATTTGCTGCCATAGCAACAAGTTTTCTCATTGTTGACTAATTCCAAACACAGGACACTATAGTAGATAGTAAAATTGTAATAGTTAACAAATTAAATAATTGTTTATTTTCGCTACGCTTCTTTTCAGCTGGAAAGTCTTTGTAACAACGGTTTGAAACTTTATCCTACTGTATAAGCCACCTCAATTTAACATTTCCTACAAGCCCCAAGAAACATACTTTTGTGTATTACATTTAGATGATCTGTTTGTATTACACTGTATGATGGCGTTGGATTAATACCATCGACTTGTTTTTATTTTGTTTACCTTTGTTTTGATTTCAGGTGATGTTTTTTAAACGCGTAATAATATCATACAGTCTGCCAATTAATCGTGAAACCTGGTTACAATTATCATCTACTCAATAAAACAGGGTTAGAATTTAAACAGTAAAACTTTGAAATACATTCATTGAGGAAGCAGATATTAGCTGTAAAGATATCTTCTATACAGTATAGCTTTGACACGTAAGATGTACGGCTTCAATCAATATGTGCAAGGTTATCTTTTTCGTATGCACTTTGCACTGCAGACGTAATTGCATAAACAATAAGAAATGCAATTTCCCGGAAAATTTGTAGCATGTCGTATTAAATAATTACAGCTTAACTCTTTTAATGTGTTCTCAAGAACGTTTACTTTAAGGAATGTTGTATAAATGTTATTGCTTAATACTTAGTATTGATCCCACCAGCCTCAACAGTGCGTAGGCGTTCTTACGCATCGAGTCAAAACACATACGCGGCTGTGTAATATCTGTTTAGATATAATTTGAACAAATATTTTTTGGAATAATGTCAGTCGCGGATGATTTGGTACCCGGCCATAATTTGGACATAATTACAATTATTTTTTTGATAAATCAAAAATTTGGGGGTAGAGCTACACCAAATTTTTTAAAAAATTAAAATTTTCTGAAAAATGTTATAACGATTTTCATCAAATTTTGCTCGAGCGTGTAAGGAACCGAATGTTGTCTCTTTAAAATTGTCTGTTCGTGACTTATAAAAAAATATATCATCGTGCCGACTGAAAAAATATCAAAGGACTAAATGTGATAAAGACTAAACGTCTCATAATCTGCTCTACCTATTTCGTTAAAATGCTAGTAAATTGTAAAGATAACCTTAACTTCTCAGCATAAATCACAGTTTATAAAATTTACAGTTCAGGATTAATTGGCAAACAAAGTTAACCTTTATCGACGAGATTAAAACCTCGATTTTACTTAAATACAACCAACACTACTGACTTGTACAAACAAATAAAGTTTAGGCTCTTGAAAAATACAGTGTTTATGGCTCTTTCAATTTTTGACTGACAACTATTTCTGTTGTGGTTCGGGAATGAGAGAGTTTGAAAGTTTGTGCAATGTTTTTGCAACAATGCTTCTGACAATTAAACTACGGTTGATAAAGAACTTTTATTCAAAGGTACAAATATCGCTTGATAAAATAACTAAGCAGTTTAATTGTGTTTGAAAACAAAGAAGAATACTTTTTTTTAAATTTCTGGAGCGAATTTTCTTTTCTTTGTTTTTTATATTCTTATTTATTGTCACGGTGATTTATGTATACAAGTCGATTTTAACTACTTAATGATACGGTTTAATGACCGAAAAGTTTTTTCTTTTTAAAACAACAGGTTTCAAAATAACTAATTAATTGTTTGGAACTAGTGACATTGTCTGAATGTCCTCTCATTAAATATTTTATTATTTTTTAAAAACACTATTGACTAGTTTCGACTAATTCCAAATTTTATAAGCTTATATGTAGAGTGTGACAAAAACCTTGGTAACCAATACAATATCGAATTCTAGATATCAAAATAAAATGTTCAGTATATATTTTTTTTTTGCAATTAGCCTTAGTAGCAATCCATTTTTAGTTTACTAAAACTCACTATAAACCCAGAAATAGATTAGATTTCAAGTTCAAATTTAGTATAATCATTTGTATTTTACGATTTACAGGTGTACCAATCACAAATACTTTTTTTTAATATTTGTCAAAATGGCTGCCGTTTAAAACTTTAAACGTCGTATCTCCAAAACCATTAGCTTTATTTAATTAACCTTTAATATTAAACGGTCGCCATTTTGTATATTATAAAAATAACTATTTGTGTCCCATTTATAAATCGTAACATAAAAAAAAAATCTTCTACCAAATTTGAACTCGATATCTTATCTATTTCTGAAGTTACAGTGAGTTTTGACTGATTGCGACTAAGATGAATTCAAGTTACTGAACATTTTTCGAAACCGATCCTGTATATCTCGTTAAGGTTTTTGACTTGAAATGTGTTCAGCAAGCGGCTTAGATATGTTTCAAAAAGTAATTCAGATATTTAACTGTATACAATAATATGACCCTATAACAAATACATTTTAAATTCAATTAAAATGAATAAATATATTGAGTCATTTAAATATGTATTTACGACTTGCGGTGACTTGGCTCTGGATCTTGTTACTGTAAGAATATCAGATTCTTGAAAGGTCAGGTTCGAAATTACATTTTTAACAATATTAAGCTATTTATTATATTAGGGTTGATACCATTACATGCACAATTGAAATAGCATTTTTTACAAAATTTATTGTGTTATTATTTGACCTTTTAAATTGCGGCCGCCATTTTGATTTTTTAAATTGGATATTTTAATAGTGTGTTATATAGGCACACTTATACTGAATTTCATTTCCCTATCTTAATATACTTGGCCGCTAACTTGTGTGCGACAACGCCGAAGGACTACGGTTTCGTGAAACCATGAAATGTGAAGATCAGCAGATACTTTTAGGGTGAACTTACCGTATATTTCTTATACTGGGAGATAAATTTGGATTCTATATAACATTTTGAACAAAATTTAAGCGATTTTTAGTTTATCAAATACACATTTTAAAATCCCAGTTTTGCATTGTAGTTAGGAACAGTTTTACTCCTTCAATGTAACATGTATACTAGTCACGCAGTACAGTGGTGTATCGTGAGTTGCATTCGTGCGCCGTACATTATTATGGCAAGATATATTTCCTGTACATCCTCTTAGCATTTACAATATTAAGTCATATATTAACTCAGCTCGCTGTATTTGTATTTCTGTAGATGTAATGTTGCTTTCAAATTAAACACAACCACGTAAATACAATATTGAGCTGTATTTAGACTTATACTCGGAACGACGATTTATATATATATATATATATATATATATATATATATATATATATATATATCTTAAATTCATATGTCTAAATTATAAATGTTTTATATTATATAAACTGGGTGTCCCGAAAAAGGTGGACTGGCTATTCAATTTTGGATCTTCACAATCACAACGAACCTAAAATGTCAAATGACTTATAGGGGAATTTCGTTTCATTATACGTCTATCCTTTTTGTTGCTTATACAGAATGCATTATACTTCAAGAAATAAATAAGATATTGAATTCCGATTTGGTATAAGCATTTGTATGTTACGTTTTGTAAATGCAAAACAAACACCAGAATATTAAGAGAGATCGTATTTTTTTGTATTTGCTTAGCTTTTTTTTCATGACTGTTAGGAAGTGATAGAGTTGATTAAGGTGGTGATATCAATTATAAAACTACCATCTTGCCAAATTGTTTAACGACAGCTAAACACATTGTCCCCAAGCTATTGAAAGGTTTCACAATTTGTCAACCTCGTAACAATCAGTTTTGGCACCATTACTTTCTCGTTGGCTCTGTCACGATCCATTAGCATCTCGCCTCCTTAAAGACTGTTCATTCATTGCAATCCTAGGTAATATTTAAGAGTAGATTTTACTTGAAAAGATTTTCGAAAAATTAATTTCTTCTCACAACGTAATGTAGAAAAAAATTGATTTAGAATTTTTCTTGGAAACCCTATTTTAAGATTCAACTGGATTTAAAAAATGGTTTTTGGCATGAGGTCGCTTTTTTGAATTAATATCCCGGATATATGGAACACTCTACAAAATTGGCACTTTACAGTTTTGTTATAGATATGTGAAAAACGTAGTTTTTTTTTTTATGGCTAATTAAAACAAAAAGTCAAAATAACAAAAAGAATATTAATCTTCTGAATAGAACCACTTGCTCCCACAATATAACGCAATGAAATGTAAATTGTCATCTGTTGAATCTCGATCACTTGTTGTTTTATTAACACACAACAAAAAATCAATTTATAAATGGATAAGTTTGCCGGATCAGTTTCAAAGATATACAGATAATTAAAGCTTCCACTTGCTACTTTACTGAAATCTCCAAATATGCCTCTAATACACTTAAAACGCAAATCACTAACGTCATGAAACACGAAGATCAGTCAAAAAACGAAGATTAAAATTTTTGAAATTATCAAACCCAACCTATACGGAGTACAAAACATTATTACTGTACATGTAGGCTATGCACTTTAATCTTAGATGTAAAGATTTAAAAAAAAGTAATAAACAGGGTGTATTAGGGCCTACATGTATTCAGGAACTTATTCCTCACCTCAAAACTAATTAAAACGTTTATATAAACATACATTATAAAATGCTTACTTTTCTATTTAACCGCCATTTTGTGTTTTTAACAAACACTTTTTAATGGTAAATGACACAGGAGTGGAAATTTTGCTTGTTATCCAGTGTTATAAGGACCCACTTTTGACAAAAATATCAACCAATTTAATTTTGACACACTTATATTACAGTTAGAATCATCAAATTTGGCACGTCTATGGCTGTTGGATGTGCTAATGTGCTCTAGATGTCTTATAAGCGTGCCAAAACATTAAATGATGTGTGGGAATTATTAAGTTTGTTCTACACCTTTTATCCAATGACTATCAAAACCCACTGTGGGTTTGGAGCCAAGATTATACTTTGCAGCAAAACGAAAAATTAAGTGGATTTAATGTGAATATCTAAAATGTTAAGCTAGAATGACTAAGCTTTAGTGTCCAATAGGCCAACGGTCGCGGTGCCAGGGCTGGTTTTAAAAGGCCTTTAAACTTCAAATCAAATCAATCAATGTTAACATCTAAAATGTTAATCTAGAATGAGGAAGCTTTAGTGCCCAATAGGCCAACGGTCGCGGTGCCAGGGCTGGTTTTAAAGGGCCTTTAAACTTCAAATCAAATCAATCAATGTTAACATCTAAAATGTTAAGCTAGAAAGAGGAGGCTCTTGTTGCACAATAGGCAACCCTAGAGGGCTCTCTGAATCAACGCTTGTTTTTTCCCGACCCTAATGCTGGGAGTATTCGGGGGGGGGGGGGCTAGCAGGTCTTTATTTTATGTTTCTTTCTTTTCCTCATAAGATTTTTATATGGATGACCTTGAAGATTTTTTTGCCTTTGGAACAACAAGAAGGAAATGTAGTCCTGACAAGTAAGTGTGTAGGCAAGATGACACGTGCATGTACTAACAATAAGAAGGTAGAGTCCACCATAGTACATTAGTAGTCAATGCTGGGGCACAGCTAAATGTTGACATTGTTCAACTTTATAAATGAAATCTGAAAAACGGGTGTTCTAGATGCTCATGTGCGTCGGGCTTAATGCTTAAACGAAAAATACCAAGTGTTCAACTCTTAGAAAACGAACTTCCGATATATTGGAAGTCTGGTAATAATGAATTTTCGGTATTTATATTAATTTGTTTCACATAATATCACAAACTTTCGACTGTGTGTGTAGTAAGTTAAATACTACGCCACAATGATCAGCTGATTGAGCCGAGCGGTCTGCCTAGTTATAAGGGTCGCCACGGATCTTGACTGATGGTTTGGCAAGCGCTAGGTTAGGCGAGGGGAGAAGTGCGGGTACTTTCCTAAAAACATTGGTTTTCCAATGTCACAACTAATGTCCGTGAACAAATTATGTACTACACGAGTTTACAATATCACACCCCCGAAACGGCCAGTTCGATTTTGACGAGTGACCTATCAAATTAAAGGAAATATTGTCAAATGTTATATTACGGAGGTTCAACTTTTTACATAACTTGTTATAATTTATATCTTGAATATAATTTATATCTTATTCTATGCGGTGCACGTAGAACTGAACATAGCGGTTATTTACATCGGAGTATTGAACAAACTAGAAGTTCTATCAAAAATATTTTCGAATACATTTTTAAGACCAACTAATTTGCTACAACTTTCTCGCTGGAAGTTTGTTTCTACCACAAAAATAAAAAAAGTTCTCGCTTACAGACTTTTTCTGTCATTTTGTCAACTTTCTAATTTTTTTCATTATTAAAAATTACACATAATTTTAAAACTAAAATATATTTATACCGTTGTATGCGGAAGTTCATGCAGAAAAGGCATGTATAAGTTTCATTGTAGTTTTATTATTCTCAAGATGTCTAGGAACGTGTAAACGACAACGCGCTCACCGCTCTGGATTACTCCGTTTTGCTGTTTTATAGCCTGATGCGCGGACCGCTGGCGCTGGTTCGCTGTTTCAGAATGGCTAGTAGCGCCGATTCATCAGTCAAGATCTGTGGCGACCCTTATAGCGCAGCGCATCATTGTTTGTAAAAATAGTTCCTTGTTTACATTGTGTTATTATAGCGTGCACAATAAACTTGTAAACATGAGTAGGTAACATTTTTAAACGATTTATGAAGTTATATAGTTAAAACTAAAAAAAAGTCCAATTTTTTAGTCCCTAAAATAGATTTTTCTCTAGTCCCTAAAATTAAAATAACCTAAACATTTGCTTTTTTAGGTTGCCGTTCTCAATTAAAGAAATATTGCAAACAGATTTCCAATCTCTCATATATATATATATATATATATATATATATATATATATATATATATATTTATTTAAATAGAGTGTTGTAGTTTCTTTTCACCTTGTATATATTTTTTGGAACACGCAGATAGAAAAAGTAATAATACTAATTCCATAAGGTATAAGTTTGATTAAATATAAAAGTAGCGGAGGTAATCCTTGTTTATTAATGGCAAGATTAGAAGAGACATCTGAGGAGGGAAAAATATCTCTTGAATCGGATTAGGACACATCTTGCGTTGATAAATTGAAGCATTAGGGAGGGCCAATTATTACCTACCTGGCTGAGGTCACGAGGTTTACCTTACCATTTTGTGGGGTTTTTGCAATAATGTAACACAGGACTAACGTACAAACTAGAGCAATAAATGTTAAAGATCCCGCTCAAATCAAATAAAAACGGACCACAACTAGTCGTAACTATAAAATGACAATTTGGTAGTTGTCAATCAAAAAGTGAAAACGAACCATGTCTTTGAACGAAAATGCACTGTGGACACTGTCTTTGAGGAGGATGAAACTCCTCCGCGTCCAGTGTCACCTAACCTACGGTCACAACGGTACTTTATCGAAGTTTTGAAATGATTTTTATCGATAACCCTATTAATGCTTATTTCTGGAGTTGTACTGAGCCGATTTTCATGCGGTTTGTTTTAAATGAAGACTGTCTACGTCCGTTGTTGGATAATTGTTTTCCTAATACTTCCGAAATAGCCGATATTGGGAGGCTATCCAATAGGTAAATCGTGTATAATTTGTAATTTGGAGGTTTCAAAACCGCTAGAAACTGTTGGATAAAAGTATGATGCACATACAACATACAGACTTTATTGATGGACTTTGTGGACCTCAAAACGGATATATCCATGTTTGTTTACTTATAGATAAATTTGTGTATACTATACGTATATGTGCTTAGGTCATTAGAATATTACGTACAGAGAGATTAGTATAGAAAGTGTATTACCTAAAGCATATATAAAGGACGAATTTCTCTTCGTTCTGCAGTTCAAAGTAACACGCCTATACAACACTAGAATTCAAAATTACCCTCTCATTTCACTCCCTTCCCCTTTGTAGAACTTTATTTGATTTCGCTTAATATTGTTCTCTTTGTTCCATTGTACCTTACCCCTACTAAATTGTATGGTCTAACTTTATTACCCCCTCCCTTCCACAATGTAGGTCTGTTTTCAAAACGCAGTAGAATAATAAATAGTCTATTAGGAAACTGAACTCACAAATTTTGTTGATTCGTTCTCTTGAAGAGGCAATTTCATTTAAAGGACAAATTTGTTTCATTTCTTTGAATTATTATTATTAGTTTTAAAAATTGTATCATGCTAATTATTGAAATTATTGCAATTCTTCTTCGTATAGTTTATTTAGTGTTTCTCTTTATTTTTTGTTTTTGAAATACTATGTTTGTTTTTTGAGAGAAAAAATGATTTTTAATTTATAGGGAAACATTCATAACTAGCCCGTGCCTGCTAGACTGCTTTTCAGTTTGATAATTTGTAGTTATCACATCGAAATTCAACCGGAGTTCGCTAGTAATTGTAGCTACCCAATTTTTATCGCGAGCTTCTTAAAGTTTACGCCACCACGAGTATTGAACTCGAAACCTTTTCTTACTTGTGTAGCCACTGCTCATCCGGGTACTCATTCAATCTAGAACTATTTTTACGAAGTACTTCACATGAAATTTTCCATTTTCTTCGTCATTATCGACTCTTCCCTCTCAATCTTTACAATTATTGTACATCATTTGGCTAGATGTACGAGCCTGGGAATGACATTCTTCTTATGTCTTCTATCTTTGCAGTAACCTCAGGTGTAAATGAACAGTACTCTATCTATACAAATAAATTATATGCAGGAATTATTTACCACACATTAACATGGTATAATTAAATTTAAAAGAGGAGTGTTCATTTATTTTAAGAAAGTATAATTAAAATGATTTCAATGGATGAATGCAGAATTGTAAAATCCTCTTCATTTTGTGAATATTTTTAGTAACAGAAATTTGGAACTGAAAACGTTTTTGAAATCGGTGCAGTAGTTCCTGAGTTGTAAACCATATTTTGCTAGAAAGTAGGAAGTCCTGATTTTCCTATTGATTTTAACATTTTCATCTATAACATGTAGTTTTTCAGTGACAAATATGATGATTTGCATCCCTAATTGGAACTGAAAACAGTTTTTAAATCGGTGCAGTAGTTCCCGAGTTGTAAACCATATTTTGCTAGAAGTAGAAAGTCCAGATTTTCCGATTGATTTTTCGTAAATTTTCAGCGACACCATTATGTATTAATAATAAAATAATAATAAATGTATTTATTTCCTCAATCTGCTACAAATTAATAACAATCATTCCCTTTCTTTTTTATACATAACTAAACAAAAGTCACCAAAATACAAAAATAACTAAACACGTGTCCAAGTTCAAACACTGTAATAAACTTGCCAAGACTGATGTCAACGTAACACTAAATACATAAGAACTAAATAAATATATTATAAAATTTATACATATAAGAATAGGAGAATTATACATACAAAAATAGAATAAAAAAACAAAATAAATATAGTCTTACTTACATTGATCAGTCAAACAAAAGACCAAAAGAATGTTGGTGTATACAAGATTATCAGTACTATAAACTACAAACTACTTAGCATTTTAAACTATTTGTTTTGTATAATCAGAATGAGAAAATTTAGGGCCTTCAAGGCATTTTGCCCATTTGAAGGTTCCTATTTCTTATTATTGATGTTTTTTAAGAAGCGTTCAGATAGTGAATTTTCTTCTTTTTTTCCTCTTTTCGGCCACTTTAATAAACTTTTAAATCCTATATATATTGCATTTAAACAAATAAATGTTAACTAAAATTTGGTGCTCCCAATGTAAACCCTATTCCAAAGGACAATATATCCATAATTAAAAAATAAAATAAACTAAACATAATAAATAACAATTGATAACTCATGAAAGGACTAGTCTTGATAGGAAAAATACACAACAACAAAAAAAAAAAACACATCCGTACTACTTTGGAATGTCAATTAAAGAATCAAGGTTCTCCAATGTAAACAGCCATTTTTTTAGCCTCTTCAAAAATAGGTTAATGCTATGTAATTGCTTGATTTCATTAGGTAATCTATTGAACATTCTAGGTGCCATAAAATTTATGGTTTTAGTATAAAAAGTGTTATTAGGTTTTGGTACTTGGAATTGATTCCTTGTTCTCAATTTTTGATTATACTCTATTGAATTTTGAGGTAAGTTACCACTTTTGCAATAAAAAATTTTTAAAACTTTGTACACAAAAATATATTTAATTGGCAAAATTTTTAAATGTAGAAAAAGAGGACGCGAATGAACAAATTTACTTTTCCCTAAAATTAATCTGATTACATGTTTCTGTTGATAATATATTGTGTTTAAGTAGGTGTCATAAGTACTGCCCCATAAAATTATTCCATATTCAATTTTACTCTGTATCATGGAAAAATACAACATACGCAAGATTCTTTCGTTACATAAACTTCTAAGGAAATAAAAGTACCGTACAACATTGTTAATTTTATTTTTCAAACTACTTGTGTGGATTTTCCAATTAAGCTCACTATCAACATGAATTCCTAGATACTTTATACTTGTGGTTCTGTTCACAATAGCACACTTATTTGTCAAACATATGGTTTGAGCTCCAAGACACTCAGAACATCTATAATAAATTTGTTTATCAAAGTACACATCCTTCCTGAGACTAAAATTGATATATTTAGTTTTCTCTGCATTTAATAGCATATGATTAGTGGAAAACCACCACTGCATTGCTTCTAAATCATTTTCGATGTTTGATCTATGTCATTCCAATTTGAGTGTGAGTAACAAAGAGCGGTGTCGTCCGCAAAAGAAGTTACATTTCCATGTAGCCTCCCATTACATAAATCATTTATATAGATGATGAATAAAATTGCACCCAACACCGACCCTTGGGGTACACCTTGTTTTATTGTGCCTGTGTCACTTAATACAAAATTTATTTTGACACATTGTGTCCTTTCTTCCAAATAACTTTCAAACCATTTATGTGCTACACCACGTATTCCACATTGATATAACTTGTCCAATAAAATGTTGTGATCAACTGTGTCAAAGGCTTTTCTTATGTCTAAGAAAATACCGCTCACACATTTGCCTTCATTCAAGCCATTATTAACATCTGTCATAAAATTCAAAAGAGCATTCTCTGTATTAATTCCCGATCTAAAACCAAATTGTTTGTTACTAAAAAAATTTGTTTTATCTAAAAACTTAAGTAATTTCTGTTTCATCAGTTTTTCAAAAAATTTTGAAAAACATGAAAGCAAGGATATTGAACGGTAATTATTACTTTTCGATCTAGAACCACTTTTAAATATTGGTATTATTACTGCACTTTGTAACTGCTTTGGAAATACTCCACTACTAAATTTAAATTTATTATAAATAACAAAACATCAGTGATTTTTACAGAAATCCGTTTAACAACGAAAGAGCTGATTCCATCCAAACCTGGTGAAGTGTTGTTTTTTAATGATTTTATTATATTTATTAGTTCATGAGGGACAACCGGTTCGATAAAAATTGATTTTATTTCATATTTTTTTGGAAAATAACATTTATAGACCATTGAAGATAAATCTATGGGCTGAATAGTATTTAAATCCAGATTTCTTACTATATCTAAAAAGTAGTTATTAAAATAATTTGCTACAAGTAAAGGGTCAACAACAGGCATATCATTAATTTCTAATGTAATTGATTGATTAACTTGCCTGCTTTGGCCAGTTACTTCATTTAATATTCTCCAAGTAGCTTTAGAATTACCATTGCAATTTTCAAATTTTCTTTTATAAAATTCATCTTTTTGTACCTTTATTTATTTTTTTAATTTATTTCTAAATTCCAAGTAATAATGTTTCAATTTTTCATTTTGAGGATGTTTTTTTACTAATTTAAAAATGTGGTTTCTCTTTTTGATTTTTAAACAAATATAGTCATTAATCCAGGGTTTCATTAATTTATTACCATTACCTTTCCTTAACTCTACTTTACTCTTCAATAATAAATCGTATAACACATTTAAAAATTGATCAAACGCTACTGATGCATTCGTATTATTGTAAACAACAGACCAGTCTGCTTTATCTAACAGCTGATCGAGTTTATCATAATCAGTTCGGTATTGTCAGTGACATAATTGCTATATGCTTTTAACGCTAATTGGAACTGAAAATGTTTTTAAAATCCGCGTAGTTTTTCCAAATAAACAATTTTTTGCTAGCGATATCCTCCCCGTAGAATTTTGACGTTCAGTGAAAACTTATATTTTATCAATAAGAAAGTTGTATCAACATTAAAATATTATTTAGAATTATTAAAATTGCTTGAGGTTTTAGTTGGTGCGAAGTGGCTCGCGTAAACCTAAGTAGCGTTCATTTATAGAGCCCTCACATGGATGCGTGTTCTATCGTAAAATGTAAACACCCCTCAAATAAAAGACTTTTCTATTAAGTCTTTCATTTTCTCTTTTCTATTGTTATTTGTAAAAGGGGAAACAAATATACAGGGGTGAGGCAAAAGTCTGAATATGTACTTTTTTCTCAACTTCTAATTTGACATTGAAAAATGATAGAAAGTGAGATATATAAAGCTCTTGATTAGAGTTATCTACTGGATTCGAGGTGTGTTAAAATTCAAAAGCTTGTTTTTCTGAGCTTTTATTAATGTAAGCATAATTTTTAAAAAAAAACATATTCTGTATATTTCGGTTGCACTTTCGATGAACCACGAAGATAGATATAATCTTTTTATTTGATTTTTCCGCTTATACGTTTTTACTAGCAAATATTGAATTTACAATAATATTTCAAGTGAAAAATATACGACCTAGACTGGGAATCGAACCCAGGACCTTTGGCTTTACGCCATGAGTAAAAATTAATTTCAATGTCGCATATTCGAGGTAATTAATTGGAAACTCAAAATTGCAGCAATTAAAGTCAAGTGAGAAGTCCCTCTAGGCCTACTGGGAAGCGACTAGGATAGCTCAGTTGGTAGAGCATTGGCGCGTAAAGCCAAAGGTCCTGGGTTCGATTCCCAGTCTAGGTCGTATATTTTTCACTTGAAATATTATTGTAAATATAATCTTTCTATCGTCAATTAGAAACAGAGAAATACAAAATATATTATAACAAATTCTGTATATTTCGGTTGCACTTTCGATGAACCACGGAGATAGATATAATCTTTCTATCGTCAATTAGAAACAGAGAAATAAAAAATATATTTTAACAAATTCTGTATCTTTTGGTTGCACTTCCGGTGAACCACGTATACCTTATCTTGTATACAATAATAAATTTAATATACCACAATGTTCTGAAAGTATTAAACATAGATTCTTTAATACACTATAAGTGCCTCAATTCGTTGGAAGCGTTAACAACCCGACTACTGTTCAAATTTTAGTCTAATTCATATTAATGCAAGTATCTTACATGTAAGTTATCAAGTTGTAGACAAAACAATGTACACTCATGTAAATGATAATTTATTTAACATTTTTGTAAATTTATTAATCTTGAAAAGGTTTCAATTCATATAATTGAATATATGAAAAAGTTGTGAGTGACATTGTTTCTGGGTAAAAATTTTCTGTGGTAAAGTTTAAAAAAACTGTTGAATTTTTCATTTGAAGTTTTTTTTACTATTGCTCGACCTGCCTAGTTTACACCATTAGATTTAATATTTTGTATCGTGAGCTATATTGCTAGCTGGAGTTTTCTCTTCCGTGTGTTGGAACCGTGCAATAACTGTGTTTTGGATAACCTTCATTTTAAAATGAAAATGGAATTAAAAGAGTGGTATATCTATAGTTCAGCATACTTACAAAGAACGTCATTCATAATTTTATTACGATTGGTTGACACGTCTTTTGACAGTTGATTATGAAATACAGTACTGTAATTAGCTTCGTTCGGTTAAATGCGTAATGAAGGAAATTCATGTCCTTATTAATTACGTCACTTATAGATTTAATCTTGCGTGAATAAATAAGGTTTATTCTAAAACAGAAAAATTACATTTAAATTTATATTTAATAAATACACATTTTTTAACATCACTAACTTTAAAATGATCTATTACTAATGTGTACAAACTGTACCATTTGTTAGTGGTGGGAGTATTCTGTGTTCTGCGCATGAGTCAACCGCACGCAAACTAAAATATATGTGCTGTCCCTCTCTTCCCCTCCCATCACTATCCTCTTATATAACTCTTGCACTTAACATAACAAAAGAGTCTTTTTCAGGTTGTTCTTTTAAAATTAAGGTACTCAACCATTGACAATGCTCTTGTGTTTTCCCTGGAGATAAATGGAACAAACTATTTTTTTACAACGTTTTTTAATTAAAATAAACATTTCAAAGTAGGGTAAAGTCAATGTTGACTTGTGGAAAGTCAGGGTTTGGGAAGAGGAGGGTGGGATGAAATTATTTATGTAGAAAATTTTTTAACGAATAAAAAACTTGAGGGGTGGTAGATGTTATATGACTTGCGAATACGGTGTAATTGTGTTTCAGATGTGATTAAAAATAAATAAATATTGAAGCAGAAATTATTATAATCGCTCACTGGTACATTATAAAAATTCAACAGTTTCGTTTCCATCAGAAATGATAACATAACTTCAGATTACGAAGTATACTTGAGGCAAGTTTGGTGATCGTCAAACATTTGTGACTTCAGGTTGTTTGACTGATCTTCACGTTAAACGGATAACGTTGTTTTCGAAATAACGTCCATCACCGTCGTTGTCCGTACGCAAGCACGATAGCGACCATAAAGATAGAAACACGATATGTGTAAATGGCACTATAACAGGTTTTTGTTCATACCTCTTGTGTTATTCAATTAGATAAAAGTTTGCAAATTTCAAATCTGCATGAAATGCTATCAACCACACGCTCCTACGATGAAAAATAGCAAAGTTATTGAGATATTCATATAGTTAAAAGATCCGGCTGGGCTCTAGTCACCGACAAGAGTGTAGCGACCGGAGACTTTTTAATCTACGGCCGTTAGGGACGTCAAAAAGTAGTGATATAGACAATTATGATGTTCAGAAACCCTGTGTAACAACTGTTCTAACAAATTTAACTTTGTAGGATAAGACTTTTGATTTATCAGTATTTTTTAGTTTATGAAATTCTAATTCTAAAGTTTTTTTTTGTGGTGCTGTTTCATCGCACACAGCCGGCATCATCAGTTGTAGACGTACTTAAAAACCTATTATAAATTGTGACCACATTCATTTTGTCCGAACTCTTCTGCTTTCATCAAAAAATACTTTAGACATTAATTTAAAATTTTTCCCCATATATATTAAACAAGATTATTGAATGCATGTAAAAATATAATAATACCAGCTCGTAAAATTTCATTATTATTACTGTAAACATTATTAGCGTGTTTGTGAGAATAGGAGAAAGATGGATTGAGAATATTTTTAAAACCAGTGATATCTGATAGTATATGTATTGTTACTCTTATATATTTTAATATATTAATAGGTAGGATCCACTTCATCTACTTCCACTTTTGATTATCTGACAAGAGCGTTAATTATGAAGTCGTCTAATAAAGTCGTCAAGCGATCAAAGAAAAATAATATCATTGGGAGTACGTTATTTAAAAAAAAATCTTTTTTATAGGCGGAAAACTTCTCGGTCATCTACGTATATAAGCGCATAGATATTCTATCCCTCGAACCTCGGGGTTAGAACAGGAGGTTGTCAAGGTAGACCTAACAGGAGAGAAGAAACAGAGGGATCTAACCCAAGAAGAAAGTTGTGTGTTGGGGTCCCTCGGGCTTGTCAAACTTTAGGCTAAGCCTGACTTCAGTCCTTCAGTGGTACTACCATCGCATTGTCAGTGGTAGCAATGACTACATAAATACTATAAGACACGACATGGCCATGTTAAATATTCTACGCTTATTCTTGAGTTGACCAATACCCGCTAGGTGGCGTTGATGTGACCAATCTGAAGTTGATGTGACTGGCGCTAGGTGGCTCTACGGTCAAACAATGTTTCAGGCGGGTAAGAGAAAACGCACTGATGCCACATATGGGACCAGAGATGCGAGGGAAGGTCGAGAATCGCTTATCTCAGCGCACGAACTGACAACACTGACTATGCTGACGGAAGTAAGTGAGAAGGTTTGTGAGAGAGAGGTCAACAGTTGTACAGTCTCAACCAAGTGGGATGCGTACAGTCAAGCACCTGCTGCTAGCGCTTTCTGATAGCTGTGTGTCAAACTTGTGACGAACAGCACCCGTAAAGCGTAGACTATTTCCCTATCCTATGTCGTGTCTTATAGTATTTATGTAGTCATTGGTGGTAGAGATGAAATACACCGATCTGCAGGTGGTTCGCAAAACAGTCAATGTTCGGTATCATGACGGAAGGAAGCCATCGAATCTCTTGTTGGTTAGTTTTTGTTTCAATCCCAACTACCTTCTATGCCTCTCCAAATTTTACAATAGTAGTTGTTTGGAATAATTGTTAACATGTTGTCGTGAATACGTCTTTAAATTTGGTGAGCATTACAGAAATCCAAATCAGCTGATAGTGTTTTGGCCTGCAGCTCAAAAACTATTATTCACAACGAAAATCAATTTACACCACATAATAGTAAAAGTATCAAAGTATTAATACCTAAAGGGGAGGGCGGGGGGTTATCGTGATGACACGCGGAACGGAAAGGCGCGTTTCGACATAAACTTCCACGAAGTATAACTTCTGAAGGTACGACGCTCGTAATCCTGAACGTAATCTATATATTTAGTATATACAATATTAGTTTTAAGTTATTCTTGTAAAGTTATATTGTGAGTTTATGTTTAAAAAATTTTCACGATTTGTATATTTAACGGTAAACAGCTGACCGTTGGAGAGAGAGCCGAGAGAAAGTCAAAGTGAATAACCTTTCCACCCTCTTTCAAACGTTTAGACCAAGAACGAGTCATTATTCCCATTTAGGATTCAACCGACAAAATTTTAGCTAATTATAAACCATATTTATTATAACGTACAATCCATCATTATCAAATAACTTCAAAAAGAAAATATAAGATTATTTATTATTATAAACTGATATATAATTTTTAAATAATTTTCGATGAAATAAATTTCTTTTAATTACTTTTTACATTAAAGTAGTGGTACTATGTAGATATTCTTTCGTTTTAAGTTAAAATATCAACATAATTACAGATAATTATTAATCAGCTGTTCTGATAATGAAAATTGAACTAAACTTTGTATAATGATGGCTCGTATATATATCTTTAGATATTAATTTAATTCTCTATGCATATCTAAAATAGATTTTTTTAGAACAGTTTAACTCTGGATCTGGCACATGTTAATTTGTTTTTAAATTCTTCGTTTGTTTAAAAATTAATAAAATATATTAATATATAACACAACCTAACTTATAAGACATCATTTTTCTCAGAAAGATGCATAGAATTCATCTATGTAATAAAAAAAAATTTTTTTGAAACGGTTTTGGAGTAAGTATGGTACATGTCAAAAAATGATGTTACCATTTTTTCAGAAATACCTGTATCACCCAAAATCAAAAGCTTACCACCTTTTTCTAAGATATACAAAAGTTTTGTGTAATATTTTTGAATATATTTAGGTAAAAAAATAAATAAATTTGTTACATTTTCAAAAAAACAAAAAATAGTTTACGGAAAAAGGGAATTTGATCTTTTTTCTTTCAATAATTTACCAAATATAGTAATATATATTTTATACAAAAGTTCTATATCTCATTATGTTCAGAAAGGTGCATAGAATTTAGGTGTGTAGTGAAAAAAAATGTTAGTTGTAGCTAATTTGGAGTTTTTTGGTCAAATACCAAAAAATCGGAGGGTAGCGGAGAGAATAATTTCACAGTAATTGTAATGTAAACCATACAAAAAATTTTTTGGAATATTTTCAAAAATTACAACAGATTTATAATATATTTGTGAATATATTTAGGGGGAAAAAAAAATAAAAATGTTACATTTTATAAAAAAAATATAGATTTTACAAAATAAAGGTAAATTTATCCTTTTTTTTTCAATAAATCACCAAAAATAGTAATATATATTTTAAACACAACTTCTATATGTCATTATATTCAGAAAGGTACATAGAATTTAGGTGTGTAGTGAAAAAAAATGTTAGTTGTAGCTAATTTGGAGTTTTTTGGTCAAATACCAAAAAATCGGAGGGTATCGGAGAGAATAATTTCACAGTAATTGTAATGTAAACCATACAAAAAAATTTTTGGAATATTTTCAAAAATTACAACAGATTTATAATATATTTGTGAATATATTTAGGGGAAAAAAAAAAAAAAATGTTACATTTTATAAAAAAAATATAGATTTTACAAAATAAAGGTAATATTATCCTTTTTTTTCAATAAATCACCAAAAATAGTAATATATATTTTAGACACAACTTCTATATGTCATTATATTCAGAAAGGTACATAGAATTTAGGTGTGTAGTGAAAAAAAATTTTAGTTGTAGCTAATTTGGAGTTTTTTGGTCAAATACCAAAAAATCGGAGGGTATCGGAGAGAATAATTTCACAGTAATTGTAATGTAAACCATACAAAAATATTTTTGGAATATTTTCAAAAATTATAACAGATTTATAATATATTTGTGAATATATTTAGGGGAAAAAAAAAAAAAAAATGTTACATTTTATAAAAAAAAATAGATTTTACAAAATAAAGGTAAATTTATCCTTTTTTTCAATAAATCACCAAAAATAGTAATATATATTTTAGACAACTTCTATATGTTATTATATTCAAAAAGGTACATAGAATTTAGGTGTGTAGTGAAAAAAATTTTAGGTGGACACATTTTGGAGTTAGGTAGCCAAGAACGAGAAAAATTATAATAAATAAAACACTTCACAAGAGGAAATATTCTTTTATGCATGCTAGCTAGGTTAGGCCTAACTCAAAAACCCTAAATCACTCAAAAATATAAACTTTAGAAATAATACCACATTTATTATAACTTGTATATACAAATTATAATAAATAAAACACTTCACAAGAGGAAATATTCTTTTTATGCATGATTATAGCCTAGCCTAGTTTGGGCCAAATATATATTCACTAAAAAACCATAAATCACTCAAAAATATAAACTTTAGAAATAATAAGACATATATTATAACTTGTAGAAACAAATTATAATAATAAAACACTACAAATAAGAAAATATTTTCACTAGATATAAAAAAGTTTCACATAACAGAACGAAGACTTACAGCTATCTCACAAAGTGCCGGTAGAATGACTAAAAATGTGTTTTTTGGGAGGGAAGGAATATTAGTTGAACAAAGGCTATGACGTGGTACTTCATATGAAATGAAAGAGCAAATCTTCCTCTATACAAAGAGATAAAAACCTGTGACCAAAGATAAATACAAGTCATCGATATTTCACGGCCACTAAACTCATTCCAGATCCGAAACAATCTTAGATTTTTGGTTACTGGTTTATAAAATATAATATAACTCAAAAACTATAAAAGCTAGGATAATTTGGAATACGTAGTTTGAAAGAGGAAGAAAAATACTATAAAATAGTGCCCACTTGTGCTTTTTGGACACGAATGAATATTTACAAAAAATTACAACACATATGTGTGAAAATCTCTAAGTTTTTAGACTGGTCGTCATGTGCTGCAGCCTCACGGCGAAATTGCTAAATTACGAGAATTATTTTAATTTGTTGTAATCTATCTACGAAAATCAGTCTAGACAGCTCTAAAAGATTGAAACACGAGCTTTTCAATGGTGTAGAATTCATTTCTCTACGAATCCATTTACTATGCGAAAGGTTGAGTTGAAGAAAAGAACTTTTTTTTCGTTGAATATATCGGTAAAACGCTTTTTGGTGGTAAATACGTTGTAGGTTCTAAACAATATGGGTTACTGACATGTGGCGAATTCTGTTGGATAGGTAAAGAATTGTACTAAACACTATTCAATTTACAAGTAAAATGGTTGGTTACGCCCAGTTTGACATTTGACAAAGGAACGCCTCCATTTTGTAATCTTTGTAAGGTTTGTCTAATCGCCATTTTTCTGTCTAAAACACGCAAAACTTTACCAATTAATTAAATATTTTTATAGCGTTTTATGAACTTTTGCATACATGTATATGCATCTACGAAACGTCAGCTTTACAATGGTATAACATTTATTTCGATAGGATGGTTTTAAGTAACCCTAGTTATGAGTTGCATTATCAGAGATTTTTACAGTGGTCTGTTTGCTTCAGTAGCCGTCATCGACTCATTTTGAGCTGTATGCCACTAAGAGAGTTAAACATGCCAGGACTCGCTGTAAAATTAAATTTTTGACATTTCGTAATCACTGAATTTCTTGTGATTATGTTTACGGCTTGTGTGTGTGTTTTGTCAATTTAAGAAAATGTAATTTTCCGTTGTTGTTTAAAACTCAAACCTTTCTGTCGTTATTGCCTTATGAAGGAGAAAAAAGAAAAAAACACAAAATAAAGATCCCTAGCTCTCGTATAGTCTAATAGTGTCAGGATCGGAAAGGAGCAAAACTTGATCCAGAGAGAAATGATAGGGAAAATGAAAGGAAGTTATTTAACCCAAGACTAGATGAAGAAAGAAAATGCCACACCCTCACGATAACACAATACTGAAATTATTTCCTTACATAACATAAACAAAAAACATTATTTTAGTTGTATATTATCCTAACATAAATGTGCGTTTTTTGTATAGTCATCACTATGGTCATAGTTTTGGTATTAAAGATGGTATTCTTCGGATTTTTTGAAATTTTTGAGCGAAACATATATTTGTCAAATTCTAAACCTTTCCCCGTAGTTTTTTTCCAGAACCTACGGTATTTAGATGTTTTAAAGTAAGATACATCTTTGTACCGTTGCTTCTCAATTTTGAATAAAACATAACGCTTAGAAAGTTAATTATCTTTTAATTTTACAATTTTCTACGTGATAAAGAATTTTAGTCATACTTCCCCCACCCTAACTTCTCTAAAGTTAACATTGACTTTACCCTACTCTGAATTGTTTATTTTAATTAAAAACGCTGAAAAAAAAAGTTTGCTCTATTTATCTGCAGAGAAAGCACAAGAGCAATGTCAATGGTTGAGTACCTTAATTTTAAAAGAACAACCTAAAAAAGATTTTTTGTTATGTTAAGTGGTGGAGTTGTACAAGAGGGAGGGAAGTTATGGTGTACAAGTCAAGTTACAACTAAAACGTTTCTACAGTAATGTGAAGTAATCAACGTTTCAATCCGCTCCATCACCACGTCATTTCACATCCTCTTCCAATCAGGTCTCTCTTAACCAACTGTTGTTCTCTTTCGACTCTGACGCTGTTAGTGTATTTGAGGACTAGGAATTTTTATTTTATGTTATTTTCTTCATTTTCTATATAAGGGGATGATTACTGAAAGGTGCTTTCTATTTCTATGAAATATAATTCTATGGAGCTTTTGTGTTGCATACATGTATCTTAAATTTAAAAATAAGGTTGCTAGAAGTAAGATCTTCTGACATTTTCATTGTAACATCTTTTCTTTATAAGGGGGTGATTACCGAAAGGTGGTTTCTATGAAATATAATTCTATGGAGCTTTTGTGTTGCATACATGTATCTTAAAATAAATAAATAAATAAATAAAATAAGGTTACTAGAAGTAAGATGTTCTGACATTTTCATTGTAACATCTTTTCTTTATAAGGGGATGATTACCGAAAGGTGCTTTCTATTTCTATGAAATATAATTCTATGGAGCTTTTGTGTTGCATACATGTATCTTAAATTAAAAAATAAGGTTGCTAGAAGTAAGATCTTCTGACATTTTCATTGTAACATCTTTTCTTTATAAGGGGTTGATTACCGAAAGGTGGAATCTATGAAATATAATCTCATTTTCTTTATAATTGGTTGATTACCGAAAGGTGGTTTCTATGAAATATAATTCAATGGAGCTTTTGTGTTGCATAGATGTATCTTAAATTTAAAAAACAAGGTTGCTAGATCTTCTGGCATTTTCATTGTAACATCTTTTCTTTATAAGGGGTTGATTACCGAAAGGTGGTTTCTATGAAATATAATTCTATGGAGATTTTGTGTTGCATACATGTATCTTAAATTTAAAAAACAAGGTTGCTAGATCTTCTGGAATTTTCATTATAACATCTTTTCTTTATAAGGGGTTGATTACCGAAAGGTGGTTTCTATGAAATATAATTCTATGTATCTTAAATAAAAAAAATAAGGTTGCTAGAAGTAAGATCTTCTGACATTTTCATTGTAATATCTTTTCTTTTTTTTGCCTAATCTATGTAGAGTGTTTAGTACGGATTTTTGAGTATAACGAAACCTGTATTTATTTCTCTCGTGTTCCTTCCTAGTGGTTCTTCTTCAAATTTTATCTTGCTTCCCTGTTGTCAATACCTTAACGTGGTATCCTCATAAAAATGCCAATTATATCTATGTAATTATGAGCCAAAATATATTAGTTGTCAATTTTGGTGTTAACCAAAAGTATTTTAGAAAATCATCGATGACCCATATTATGTATATTTTATTTTCTAAGAAAACATATTTTTTAGCTTAAGAGACGAATTTCTTAACATCAAATTTATCTCCCACCACAACACAGTTTAAAATCTGTAAAACCAGTAACAAGCTAATTCTAAGAAACCAACTTTTGGTTACCATGTTATACTGTTTGTTGGATGAAGTTAGGGTAGCGCCTATCAACATAGCAGAGGACTCACTGAAATTAACTACACAATAACATAACAACTGAAAATGGTGACTTGAGTCCTGTTATGGAAGTTGTGTTATGGATATATCTGAGTAGTAAATGTATTTATTGTTTTCCAGTAGATCCACGGTATAATTTTCCTTATTTAAACTTAAAATTATAAAACTTTTAAAATCAAATAACCATGATGAACGTTTTTAATACCATAATACTCATTTATATAACATAATATATTGTAACAGTCTGTATATACAATGCATTGTGAAGTCTGTATATGTGTATTTATGATATACAGAGTTATTAATTTTATTTTGTTTTCTTTGTTACAGGTATTGGACAACTTTAATTGATTCTAACTGTTTGTAAGTATTCGTAGAACATCACCAGTTCGTCCATATTATGTTTATGAATAAACATCTTAAATAGAAATACTGCTGATAAACAATTAATTAAAAATAAATAACACAATCTCCAAAATTACGATCTCAAAAAAACGTGTTCACGTCGCGTTGTTAATTTTTATTTTTATAACTCGGAATATAAAAATGATTTTGAGTTTAGAATTGGTTTTACTATTTAATTTATATAGAAAATATATATAAAAAACTGTGATCTTTACAAAAACATATTAAAATAAAATACAAACAAAACCGGTTAGGAGATAAAATTATTAGCATTCGAAAATGTTTTGTCTTTAGGTTAATTTTGAACTTTTTTATACAGTTACAAGTTACCAAGACGTTAAAAAATGTTTTATTTTTGGTTGATAACTCTTTTATCTCTTAACCTAGAGTAGTTGTATAAGAGGAAAACATTTCGACCCTTGAAACTTTGTGTAAAGTCAACGGCAATATTCGTTTGTACAAATGTACGAAAACAAAATGGTGGATAGGAAACTAAGCGTTTTAAACATATCTCAAACTAAAATACAAGTAACCTCACAACAGCTGATCAGAACATGGAAAGTAATTAACATCGTCTGCTGACATTATTCCTATTTCTATGGTGTTAGCATTTTCTCTCCATGTATATAACATTGGATTTTTTCGAATATTTGAATTATGTATAATTTTTATATTGACTGCGAGAAAACATATTTTTCCCAATTCCAAGACGTTATTTTTCCCAATCTTAAGTAGAGATTAAGGAAGACTTAAGAGAAAATTAGGTGTCAAAAATGATTAAAGGTTCATAATATTAAAAAATAATTCTTTGGAAATTAAATTGGTTTTTCTTGTTGTGTAAAGGTAAAAACCTCCAGGTCATCGTCGTCTAATAAAAAAGACAAGGACATAAAATAAAAACCCTAGCCCTCGAATAATCGATTATCGTCAAGGTCGGTAGAGAGGGACTACATGATAAAGATGGTAGATCCAGATAAGTCGTTTAGGATTGCCAAACCTATACTCAGGTCACTTTCACCATTTTCAAATCGAGACGAATTAGTGGCATTTATTGTGTATTTCTATAAAATCAACCATTTTTTTTATGCCTCATAATTATATGTTTCGAGTTTTGATTAAATGTTTTCTAATAATTTCCGAGGAAAATTGATGTTTAGGCCTTATTGATCATGTCCTTATTTTTCCGCGAAAAAATATATTGTTATTTTCTGAAAGTCTGTGTTTTACAAAATAAAATAATACGTTTTTTTAATATCAGGGAACAGTAAAAATCGAAAATAAATTACGACTGACGAAGTGGGTAATCGGTAACAAAATTTGGCCATTATTCCACAGAGACTAGACTTGTCTAAGCTACCTCAAGAAGAAATAATTGATCTAAACTTTATTAAAAACTGAAAATTAAGGCCAATAGAAAAGGCGCACATAAATTAAAATAAGTTTCCCAATATGGAAACGCTTGTCAGCTGTAATAGTGTAATACAGATGTTTGATGGAGACACTTACATAAAGTTAATATAAAGATGATATTGCTCAACAATATTTCCTCTTCATAATAACAGGTTCTCTCCGACATGTATGACAGTTCCCCTTTAACTCACATAAATAAAACAAGTTTCCCAAAGTGGAAACACTTGTCAGCTGTAATGGTGTAATACAGATGTTTGATGGAGACATTTATATCAAGTAAATATAAAGACGATATTGCTCAACAATATTTCCTCGTCACAATAACATTTTCTCTCCGATATGTATGACAGTTCCCCTTTATGTTTGATGGAGACACTTATATAAAATAAATATAAAGACGATATTGCTCAACAATATTTCCCCGTCACAATAACAGTTTCTCTTCGACATGTATGACAGTTCCCCTTTAACTCACATAAATTAAAACAAGTTTCCCAATATGGAAACATTTGTCTGCTGTAATGATGTAATACAGATGTTTGATGGAGACACTTATATAAAGTAGATTTTAGATTTGGAAGTTTGAAGGAAAATGTATATATGATTTCAAATTAATGCATGCATTTATAAAAACATGGTAGATACTGTAAAATCAATAAATAAAATAAATATGTAAGCATCTGATAAATTAAAAATAGATATAAAATCCATATGTTAACACAATAAGGATTAAGATGGTCAGTGTAGGCCTAAATACACATTTTAAGTGATTGGATGAAAAAAAATCTATATCTAGTTTTCTCGGCTAGTGGTTAGTGAAAACATAGTGGTTTTGGAACTAACGCCTGTCGTATCTGTGCAGTGTACTACAGCCCAAACAAAAAGATCAAAATTTGGTGTGTATATATTTTTAAAGTTGTGGTATTATTTTCATTTTTCTGCAACCCAAAATTTGTGAGGAGCTGGTGTAAGACCAAAACTTTAAATAGTTTTATTTTATTTTTTAAAAATCAGCTGTAACGTTTTTGATCAAATTTTGATAAAACGTAATCCCTACGGACCCTAACAAATATCGCCAGAAATGCAAGTTCATGAGCTACCAATAAAAAAAAAAAAAAACTGGCTGTTATGAATTACCTAATTTAAAAAATCTATTTTACCGTTTTCATGAAATTTGAAGAGTAATGATCCAAACGTGTGTAATATCCATCCCATCCTCCATTTTCTAACACATTTAAAGATATTTTAATGCGATGAATAGAAATTTTGTTTTGTGATTGTTGTTTATGTTAATGCAATGTAAGTGTGTAGTTGTATGTATTACTGAACTAAAGCTTCTTTGCAGAGATCTAACTTGCACTCATGTCAGAAGCAGAGATAGTAAACCAATAGAATGCAAAGTAGTACTGTGAGGTTGAAGGGGGGGGGGGGGTAGAAGTGTTTAGCATTCATTGGAGGGGATTGCATATTGAAGTAGGTTGCGAACCTGGGTTTGGAGAAGTGGAACGGAATTGTAAAGTAAACAACTGGATTACGTATCCAACAATGTATCTTAATGGGATTTATTTACTGAACTCCTGTGAAGTGGACAATAGCTGATTTTTTTCTGTTTATTACCCTGTATAGAGTAGGTTTGTTATACGCAAAAATATTCGACCTATTTTTGTAATTGACCTTCGCGATTCATGGCCTTAATGATCTGAAAAAAGTGAATTTCGTCCGTTGTCTGTACGTACGTAAGCACATTAACGGCAACAAAAATCAATATAAACTTGACATTTCAAACAGGAGATTATATTGTACTCCTATAAAACCCTATTTCAATTCAACAAATTATTAAAAATCTCAAAATAGCAGCCATTTTAAACGGTTTTTGTTCATATCTTGTGTGTTATTCAAATAACTAACACACTAATTATATACATTAGCAGATTTCAATTCTGAATGATTTTGTACCCTCCCCCTTTCTCTTTACAACGGCAAATAGTAAAGTTATTTCAAAAATGTAATTTCTCAAAAAAAACCCCTACTTTCCAAGAAAATGTGATATTCGCTGAGTTATAAGGTCTGGTAGGGCCGAGTAACCGATACGAGCGTATCGATTTGAGACTTTTTCAGATATGTACAGCTTTGTGACCCGATAAGAGCCTAGACGCGAGCGAAGTGAGTTGAAACCTTTTAATACATACACCTAAAAGGTAAATAGCCTAGTTCTAGTTGATCAGCTGTTAAATGGTAACACTTGAAGTATTGGTCTCTCCATGATATATTTTTGGACATTCAATCATTCAATATTTATTGCCAGAATATAAGCTGCATAACAACACCAAGTTATTAAATAATGAAGAATTTACCTATATTACTAAAAACTATACAAATTTACAATATTACAAATAAAATGATATAAATTAGGATTGCTAAAATGTACTTAAGAACTTTAGCAATTTCCAAATTGATGGTTTTTGAGCGTTAAAGATGGCCGTTTTCGCGTTTTTCGGACCTTAAATTATTTTTATTTCGAAAACTATCAACTTTAGCGAAAAATTACAAGACACCGTTTTTGTTCAGAATGGTCCGTAAAATCTTCAAAAATATTCCGCGGCGAAAACATTAATTTTTTTAAAACAAATTGTAACCATGTCGTCACCTGGCAAGCTGTCTTTTCACGTTAAGAGAGTTCCGACGAAGATTATTATGCAAATAAATTCTAGTTAGTCGAGCTATTCGCCTCCTCTACGACGTTTCCACGACCAAGTCGTCAACCTCAGTTGTCATTTGGACACAAACCTTCTACAATAGCTGAAACTGGTTCCGTGTGACAATAGATGATTATTGAAACTGTCGTCTTGTATTGGCTAAACTGTATTGTAGTGTTTGAACTTTGACTCATCACTTACTGGGGAAAGGTTTTCTGTGCAGACCACTTACCTTATAGTTTATAATTTAATAATATTAAGGGATGTGTTGACAGCCTCTTCCATCGCCCTTGCGTTACTTACTCCTGAAAAATGTCACTTTTGTAATAGTAATGTATTTGTCTTGATGAATGAATGACTGATTTTATTGCTCATGTTGACAATACTACATAACTTGAGTAATTACAAAATCGTATTAAATAAACTGAACTTTTTAAAGTAATTCTATTTTACAATATAAATTTACTAACTCTGCTAAACACACAAGAACAATTATACACCTTGAGGTTAAAATCTGTTTGAGATTTAAACTTGCAAAATATAAAATCAAAAAGTAATAAAGGACCAATCGAGTTCCACGACACTTACATAATACTTTTGTATGAGTAAAATAACACAGAATAAATGGCTTCATTACTATTAAAGAAACGTACAAAACAAATCAGCACGTACACAAAAAGCAAAGTTATCAAAATATTTTATGCATGGAACAGTAAAGAAAAAACTCTGACATTAAAATCTAATCTACATTATAGCTAGTATTTAATATTTTCCGACATTGCAATAAAATATTTCGGTGCCAGGTACGAATAGAACTTTAAGAAACAGATATTTCAGGCTTCAGACATTTCTACATTACTTAGTTTTGTTTTCTCTTGATGGCTGAAAATTGGGGTACCCTCGTGCGGTCACTTAAGTGAGTAGGGCGTGAGAATCCCGAGGTACCCCTAGCTGGATCTACCTTTTTCATGTAGTCTTGTTTTAGATCCCTCTATTTTATCTTTCATATCCGATCTCTCTTGACGAACCCGACCCTGATGGTATTTGAGTATTAGAGTGTGTTGATGCCTTAGATGTTTTTTGCCTTTAAACAACGAGGAAAAAAATGTGGGGTAACTCCTATAGAACAATTTTGAACAAATTGTGTTATTTGTACAATGTACGGAACCAAATTATTTTTTTTGTTCAATTTACGAAATTTAATTTACCCCTTTCTTTGAGACATTGCATTTGTATGCATGGTTTATTCATTTTCTACACTTTTTTATCCTAAATTATTCCGTAATTGGCTTTTTATGGAAGTGGAAAAGTAAGTTTTTTTGAGGGTTTACAGCCTAAATTTTATAATAATTGTTATAATCTGTTTTGAGGAAATTGGGAGTTCGAATTTGTGTCTTTTTATAACTTTTCCTCTAAATTTTGATTGGCAGAAGATGTTGGTAAGAGAAAGTTAGGGTAATGTTTTTGCACAATTTATTTTCATCGATAAATCTCCTGCCTCTTTATTAAAATGCAATATTCGCCAACTTTATTATTATTTCCTCTTTTAAAATTGTGTTTTCCTTTGCCTTAATTGGATTTGTCACCCTTCTAGTCACGTTCACAACTGTACCGTACTGTATATCATTGATTTAACTTCAACGTGTTGCCAAGAACTTAGCAATAGTTTGTAAAATTATTTTAAAAAGTACATTATGACAACATTTTGTTTAGGAAAACTAAATTTAATTTGCAAATTATGTAATAGTTATGTGAAATCTTTACAACTAAAACATAATATTTTTTAAAATAATAAAAGCAAATATACATAAATAAATTATAGGTCTTAGCGTTTCCAATATTCCTATTTTTCATTCAAGGACAGCCGTTTCGGCTATTCAGCCATTCACAAGTATTGATGCGCATGTCATATTCATAAATTACGAACACAAACTGTTTACAACTTTTAAACAAATTTACACATTTAAATATACACTTAAATGATTTCATTCGTGTATGTATATATTTTGCATTATTATGTTTGTTTTGTAATTTACAAGAAATAATGTACAATATATATTATTAAAATCAAAAAACTTATAATTCTACTTCTAGAGAGGAAGCATTGCTATTTTAAATTTATATGACATTTTTGATAGTTTTACATTGAACTCTGAACGTAGTTTATTGGATACCAAATGTAGGGATATTGCAAGGCTAATGTACTTTATATCAATACACGCACGGGGTCGCTTATGCAATACGAGTACATCCCTGTATTAAGTGACAATACTACTCCTTGTGCATCCCATCTTCGGTTGAAATAGGCTTAGTTTTTTTTATTTTAAGTTTTTGTATTCCTTTCGGTCTACTATGGACTACTTTAACATAACCTAAAAATTTTTTGTTCCACCAAAACCTCCTCAACGCTCACTCAACTTACAAAGATGGGGATGGTCTCATTGGAAAGTTTAGGATCTGAGGATCAATATTTTATAGATTGTTATATAGAACATGACCGTGGGATCTCACAAGGGCACTGTTGGGGGGTTTGAAATGGTTTTTGGCGGCAACCATATTAAAAATAAAATACGAAATGTAAAAATGAGGCAACACTCAGAAAAAATTGGTCGTTGCTAACGCTTCTAAAATAATCGACCCAGGTTGGCTTTTTTACCTAGTTTATTATATGTTATATTTATTAATCTAAATATATTTCTTTAACAATATTAATTTCACTTGGTGCTCAAATCTAAAAAAAAATTTCATTCATTTGAGAAATGAAATAAATATTATTTCAAAATAAGCTAATAATGTACATCAATAAATCGAAAAATCATATCTTAATTAAGATTGCCCTAGACATTTTTATACTTAATACAGTACAAACGCTTTGTATGTTCACGATTGCATTTTATCTGCTTATATTTTTAATTTGACTGTTTCGAAATTTTGTATACATTTTACTACCGTATATTCTAGTTTAAAAATACTTAAAGTTTTCCCAACTGATAGTTAAATGATTCTTCGTAAATGTTTTAAATTCAAACAATTTATAAATATAAGTTTCATGTTAATCAATTTTAAAAGAAAAATACACACGTTGGACATTAAGTGATTCATTGGGTATAGTTGCGGATACAGGCTAACCTACAAATAGTATAAAAGTTTTCATTTAATAACGTAATCCGACTCCCATTTAACAAGTGATTTTAACGAGCTAATGCAAAAAGTAGGAACTGAGAAGAGTATTCTTATAGAAGTTTTAATGGTACAAATGGCGACATTCCTGTCTGAAGATTCTTGTTCGTTCTTTTAGTTCCCATTTAATTCTAACTATCAATCTGTTATATTATATATATATATATATATATATATATATATATATATATATATATATATTCAAACATACAATGACGTGCTCAATGTAGACTAACAGTTAAAAAGAGTAATTTTTATGCTTTTATAACAATGTTGAATTACTTTTACAATTCTAATGTCAGATAATCTACAATTATTATTGTAAATATAAATTTTTTACAACATTCAAATCTTCACGGACAGTCAAGCTGCAATTAAGGTACTAAACACGACTAGAGTAAAGTCGAAGTTGGTATGGGACTGCATCTCATCATTGATAAAGCTTAGTCAGGTGAACACGGTCACTGTCGGCTGGGTTCCTGGCCATTCAGGTATCGATGGAAATGAGAGAGCCGATGAATTAGCCAGGGTAGATTCAGATTCCCCATTCGTCGGCCCGGAGCCGGTGTTCGGGATCTCCTATGGAATGCCAGAGCAGCGGTTGATACATGGTACGGGAGGGGATGATAAGGCCTGGACAAATTCAACTACAAGTAGACTTGCAAAGTGACTACTTAGACCAAGCAAGAAACATGCTGAAAAACTTATCTCTCTTAGAAGGGATAACATGAGGTGGGTGGTTGGGCTCTTAACGAGCCACTGTCACCTCAGAAAACACCTACATAGGATAGGGATTGCTGCAGGAAATGTGGTTTGGCTGAAGAGTCCGCAGAACACATTCTCTTAGAGTGTGAGGCGTTAGGACTAGCCAGGCTATACTCTCTAGGCCCTCCGGGGAAGGAGATGGAAACAATCCTAGAGAACCCGATAGGTAGCATCTGTTCCTTCATAAGGATGACAGGTATTACTGAGTGGGTGTAGGATGGAACTTGGGGCGGCAAAAGACCTTCAGGTCGACGTCGGTGAGGCCTCTGACGGAGGTTATCACAGCACAAAACGGAATATATATAAATGACATGATCTGAGCAACAATTAAATTTTGTAGATGTTAAAACTGACAGTGATCGTGATTAACGTTATTTGAAATGATTCCAGAAAGGAATTGTTCCATGTTGTTGAGCATGGCTTCCGAGAAAACGCTTCCCCGTAGATAATGGTGGAGGTCAATTGATGGGACCACGACGGCCAATCTATTTAACCAGGAAACTCTTGATCCAGTAATTCTCGAAGAGAAGTGGTATAGTGAGTTGGAGCGCTGTCTTGTTGATACATTACATCATTGTCATAGTGCTGACTAAAAATTGTTCTCCAACATATTTTTATGCGCATTACTATTGACCGTGCCATCAAAATATACTGACCCACAAACACCCAACAAGATCAGGCCAGTCCAAACTGCGTCCCCCCGGCTGGTTAAGCTGTTTTCCTGAGAGTTATCCTGTGAATAGTGGACGCAGTTGTGCAGGTTTATAGCTTCACTTAACTTGAAATAAGCTTCGTCAGACCTCCCAATACTTTCAGTGGTTTAGAATTTTATGTTCAAAGTGCCCAAATACGAAAGGAGAAACTTTTAGGGCGTATTTTATTGGTGAAAATAAAGAAAAGAAATACATATGAACATATGCCCTAAAACATAATTACTTACTAGTTGTCTACAATAACCATCATTAACCTAGAACGAAAATTTTAAGTTCTATTTTAAACACAAACTTTAAAAATTGGTTTCTTATTGAAGCAAAATATTCAGAAAATCGTTTTATTTTCTATTTAATAAACATTCTTTGTAGTGTCGCAAAAAAAACAACATTAAATACTGTAAACAATTTCAAAAGAAATACAAATTTCATAAAATATTATGTTTGCAGTGTATTTACACAAGTAAATAACCCTTTAAAATGTATTGAAATATGATTTTAAATTTATTACAAAGAAGTTTCGTTTTATAGGTTGTTAATACTAACAGCTGATCATCAATTAAAATTGTGTACTTTTTTTGAATATATAAAGTAATGAAAGTGTAGTGTGATCACATCGTAGTGTAAAAATGCTGTTTAAATTTTCTAATGAGGAATATACTGATATAAGATATGTTATATACTGATATAGGATATATTTTTTGTTTATACATTTTGCAATTGAAATTCTGAAGCTTCCTACATTGAAATATTTCCTGAAAGGCGGAAACTTCGTCTTCAGGTACCATTATTTACGAACGAAAGTGTCATTTCCATCATTTTAGTTTTCTGTTGCACCCCCAAGTAGATCATCGGGTGATTCAGTAGAAGGCGAATTTCGTATCGCACTGGTTTGGAAAAATATTAAGTGTTGAGGCATCCTTCGCAAAGAAAATCTTCAGAATTTGTTACAGATAGATCACCCCCAGCGATTAAACTTCCGTTAAACCCACATGTACTTGCAACGGAGTCTTCGATTCTTGAACTGAATTGGACGTGGTGATCCAATCAATTAGCCACCACGATCACCTGATTTAACGCCACTAGATTACTTCATTTGGACCAAATGAAATTGATAGTATAACACAGTAAATTAATACAAAAGTCTATTCAGAATTGCCAACTTATTCAGTTACGAATTCGAGATTGTTTTAAACAAGGTCAAATTATTCCAAGATTTATACTTTATTGATTCAAACGCCCTACAATAATAAAATGATTAATCAATTAAATAATACACTTAGGTCAATAATGATTATACAAAATAATAAACCCTAGAGAACACAACGCGTGGCGATGTATGTGTTATTATATAGATAAGTTGGTCAAATGTATCCGAAGGTACAATGGTGATGTATTTATACTCTAACGCTAACGTATACATAGTATAGTGGAAAAAATCAATATCGAAATTTTTGACGATATATCAGTTTTGAAGTGGTTTTTGGTTTTTGCATCTGTCGTATGTGCAGTGCCTAAACGCGTGGACCCCTAGGTGGACCTATATAAACGCGTGTGCAGTGCCTAAACGCGTGTCGTATAGCCTAAACGCATGGACCGATTTCAATTAAATGTAGTACGTATTCATATCTCGGGATTATTTTTTTCCAATTTTTCATAATTCAAAATTTGGAGATAGCTGTCCTAAGAGAAAATCTTAAAATTACTATTTTCTTAAAGTCGACTATAACAATATTGATGATAGTTTGCTCAAAAAATTGTTGAAGAAATGTGAAAAAGTTTATGAATGTGTAAAATAAAAATAAAAGACTTTATTTCGTCGAAGACTTTTCGAAACAAGAAATGAATATTTTTCGGAACTATTAAAACTAGCCAAAACTAAAGTGGTAAAAGGAATGTAAACAAATTTTCTAAAAGTTAATTGTATAATTTGATGATGCACAGTATCACTTTTTATTTAAAATTAATATAATAAAACAATAAACAGAAATTCTCACAAAAAATATACGTTTATCATTCAAAACACGTTTCAACGACAAAGTCGTCGTCTTCAGTGAAACACGAGCTACAATAACTAAAACTATAACTAGTATAAACTAATTTGTGAGAATTTGAGTTTCAAGATTTATTCCATCAAGGAAAACCATGTTACAAATCAAGCTCAACGTTTATTACAATTAATGATTGTCATTTATTAATGGTTGGGATAAATACCATGATGGTACTTGTTTGAGACCGTAATCAAAGACTTCATTATTTATGATTTTATATAACACTAATCTCATTCATAGGTACGAACACCTGTCAAATCTTCTCTCACCTGAAATGCCTAATTGCAACAATATTGCAAAATGTAAATACCTTACTTGTATAAGACGCACAGAGCATGTTTAATTCGATGCTCTGTTCACTGAACTGAAGTGCTGTAATGTTAATATGATCAACTAGGTATAGAAATTTATAACAGATCATTTACTTCCAACATATATTTATACAAGGATGAATTGATTCTTTAAGACTTGTTTAGTTCAGAACACTGGAATTGAATAAGCTATAAACTGTACAAAAAATATTAAACTTTGAATAATTCTAAACAATTCTGTTATGTGGAGGATCAGTTAAGTAGGACAATAATTAACAATTGATTTATAATGAGTCGGTTATACTAACAACAGTAAACATAAAATATGGACATCCATGACCAAGATGTCAATTTACGTATCATACCTTTTGGTGAATCCTTTTTCGACAGAGCAGTTGTTTCGACACTTTCACGAGCGAATGTTCTTCGTGGTAGTTAGCTAGCTACATGTACATAGTTTACACTAAATAATAGATGTTCATATTTACTCACGGTTTTATTGTCCAATTGCATTCAGTTTGTAATGAAACGCCTAACTTTATCTATTACAGCGTTTTACCAATATTTTGTAATAATATTGATTTTAGCGGTTAGTTAAAGATTAACATAGCGTATTTGTCTGTTGACGCGTTGCAAACTATCGTTGTGATGAAGATACGTTCACTTTAAACGGGACTAGCACCTTGGCACTGTAAAGAAATGGGCGTGAAAGCAACGTAATGTTCTTATCGAAGCGAAACCCGAGTGTGTCTAAAGATCCGTTGAAAATAGTCGAAACTTGTACACCCTGTGAATGCAGACGAGGCTCAGACCACCAGTATAAATGGATAATTACTCTTTTTCTATCTAAATCCTTCTTCATCCGGAAACTCTCAGCATCCCTAATCTTTAGTTGGTATTTCACTGTTTTTACTTTCTTATCTCTCTTCTGCTTCTGTCTCTAAGATGCTCTGGGCACATGTGGAGATTCATTTCTTCTTGACTCCAACTATCTTCTCAATCTGCCTATTCCTTCAACCCTAGGTGAAACGGCATAAGTCAATGAATAATGCGTGGTCAGAGGGGAGTCTGATCTTCAATATACGAACTCTGGATACCAGGCGAACTCCAGTTTCAACTTAGCCTTACCCATACATACGGGGGCCTGAGTGGGTGGACGCCTACTTCCCCAGCTACTCGTGGGGCTTTTATGGAACGTAGTAAACCAGAAAACGTAGATGACCTCTGGGAGCTTGTAAAAGACGACTCAAGAATAAGCAACCATATGAGGATGGTGGAAGTAGGGGATGAAACACCCCTGTGGAATCTACTCCTCAACTCTACAGCAGGACGTAGGCACTCAGGGAGTGCTAAATCACCCTGCTGCAGAGAGAGTTAGGGATGGAGTTGAACTTCTCGATATCACCCAAAAAACGTAAAAGCGTAGAGTGAGAATTTTACTATGAGCACATACGTCATTATAATATTAATGTAGTCTAAGGACATAAGCTATATATAAATTTCATTTTAAATACAAACATATAATTAGTTCTGTGAGAAAGGAAACAATATATTTATGCAAAAAATAAACTTTTCTTGTAACAGTTTAATAATTATTAACGAAATGAACAAAAAAACTGTTTAAAATGGCCGACATTTTCAATTAGATTTTTCTGATTTTTCTGTAGTAGCCTACACACTGTAGTTACCTATACAAAATTTCACGTCCCTATATTTATTTTTGTGGCCTATGTCGTGCTTACGTACAACATGTTGAAATTCACTTTTTCTGTTTTCTGAGGCCATGAAAAGTTACATCAGTAAAAAAACAGGAGATCATAACTTACTCTATATTTTGTATACTGGTAAGTAAAAGCATAAAATAGAGACAACCTTGTCCTTAAATACTATATTTGTGTCAGGATCTGAAGAGAATAAAAGGGAGGCATGACAGGAAAGATGCATTAAATGATCTAGCCCAAGACTAGATGAAGAAAAGCTAAATGCAGTACCTCGTCATTGCCACAGTTCTGTTGAGATCCTGAGGGCCAATTGTCCTTATGCTACACTATTTAAATAAAATCAATTTTTTAATGACGTTAATACGAACATTGATACAAAGGTTGTTCCCACGTATAAAAGTAGGTGGGGAAGTCTCCCTGTATCTAATTTTTGAAAACTTTTTGATAATTATTATTTTACATTTTTCTAAATTTAAAAAAATCGAACCTTGTGGTGCTACTCAAAGATATTATAAAAAAGTAGATATATCTATTTAGGCGCTTGTGTTAGAGGATATGACTGGTCGTTCTGAAGTTTCTTAGATTTTTATTGGCTTTTTTTTTCCTTTTTTTTTTTAATTTAGCCTCCTAGAATGAGAAATGATCAAGTTCTTTTGTGAACGTCGTTTAGCAACTAGTTAAAAGCGTGAACATAACATAGTAGCATTAATAAAGTTTTACCTAGAGTGATGTGTAACATACTATAGATGTTAAGAAGCCGTAATAAAACAGTAGAGTCGTGTGGCCGTTACACGAGTTCTTATAGATATGACGTCATAAAGTCTTCTCTTGCCTCATCATCGATAATTACTCAGATCTCACGTCAAACTCTGAGGAAGAAATGAGAATTAACTCCCCACGTGTAGTTACGGTTCTATGCTCGTTCAAAATAATCAACACTGTGCAGAAATTACATTATTATTACGTATATATGTTAAACTGTTCCCTATTTGTTCTTGTTGTTTAAAGGTGAACAACCTCTCGGTCATCATCGGCTTAAAAAAAATGGAGGGAGGGAAAAAAAAGACTTCTAGCACTTAAATACTCTAATAGTGCCAGGATCGGAAAAGAAGAAGGTTTGGTCAAGTGAGACCTGATAGGAAAGATGAAAGAGAGGGATCTAACTTTGGATTACTTTGTACTCACTATAGGCGAGCGTCTGAGGGTTTAAAATGTGGAAAAAAAATTGTAGTCTACAGCTATAGGCTACCCACGGAAGATGATATTGAATATTTCATGGAATCACAGACCAGGTTGTGGAGACAACCTCGTGCAAAATAATAATAATAATTACAAAATGTATACAAAATAAAATAATTTAAAACATTGTATTGTGCACAATTACACAATTCAGGACATTTTTTATGAACATGGAATAACACAAAAGAAAGAAAATATGCTCATAATTGTATATAAAATTTCATGAAAATCTGTCCAACTGTTTAGACTCACGACACAAACTACTGGCGTCATTCAAACTCTACTGTTTTGAACTCTGGGGACTTTTAAACGGACTCTACTCATCCAAAACCCTTTTTAAAAAAAAAATTTACATCTCGTCACAAAACTTTATCTTATACTAAGTGAGAACATAAAATAGTACAAATGTTTCCAAATGTCTCCATTTTGTTCTCATCTGTTCTAATAATTGTAAAATAGGGTACCAGTTACTTGAAATCGAGTAATATTTTGTTATAAACACAATCCCGTGCTCCACAGAATACAACGTCCGTTCATTGGTCCAATAATTATAATGGGTATAACTTCAGCTGGCATCCTTAGTGCTCGTTTCTACGAATCAATGTTCGTTTCCTCATCACTAAGTCCACGCATAATTCTCATCTAGTTTTCTGTGATAAACACGTCTTCAGAATAAGTTTCTGTTCCCTCTAATTGGACGCACTTTTGCTACTAAAAATACAATGTTTCAACAAACTTAAAACATCGTGGAAAAAAAAGAAAAATCTATAAAACAAACCTTTAAAAAAACAACCTAATTTTAAATAATTGTATAAGCCAGTCAAAACGAACTGATACAATGCCGTATTTTGTTAGAAACAAATAATCACAACACTTAATTAACAAATAACTACATTTTTGTTTAGTTCGCTTATCAATAACAGCTGATATTATTCGATTAGTGTAGTTTAAAATGTATGGGTTTTAAATTCCCCCTTCTTAAGAACAAATTCTTAAATTCCATCCAGGTGTTTCCAACTTCAGGCTGACAACTCAAACGTCAAAATATGTTAAAAAACTATAGGAGCAGTTCTGCTCACAATACACCCCTAGCCTATTAGATTAGTATAGATAATTGGCAGAGGATAATAGCCCTACTATTTGCTACTTTAGTTTTAATATAAATTTTAAATAATACACGGAATTTATTTTGTAATTTGACACCTTACGTGCCAAAGTTGAGTCTAAGTCTAAGGTTAGGGGGGGTTAAAAATTACGTTCTTTTAGGTACAAATCAATAGAACCCATTTTTGAAAAATGATTCTTTTTTTTAGTTTCGATTTCATTGCTGTTACCCCACAAATCTGAGTTTTATCGAGAGGGGGGGGGGAAACAGCAAGAGAAATAATATCCGTATTATAAATGTGATAACAATCTATTCATTCATTTGTGTTTATGACACAGTATGCTGACATTATTATATTTTTTTAATATTTTTAAAGGCGAAAAAACTATCGGTCATCATCGCCTTATAAAAAAGAAGAATAAAAATTAAAATAAATACTTCTAGCTCTGGAATACAATAATAATGTTAAGATCGAAAGAGAACAAGAGTTGGTCCAGAGAGACTCGATAGTAAAGATGAAAGAGCGAGATCTAACGCAAGACTACATGAACAAACTTATATATCCAGCTAGGTCCCTGGGTATTGGCAAACAAGTATCAACTATAGGTGAGCCCCTAAGGGTATATTAAATAAATGGAAGGTAGACCTTGATGTTGATCTAATACAGGGTTTAATACCAAACTCGAACTGTAAACAGTCTCTTGAATAAATAAATACAATCCACAAATTAATGAAACCGTGTTACGAACAATTTCCATCTAAAAAGTAATTAATAACAAAAAAGGAAACTAACAATATGAATAAAACACAATCATAATATATTGGTAAATTAATGGTCATAATTTTAGGAAACTAACAATATGAATAAAACACAATCATATACTGTTCAATTAATGGTCACAATTTTAGGTTAGTAAAGATATTGCCCCCCCCGCCCCATTATAGAAACTGTTCTTCTTTTATTTGTTGTTCCAGTTATAAATCTACAACTTTAGCCCGATATCATTTACTCGATATTATTTAATTACAAAGTTACTCAGATGCTCACTTTGATGAATACGTGCTTGGCAATACCGAGAATCCCCAGCTGGGTCCTCATACACATTTCTTCATGTAGTCTGGGGTTAGATTGCTCTCTGATATTTCCTACAATTTATATCTTAAACATCACATCTAAAGACAATTATTTCAAGATTCTACCAAGTTGTGGGGCTATCATGGTACTTACCAATCCCTACCATAATATAGTCCAAACATTACTCAATAATATTTTTTGCGTATTAAATCTTGAATTGTTTGGCAAATCTAGAGGTCTCACCCAGAACGGTAAATTTGTTTAAAACAAATTGTTACACAGTTTTTCCTTGTGTATCCTACATTAGTATTTTCTCGTAATCGACTGGACTCTAACGGGCCTCGTAGATGTTTCCACTCGCTTCGTTTGTGGCAGTATCTCGGTCCTAGCTGGTCTCGAAGCTGTACGTACTATCCCTTCACTCCCTACAGGGACCACCCAACTAAACGAATATTATACACGACGTTTCGAGAGATTAAATCAACTCTCGTTATACGAATACCACATTTTCTTGGAAGGAAAATAACTTCCCTATTTGTTATAGTAGAGCGTTGGGGTTGGTACCTACACAATTGAAATGCAGAATTTGTTATTTAGTTTAGTAAGTTGAATAACAGACGAGATTTTAAATACCCGTCATTTTGACATTTTCATAAAGATTTTCAATAAGAGCATACTATACTCTACCATACCAAATTTCATATTCCTATCTAATTTCATTGATGCTCTCCGGCCTACGTTATGACGACGACATATCGCAAATAACTTATTTGGTTTCCTGATATCATGAAACATGTAGATCAGTCAAAAAACGTAAGTTGATACATACTGCGTATAATGATAGGTCTGTCAAACATACTAATATGATATTTTATAAAATCAATAACACCTAGGATATATTGACGACCTGGGGTACAGGGATTAAATGTCCACAGACTTGTCAACGCACAGCTTAAGATTGGCGTCCAAGAGGATTAAATATATGAGAGAAAATCCGAACAACATAACAGCTTTGAGTACTGCGTACATTCGTCTTTCTGTAATAATAACCTCCACATTATTCTAAAAATACGAACAAAATGACAGCTTTGATTACTGCGTACACTCGTCTATCTGTAATCATAACCTCCACATTAGTCTAAAATCTGAACAAGATGACAGTTTTGAGTACTGCGTACATTCGTCTTTCTGTAATCATAACCACAACATTATTCTAAAAATAGGAACAACATGACAGCTTTGAGTACTGCGTACATTCGTCTTTCTCTAATCATAACCTCAACATTATTCTAAAAATTCGAACAACATTACAGCTTTGAGTACTGCGTACATTCGTCTTTCTGTAATCATAACCTCAACATTAGGCTAAAAATACGAACAAAATGACAGCTTAGAGTACTGCGTACATTCGTCTTTCTGTAATCATAACCTCCACATTATACTAAAAATACGAACAAAATGACAGCTTTGAGTACTGCGTACATTCGTCTTTCTGTAATAATCACCTCCACATTAGGCTAAAATCTGAACAACATGACAGCTTTGAGTACTGCGTACATTCGTCTTTCTGTAATCATAACCTCAACATTATTCTAAAAATTCGAACAACATGACAGCTTTGAGCATTACGTACATTCGTCTTTCTGTAATCCCAACCTCAACATTATTCTAAAAATAGGAACAACATGACAGCTTTGAGTACTGCGTACATTCGTATTTCTGTAATCATAACATCAACATTATTCTAAAAATACGAACAAAATGACAGCTTGAGTACTGCGTACATTCGTCTTTCTGTAATCATAACCACAACATTATTCTAAAAATAGGAACAACATGCCAGCTTTGAGTACTGCGTACATTCGTCTTTCTGTAATCATAACCTCAACATTATTCTAAAAATACGAACAAAATGACAGCTTTGAGTACAGCGTACATTCGTCTTTCTGTAACCATAACCTCAACATTATTTTAATAATACGAACAAAATGACAGCTTTGAGTATTACGTACATTCGTCTTTCTGTAATCATAACCTCAACATTATTCTAAAAATAGGAACAAAATGACAGCTTTGAGTACTGCGTACATTCGTCTTTCTGTAATCATAACCTCAACATTAGGCTAAAAATACGAACAAAATGACAGTTTTGAGCACTGCGTACATTCGTCTTTCTGTAATCATAACCTCAACATTATTCTAAAAATAGGAACAACATGACAGCTTTGAGCATTACGTACATTCGTCTTTCTGTAATCACAACCTCAACATTATTCTAAAAATAGGAACAACATGACAGATTTGAGTACTGCGTACATTCGTATTTCTGTAATCATAACATCAACATTATTCTAAAATTACGAACAAAATGACAGCTTGAGTACTGCGTACATTTGTCTTTCTGTAATCATAACCACAACATTATTCTAAAAATAGGAACAACATGACAGCTTGTAGAACTGCGTACATTCGTCTTTCTGTAATCATAACCTCAACATTATTCTAAAAATAGGAACAACATGACAGCTTTGAGCATTACGTACATTCGTCTTTCTGTAATCATAACCTCAACATTATTCTAAAAATTCGAACAACATGACAGCTTTGAGCACTGCGTACATTCGTCTTTCTGTAATCATAACCTCAACATTAGGCTAAAAATACGAACAAAATGACAAGTTTGAGCACTGCGTACATTCGTCTTTCTGTAATCATAACATCAACATTAGGCTAATAAATTAGGAAGATTATATGATAAATATTACTATAGATTTTATTATATAAACTTAAACTTACTGATATCTAAACCTAAAACCTTTTCTTTTTCGATTTAACATGACCCCCTTCCCATTAAGGTTTTTGAAGTAACTCCTACATCTTGGACCTATAGTGATCCCCTAAAATTATCAAAGACTTAAAAAATTAGTGTTTTTATATTTATAATGGGTGGTGTTGGTTTAAAAAAAAAAATAGGGTTGGGACTTTAAAACCACCCTGTTAATTAATTACACAGTATACGAAGTATTGGGAAACTTTGGTAATCGCACAAAATTTTGAGCTCCGATTTTTGACTGATTTTCACTTTTCACAGCCTCAAGAAACCGAAAGAGTGATTATCGACATCCGTCCATCTGACGTCATTGTCGTCTGTACGTAAGCACGATAGCGGTCACAAAAATAAAACTAAGAACGTAAAATTTGGTAAAGAGCTCAAAAATGTGCTCATTTAGAACCCTGTTGATATTCAGAAAAGTATGGGGCTTACTATGGTCGATTTTGTTGCAAATGAAGTGTACTATGATCCTGATTTTTGTGACATATTGTACACTAATTACTCTGTAATTTAGTTTTCTATGGAATATTTTTGTTTAAAAATTGTGAAAGTAACAAATTGGATTTTCATTTGAAAATAAAAACAGAGAAGGGCTTGCACTTATGACATATCCATATCGCAATTGAGAAAACCCCATTTTATTCCCCAGAGGAGTACCCAGCTCAACGTGAAGGTTACTGTAGCATAATAATATGGTTATACGTTATACGTAACACAGCTGATATTATGTTTTCACTATTATATACACAAAACTGATCTATTGACCAGCCTCTTCTGTAATGTCGCAATGCGCGAAGATAATCGCCAAAACCTGCTTGCACCATTCCCAATGCACCAGTCAGTCCATTAAAAAGAAAGTTTTACTCTCTCCATCCCAGGGATTTTAGACGTGAGTGTGGTAATTACGAATTCCTTTTTCCTCTCGAGTTATTTAGGAAGGTAATTAAATATTTTACTATACTACATTTAATAGTGTACGAAATACATTGACTATGATAACAGGGACGCAGAGTTGTATTTATTTTCACCATTAAGTTTACTTACCCATATACGAAGTTTGTGAATCGCACTAAATTTTGACCTCCGTTTATTTATCATGGCCCTAGAAAACAGGAAAAGTGATTTTGTATATGCCGTCTGTACGTAAGCACGATAGCGGTTACAAAAATTAAGATAGGACCTAAAATTTGGTGCAGAAGACTGCATTGTGCTTGTATAGAACTCTATTGGAATTTAGAAAAAGACGAATTGAAAATGGCGGTCATTATAAAAACTCGTGTGTTATTTAACTTGTACCAGTCTAAATTAAATATAAATTGACTTATTTCAATTCTGCATTTAATTGCTCCGTCACCCATGCGTGAGAGGTTGGACTCGTGGGGGTAGTGGTGCTGCTGGTGGTGGATATTCTCCCTCCTTCTTTTTGGGGAGGGTGTCGGTGTTGTGCTGAAAGGCTCTACATACATCGGCACTCCTAGTTCTAGTAACTAGTTCTTTTGGAAATTCTTAAAGTACATGTCCTAACATCACGTCTCTATGATATTAAATAGCGATGTTATAGTCAAAAATATAATTTCGAATCTTGACGTCCCAAGAAAATGTGATATTCGTATAGTTACGAGATCCAGTAGTGTGGAGACTCCTTCATATATGTACAACTTCAAAGCCCGTCTGAGCCAATATACGAGCGAAACGAGCGGAGACTTGAAGAAGTTCAGAAAACTTACCCTACTGGGTGAGATCACTTGATACAATTAAACATTTGTTACAAGGCCCAAGAAACCAACTTTTGAACATTACATTCAGAGGATATTCGTGATTTCCATTGAATGATGGAACTGAGTACCACAATGTCGCCCATCAATTTGTTTCTATACAACTTATTGAAGAACGTATATTTTCCCTCGACTTAAACATATTTTAAAGAGAAATATCAATAATCTGTGAAACGTTGTTTCACAATTTTAAAACAAATATAGTTTGGACAATTTAGTAGATAGTAAATATTGGACCAACGTTTTGTGTAACATTGTACGAAGAAACAAGCGGAAACGTGACAATCGGTCGCAAGTGCACTAAACAGAATGTGCCAAACTGAAAATAGACCAAAGTTTGACGGTTTGCCAAAAAAACACGACAAGACGTAGTGTCAGTACAATCAAGGTTATCGGAAGAAAGTATTTTGAGTAAATAGAATCCATGTTGACATTAGGTCATCCTCAATGCGGAAGTGTGGAGGTACAACAACAACAATTGTCCATCCTCTCGTTAAACAGTTTCCTTTGTATCAGTTGTTTAAAGGCGAAATACTTCTATGTCATCATCGCTTGATAATATAGAGACTACTTTAATAGCGTCAAGGACGTCAGAGAGACTTTATAGGAAAGATGAAAGAGAGAGATCTAACCCAAAACTACATGAAAAATGTGTACATCCAGCTAGGCTCCTTCGGGATTACTACGAGTACTCGTAAGTGTACAATCGAAATTGAACGCGTTATAACCATAAATCGAGTCATTCAATGATGGATGCGCGGTCATTTTTCTTTTTTTGAGACTGCACAGGTATAAACGAATGAAATTGTGCAATGATTGCTCAATTTTTTGGTAAATGAACCCCAATATTTGACACCGATAACTCTCGAGCACCTAATTTTTATATAGCACTTTAAAACTCTTGTACGGCGGTAGACGTGACGGAAGTTTAAGACCGAAATCCTGCCAAACGGAACGAGCACCTAATTCGACGTTTAGATATCTTAACATAATATTAATCAAGGAATATTTTGACAAAAATAAAATTTATTGCAAATTAACTTCATATACTAATATATATTGCCAATAACTGTAAATCTTCAATGACTCTATGCAGTCTTACGCCACTTGGAATATTAAACCACAAAAGATGCATGCAGTATTTAACGCCATAAAGTCCCTGCTAAACGTAGTTCTTCAGCAATATATAAATTTCGGGTACTTTTGTTTAACATCTCGCGCGCACGCACAAACACACACACACGCACGCACAAACACACACACACGCACACAAAAGAAAGTATATTTTGTATGATATATCTAAAATTTACCTTCAATGTCCATGCTTCTTGAATTTTGGCTCATCACACAATCCGTACACTTAATATTTAATAGATGTGCACTCGGCCACAGCGAAAAAGAAACTCAGCAATATTTTGTCAAACTCTGCTTCTTTCCACGTTAGCTTAGGTTAAGTTAGGTCACTAAACTTATTCTGGGTATACTGTTTGATCTTTACCGTCACAAAACCTTTGTCGCGAGTATCGGTTCGTGGTTAAACGTGTGCGCAAAAAATGGACAGGCTCGGATGGGATATCACATGTCATCCGATATCTGTTTGTTCTTTTTTTGTGGACTTGCCAGACCGACCACCATTTTTAAGTTTCATATTCGTCAAAAGTAAAATGTTTATTCCTATTAGACCCTTATAGCTATTACAACAACAAAGTTGTCATCTTCAGAGGGAATCTTAACAAAGACTAAATTAAAACTATGTACAACTAAAGTGACCAGTTTCCCTACCCCACTCCTCTGGTGCATTGACCTATCAATAATAGGGTTGACAGTTCAAACACATTTGTAAAGATTCCCTCTGAAGATGACAACTTTGTTGTTGTAATAGCTATAAGGATCTAATAGGAATAAACATTTTACTTTGGACAAAAAGTTTGTTTTTTGTTATTTTGTTTATTCCCAAGTGTGGTAAGGGACTTTTCATGTTTGGCAGGATTTCGGACTTAAAATTCGGTCGTGTCTACCGCCGTACAAGTAAAGTGCTATAAAAAAATTAAGTGCTATTAAGAGTTATTGGTGTCAAAATATTCCTTGATTAATATTATGTTAAGATATCTAAACGCCGAATTAGGTGCTCGTTCCGTTTGGCAGGATTTCGGACTTAAACGTCGGTCGCGCCTATCGCCCTACAAGAGTAAAGTGGTATAAAAAATAAAAATAAATTATGTATATATCTTAACGGTTTCTGAGAGCACCTAATTATTACACATTTGTTTTTTTTCTTCTAATTATATTATTTTTAAGGATAAAATAAAGCAAAAGCTTAAAGTTTCAAATATTTTAATAATATAAATGAGCTACAATTGTTTCGCCTTGCGGCATCATTGGGCAACTGATGTAACATTTGTAACGGGCAACAATTGTAGTCATTTATATTATTAAAATATTTGAAACTTTAAGCTTTTGCTTTATTTTATCCTTGAATATGGAGTTTCATCAAGAAATATCTGCTATTACATTAAAGTATATTATTTTTATATGGGGGGGGGGCAGCTTAGGTTAAGTCAGCCCCCCCATTATAAATTTAATTTTCTGCCAAACGGTTTGAGCACCTAATTTCGGACTTCGGCACCTAATTTTAATTATGGTTAGAACTTATTTAGCGCTGGTGGGGGGGGGGGCTAACACTTAATAGAGGTATGGACAACGAACGAGTTCTGGTCCGAGTAGTAACTTTGCCATTGACATTTGGAAGAAACTGTCAAATACTGACAATAAATACAAATTTTGTTAGACGTAGCTAGGAATGTAAAGTTATCATAGATTATTGAGAGTAGGCATTGATTATACTTAGCAACATGTGAACGTGGTCCCGCAACAAATGTTATCGCTTGACCTCACGTTTGTGTAGTTATCGGTTTTTTGCATTAAACCAATGCACGCAAGGGGCGTCAACATTAGCATGAAGCCATGGAAATGTTTTGCTGAGAACAATTAAACAATAAAAACACGTCTGACATTTCTTCATATTAAAAGCTTTCAGTTATGTGAAGAGGTTTGATTTGTTCATTACTTTCTTAATTATTTTTACTATAAGTGATTTCATAAAACGTGTCGTCATCCCAAATACTGTTAGTTATCTGTCACAACTAAATTAGTTGTACAGTTGTAAAGGTTTAGTCAATCTTTTAAAATTGTATATGTTGGTACTCTCGTAAACCCAGCCAGATCTGGCTTTGGAGGTTATAGTTCTGAATTATATATTTTTATTATAACTTTCATTGTAGGGAGATGGAGTTGGAGGTGATGGCTTCTTCTTCCGGGATTACAGATCGAGGTAGTTATACACCGATCATCTATCTACCCGTATCGCGTCGTAGGCCGGCCACAAACTCGGCCGTCAAACAGTCCTCTTTATAAAACCACTTCATTTACCGATTACCACTCATACGCCTAACATATATAAAACTCAATACTTAACTAATTTATTTTAAACAATTATTATTATTAAAAATAAACCTAAAATTATTAAAATAAATTATTATTAAAACTAAATTTATTTAAAAATTTTATTATTTGATATTAATATTTATATAGTACAATTTGTGTTATTTTGGATATTTAATTTTTTTCTGAATAGTACATTTTAGTTAAATGGAGAGATGTGTTTCATATATATGCCTAGACATATCTCCCATTGATTCTGTATTTGTTGGAGCCATAGAAACATCAATGGGCTCAATGGTTTCTTCGTTGGTATCTATGTGTAATATTTCGCTTGTAACTGTATTATTTTTTAATAATTTTTGAGAAACTTCTATCACGGTTCACAGAGTCTTCTAACCTTAAGCTATTATTGGTGATCGCCATCCTCCATGCCTTTTTAGGGTTAATAAATCAACCCCTCCTTCATCAACATAAGTACTGATGTTCTTCTAAAAATGTTCAGTATACTTTTCTGGATTTTTAAGGTTTAGATATTTATCAGTCTTGCTAGGGTTTTGAGCAAAACATTTCCCATTGAATAATCTTGTGCTTTTCATATGTTTTGGCCTATGTACTACAACGGAAATATCGTTGTAGTGGGACTGTATTTGACAACTTTTGGAAAAAAGAGAGAGAGAGGGGGAAAAAAGAAGAAAGGGAAGGGGGGAAATAAAATTTAAATTTAAAAAAAAAAATACAGTTTAACATGCAATGATTTTGTACAGTAGAAGTGGACTATGACTTCGGTCGCGATTCGCGAACCCGTTGAAACGGCGAGTTTCTGAGTGGGTTATTTTGAAATAAAAAATTGGTATTTGATGAATTTTGAAAATATGAAATAAACGGTTTTAAGAATATATAATTGTAGTACAAGTTGTATGCAATTCATATCTAGTACTAATATCTAATATTAATTGACGTAATTACAGTTAAAAATAAGAAAGGGAAAAATTTTCAAAATTGGAAAAAATCCAAAAACTTAGATTTCCATTAACTACCTGGAAATCTAAGAAAGTGTTATTCTTGAAAAAAAATTGGGAACAATGATTAATTAAAAAGATAGTAGAAATGTGCTACTTATAAAAGTAAATTAAAGTAAGACAAAAGAATATGTAAATAAAGTAATTAATATTCATATATATAAAAGCAATGATGAACTGAGTAAAAAATAAATTCCATACCAAAGTAAAAAATTAATATTTTTTACATTTTTTGGGAAAATGGAAAGAGACAAAGAATAAAAATTTCAGATTAATAAATAATAATAATAATTAAAGAAAAAGAAAATGTAACCCAGGTCAAAATATTAAAGGAAATTTATTAAAATTGCGAGTTAAAAAAAAGTGAGAAAAAATGTGAAAATCGACACAGTAAGGAAATTTAAAAATTGTTTCCTTTCGGCTAAAAAACTTATACGTATAATTCTACGAAACTACCTAGTTTCAGTGAATTAGGAACAAATGTGCGAAAGGTAGGATTACGAAATTACGCAAAATTGGTATCAACGATATCAGAAGAATGGTAACACCTAGAATCACAACTTGAGATTGTCAGGAAAGAAGACCAACAAGATGCAATAATGAAAAAGTAAAAATTACAGAAAATTAGCAAGTCATACAACTCTTGTTTTCTAAACACATGGATCTGCTCACTTTTTCAACATAGGCTGTGAATCTTTATAAACTGCGCGTAAGTTCCTTTCGTAAGTACGTTCCTGGGCCATGTCTTTTTGGTGACCCAGCATCGTTTCCTCATCCTTGGCCACGTCTCGGATCCAACTGATCTTCTGGGATGGTCTCTCTGTTGGCCAACAGCGTCTCTCCGTCCCCGCCGACATCTCGGATGCTACTGACCCTCTTCTATGTTACTATGGCGTAATCTTAAACACCACGTTTTGTTATTAAGGTTCGCGGATCTCTTTACACTTAAATATAATAACTGATCACATTTAACTCTGTCAAATCAACCAACACTCCAGGGGATCAGTTTTGATAACTAATTTATATACATTTAAAATATGGAGACATATATTAACTTACCGTATTCACTGCACATACCTGGATCTAGTTTGTAGGCCTTACACCATAGATCTAAGAATTACTAAAACCGAAGATAATCTGCCTACTAGGAATCTCCCAGAATGCCACGAACCTCACGTACATTTTCCGCATTTTAATATTTTAGTTACAAAACTAAAAGTGGGGAACGCTGTTAAAGTACATCTATGCTGCTCATTATCCTAGCAACAACTGTATGTATGTCCGTGTTTTTGGTTCTGCTTTTATTTGCAAAACATTTTCGTGTATGTCAGATGACTTTTCGGGACCGCTATGAGCCCGAAGGCAACCAAGGTGACTGTTCCTCCGAACTGTACATTATCAAGTTTTGTGTGAAACTCGACAAATCTGCCACCAAGACATTTGATTCTTCAATCGAAGTTTATGGAGATGTCACTCTCTATGAAGTACTATGATATTTAAGGGGCACAAACCTTTCAAAGAGGCCCTGGAAAATTTAAAGACAAACCTTGTTGTGGCAAGCCAATCTTATCAGCAAATAATAATGTAGATGTAGAAATGGTTCGGACTGTGATGGGGAAATATGGCTAATTAAGTGTACGGATGATTGAAGAAGAAAAGGGCTTGATTAAAAATGTAGTTTGCAGACGTTAATAGACCATTTGCACATGCAGAAAATGTGTGCAAAACTGGAAGGATTCTAAAATTTGGCCAATTTCCTTGATAAAGTAATAACAGTAGATGAACCATGGGTGGTCAAGGTGACTCAAAGTCTAAACGCCAAAGTGAGGAATGAGATGAAAAATTTTCCTCGACTGAAGATAGCACACGAGCAGAACCACGATGAGAACGTAGATTATCTTTTTTCCCGACAGCCTTGGTATTTTTCATCTTCAGGACATCTAGTTCACATACAACCATGCTATTTCTACCCCAAGTTGAATGATCATAATTTTTGAATTAGGAAACTTATACAAAATTGTAACCAATGAGCTCACGGAAAATTAACTCTTAGACCTGCTATGATCAATGAAGAGAACTTTGGAAGCATTTGTAACTTCTCAAAGAGATAACATATAATTTCAGGCTAGTCTAATATACTAGATCATTTAAATAAAACGAGTACACTATTAGGGTAACTCTCGTAGTTTTTTTTCTTTTTAATGTGGATATTTTAAGTAATTATGAAAGAGGTACACTTTTCACTTGTGTTTAATCTTCCTACGTATGTATTTTTATCTTAACACCTATTTGCTATAAATGTCAGTTTAGACAGTTAATCAACCAGCAATGAGAGGGGTGGGGGATCCGATGACAATCGAACACAACTCAACAGGTAATTATTATGTGCAATCATATTTGTCGCTACAATACTTCGTTTACAGTATACCAGTACATAATTATTTCACTGACCTTGCTACTTTATTACATCAAGTTGTGTTTTATTTAATTAATTCTTAGAATTTAATTAGTACAAATTAGACTGCAATGCTAGTGCTTGTTCTAATATCCTACAATTTTTTAATGCATTTTGGTCTAATATAGGTCCGTAATGAAATTTTTTTTTCTACATTTAAAATGTCGCCTACAAACTTTAATAAACTGTATAACATTGAACCAACTGTCTCTCACACCACTTAGACGTGTAAATAAAATATTGACCTGTACTTGTGAGATCTTTTAAAATAAAATAAATGTTCAAAAATTCTCATAAATAAAGCGTTTATTTACTCAAACGAGTTTCAACAATAATGTCGTCATTTTCAGCATTACATGAGCTACAATAATCAAACTATAACTAACCTAGTACTGTGCCATCTCCCATATGTATACAGAATGTGTTAGAATTGGTGTTCCCTAAACCTATTTTACTACTTTCTAAATAGTATGTAACTATGAATGAAAAAATAAGACTCAGAACAGCGAAACAACAAAAACTGTCAGTAGGTGACAAAGAAAAGAGAATGGAAGAGTTACATAAAAATGGGAGAAAAAATGTGAATGAAGAGAAACAGAGATAAGGTACAACACTCAACACAAAATAAGGTATAAAATTAATTACTTAGTCTGGTTTCTCAGTTAACCACAGGGTTATTGTCTCGTCCTCCCACAGGATGTTTCAGAAGTTGCAATTTGAACCACCCAAGACCATGAAATCTCCACTGATCTAATCCATTGTAGTAATTAGGCACTATTTTTTTCTCGGTATATTTAAATATCCTGTAACCATTTCTAAAGATCACAATTTTAGTCCGATTTTTCTCAGATTGGTTATGATATGGTCGGCTTTACAAACCATTCCATAAGTTTAGTAATTTTTCACTTGGATGTTGTTCAACGTCACAATACCACATTTTGTTCTACTTTCAAATCTGCATTTCACAATGCCAAAACAAGTTTCCTATGATACAAAAAAAAAGAGTAAATAACTAAAAATTAATTAAATAAAACCGACTAAAAACAAAACAAAATTAAAAAATTGTGGCGCTCTGTAACTTTTGTTAGAAATTTAGGAAATAATGGGAATTTGATAATTATCTTTTGAACCACAAACAAATTTTCAGTTCTTAAACAGGTATTTTATTTTTTTCATATATTTCTCATGAGGTTTTATATCACATTTGACCCGTTTAATCGTCATTGTGCTCCCCATGGCGTTTTTGTAGCTACTTACATGTCAAATTTTAATCACTAATTATTACCGTATCTTTTTTGTATTTATTTCTTGTGGGAGATAAATTGGAGTAGTTATTTTTTATCAACTTTTGCGAAATATATTACTCTTATATTTTTAATCTGAAAGATATTTTTTTTTTTAATAAAAGATATTTTTTTAAAAATAAAAGATATTTCCATAATAAAAGATTTTTTTCGCTTCTTCCATAAACTCGCTCTAAGCTTAAATATTATTTCATAAAATAAAGTTTTAAACAGCCGTGATCATAGTTAATTTGTATTTATTTATTGTTTTTTTAGATATTTTACAGAATGATATTGTTATTTCAGCTGAGATTTAGAACACTGAGATGCGTTATTAATCTTCACATTTCATAAAAAAAAAAATTTTTAACGAAAAAAAAGCCGGTTTTGAAAATGTCTGTTTGATCGATGATCGATTTTTTAATTTTTACCAATAACTCACAAACGACATTTTAGGAAAGATGGCGACCAATACGTTATATTTGATTTTTTTAAGGCAAAAAACCTTTTGGTCATCATCGCTTTATAAAAAATAAAATAAAAAGAAGAAAAGACGTTCAAATAAAGATCCCTTGCCCTTGAATACTCTAATAGCACCAGGGTCAAGAGAGATGGGATAGAAAAGATGAAAGAGAGGGATCTAACTCTCGACTACATAAAAAAGGTGTAGATCCATCTAGGTCCCTTCGGAGTCACCAAGCCCATTAATTATAGCTTTGCGGTCCCCCCACCCCACTGTATGGCATCTATCTCCATATTTTAAGTTATCAAATCATGAAAAACAAACTTCTAATGAAATTGCTAAAATATATCCACGTACCAAATTTGATTAAAATCACTCCACTTGTAGCACTGCACAACACCAGACAGTTATCTTTCTTGGACAACTTTTTTGCACTTTGGGGGACCTGAAGCTGATATAACTGTTTACATACTTTGTAGGTGAAAACGACATCGATTTTTTGACCCATCATATAACTTTATGCTACTTATATGTGAGAAAGTAAAATCAGGAACGTAATACCCCATTACATGTAAAGTGTGGAGTATATTATCTATTATGGAGTTGATTTGCCATCTCTCCAGATATATCGGTTCATGATTTATTGATAACAAAACAAATCGACCATTGGGTTGTTATAAGACATATTTTCTTAAAATCAGCTGTACCAATTTAGTTCAGTTTGTAGTGAAATGTGAACATATGAGTATATGACAAAATATTACAATTCAGGAACAACAGGCAAAAAATGAAACTTGACTGCTGCCATTAAATCTTGATTAATCATGACACGAGCTAAGCAAGTTTAGACCTTATTTAAACATATCAATATTTTTCAAAGACAGCTTCCATATTTAATTTTCACTTTTTGACTTTAAGATTTTGATATTTGGTGACGATTAGTTTTAATTGGTTTATTCGGCTTTGAGACTGGCTAAATAAGAAAGTATGTACAGTGTTTTTGCATTGTTTATTTAATTAGACATTAAACTTGTTTGTTACAATCAATTATTATTTGTTGATTTTATATTTCATGTCTTGCGGGTGTCTACACCATAACACAGGCTGTAGATTATTTTTCTTTTAGGAAACTTTTAATTTGTATTAAATTATGACTACTTGAAACTTGAACGTGAGTTTAAAGTTTAGCAGTCAAATTGTGTTATAACGATTGCTACGAAGAAAACTGTACAATCTAACTTGACTAATTTTACAGTTATTGCTTTTACAAGTTGCCGCCTACAGATTACAACTCTAACAATTTAATATTTTTGTTTTATTCCGCAGTAGACTAAGTTGAGCTGTAATATAATGTTATTTCTTGCTTTCAATTTTGTAAACAACTTATGTGCAACAACTTATGTATTAGGTGATGGATGAGCTATTAAATGTCAATCTTCAAAAATTTCCAAAACTGATGTTATAAAAATCAAAATTGTTTCGGAATAATGTCTAGATAAAAGCCCACTGTTTTTACCCTGTATACATGAAGTATAGTAAAGTTTGATAATCGACAAAAATGTTCTTCCATCATAGTTTCGTCTGCAATGTAACCATGATGACATTTGCTATAGGGAACTACAGTTTCCTCATTTAGAACCCTATTGAAATACAGAAAAATCTAATTTGAAATGTCAAAATGGCGGCTATTTGAAACAGATTTTTGTTCACATCTATTCAATTTATAATACACTAAATCATATAAAAATTGCAGATTTCAATTCTGCATGTAATATTCACCCCTCTATGATGAAAAATAGCAGAGTTATGGTAAAAGTGGAAAATTATAAAATAGAGCAGGACCGAGTACTTGACACGAACAAAGCAAGTGAAAACTTAGATACATCTACGAGGCCTGTCAAGGTCTAACCGAGGCTGACATTAAGAAAGTAGTGATATACACAATTACGTGGTTCAGAAAACATGTGTAATATCTGTCTTAAAACAACTTACTCTACTGAATGAGATCTTTGATTTACCTTTATAATTTAACATTTCCTCCAAGGGATCAACTTTTGGTCATTACAGATTAGAAGATTTACTTTTATTACATGGTATGATGGAGCTTGGCGATGCCCATTAACTTGTTCATAAAGGTTGTTTAAATAGTTTGGCCAACTGATCACACTTTAAAAAGCTATAATTTGCAGCTTGACGTAAATTAAGGGAGACCAAGTTAAATGAGGTCATAATTTATGCTCTACTATAAAATATAAAAAGTAGAAAGCAACAGTGACAGATTGGAGCTCTATAAATTTAAAAAAATATGTTAAAATTCTATTTGATAGATTTTTATGATTCCTCAGATAATTACTTATTGCATGCGATAATTAATTGTGGGTATTTTTATTTTATCTGTAATAATTAAAAATAAAATATTTGTTTATATATATTTTTTAATATTCTTATCATCAATCATCATTTATCGTTTATCATCTATTGTCAAAGATAAAGTTATGTTTTTGGTGAAAAATTGACATCATTTAGAGTTCTCATGAGCCCAAAACAGTAGTTTTATTTAATTATGTATATCTGTCATCTGAGCAGTGCTCTAAAATCCAAATGCATTAACCAATTTTATTTAAATTTGATGTGAGGTTATTTTAACCGTATCTCTGGATTTTTTCCAATTACTCAAAATTTAGGGGTAGCTGCCATGGAAAAAGAACACATCGGTTTTATCTTTTTTGATCACATTTTGCTCATGTGTAGCTTCTAAGAACCTAAACTAATTGTATTAGTCTCCATTTCTCCAAAAATCACAGTTTATGATTTTTAAAACAAAAATCCTGCTATGCGAGTGCTTATAAGAGACAAATCTCAAAATTCGCTCAGTAATAATTGACAAATAACTAAATGAACCTTGACTGCCATCATATAAAAATGGATTTTAATTATACAATTTACTTTGAGGAAATGGTTATATCATAAGCGAAACCAGTTTAACCTCTGTAGATATTTTTTTTCAAATATTGCGTTTGTTTTTACTTTTTGAAGTGGTGTGTTTGGTGACGAATAGTTTTATTTGGTTTCAGTGATGGGTGAGTCAAAAAGTTTGTGCAATATTTTTGTACAATTTATTTTAAATATGTGATATTGTATCTAAAAATAGTAAAACACAGGTGTAAGTAATACTTATGTAAAAAATAAAATGAAAGATTATGCAACTTTTCAAATGTGTATTTAAAAATTTACAACAGAACCTCATGAATGTATTTATAGTCCCCAGGATAAAGAGGTGTCTAACACAGATACGTGAATTCAAATGTAAATTTTTCCAATCTGTTTTAAATCAGGGAAAGCCCCTAGGAAAGTAGTGCCTGGATGGAAACGATTTAAATAATAAACATGGCTATATTGTTGTCTGATCTTCTTTAACGTAATGTAACAAAGACATTTTATTTTAATGATTTGGAGAAGAAACAAGTTGATGGGTATTATTATCATACTTCCCCAGCTCATCATAATGTAATACAAGCATATCCTTCATGTAATGCCCAAAAGTTGGTTTCTTAATTCTTGTAAGAAACGTTAAATTGTATTCGTAAATCAAGGGGTCTTACCCAGTGGTGTAAGTTTTTTTTAAACCGTTGTTACACAGGTCTTCTGAACTTTTGTATTTATGTATATCACTTTCTTGACATATGCTAGGCCTTAAATATCCTTGTAGATTAGTATGTATAAAAATGTCTCCACTCGCTTTGCTCGTATCAGTGTCTCCTCCCTGGCGGGTACATATGCAAATGAGCATACCTTTGTTACACTTATGTTAGTGATATGGCCGGCCCTCTTAAGTATTACAATATCATATTTGCTTGGTAGATCAAGGTTCGAAATTACATTTTTTGTCAAAAATTTTGCTATTTGCCATCGTAGAGAACTGAGGTTGGTATCTAATTTCTTTTTGAATAACATGATATATAAGCAGAAAACCCATTTAAAATAGCCGCCGCGATTTTGACATTTTCATTTAAATTTTAATAAGGTTCTGTAGCAAGGCACTTTAGTCCTTTATACTAATTTAATGTTCCTATCATAATATTTAGCTGCTATCGTGTTTACATAACAGACAGAAATCTGTTTTTCGGTTTCCTGAGGCTCATGAATCAGTAAAAAAAAAGTGATTGAATTTTTGTGTGATTACAACTTACCCTATACTGTATTGGGTGATAAAGAATGGGATTCACCTGTAGTTTATGTAGTTCATTTTAACTACTGGACCCTTTATGAAAGAAACCTTAAGTGAAGACATACTTTATCTTATGAACATGTAATGGTCATAAGTATAAAAATCTTTAAGAAAATTATAATTTTTATGTAGGATGGGTGTTCTTGATGTGATCTCTTCCTGTAAAAATAGAGTGTTCTATTATCTATTAATTAATACTATTTTATAATTTCCGAAGAAAATCGATAAAGCTTCCTTTTTCCATTGACAAGAAGATAGCAATTATTATTTAATTTAGATCAATGAATAAATAAAATATTTCACCGATCAATGTGTATAACTAACTAATGCAAAGCTTGGAATATTCCCTTGTTTTCAAAGTAAACTTCAAAGCCAGCATTAATTTAGAACCACAACAGCTTCGTTTAACCTAATCAAACTATTCTGTAATACAAACTTAAATTTACCTCATGCAATATCTTTACTTAGTAATCTCTTCTTTTACTGAAGACATAACAATATGTCTATTTGTTATTTGCAAATTAATTTAATTTTTGTTTTTATTTAATAGACTTTGTTGACATTCACCTTGTTATAAGACCTAGACATGTAGAAGCTATTGAAAACTATTTCAAATAGCTACCATTTTTATATTTTGCCGATAATTTTGTATTTAGTTCATGAATAATAAGTAATACATAACTTGTGTGCATTTATAATAACACAGCTTAGAATAGGGAATCACTCTAGATTGGATAAGGCTAACCACTGGAGTATTTTAAACAAAATAAAAACAACATAGATCACTTTTAGTATCACTTTTTTATAATAAATGTATTAAAAAAAAAATTAAATAGGACATTTACCATAAGATAAAAATTAAACAAATATAACGTCAAGAACTATTTCAAATGTAAAGTTACACATTGATAGGTTATAACTGTACATGAAATGTGTCATTTATCAGATAAATACTTCATAAATAATGTCTTCATGATGAGATAAATGTCAGTAGTAATTATTAGATGCAATGCGATTGATAACCAGGGTTATGCTAACCTAAGAAGTGGTTAACTAAGGAAAACATTGTTGCCCATACCCAATGAGGTCTTAATTCCCTCACCCCATCTGTCCCAACACCAAATATACCCGCCATGTATCATCGGCCTTTCAGAGAATATTGGGAACACCCTTCTCTGAGACAGCCTGACATATTTTGAAAATTGTAAAATATTAAACATAAACTAAATAAATTGGGGGTCTCGACATGAGCCCTTTCAAACAACCATTCCACTGTCTAACCTCTACTACGATGTTGTAGGCTTTCCATCTTTGGATAAGATCATAGATGTGCACTGTCTTCTAGATGCTGTGTTGTTCGTAATCTGTTTGGTGACAGATTTGCCCCATCTGCAACCAGATCCCAACCATGATTAACTAAGATGACCATTTATTCAGACTTGTCATATAGATGATTTACACATGTTAGTTCTGATTAAATGTTGAATGTTAAGTTGAGATGTGTAAGTAAAAGGAAAAAGAATCGTGGGAGGTCAGCCATGTTGTGTGAATCTGTTCGGTCACCTTACTCTGTGCTAAACGTACATTGATTTTAGTTGGTACAGAATGTGGTATCATCTAAAATTGTAGAACCTTTCAGCTTTGACTTCAGAGAAGAGAAGATCGCTGCTCAGTTAAGAAATTTTAATGTTAAAAGTGTTAGTGAAAGAAATTTGGTCAACAGAAAAAAAGTCTATAAAAAAATTTTGTAAGTAATAAAAGAAAGAAATTAGGACTGAAAATTTGAATAAAGAGCATTTTCCATTACAGATGATTATTTAAAAGAAGAAAAGACAGATATTTTCGATTAAGAGGTTTTGTTGGTTTATGGTATATTGTAATAATTTTTTGAATATTGTGTATTTTTTTAAATAGCCAGGGAACACCAGTAACCCAAGATAAACGAACTTGTGTTTTTAAATCTACAAACTTTTATAAATATTAACGTTATAAAATTTAACCTCCAAAGTTAGACCTCCAAAATCAAAATATGTATTATCTTAAATTATAACTTTTACAGCATGTACTAAAATACCAGCTACTAGAGCTATTATGGCTGAATTTTGTAGTAAATGAAACGATGTGTATTTTGTAGTAACACTATTATTTCCTGTCTTCATTCTAAATTTAAATCACATTTAGGCATCATTGGTTGCAGAATTTAAAGCTATACAAAAAATTCTATTCTGGGATATTTTAATAGGAACATGTGAAAAGGTTTCCTTAGAAAAATCTTCTTTTTTTAATCAACTTATTCTGATTAAAGAAGTTGTATTAACATAAAGCAAATTATAAATTGATTAATTTTTTACTTGTTCCAGTGTGTGGTGATATACATGGACAATTCTACGATTTGATGAAACTATTTGAAGTGGGTGGTCCACCCGCAACCACAAAGTACCTCTTCCTAGGCGATTACGTAGATAGAGGATATTTTAGTATAGAGGTGAGTAAACATTATAATATAATGAAGAAATTTGTTGAATAAAACATCTTCAGATAAGGTTGTAAGATATCAAAAATATTAAAATTTAACCCCATTCTCAATTTAATGACTTACATCTTGTTGTGTGCGTCCAATGTCATCCCGTATCGATGGTATAATACACCTTATACACTTTACCACCAGTCATCATTACCAGTTTCTTCTAACTCAGTATAGTTCTTATTTTTTCTCCTGCTTCAACTTTTGAAGATGTTCCATCAACTTGTATTTTACAGGATTCTTGTAGTGTGTACACTCCCGTAGTATGTATTCAAGCGTTTTTATTTTGAAATTACATTAAAGGAAATTGTTAAGGTGAATCTCTTAAGTGCTATTGTTATTATTATATTAATATAATTCAGTCGACATTTGCCATCATTTGTATATATGAAAAATAATAGATGAAATTTCGATAGCATAAATCAACTCTTTTTTATTAGTGTTAAACTTAGAGCATAAAAAAAAGAAAGAAAAACACCAACATAGTCTAGTATCGTATTATGTTGGAAACTAAAACTACCACAGAGGCCTACACTACACGAAGGATTGCAAGCAACTTGATAATGAAAGTTTATAATCTCTGAACATCGTGTATTAGTTTTTATATACCGTACACAAATAATGGCAAATTTCTGATTAAACCCTATTATGAACAAATCCATCATTATCAAATAACTTGAAAAGTACTGCTCTGATAACTCTTATATGAATGTTATGTCTGTCTGTCGATGATGTTGTATATTCCAAGATCATTGTGTTCTGTTTGAATGTCAAACATTTCTTTCTGCCAGAGGGGCTTTTCCAGTCTACCCTCCAAATATTTAAATTGTTTAATGTTACTTTAGCCAGGTGTTAAAATTTTCACCATTTTGGGTTTTGGTGCCATACTTGCAGTCAGTCGCGCTACTTCATCTGATTTTTCATTCCCTATAATATTTTATTCCCAGGTATGAATTGAAAGCATTCAAGTTATTTCCCAGTAGTTCATGTTTGATGATGGTGTGGATGGAATGATTTAATTTAATTCAGTTTCAACTAAAATTTGTTTTAAAACAGAATATGTAAAAAAAAAATTAAAAAAATCTTTGTTGTGGAAGCATGTGTGCATACAAATAATATGTACTGTAGTTGGATCCAAATGGTTTTAACACATATAATTAATAGTGCTCTTTATAATTATACTTATTAAATATATGACAAAATTTAAAGATTACACATCTGTGTTTGTTTACAAAAGGCTTGGTTTTCAAAAAAAAAAAAAAAAAAACAACTTGAGATGACTATTTTACCTTGAATATAATTTGTAAAGATAAATTTTGAATCTCTTGTATAACTGTAAATTTTATAGTCAACGGAAATTTTTTTCCTGACTATATTAACAGCATTGACTCAAATTACACCATCACTCATTAGGAAATAATTCCTAACCAATGACTGTGACATTTAACAATGAGTACATGATTGTATTTTATTTTTAATTAGTAAAACATTCAGCACTGTTTTCTCTCATACAGTACTTTCCACAAATAGGATTGGACAAAAGGGATTAAGGGATTTTGAATGGGTATACAAATTAATGGAGCAATACACATCAATGCTGTTTAATTTTTGAATTCAGCAATACATACCATTTGATTTATATTAAGTTTTGAAAATAATGTCTTCAAGATGGCCAAGTTTTCTGCAGATCGTTGACACATATCAAGGGTATGGCATTGACGTCTTCAATAATCCGCTCCCTTAGTTCTTCTAAGGAGTGAGGGTGATATTTGAGCACTTTTTCTTCAACTAACCCCAATAAATAAAATCATAAATGCTTAAATATGGGGACTGCCTCTGGCACCCTATATCATCCCTCAGAGAAACCAGACACCCAGGAAACATTGTTCTTAAAATATCAAATGAATTTCATGCCGTATGAGATGTGACCCCCAAGTCCTCTTCTTCAGCAATCTTTTCCGATTTAGGCTGCAGAAAATTTTCCAACTTTGAAACAACGGTTGGAATTGATAGGGACACCTTCCTCCTTATAAAAGTACTGACCAATCACTCCAAATTTTGTAACGTCACACTACAGTTAATTTAGGGAAATGGACCAATCTTCATGAAACTGTCGGGAAGGGGGGTGGGTATTTTCAGCCCAGTAATGAAAGTTTTGCTTATTTACACCTCCACAAAAATGAAAATATGCCTCATAGCTGCTGATGAAAGTTGCTGTGGGAGGGATTTGCTCACACGGAGTTCTGCAATTGCCGTAATCTGTTACACTCAATTTGAGCCAACATTATTCTATAGGGATTAAACTGTAAATCTAAATGAAGAATCCTCATCAACCTTCTGCTTGTCATTCTAAAGCAAAAGAATGCTTTCAAACAGAAGGCTTCGGGACTGCTCAATTGTTGCTCTTACCCTCTGCACATTTCCAGTGTTTTTATGCTTCTGCGTCAGCCATGTGTACGTTTTCTAAGCGTGTTTCCAATTTGTTGCAAACGCATGATGAATTACCGAATTGTGTTCGCATTAGGAACAGAGTTGTTTGCTTGGAATATTAAAACACCACTCAAAAGCGCTTTGCGATGCAATCACAGAACGGTTGTTTTCGAAATATGCCTGCGCTATAAAACCTCGATGTTTTCTAGTCCACACCATGTTACTGAAATAGGGTAATTGACTAATCAGAACTAGTTCACATACACCACCCTTCCTCCACCATAGACTGAGCAGTGACCTCTCCAAACCACTTAGTCGGTTTCGCCCCACCCTATTTTTGTTGAAAGTGTGTTACATCCCCCACTTCTTGTAATATCCAATTGATATAATTTACTACATCTCTGCGTACAAATACATTATATGTTTATTTCATTGACTTGTCACTATAGTACAGTAGCAAATATAAATATATTGTTAAGTGGAAAAAGTGCACTGAACCTGATGAAGTACAACTAAACAGAAAATATTTTATGGGTCCGCATGTTTTCTGTCCTCGACCATGTTATTCATATAGGCAGATCACCCAGCTATAGGTTTATGTAGGACCTAAATATAAGAATCATTGAAAACCCATTTCAATTTATCACCGTTTTGAAATGTGATTGTAGTTTTATTTTTTAATAACTTTCTATTTCTAATTTAGTTATTCAGTATACGAAGTATAGAGTAAGTTTAGTAATTAATTGTTAAAAATATCGATTTATTTTATTGGCTGATCTTCATATTTTAGTGCTTAAGAAAGCCGAAGTGAAGTTAACCTCTGTGAAGCAACACAAATTATGTGCAGCAATAAAAACGTGAAATAGGTCTGCAGATCCTCTAAATATATTGGAATCTGAGCCTTGTGAGAAATGTTAAATTGTATTGGAAGATTAAGGAGTCTTACCCAGTAGTGTAAGTTTGTTTAAAACAGTTGTTACACAGGTTTTCTGAACCTCCATAACTAATTTACTGTCTTACATAAGTTTAATATCACAATATGAACAAACAATGAGGCTGCCATTTTGACATTTTCAATTTCCCTTTAGTCCCCAATACCAAATTTCATATTCTTATCTCTTTTTTTTGTAGCTGGTATCATGCCCTACATACAGACGATTTATTTTTCTGAGGCCATGAAATGTGAAAATCATTCGAAATGAAAATAGAGGTCGAAATTTTTTACTATTACCAAACTCACCCTATACTTCATTTCCAAGTTTTACATTGTTTGCCATCCTCATTGTTTACAATGTTCATCCTCATTTTTCAGGAAGAAATAAGATTTTCAGTGGTGAAAATAAACCAAATCATTTGAGTAGTTTCCAAAATTATTAGGCTACTTCTTGTATTATAAGCATAGTTTTACTAATAATAAAACCTTGTATATGAGTTTTTTTATTTTTTTTATTTTATTTTTTTTTATTTATTTTTTTTATGGATTGATGCTTTGACTTTGTATGTAATTGGAAATTATTTTTATTCAAATAATTATATATTCACTTAACATTTAATTTGAACTGCACAGGAATATTCCAATAACAACGTCAGCCTGTGTAAAGTGATTTCTTGTTATCAAAGTACATGCCATGTTTAGCCAGGGAGTGTATTACAAATTCAATTTCAATAAGCTTTTCTAATAGTCACCTTCTACATAAGACAGACAGGTTGACATGAGCTATTGATTGTTGACAAAAATAGGTTGACACACTATTCCCATCATTGTGTATTGTTTGTTGACCCCATACATGTCAAGGTTTGAGTTATTATAACATTCTTAAGGTATTTAAGGTTAAAATACAGTGACAATTGAAGTAAAATTTGAACTCAATGCTATAAAATATATATGTATTTCACAGATAAAAAAATTCACAAAATTTTTAGGTCTCAAAAAATAAATCCTCAACAGGATATGATGAGCTAAATATGCAATGCTGTGAAGAATTCCTTATGCCTTTATCACATGTTATCAATAGGTTATTTTCTAAAACACTTTTCCATACAAATTAAAATATCAAAAATTTCAAACCATTTTCCAGTTTTTTCCTGAAAAAAAAATTATGACTAGATTCTTAATAACAATACTATTATTCTGAAAATCAATATGGTTTTTTTTTAAGGGCAAGAGAAACATTGATGTTGTAATTAAATATTTTAACTATTCATTCCGTTTATATTTTGAGTGTTATAATGTATTCTAAATTTCGCACAAATACATACTAGAGTCAAATACATAGATACCACCACAAGGAAAACACACAATACAAACATTCCAAAAAAAGGCTTTTTCAAACTGCTGAATCACCATCAATTCCTTGTCCTATCCTCCACAACTGTCATCCTCAAAAATTTAAAAAATGTAACAGAGAAATGATCTTGTAAAAAAGAAATTATTAATATAATTCTTTATTCTTAATAAATATTTCTTATCAGTGTATTTTTATATTGGACAAATGGTAATATACTTAGTATACATTGTCTCCTGGCTGCTGATTAAGTAAATAAATAACTATTATAAGTTTGATCAATTAGAGTCCAAACAGTATTGTAACCCCCCACCACATAAAGTGGTTATGTTCAAAATTTAATTATTCTTTGAGAAACATAGTCAACACTAAACAGTAAAATGTTTATTAATTTGGATTCTCTGTTATTGAGATATTTTGTGATAATTATTTTTCACCTTTGCCTTATTCAACTACAAGTTCCATTAAAATTGTTAAGTGTATACCACTACCTCCAGACAGTGGGATCACAATGCTCATCTTTCAATAACATTACTGCGATCAACCAAAACTGAAAATATCAAGTTCCATTAAAATTGTTAAGTGTATCCCACTACCTCCAGACAGTAGGATCATAATGCTCATCTTTCAAAAACATTACTGTAATCAACCAAAACTGAAAATACCAAGTTCCATTAAAATTGTTAAGTGTATACCACTACCTCCAGACAGTGGGATCATAATGCTCATCTTTCAATAACATTACTGCAATCAGCCAAAACTGAAAATATCAAGTTACATTAAAATTGTTAAGTGTATACCACTACCTCCAGACAGTGGGATCATAATGCTCATCTTTCAATAACATTACTGCAATCAACCAAAACCGAAAATATCAAGTTCCATTAAAATTGTTAAGTGTATATCACTACCTCCAGACAGTGGGATCATAATGCTCATCTTTCAAAAACATTACTGTAATCAACCAAAACTGAAAATATCAAGTTCCATTAAAATTGTTAAGTGTATACCACTACCTCCAGACAGTGGGATCATAATGCTCATCTTTCAATAACATTACTGTAATCAACCAAAACTGAAAATATCAAGTTCCATTAAAATTGTTAAGTGTATACCACTACCTCCAGACAGTGGGATCATAATGCTCATCTTTCAATAACATTACTGCAATCAGCCAAAATTGAAAATACCAAGTTCCATTAAAATTGTTAAGTGTATACCACTACCTCCAGACAATGGTATCATAATGCTCATCTTTCAATAACATTACTGCAATCAGCCAAAACTGAAAATACCAAGTACCATTAAAATTGTTAAGTGTATACCACTACCTCCAGACAGTGGGATCATAATGCTCATCTTTCAATAACATTACTGCAATCAACCAAAACTGAAAATGCCAAGTTCCATTAAAATTGTTAAGTGTATACCACTACCTCCAGACAGTGGGATCTTATTGCTCATAATGTAATAACATGACTGCAATCAGCCCAAACTGAAAATAGCAAGTTTCATTAAAATTGTTAAGTGTATACCACTACCTCCAGACAGTGGGATCTTATTGCTCATAATGTAATAAAATTACTGCTATAAGCCCAAACTGAAAATAGCAAGTTTCATTAAAATTGTTATGTGTATACCACTACCTCCAGACAGTGGATCTTATTGCTCATAATGTAATAACATTACTGCAATCAGCCAAAACTGAAAATACCAAGTTCCATTAAAATTGTTAAGTGTATACCACTACCTCCAGACAGTGGGATCTTATTGCTCATAATGTAATAAAATTACTACTATAAGCCCAAACTGAAAATACCAAGTTCCATTAAAATTGTTAAGTGTATACCACTACCTCCAGACAGTGGGATCTTATTGCTCATAATGTAATAAAATTACTACTATAAGCCCAAACTGAAAATAGCAAGTTTCATTAAAATTGTTAAGTGTATACCACTACCTCCAGACAGTGGGATCTTATTGCTCATAATGTAATAAAATTACTGCTATAAGCCCAAACTGAAAATAGCAAGTTACATTAAAATTGTTAAGTGTATACCACTACCTCCAGACAGTGGGATCTTATTGCTCATAATGTAATAAAATTACTGCTATAAGCCCAAACTGAAAATAGTAAGTTTCATTAAAATTGTTAAGTGTATACCACTACCTCCAGACAGTGGGATCTTATTGCTCATAATGTAATAAAATTACTACTATAAGCCCAAACTGAAAATAGCAAGTTTCATTAAAATTGTTAAGTGTATACCACTACCTCCAGACAGTGGGATCTTATTGCTCATAATGTAATAAAATTACTGCTATAAGCCCAAACTGAAAATAGCAAGTTCCATTAAAATTGTTAAGTGTATACCACACTACCTCCAGACAGTGGGATCTTATTGCTCATAATGTAATAACATTACTGCAATCAGCCAAAACTGAAAATACCAAGTTACATTAAAATTGTTAAGTGTATACCACTACCTCCAGACAGTGGGATCTTATTGCTCATAATGTAATAACATTACTGCAATCAGCCAAAACTGAAAATACCAAGTTACATTAAAATTGTTAAGTGTATACCACTACCTCCAGACAGTGGGATCTTATTGCTCATAATGTAATAAAATTACTGCTATAAGCCCAAACTGAAAATACCAAGTTACATTAAAATTGTTAAGTGTATACCACACTACCTCCAGACAGTGGGATCTTATTGCTCATAATGTAATAACATTACTGCAATCAGCCAAAACTGAAAATACCAAGTTACATTAAAATTGTTAAGTGTATACCACTACCTCCAGACAGTGGGATCTTATTGCTCATAATGTAATAACATTACTGCAATCAGCCAAAACTGAAAATACCAAGTTCCATTAAAATTGTTAAGTGTATACCACTACCTCCAGACAGTGGGATCTTATTGCTCATAATGTAATAAAATTACTGCTATAAGCCCAAACTGAAAATAGTAAGTTTCATTAAAATTGTTAAGTGTATAGCACTACCTCCAGACAGTGGGATCTTATTGCTCATCTTTCAATAACATTAATGCTATAAGCCCAAACTGAAAATACCAAGTTTCATTAAAATTGTTAAGTGTATACCACTACCTCCAGACAGTGGGATCTTATTGCTCATCTTTCAATAACATTACTGCTATAAGCCCAAACTGAAAATACCAAGTTCCATTAAAAAATATTTGTCCACCACAACCTTCAGACAGCTGGACCACAATGCTTATAATGTAATAACCATTACTGCTATCAGCCGCAACTGAAATAACTAAGTTTCATTTAAAAAATGTTAACCATGAATCACAACCTCTAAACAGCAATTACTGCTATCAGCTGCATCAATATTTTTATATGGGTACCACAACACCATCCAGCTGGGAATGTCATGTTTTTGAAATATTATTTTAAAAAAATGCTCTGTAGATACACTCTACTCCTATTGTGCACCAATTTAATAAATAAGTGACAAAAAATTTTATAAAAATAAGCTACAAAATACACTTTCTAAATTTCTATGCCTAATATTGTTAACTTATTCATATTTTCTCATCTGTGCTAGGAAGGAAGCAAAGAGGCTCTGAGAAATGCAACTGTCCAGCAAGTATTTTAATTAATAAAACAAGTGCCCTTTATGTTGATTCCTGTAGCAAGCAATGTTTGTTTTGTTTCCAATATTCTCTCATTAAATACTTTTCATTCTCTGTACCAGGGAAGGAAACAAAGAGTTTTTTATTTTGATTTCTGTACCAGCCAATGTTTGTTTTGTTTACAATATTTTATCTCTACTAAGAAAGGAATTAAATAGGCTCTTTTGAGGTGGCAACTGTGCAGAAACTATTTTATCTATTGAACAAAATTTTTTATGTGGATTTCTATAGCATCTATTCTTAGTTTTGTTTCCAATATTGCCTCATTAAATTTCCCTTATCTATGTTAGGGAAAGAAATGAAAAGGCTCTGAGAGATGCAACTTTCCAGCAAATATTTTGTCATTAAAATAAGAATTCTTTATGTTGATTCTTGTAGCAGCTAATGTTTGTTTCGTTTCTAATATTGTCTTATTAACTTCCCCTCATCTGTTTTTGGTAAGGAAACATAGTCTCTGAGAGATGCAACTTTTCTGAGAATCATTATTATTATTTTTTTTAATAAAACCAGAATTCTTAAGTTGATTGCTATAGCAGCCAATGTTTGTTTTTTTCCAAGGAGGATTTTCAAAGCTATAATATAGCATACTGTAGAATAAAAATATTACTGTTTTATGTGGAAAAGTTCGTAAAATTTACACATTTCATGTCACCCCTCGATTCTTTGAACTACAGAGTATAAAACTTGAGAGTTATGTAGTTCAGGTGGCAAAAATTTAATTTGAAATGTTTTTATATGTCAGTTTTATGTTACTATCTGCTCTGGAGGCAATAATCAGAAACACTAAATATTTATGTCTTCCTCAACTTTATTGATTTTCAATCATGTTTTAAATGATTTCTTGTGTTTATATATCTTTTTGATGTTCCCTGTTTATCTCTTCATTTCATAGGTGGTGTATTTTTGTTAATAGCAAATTTCAAATATAGACATTTTAGTTATCAGAGTATCCTTCTAGAACAACAACAGTTTAGCCTCAACAAATTGTTAAAGCACCGCCAAAGCATGGGTTAGCCTAACGTTTTTCTCGATAATTAGTTTTGGTCCTATTACGTATTAATGACGAATTAGAACATGCACCACTTGCATTCAGTATTCAATCATTTTCATGTTAACCATTGTAATAAACACAGGAATATGACCGACTAATTATTGATATTAAACCCAATATCTATACTACTTTAATGTTTTTTCTCCCGTAAGGGAAAAAGTGGTACATAATGATGTACTTGAAGATATCTATAGGAAAAAACTTTTCCAAATGTTACTTTATACATTTCTGTCTGATTTTCCTACCATTGAACATATTTAAAAACCGTAATAACTTGAATATAGAAATAGATGTTCAATTTCACAACATGATTTTCAAGGATAACTTTTCACCTGTATGTCCAAAAGTTGCAAATTTTATTCAGCTTTAAAACCTCCATACCATGATTCCCAAATTTGTTTTTTATGTAAATAACTACAAATTTAGAACAAGTTGAACAAAATCGCTTTAGTAGGAACGATTATGTCAAATTTGATATATAAGCTAAATTGTATATTTTGTAGAAATAATTGTTATAGAATTTTATGTTCAAATCCTTAAAGTCAAATCGGAGGGTGTTCTTATGTCAGATGTGTTGTTTCCAGCACAAATAGTTGGACCGTTTAATCTAGTTGTGCATCACAAACTCCCATTAATTTTTTTTTTTTTTCAAATCACGGTTAAAAAAACAAAATATTTTACTGAAAGAACATAAAATATATTCTACTTTTTAATATTTTGTTAATACAAATATTTAACACTATTTTTCTAATTTTTGAATACACTTCTATCTAATTTTAAACAAATAAAGTTTACCACTTTACAAAACTGGCACTAATCAACAAGGCTTTGTCTTGGGAAACAATGGTTTGTCTTGAAGAATTCAATAAATCAATATAATATGATTATCTTTCAAGATTTATTGTAATGAGAAAAGTAGATATAGATAAACCATCCTTTACCAACTTTTTTGAATTTTGTCAAGTTTTTTAAACTTTTTATTGATTTGATTTTATTATTTTTATTTTTAGGCAGAGCTTTGTATAAGATATAAAAAACAGTAAGTAATTTTTCCCCTTTCATTTGGGATGTAAAAACTACAAAAATTTAGAAATTCAAACTTCCAAGCATCTATCTATTTTATTAATTGAGGATTTGGTCTGAGAGGTCACAAACAAAAAGTTATTACATCTTTTTTGTTTTTGATACTGTATATGTAATTTTGTCTACAAACTTCGAAATCGGGGTTATCAGATGCTATGGAAATGTTATATCTAAAAACCAAAAGTATTTAATATTTTTTCTCCTCTAAACAATTATTAGTAAGTAACTTTAAATTAGAGAATGTAAAAATATAAATAAGGAGCATGAATTTCCTCAATTTAGAGAGAATTTGAACAATCTAGAGTAGGTAACTATTAGACATGAATAAGGACATACTTTGTTCTTTAATTTTAGTTAAATTTCTATGCAATTCTTGTTGAAAAGTTTTTCTTAATAGTTGTTTCACCGTACAACAATAATAAAACATTAAAATGTTGACGTAGTTTATCACTATATTAACAGTCAATTAGACTCTTACTATCTTATGTGGCCACATGGTAATAAAGTGTTTAGTGTAAACATTTGTGCTTTTTCTTTCATTTGATTGTGTAGCTAGTTTATATGTGATCTAAAATTTTCATTATTATTATTATTATCAACACCAAGTTATCATTATTATAACTATGACATTCCAAGTTCTCATTATTATAACTATAACATTCCAAGTTCTCGTTATTATAACTATAACATTCCAAGTTCTCATTATTATAACTATAACATTCCAAGTTCTCAGCTATGTATTTCCCTTCTTCATATGGAGTTAGACATCTTCTAACTCTTGTTTTTTCTGTAACAGGCTCCACAGCATTCTTTGTATACCTAATTTCTTGAATCTTGATTTTGTTCCACTCATGGTTTCATCTCCCATTCTCATCATATGGAGTTTACATGATCTAATTCTTATTGTCATTCACAGTCTCCACAGCATTCATCGTATACCATTCTTGCTTAGTTTTGTATTACAGTTTAGAAACTCTTGCACTTTTTCAATAATTCATCTCTTCAGCCAATATTTTCTCCATGAAATAATTAATTCATAATCTATATTTCACTTCCATAGACAGACTCAACTGACATTTAAGCAATACATGTTTTAGTATGTTCTCTCCCCCAAAATACTTCATTACATTTTATTTTTAATCTTTTACAGTAGACCAAAATTAAATTTTGAAGTAGCTGCAGCAGAAATTTCTGCCTTATAAAGCTAAGATTATTATAGAATAAAACTCGAACACAAAATCTCACAAAAATTACATTTACTTAATCAAACGTGTTTCATCGACAAATTCGCCATCCATGAAACATGTTTGATTAAGTAAACATATTTTTTTGTGAGATCTTGTGTGAGGATGGCGACTGTCATTGAAAGCGTTCGATTAAGTAAACATAATTTTTGTGAGATCTTGTGTTCGAGTTTTATTCTATCTAATATTATTCCACAAGTCAAGCTCAATTTTTATTTATAGCTTAAGACTGTGTTTAAATTAATATGTAAAGTTAGTTTTGTTTGATTGAAAGATCTTGAGAGTTGTGCAACTTGTTGTTAAACTTTTCTTTAACTTGTTGAAAGACAGCTGTAAGAAGATGCAACTTTATTCAGAAATACTTGGAAAATATAATATCTTGTATGTTTTGAAATAATTATGATTTTACAATTAATTTATTGGACCTCAATCTCTTCTCTTATTTAAATACGATACTAACATTGATATTTCATTAATGTAAATCTCTTTATTGTTTGTATTACATTTTTGTTGTAGCTTCTGAGTATTGTCTGTGGCAGAGCGGGGGGGGGCTAAATTAGTCTTAAGACCCTCTAGCACTCTTGGCAAGTACAACAAACATATATATATAAAGGCAGCTTGAGAGTGTTAATCAAATCTAAATCTAAAAAGAAATCACAATTTTACACAGTTCTGCCAATCCAAAATGTCTGTGTAAAATTAGTAACAGTGATTATAGATTAATTACTCGTTAGTCTCAGTTTCAAACTGTCCAGTTCTTTTGTATTTGTAATTAGCCATATCAATTTGGATTCCTTCTAATCCTTTATATTACATCAAATTTAATCAACCGATGGACAATTTGGTTTTTTAAAATATTATACATTTAGAATATTGAAAATAATAAAATGTTGAGCTCTTTCTCTAAAATGTATGATGATATTTAAAAAGTTCAAGTTGTTATATAACATTTGATGTTAACTTTTCATTTTATTAATTTATTTCTTAAATACTAGTCTTTAGAGACAAAAAAAGGTTTTAAAATGTAATTTACAAGTGACAATAACCCCCCCCATTATTTTTCCCTATTGTGTGTGTGTGTAAATTCGAAATGAAATGAGTTGTTTAATAACAAATAAATACATACAAACACATTTCACATTTTACCTAACAATATGCGAATCTGAGTTTTTAAACATTACAAAAATGTCATATTCCTATTTTCTTGCAATATATTTTAGATCCAGTCCAAATCCAGTTCCAGTCCAAATTTGTTCGAATTAGCATAGGTATGGTGTATTTCATTTTTGAAAACTAATCTTAGTTTTGTATTTTTCAGTGTGTATTATACCTGTGGGCTCTTAAGTTGTGCCATCCGACAACGTTATTCCTATTACGAGGCAACCACGAATGTAGACATCTTACAGAATACTTCACATTTAAACAAGAATGTAAGTAAAGCATTTACATATTGCATTGGCTAAGTTGTTAATATTTAACGTTTACTTACGAGAATCTTTCTTGTGAAATCCAAACAATTAAATTGCAATGGTAGTCATGAACTGATAGTACATTTTAAAGTAATTAAGTTTAATAAAAGATTAAGTTTGTTTGTAATTTTTTTGTTGAATCACTCTAGTATCTCTTGTTGAAGATGATACCTACTTTAGATTGAATTTAATTCTCTAGTAATCCAAATAAAACAGAGTCAGAATAACATCCATACAATGTTTATTTGGAATGTATTCAGCCATTTAATGTTAACAAATATATATACTGTTCCTTTTACCAACATCTCTTCCATTTTTTAAAACAATCAACAACATTCTCTGTTGCAGTTGCTTTCAGTTGTTTTATTGTGTTCTCCTTAATAGGATTGATGGTCTAAAATCTTTTCTCTTTTGAAGGGGATTTTAGCTTTGAAATAAATCAGAAGTCTTAGAGAGCCAAATCAGGGCTGTAGATGACTGAGGCACTATGGTGGTTTCAAATATTTCCAAACCAAACAAAACCTGAATGACAGGTGGTGCATAAGTGCCTTGGGGTATTGTCTTGTTGAAACTGTCAGTCACCACTTTGCCCACAGCCACAGTCATTTTCTTCATACTGGATTTTTCACCCAGCAAAGAACATAAGGTTTCTGGCAGGCTAAGAACAAGGGTGTACAGACTAGCTGCACCTAATAAGGGGGGCTGGCGTCTCCAGTTAAACACTCACTACACATAAACTACCATCCATATAAACATACACTTACTTTACCTATATACATTTCTTACTTTTACCTTAATTAAAGTTCTTATCGCAGGTGTATACAGACTATCTTCACCTATTGAGAGGGGTTTAGCATCCTTCATGGAACGTGAGCTATACAGGGGTAGAACAATAAAACATCTCAGAATATAGACACACATACAGTACTCATATATTTTTTTTTACATTTTGTAGAGGCTGTTATACTACATGAATCACTGGGGATATATAAACACTCTATATTCATATAAAGGGATTAGTTTTTGACCATGCAACAGCCATAGCGCATCTGGGAGTGTTATACCAGAGCCTATTGACAACCTTTGAATCTGGTAAGATGATGTGAGTTTGCTCTGCTGAAGACGTATGTGCAGTTTCTGTTCAGTAGCCAGCCACTTCGGTTCTTGGTCAGGGAGTGTTTGCAATGGATGAGGTGTCAGATCCTCCCTCTTCAGTTGCGAGTCTGGACTGATGCCCATCCAGTCAGCAGAGATGATACTCTGGGCCCCAGAGTTCCGAGGTTTGGAAATTATCGAAAGTGATCCAAGGGTGTAACCGGTCCCAGAGTCTCAAATGTATTCAAGTCAAGGCAATTACTGATGCTTTATTTTTTTCACCAAAACAAAAAAATTAAATTAAATCATTAATTTCAAATCTCAAATTATTTCAGTAGAAGTGTTTTTATTGTGTATTTTAGTATTTCAATTTGCTTTAACTCTAAAAGCTATTATATTCCTCTTTTTACTAGTAGAAACTGTACTGTATTACATAATATTTCTTATCCTAAATGTTTCATTAAAGTAGACCTAAAGATACTGTGTACCTATGTATGTTTCACTCTTGAACCTCTCTAGTCTAGACACTCTGTAATCCAACAGGGCTTCTGTCCCTGAGGTGTCGAATTAAAGAGAGTTTACTGTAGTTAGATAATCACTTTAGGGGCTCAGTTAATAGGTATGGCAATCTCGAGGTCTCTAGCTGGATCTACATCTTTCTTCATATATTCTTGGGTTAGATTCCTCTCTTTCATCTTTCCTGTCAGATCTGTTTTGACCATCTCTTATTCTCTTCAGAACTTAACAATAGTAGAATATTTGAAGGCTAGGGGTCTGTATTTTATACTTTTTTCTTCTCCTTTTTTAAAAGTGATGATGACCACAAGGTTTTTAGCTTTTAAACTAAACTACAAGAAGGAAAAAAATTAACTAATCATAATATTATTATTTAAATGAAGAAAAAACTAATCTCTATACTTCTGTTTGTTATTAATATTACTTCTTGTTTTTATTATGTAAATTATGAAATGTTTACTGTGTTTATTATAATATCTTCCATCATTATTCTGTATTCCAGATTTGTACCTTGTTAATTATGCATGCATGATGTAATCGTGAAATTGTTTCTAGAGTTTTCTATGCAGTCTTATCGTTTACAACGTAATAGCAAAGTTGGTCAACTTGAGACAGTTTGCTTTCTAGTATGGATTCAATTTTCTTTCTTACCACTTTGAAGGTGGTGATATTTTGTTTTCAAATTTTTATCCCTAGTGGTGAAATTTGATTTGATTTTTTACTTTTTGATGGATCATGAGCCTCACTTTTCAAAGTTTATATTGACAATTGGCAAATGGAAACTTCATTTCTGAGTTATCCAAGACCAAATCTACAATAAAATTCTGATTGTCTGGATGTACATATTGTAAAATATTGTGTATATGTTCCAAGTTGTTTGTGCCAAGTAAAATTTACTATATATTTTATTTTAAAGCTACAAATCAGATAACAGTCACACAGCCTCTTATGGTGTTTGAGTTTGTATCGACAGTTAAAATTATTTTACATAGGAAATGGAAAGAAGAGTGGATAAATACAGAGTCCAATAAGCTGAGGGAAGTAAAAGATACTGTCTGTTCCTGAAATGTTACGAAACTTTGTGCCCTTTTATATCTTTTAATTAATTAAAAATTACTGTCATTACCTTTATTGTGCCCTACGATGCTTCGTCAATTGAATCTTTACTTCTCTCAACCTTCTTTTTACTCTTTTAAACTAAGTTCCCGCACAGTAATGGATCAAGAATAAGATATTCAATATTAAAATTGCTCATTCAATTTTATTAATTATTTCTAATGTAATGAGTTTAACTAGCTCTTCAATTTTTATTTATGGAGACTCACTCTCAGGGAGTGTCATTTGTATAATCTTTAATTTGTTGCCAGGCCCTTTTACAGCCTTGTATTATTTGTTTTAATTGTTATTAATTTAATTTACCATAGTTTGTAATTGTTAACTTGTTGCAGGGCCATTTTACAGAATTGTAATATATTATGTTGTTGTTTATTTTCATTTGTTATTGTTTTTAATGTGTTATTTCTAAGTTTTAAGGTGGAACATCTTCTTACCCTATTTTTTGAAGGCGATGATAATGACTGAAATGGTTTTTCGCCTTAAAACTCAAAACAAAAACAAAAAATATAATGATTAACTAAAGTCCTGGTGTTATTTATCCTTAAATCAGTTATTTAATAAGCAAATATTTGCTTTGTCAACAATTTACAGCAGGTTTACTTTCAATTAAAAACCAGAAAGTCTTAATGACTAAAAATTTCCTTTTCTATTTGAAATAGTGTCCGTAATTGCACATAAACAGTATTTCAGATTTATGTCTCACTACACTCCACTATATAAATACAATTGTGTATCCACATTAAACCCTCTTAGTTATTAAAAATGCTGAGTTATAAGCTATTTTTTTTACAAAATGATTGTATGCACACTTTGTTTTGCATAATTTTTCGATGAACAAAGATACAGAGTTGTCAAATGTTCATAAGTACCTTGTTTGTTATATTAGTTTTTTTAGTTGCTTTCAGGGGTCCGTTAGTTGAATTATTATTATTTTGAAATTGCTATTATATTACTAAATTTACAGAATTATAATATTTAAGGGCTTTACTTATATTTTCCTTAATTTATAGAACCATACAAAGTGTGTGGTTTTTATAAGCTTAACATAGGATTAGATATAAAATATACAATATCTAGCGATCAAAATCAATATCCTTAATCAAAAATCAAGGTCACAAGATTCAATCATTACGAATTACCAAATTAGTAAGTAATTGTTAATTAAATCATTCAATTCAGTGGATCCAGCAGTTTTCTAATTTCTAGCCAAGTGTTATACAACACAAACTATGGAGCTACCACAATCTATGGTAATAGATGTTTAGCTAATTGTACAGCTATCTAAATAATACAAATGACATATATATCAACTGAAAGATTGTGTTTTATGTTTACAGTCTGGAAGAGTAAAACCGATATAACCAATAGTAATCATAATTAATAGAGATTGATTGGTTATTTAGAATGAAACCAGAGTCGGTCATAAAATAATCAATCGGCAGTTATACGCTTTAACAAAATGTTTTAACTATAGTATATTAATACATTTTTTTAGATTATATTAAAAATAACAATATTTATACCAACTTTCTAATGGACATTGACATACTATAGTGACCTACATTTAATACAACCTAACGTTGAGTTTGACAATAACTCGCAACTAAGTTCTTGTTACAAACTACAAATTGCTTCTAACTTGGTATTGATTGTAGCATGTTGTTGTGTAATAAATAATCTGCAATCATAAAATTTGCAAAATTTTACTTCTTTAGATGAGTTTAATCAAATTATTACTTCATTTTTTATCATCTTTACAGTTTTTATTATTGTCGCTATTGCTGCTATCTTTTAGAATTATAGTGTTTGTGATAGTCTATAGAATTACAGCAATTCACTCCATACACAGAAATGGATTTTAAATGTATAAAATATTGTGGGAATTAAAGTTTACCAAGTACTGTCAGACCTTGTTTAGAGATATTTTGATAATAAAACTCAAAAAATAAAATGTTATAGTTTAGTTATTGTAGCTCATGTATCACTGAGAGTTCATTAAGTAAACGCAATTTTTGTGTGATCTTGTGTTTGAGTTTTGTTCTATCTACCAGTTTCATTCAAACTTTAGTGAAATATTAGTGACCGAAACCTGTGTGCAAAATCACAAATAAAAAAAAAGGTTCAGGAATAATTGGGCGAAAAATTAAAATGAACCTTAACCATCGACATTAAAAATTCAATATTAATCATATAGGATTTATGTTGTGGAATTGTTTAAAGCAAGATTTGGCCCTTATATAAATATATTAATATTGTGGTGTTTGTCCCTATATTAAATTATATTCACAAACTTTATGCACATTCCTCTGATTAATGGTTTGACAAATTCAATAGTCATAAAAAAATTATTTATCCATTTCAGGATTGTGACCACTTAATTGTTGGTTATTTTCTAGTATGTGGAAAGTCGAGCAGCACTTAATAAGGGTGATTTAGAGATTTTGTGCTGTTATATATAAAGATTATAATACTAAATCAAAATCACCAAGATTAATTAATGTTAGATGAATTACAGACAATTAATTAAGAATCAGCATCAAAATAAAGTTAAATGATCATTTTTTTTGTTGTTGATTTTTACCTCACCATTAATTTTATGTACTAAATAGATGGTATTAAATTTTATCTTCATGGTATGGTTTGAAGGTGTAGTACTCTCACTTCTGATAACTTCAAGGAGAGCATGCCATACTTCTCCACACTAGCCCATTTTTATTGTGAACCTAGAAAACTACACCTATTAAACCCACATATTGAGTGTCACATTATCGTTTGCTATTGGACTTTTTCTTAGATATAAATTAAATGTTTGTAGTAAGATGTTTAAATTCTACACATACAAATTTCGGTTTCTTAATAGGTCAGATTTGCTTCCTAAATATTAAGAAACAAAATTATGTTCTTTTCTGAATAATATTCACATATGATAAATATACCAACATAGTTGTAATTGGAAACGTTAGAATAGTCGGGAGATGAACGTGACCAGAACATTGAAATAATAATGTGAAAGTTAGCTTTTAGAATGTCAGATTTCAATAAATTTATAATGATGTGGTTATTTAACACTGAATGAGTTTCCCTAAAGTTATGACCTAGTTAAATCATTTTTCACCACCCGCAAACAGTAGATTCACCTTGCTCTTGTAATAGTATTTGATAACTAAGATATTACCTTGTTTTTCCATCATGTGACTTCATTGTTTGCGTAGATTATGATGCGTTTTGAAACATATGTTTCATCATTAGATACATGAAACGTTACAATTGTTCACATCACAACATATAACATACTACACAGCTTAAAATTTCCATTTGATAAAAAAAAAAACTGGTGATTTTAGCCAAGACAAAACAAGCACAACATTGTAATATAATAAAAATAAAACATAATTTATTAAAATAGTACACAGTTGGTTAATAATATATTATCTGTTCTAAATAATCTAAAGAGTTGAATGATATTTATGATGGTTTTGGCCACAATCTACCTTCTATATTTGGTGTTGCCTCTAAGAATAAAAGATTGAAATACTGTGAATGTGTTCCAATAATTTCTCTGTTAAAAAACTGTATAAGTGTATTTAAATCTTGGATTTAGTGTGTATTGAATATGTCCTGAAATGGGTGTTTTGATAAAGTACAAACCTGAAGTAAAATTATAAACAAGTTATAACATACATTTTAAATTTAATCTTTGTTAGGTGCGATTGCATGAGCACATATTGTTCTTTTTTTTCTGAAGATTTTGGTATTTTATTCATTTGAGGGCATTCTTTTGATAAACAAGTTTGTATATAAAAATAAATGAGTGTTCAGAATAAATCATCTGTGATTACAGCCCAAACAGATAGGCCAATTTTAATGAACTTTTCTCTATTCTGTTCATTTTAACTGTGAACTATGAAGCTTTTTTGTTTTGTTTTTAATATGGGCCACCAAAAGACCTCTTTTGGGAAAAAAGTGGGATTTTTATTAAAATGCATGTTTGTCTCCACAGTCCAGACTACTTATGATTTTCAATATTCTCTACCTTAAGTAGTTAAGTTGTGAACTATGCATCCTGATTTTTGAATTTTATACAGTAATTTTTATGGTGTTTCTTGTACATTTTGCATTGAAATAATCTGTTGGCGAGTGTGCACATCATATGCCATGCTTTAATCCATGCTACAAGAGAGTACACAATCTACCATTAAGGAGTATGATTCCCCCCTCCCTTTAATGTGAAATCTTATTTATTTTAATTCAAAATAACAGAGAAACATATTTTAAATAAATTAAAAAAAAAAAAATTTACTTTAGAATTGTTTTAACGTGCGATATGATTGGTATACATAGGGAGACCTCGCATGCGAACACTCTTAGCTTGTTTCTTGTCTCATTGGTTGATTGTATACAGTATGTTTACATATTTTTATTATAATTTATGGCACATAATAATAATAGGTACATTAGTAATAATTTTCGACATTTCCCAGTTTTCACTCACTTTGGTGATTACGTGCTTGGCAATCGTGAGGGACCCAGGCTAATCTTTCACACTCTTTCATCTTTCCTATCAGGTCTCTCTTGACCATCTCTTGTTTTATTCCGATCCTGACGCTATTAGATTATTTGAGGGCTAGGGATCTTAATATTTTTTTTTCTTTTTTAATGAGATGGACAAAATTCTAGTTTTCATCTAATGGCAAACTGCAATATTACATTTATCCAAATGTTATTGATAACTATGTTTTTTTAAAAAGTCTACTGTTAGAGTTGGAATATTACAACCTTCTTGGATGTCAATTTTTATTCCCTATTTTATGATGTCATCTGTTAAATATCATTGTAATTCATAATTTTATATTTTACAGAATTTTACAGACTTGCTATATAGTAGATAAAAAAATAATAAAGGGCGCATTACATTTCTTATTTCTAAAAACATTAGGAAAATTAATATATGCGTTAATTAAAATTTAATTTCCTAAGTATTATTTTTGTTTCAAAATTGTGGTGCTGTCGTTGAACCTACAAACATTTTCGATGTTTCATTTCTAACTTGTGAGTCAGGGGATAATATATCTTTTTCGTAAGTTAAATAGAAAAGTTGATACATTTTCCCAAACTACCATTTTAAAATACATAGAGGGAAAATACAACTTTTAATACTTAAAAGCGTTATTAATTAATCCACTGTCTAATTAATTAATAATACATAATTATTTATAATAGTGAGGTATCTTCTCTACATTTATAAAACGCACGGTTTCTCTGTCTATTTGTAATTTTATAATGCAAGAACTACTAATTCGATTTCCATGCAGTCTTCTTTCCTATGCAGGTATGTTTTCTGGTCAGGTTTTAATCTATGATTGACTAAAATGAATTCCATAGTTCCCAACTCATAACACTATTTGTGTCCACGACTAAAATGAAATCCATTTATAAAGATTTTCAGGAATGATTTCTGCTTCATCAGTGACAAAGTTGGCATAAGATACAAACACTAAATTGTAACTGAAGATGTTTATGAAATCGATGACGTAGTTTTTGGTGTTATAACCATTTTTTAAACTGAAAAGTAGGAAATACAATTTTACAAATATACAAATTTACACATTTTCATAATGTCAGCAACAGAATATGTTTTGACAGTGACGAACTTAGTATATAGTTTATCAAGACTAAACTTTTTTTAAGAAAAAGTAAGTGCAATAGTTTCCAAGTCCTCACAATTTTTGCTAGCTATTAGGAGGAAATCCTTATACTTCCCTATATATTTTTTTTACATTTCAGCGGCAACATATATATTTTATCAATATAGAAGTTGATACATAATTAAAATGTTATATTTTTAGGATTTAAAGAATTTGAATAGTTGGTTAGGATCATTTGTGATCTTGACCAAATGAAATTTGTCAATATATTTATGACTTTCTGAACATATGGTGCGGGATAATTTGTAATCATGTAGTGGACCGAGATATACTGGACATTGTTCCCTCGAATTGAGGATATCAAAAAGAAAAAGCAGGTGTCATTTTTCAGTAATATGTAGCACCATTCTATTACAATCTTAATATATATGTGGACCAGTTGCTTGATTTTCTTTACTTTTCTTTTCTTTTCAGATTAAGTTAAGAGAATATTTGGGATCTAGATTATTGTAAGGAGAGGATCACTGCTGCTGTTATGTATATACTATCATCAATATAACAACATAAATGATTAATAAAACATGAAGCTATGTCATGTAAATATATAATTTAAATTTTTATCTGATTCCAGGTAAAATAAAATATTCGGAACGTGTTTATGACGCTTGCATGGAAGCTTTCGACTGTTTGCCATTAGCGGCATTAATGAACCAACAGTTTCTGTGTGTTCATGGTGGTCTTTCTCCAGAGATTCACAATCTTGACGACATAAGAAAGGTAAGCAATTGTTTTTAACAATGTGTTCTTCTAACTAGTTACGGTTAGCTACACTACCAGTATACACTCAATACTATGATAACTTATAACACTTTGAGATGTATCATTTAGTAACAAGTTTATACTTTGTATCAGATACGTGCCTTTATCTAGTATGCTAAACTTACTAGGTTACATCATGTTCACTGCCAGATATATGAGTTAATTTGTACTTTGAATGAGTTGCTTGCTAGGGTGTTACTTTAGAGAGATAAAGTGGTCTTGTGTTCCTGGCTGTTAAGTTTCCTCAGCTGTATAAACTTAACATCTAAACTAGTATAGTATTATATTCACGGTTACCTTATATACCAGGGTAGTTGAGTAATAACAAATTCTATTAAATACAATGTTTCTATTCTCACTTATTTATTTATGTATTACAGCTGTAGACAAATAATGTAATATATATAATAAAAAATAATTTAGTGTACAATGACCCGTCAACAAAGATCAAATATGAGTACATTATGTTTATAAAATCTAATAATATTTCAAAATTAAAGTATAGAGGAAAATTAAAAACATGTTACAAACATACAATAAATAATAACATATCTCACAATATTACACACATTGCAACATAACCTAAAACACATTTCAAAAACATTACATACAGTACAATAAAATGAATAATAGTAATAAAACTATACATAAACAAATAATGGTTTCAACAGGGGATAATAATAAAGTCATGGGGAGCAGAATAAGCTCTTTCACAAAATAGAAGGATTCACATATTAGATGTTGTCTAAGACCGTCTTTAAAAGTCGTATAATTTTGTATAGTTTTTATATTATGAGAAAATTTATTAGCCTATTCTGCACTAGCTGGTGAAAGAAGTTTAGTGTACTAATTTGTTCTTTCTAGTATGTACGATAGATACAAGCTTGTCTGGTGTCATAATTGTGATTTTTTTTTATTGTGGGCATGATCACACTTAAAAATTTGAAATAAAGTATAATTAATGTATATCTCCAAGGAAGTTTAAGAATTTCAAGCTCCCTGAAAGTAATTCTTCAAATTTGACTTGCTTTTAGACCTGCTGCTAGATGTTTTCTTTTCATTTTCTGAATTGAGTTCCCCCATAGAAGAATTCCATAGTTCAGATGAGTATACATAATAAGGTAGTAACAGAATTGTGTATTACGATAAAATTAAAAAATTCCTCAAAACAAATATGTCATTTTATTTTTAAAATTAATGAGTGAAATAATAAATTTTTTGTTTCGGATAAAGTTTTCCTTAGTCACCCCCCGTCTTCCTCTCCCTTGTTCACAATTTATTTTTGTGTGCGATTTATTTAATTTACAATTTAGATCTTAAAAATCTAGTTTTGTATACTAGACCATAGGTAAATGTGGTACTCCACTATAAATACAAAATAGTTTTGTTCTTTCTACAAATATTTTTTCTAGGTTAATTCTAACAGATAGGACTTACAGTTGTAAATATTAAATAATATAACCTAAGCTACGTGGTTTAGAGTAAAAAAAACAAGTCATACTTTTTTCTTTACATCCCATATAGTTTGTTTTGTAATCACATGGTGAGAAAAGATAATAATCACCACTGTCCTTTTTTTTTAAGTGATTTATGTTAATGTTTATGTCATATTAGGATTATTTAATAACATTCTAAAACTATATTTAAATTTATACTTTCACTATTATATTGCACAGTGAATTCAAAGAGTGAAACACTGATTACAATAATATAGAAACAACAATGTACCTCAATAACTGACTTGCGAGTTATTAAACCAGCATTAAACAAATAGGTAGCCATGACGAAGTAGCACAATATTCCGACAGTGGCTGAATGTAATATCTACTGCCGAATGACTAGTAGCTATCCACATTTTTTAGTAATATTACAGAACAAGAGTGCTTCGGATAAATGGAGGTTAACTGTATTTGTGTGACTGTCTCCACTTCTTTTGACCAGCTGGAAGCGGCTGGCTGGAGACCGCGTACACTTTAGCCGAATGTTGTCAGGATGGTCCAAGGAGTCGGGTTAGGACGCTAATGAACGCACGCAACGCAAGTTAAATTAAATGTTCTCTTTTATTTTAGCACCGAATTAGAAGATTACAGAAATAATTGTAATTTATAAAAAAGACATAACGGCTAGATAAAGCCTTAATAGTGGCCGAAAAGCATACCGATTAATTATATAGCACGTGGCCGAAAATGGACTCACCTCGTCCCTTAGCGGTCTGCCGTTCAACTTACTTCTCGCAGCTCTCGGAACAGACTCTCTCTCGGCTTGCTGGTTCAAGCCCTCCACTCCTCATCTCCCCCCCTTCTACGTAATCTTGCACTGCTCAACAAAATTTCAAGTGCCAATTGATATGTTATTCTTTAAAATCCCTTCCCATTACATCCAAATTTATACTTATTATAGTTTTTATTTGGTGGGCTCCTTGGCTAGGCCACATCTGCATTCCTTAGTCTGTAATGAACAGCCATAGATTTTCTGATGTAACTGATGAAAACTAAGTTGTTATGGCTCAAGAAATTTTATCGAAATAAACATAAAAAAAAAAGAAGTTTTTATTGATATAAAAAAGTTAATTTTAGAATCAGTTTCTAGTTCTTTTGTGTACAAGGACAAAAAAATTCACAATTAAAGGAAGAACTTTAGTTGTATAGTAAACAATTAAAACTATTGATTTGGCAATATTCCAGCAAAACTAAAGATACAGATTCTGTTGCCAACTATTCTTAAGCTTTTCCTTTGTTTGGACACCCATTGAAATAAATCAGTGATGTGATATTGTTTTACTTTATTACTTGACTTCAGTGGGCATGAATAACACATGCTTTTGTAAATTGAAATGAGTTTGTATTTGGTATATGTTATAGATAGAGGGATGTAGAAAAACAAAACATATTAATCGAAATGTTGTAATAAGTGGCTGTTTTTGAGTTATTGGTAAAAAGGTAAACATGAACTATGGGAAGGTTCCAAGAAGGTCAAACATCTGAAAATTGTTTTGAACTATTTAGAAAATTTGTTTGTAAAATGTGTAGACGCAAACCTATGGTGCCAATCTTCACATAAAGGAATATTACTATTCCTAAGAAAATTAGTATTTATATATATTTACTTGGGTACTTTTTCTCCTTATATTATTATTATAATACACTAATATTATAAGGATAAAAGTTTGTATCTGTGTAAGATGTAATATTGAAAACTACTCAACCGATTTGGAAAATTCGTTTGCCATCAGAAAGGCTTTCTTTCTGATGGACATAGGTTATACATATTATTACGGCATGGAAAATTATGAATAGCAAATGTTAATATAAAATTCAGTATAATAATTTTGTTCTCTGCCACAAGGACAAAAGCAATATCTATGTTTTTATTGAATTATACAAATTCAATTTAGTTATTTATACATTTTGGTATAAATGTAAGAAGAACCCGAGACAGATTTAAATCACAGTGTTAAAATAAATTTATATTGAAAGATGGATGTTTGTTTATAACAGAATAAAACATAATATAATTGGTAGGTAATATATTCAGAATTTCATGCAGATGAAATAGTGAGAAAAAGCTATTCTGATCTGTAAAAATGTAATATTGTTTTACTTAAACTTTGACATATTGGTATGTGTCATTAATTTTCACATTTCAAACAAAATTTAAATTATGATTGAATCCTTTAGCTCCTGTGTGGAGCATAGAGCCTCCACAAATGTACTCCATCTACGTCTATCTTGGGTACAAATCAGTATAGACTGTTCATTTTTTTCATTTTTGTGATTCTGTAATAATATTTATTTCCGTGTTTAAGTTATTTTTTTAGCCCACTGTGTCCTAATCCAGTGAAGCAGATACTACTTATCTGCTCTGGTCAATGGGATTTTTCGGTAGAGCACTACCTCTACCTTTTAGCCTTTGAGTATTTTTAGCCTTTGAGGATCTCTCTTACTTGCAGCGGACTCTACTTCCTTCACCTTAAGCAAGATAGGACATCCTCTGTCATCTTCTCTTTACCAAAGAACTCCTTCTCTGGTGAAGATACAGTTGATGTCTTCACCTATTTCTGTGGGCAATAGGACTGTTGGTTTGTGAGATGTATTTTATTTCCCTCCTACCATCTATGGGGGGCTTTCCCCTATCCACTACTTGGGGATGTGCTTTGTTGGGGTTTATATTATGATTCATTTATAGGCATCCATGATCCATTTTTATTTTTTAGAGACAACTCCTTAGGGGTATTTTTGGGGAGGTGGTACCAATTATTTTTGTCTTTCCTTAATATTTTTGTATAATTAACTTTTATTAGATTTTTATTATTTACTAATATGATTATCTGTATTATTTCCCCTTAGATAATTAATTTGATTATATTATTCTGTTAAGAATGGCAATAAAATATTTTTTTAAAGATTCTTTTGATTGTGGTTTTTATGCACATCTACATTTTTTCATTCAAATAGATTTTACGCCTTAAATTGACGACTTATTTCTTTCATTTTCGAAAGAGGACATAATTTAGGACCAACCTTTTCAGTTCTACCCAAGCCTTGTTTCCTCCTTAATTTCTATTTTTCCTCCATGTGATTTTGAGTCTTCTAGATTTCCTCTCCAGCACCTGTCTATTTATATCACTGTTGTCCTTTTTGAGGATGTACCCAATCCATCCATTCTTTCTTCTTTTGATAGTGTCTGCTATCTAACATTGTCTACACTTTCTTCAAAGTTCTTCATTGTTAACTTCTTCAAGCCAAAATATGTCAATAACCCTTCTTAGGTTGTTGTTCATACACATTTATAATTTACCTATATTGTGCTTAGTGATCTTTCATGTTTGATTTTCATACAATATCACAGACTTCACATTGTTTCCTAAAGTTCTCTGCTTCATTTGTCTTCTGAGTTGTTATTTCAGTCAAATAAAGTTATAAAAGTTAATTATGAGCATAAAGTAAATTACATATAATTTTATTCAAGAAAAATGTATACAAAATACCTGTTAACATCTTCTAAAAAGTATTTTTGCCTATAAAAGGTTGTATGGAGTAAACACTCTGTGGATCTACTACAAACCTCAAATTTTGTTTTGTCCAAATGGATATATAAATTTTTTTCATGAAGGTACAAATTCTTAAATAAATCATTCATAGGGTCCAGCAGTTATCTAATTTTTAACCAGGGGTCATACAACAATGGCGTACACAAACTAAGTTGTTATCACAATCTTTTATTAAATAGCCATTCAGCTGATTCTACAGTTATCTAAATAATACAAAAGGAATATCAGCTGAAAGATTGTGTTCTATGATATCGATCTGTGAAGAATTAAAGGCGATATAACCCAGAGTAGTCCTAAAACAAGCGTAAATAAACAGTGGTAATTTACTGATTGATGGCTCTATAGAAAAACCAGAGTGGGCCATAAAATCACTGATTAGCCTTTTAGGGTTAAAGATGAATATCTGTTATGAGCGAGTTGAGGCTTTGTTTTGATCCAATCAAAGTTTTATTGTTTCTATATATATATAAATAATATACACACAATTGTACAACAAAGTGTACGAAACATTGTTATGTGTTTCGTGTAAACAATATATATAAATGAGAATGTTCAAGTAGACAGACCATCTCAAATGATTCTACTGACAAAAATCAGTAAACTTTTTGCCATCATAATATTTTTTTTTACTGAATATATTACTATACAAAATTTAAAAAAGTAGATAATAGTACTCACAAAACCTATTTCTTTAAAATTTTGAATCTTTAACTTTACAAAACAATAGTAGTTACAAGATTGCATAGCTGGTGTTTGTACAGACATTTATGTATGAAGGACTTAGTGAGATCTCTTTGTTGTATCACTCGTGGAGAATTATCTTGTCATTACATTTTGACATGGAATTAATTGCATTCTGCAGATTTATTCATTTTACATTATTAACCTCCAGAATTTGTTTCGAGTGTTTTATCAAATTAAAAATATAAACATTACTGCTTTCGTGGCCATAATTTTTCCAACTTTATTGATACAAATAAATTTCTTTACAATACCTTGGACAAGATTTAAAATTACAGCTTTTTTAAAATAGTAATCACTTCCAATTATGTCTGAATGTGTTTTTTTATGTTACAAAATAAGGGTGATATTGTTAAAAAATGTAGCATCATAAATCAGTAGCTGTAAATTCAGGGAGATTTTTTATATGTAAAAATAAAAACCCTTTGTTTTAGGAATGATTTTGGTTATAAGTGATAAGGAAAAAAATAATAATGACATGTTAAAAATAATACACAATGGGTGTGTCTTTTTGGCTGTTATTTTTCATCACGGATGTCATAAAAAACATACATGTACTGTATAATAATTTGTTTAATTGAAAATCTTCAACTGTTCTACATTGTTAATATTTAATACAATTAATTATAATGAAATTTCCTAGTAAGTATAATAACTTTTTTTTTATGTTGTATAATAACATAGTTTTATTGTTATTGAAACGTTGTAAGAAAAAAATTGAATTTTCAAGTGTTACTAAGTGAACTGGGTAATTATTTTAGATATACGTAAAAATTACACTGATTAAAAGTATTTAATTAGACTATAAAATGGCATTCCCCTCCAAAAACAAATTCCGTAATTCATAACATTAAAATGTGTAATTTGATATTAATACAAAAATACCTTCCTTGTAAGTCCTTATGGTACAATCCTCAACCTCATATAGAAATAAAAGATTTTGTAAATAAGTTGAAATTATTATTATTTTTTTAAACTATGTTTTATTAAGATTACAATATATTGAGACGGAATTTCAGAGAAAATTGATTACTCAATAAATTATTCCATTATAATTAATTATTGGTCTATTAATTGTCAAAGTTATATACAGTAATTTTACTATTGTCTTTTTTTTTAATTTTTAATAGTAAAATAAGACCTGAAAATTACATATTTTACAAACAATTTATGAATTTCCAAACTCAATGTTATGTCTACAATTCCCCAGTTTTTATACTTTTATAGGGAAACTGATAACAATAATTAGGTGTTCATTACAAATTGTTTAAAATTTGTTTATTGTGGAATTTGAATGCAAAAAAAAAAAAAATTATTCTATTGGTAAATAAATTATAGCGTACATCCGTTTCTCTGCTTTCCCCCCTTTTTTATTTTCTAATATTTTCAAAGTAGATGTGATTGGCCTTTATCTTCTTTAACAACTCCAAGTCAGAAGACCATAATATTCGTAGATATGATTTTTAAATAAAATTAAGAACAATGTTACTTCTACTCCTTTGAGGGCATGGCCGTAATAGTGAGGATTTTCAATATATGTATATAGATACCAAATAATATTGTTTAGTATTGAGCTTTGAATAAAAGTTTAAGTATATACAGTATAATAACAGTAAAAAATGTTCTTATAATATGTATCTGCAAAGTGTGTCCGAAAAGAGACATTGGTGTGTTATCTCCTTTGATCCACACAAATGCTTATCACAGCATCTCTTCTACTTTTCAAAATATTATAAAGTCCTCTTTTGAAATCACCATTTAAAGCCTTGTCCTGTTTTCTTTAATTGTGATGATAGTGTGAATTCTCTTCCTTATCAAAGATTATTATTGGCGAACAGATTATTATTAAGGAGAGGGGCTGAGATATATGCTTTACCTAAAAACTCTTTCAAAATGTTCTGATTCCTGCATCTTCACTCAGAAAAATAACATGGATTATGTATTAATTATTATTTGTTTGGCCTGGCAAACATACTCCTGGTAGACATGGCCTTGAAGATTGGACTGCTGCTCATAGATTCATGTTGTATTTCATTTTGACAGAAGCAGGCAAACTATACTGCCACATGTTGAATGTAAATATGGCTTCCTTTCAGACTCCATACCTGTATTGATCCAGCCAAGTCACACCCCTTCTCTCTCTCTCTCTCTCTCTCTCTCTCTCTCTCTCTCTCTCTCTCTCTCTCTCTCTCGCTCTCTCGCTCTCTCGCTCTCTCAACCCCTTTCATTCTTGTTTAAAAGTTAAGAATAGTTCAGAAGACAGCATCTTCAAACATTGTCTTTGTCTTTTATAATAATTAATAAAACCATTTTACTTTGAATTGTCGTTAAATGAATAGGAAATTTTTAATTTATTATGGAATTAGTACAAATTAATATTTAAATATGTGCTACATTTGAAAATTATTATCTTTTTTTAAATTCGTCAGATTCTTTTACATTGTAATTTTTGTATCAACTAACATAAACTGGATAAAATTTTCTTAAAGATTTGAATCAAATAAATGGTGCAAAAACATTGCACAAAGTTTCTCACTTGCCCGCCCATCCCTGGTAACCAGCTTAAACTAATTGGGACCAAAAATGTCAGTTTGTAGTTGTCATTCAAAAAGTGGAATTGAACCATGAACACAATCTTTGAAAAACTATTTATCTATTTAAAGAAGAGCCTAAACTTGTTTCCCTTATGCCATAAATACGTCCTCAGCATAAATCATATTACATTAAAAATCAAATTTTTAATGATGGCAGTAGAGTTGATTTTGAAAATTACAGTGGAACCTTGATAACTCGAACTTTGATAGCTCGAATTCTTTGATATCTTGAATTTTTGCCTTCCACCTTCAACTTCCCATAACCCCCATTGCTATAATTTTTCTTCTATAAGACGAATATTTTAAAGAAAGAACCTCAAGACGAATTTTGATAGTTTACTGGATGCATTGGTAAACCTCTATAATTCAAAGGTATGCACATGAAAACCTCTACAAGTCGAAGTTTAACCCTTAATTAACATCATACGTCTTGAAGACGGGCGCGAAAATAAAAATCGGCGTATTTCCCCTCCTCTTGACCTATTGTTTTTGTCCAGCCGTCTAGCTGCCAGTTGGACGTTGGTCTTTTTTCGGTGAAAATTGCCAGTTTTTTTTTCTCGCCCCTTGGCTGCGCTATTTATAGTTTTTGATGACTTTCCGTCTGTGAGACGTATGTTGTTGTTTACGTGACTTTATTTTATAGTTTTTATCTATGGTTTTTATCGAGACGCGTGGTGAAGGACATTGTGAAAAATGTTCCTGAACTAATTCTACGTCCACTCTATGTTTAATATAGGTATGCAAAGCCATTTTACTGATTATTACATTTATTGATAATTAATTATGCCTTTTTTTCATTTAAATACCCATAGGTTTCTCCCAGACGTATGATGTTGATTGCGTAACTTTAAATCATGATGTTAGTTAAGGGTTAAATCACCTCTATAACTGGAATTTTTGACCAGCAGACCTTTGTAAGTCAGTGTTTAGAGTAGCTGTACTGTGGGAAATTTTCATGTTCAGACATGAACTTTGCCCTCTTCCGCGTCCTTAAATTTCCCTGCATATGGGTTCAGTACAGTTGTAGACATTCATTGCTGTTACTGTATTTATATAAAATAATGTTAACCATGTAAAGTACTGTACTGTTCTTATATGTAAATATGCCGATTTTTGATTAAAATAAAATAAAGAACTGTTTTCTAAAACAAAATACTTGTAATATGGTGTTTTCTTTCACTTATTCCTTATTACAGGAATAAAAATGTAATTAGCACATACTGCCGAAGTGAATCTTTGTCAGTCAACTTAGATCCTCTATAACTCGAAGTCAGCGATACGGCCCTCGGTAACTCAAACCTTGCTATCTCAATTTGATAACTTGAAGCGTTAGTAATTTCCTTGAATTTCGAGTTATTCACTGTACATCCCATGGCCGATTTTTTTTAAATGAACCGGTATTTTTTGAGAGATGCTGACCAATAGGTTTTGTTTAGGTCCTTAGAGGCTGCAATTAAGAAAATTTAATCAAAATCGATGGATTCGAGTTTGAGAAAATTGTAATTTTCTGTTTTATTTTGTGCCAATTACAACCCCCCCCCCAGTCCCAAGGTGTATCCAAAATATGCCCACATACCAAAATTTTATAAAATCAGTCCACATGTTTGGGCTGTAAAGCACTGCACATATGATAGAGATACAGACAATATTTAAAAAAAAAAAAAAAACACTTTTTTTTAATAAGATCTCCACAAATAACTTTATTAATAGTTGTTTAGTGCAGTTCAATGTGATCTTGGCAAATTTTGTTTCATAATGACTTGAAGTGAAGTATTTCCCACCAAGATCAAGCTTTTATCCCTAAGTTATGGCTTCTTAAAGTTTATCACATTTTGTGCGGTTTCCTGGAAGACCTGCATTTCCTATTCATACAGTTTGTGTACACACTCTAATTCAGATAGATTATTGCTCACAGTTGTTTGGATTAAGTCAGATTTTCTAAATACCATGGTATAAGGTACAATACAAAATTTCTATATAACCAACGTAATTTTGGGATATGTCAAGACATGACATTTATTATTTTTTAAATGCTCGGATTAATCACATAAATCACGTTAACACTTGTATGTACAACACAAACTTTTTTTTTCTTTTTTTTGTGTAAATTATGGTGGGTGTGTGGGTGGATGGGGTGTGTATGTGTGAAATGAGAAGATTAATGACCCAAACCCATGTGCAAAATCACAAGTAAAAAAATAGTACAGTCTAAAGGTGTCCTCCATTTTTAAAAGCTTGATTTTAATCAAATACGATTTACGCTTTTATAGCACAAGTAGAAAAAAGTTTAGTCACATATATATTTTTAATATTTTTTTTTATTAACAACTATTGAACTGACATTTTTGGTGATTAGTTTTGGTTATTTTTATTTGGTTTTGATACGGGTAAGTGAGAGAGTTTGTGCAATGTTTTTGCATCTGTTATTTATTATTGTTGTTATAGAACTTGGATTGTCAGCTTTAACAGGAAACCCCGACACCTGTAGATTGATAGGAGGGAACTGAGTGGGTAATTTGTTTGTAAGCTTACTCTATCTCGAACCTAAGAAAACTATTTTCAAGAATAAATCTTGCTGCACCAATAACATACATTGACATATATATAAACACAAAAATTTGCAGAACTTGACCGTTTCAGAAAAAAAAAAATTCTAAATATATTAATATGACTTACCGTCAACAATAGTGAATATTCTTTTCTGTTTAATATTGCACTATGGCCATTTCGGCTTTACCATAATTTATCGAGTGCTTGCTGGGTATTATTTAAAAATACATAAATACACGAACATACAATTGATAACACTTAACTCTTTTTATAACCTAACTTAGATTCGACTTTTGCTGGGTTAGCCGTTTGAAGTTGATGGTATGTGCTCTCTAAATAGTTTTTTGAAAGACCTCCCTGTTTGACCTATATATTTTTTTCGTACAATCAGAGCATGATATTTCATAAATCCCTGTGCTTTCGATATCATCCTTGTGCGTTTTCTTTACATTTAAGGCGCTAGACAGATTATTTTTAGTTTTATATGTAGTGGTGTAGCCTTGTTTTTTAAATACCTTCCCTATAACATGTTCTAAATTTTTTTTTAAATCTAGCACAACATATTTTTCTTTTTCTTTGTTTTCTCTTGGTTTCATTTTGGAGATTGTTTTTCTGTTTCTTATACAATCTGTCAACCATGTATGAGTTGTGTCCATTTTTGACGACTATGTGTTTTATTATATTTAATTCTTCTTGAAAATCATCAAGATTTATAAGCGTGTTTCTCAATCTATGTATGAGCTATTATACACTGCTAGTTTGTGAGGTATAGGATGATGTGATGTAGCGTGGATGGTGTGATCTGTTTCTGTGGGTTTTCTGTAAATCTTGAACTGGTGTTTTTCATTAAATTTTATAATTAAGATAATTTTAATACTATTGTTTGTTTATATTTCAGTTGTAAATTTCAAATTTGGGTGTGTTTTATATAAGTATGCTGTGAATGTGTTGATTTGTCTTTTTGTACCATGGTACAAAACTAATATGTCGTCTACATATCTATGATAATATCCAATATTTCTGGAGATGTGTGTTTTTTCAGTCATTATGTTATTGTTTTCGACATGATTGATAGAAATATTTCCGCCATGATGCTAGATAGTGGGCTTTCCATAACTAAGCCGTTATTTTGGTTCTAATGTTCATTATTAAACTGTTATTACATACTCAGTAAATTGGATAATTGAGCAATAATTGATTTTCTCCTAAATGTTTGCTGTGCTTTAATAGTTTTATTAATATGGAAATGGTTTCTTTTACAGGGATATTTGTGTAGATTCATTATGCCAAACAATACTAGATTTGATTCTTTTTTTATATATATGTCTTTTATTTTCGTTAATAAATCGTAGCTGTTTTTTAGGTTGTAATTATTGTTAAAATTTATATTTTTGCGAATTATTCTCTTTACAGTTTTTGCTATTTTGTAGGTTGGTGTACTTTTAAAATTAACAAATGGTTTAATTGGGTGATTGGGTTTATGTATTTTTGGTAATGATCTTAGAATAGGTGCGAAAGGTTTTATCATTTTGTTATAATTTTTGTTATCATTACTCAATAAATATTTGGATGCATTGATTACATTCTTAATTTGTTGGTTGTAAATTTGAGTTGGATATTTCTTCAATTTAACTATATTATTTTCATTAAAAAAACTGTATTGTACTCTTTATATAATCTGCATTGTTCTTAATTACAGTTGTATTGCCTTTGTCTGCTTTTGTTATAATGACATCATTAGTTTTGGTTTTTTGACGAATCTTCATGCAATTATTTGATCATGGTATTTGTTTAAATGATTAGATTTGGTATTAATCCTCTTAATTGTAGTATTTACAAACAATCGAAAGAGCCGTAATGCGATATTAAATAGAAAAGAATATTGACTATTGTTTACGAAGTCATATTAATATATTTAGTATTAATCAATAGTCTGAATGGTGAACAAATATGTATCAAAAAATTAAAATTGATTGTATTAATTAATTTTTTAATTACAGTTGTAATTATTGTTTTATTTGCATTGGCAAAATGATTTACAAAAGTCAAATTTTTCCAATTTTTATCATTTTTATACGTTTGGTTTTTTTTTTGGAGATGTTGCCAATTCAGTTACAAATTTTTCTATCTGATTTTGATCAAATAAATTGTTATGAGAGTAACAGACTGATCAAATTTGGTTGAATGGTGTCCGAAAATTGTACCCAGACAATTATATATTGTCATATAATTGTCATATGTTTGTTATTCATATAAACAAACTCGATGTAATTAATGATGACATGCATGTAAAATGTGTAAAAGAAGAAACAAAACTTAATCCTATAAATAAAATTATATGTAAAAGTAAGATCAAATCGGAGACCATCTGTTTTGCCCTATGATACTCAATCCACATGATTGATGAAGCTTATTTCAACTCTATTTTTATTTTCTCGCACCACAGTAATTCATTCTTGAAATTGAACTCTCTCAAGCTTCTGACAGTCACATGATGTAGAGATATCCTTATTCTATTTTGTTCAATTCTCAAAGACAAATTTTAAACATGATTATGATATTTCAATTTCACAGTCTGTTTGGAAAGCAAACATAATTAATCTGTGCAAAGAAATTATTTCAAAAGTTGTTTGAAATTTGAATATTTTGTGTTGTAAAATACAGTCGTTATATAAATATTCATAGTGTAAGCGAGGGCGGTGATGAGAGTAAATGGGGAGAGGGAGAATTGACATTTGCATTAATTTGTCTTCTTATATTGAGTCATTATCTGTGAACTTTATACTTAATTAAGCCAAGTTTTAAAGAAAGATGTTTTATATTGTTCAGTGTAATTTGATAATTCTATATGTCTCTGCAGTTGATACGATAGGACCATTTGGTTTTGTAGCTGTATTCATTTATTTACCGATCTCAACTTTCAACATATTATAAGCTCATGTAAAACGTAGATTAATAAATATTTCAAAAAACATTCCACTCATTTTTTAACTCACCCCATTCCCAAAAACTAAAATAAAAGCCAACCGAAACAATATGTCATAATAAATATTAGTTCAGTGGTGTCAGTCTAAAAATGAAAATGAACTATGAATATTGTTTTTGAAATTTTTTTAAATATGTTGGCCGTAACATTTTGTTTGAGGCCTTAAAAGCTTCATTTGTCCAAAATTTGACCAAAATCATTAGAACTGATTTTGAGAATATTATAATTCTCTCTGACAGATTCTCCCAAATTTTGAATTATTAAAAAAATTCAGAAAAAAAGACAATATGCCCACAGATATGATTTGTTAAAATCGAACCACACATTTGGGCTGTAGAACACTGTATAAAACAATAGTTACCAGAAAAACTTACAGACATCAATTCAAAAAACATGTTTTTGAACTTAGGGGGAACCTCAAAACGTTTTCTATCTTAGTTTTTTTTTTTTTTTTTTTTTTTTTTTTTTTTTTTTATTGTGAACTAATTCTTCAATCCATCTTCCATACCAAATTTGTGCAAAATCTGATATAAATTGCAATCTGAAGAATGTTTTCAAACCCACACATACACATGATATTTATATTTATCTTATATAAAATAATCTCTATTAACCTCATTGTTTTTCTGTCTGTCTTTTTGTAAAGTTATAATTCACGAACTAATAGTCTAATTTTCATGAAGTTATCTTTCCTATACAGGTACATTATATCTGGTCATGTTTTAATATATATTTGATTAAAATTGATTGAGTAGTTCCCAAGTTGTTACCATATTTGTCGTCTGTACAAGTTGTATGAAAATCAGAATTGTTTACATATTTTACTCATTTTCTTAACATGTTCAATGACTACATTATTCTTTCAGTAACAGGGATAATTTGAATCCTAATTGGAACGGAAAACCTTTTTTGAAATTGATTAAATAGTTCTTGAGTTACAATAAATTTTGCTGTTTAAAAGTAAGAAAAATCAATTTTCCGACATATTTTACACCTTTCTTAAAATATTCAGCGACAACATATCTATTGTCATTGCCAAAATTGGTATATGATCAAGTGATAATTGAAACTGAAAACTTATTTTTCAGCAACAACATCAATTTTATCAAGAAGCAATAATTGATACCTATTATTATTAATTTATTAATTATTTTATACCTATTATTATTAATAATTTGTAATTATCACTGTACTATGTTTGTAACAGTGGGAATAGAACAGATTCCCCTTCTCATTCATTTTGGTTCAAGTTACATCAATCTTTGTATTTTTAAAATGTATGCCTGTAGGCTTGCAACTCGATACCTACTAATCTGACTTCAACACCATACAGAGTTCATTAGTTTTACCAACAACTTCTGAATAGGTAATTTTAAAGAGACTAATATATTGTTTGGTATCTGAAAGAGTAAATTTTACCAAAATTGTTTGAGCAGATTTTGAGTTAATAGAGTTTTTGTATTTTAGAACCTACGGCAGACCTAAAATTTTGAAATAACATAAATAATTATAATATTGCAAAACATAGCATTTGAAACACAAAAAACCCTAACATTTCCCCCATCAAAAATGTTCTCTGTATATTGAGTATGTAAAAAGAAATTGGGAAGTGTTTATATTATTTATAATATGTATCAAAATTGAAATTTAGTTTGTCCAAATTATCAGTTAAGATCTTTAAAAAGATAAAAAATACTATTTTGTTACACAAGATTGTTTTGAAACTTGCAACAAACAGTTGTTGTATCAAGTGAGAAGAGTATTAAGAAACTCCTTTAGGTGGATGCTTTAATTACAAAGTGGGTTTTGTTGAGGATTTGTGGTTGGCTCTAATTGTATTGTGTGTCAAAGATAACATTACTGCTTATCTATTTATTTTATAACAAACATTTATTTCAGCTAAAAACCGTCAGTGCTTGGTGGAATTATATATTTATGAAAAGAAATTAACAAAGTACAAGCATCATCAGGCTACTATTTAAAAAAAATAGACATCTAAAATATGACTGACAATAAGGACATAAACAGTGCAAAAATTTACATAAACTTTCTCACTCTCCTATCATCAAAACCAAATAAAAACCAATCAAAACTAATCATCACCAATAATCAAATTTCAGTAGTTATCAATCAAACGTGAAAATGAACTATTGACACAGTTGAATTTTTATTTATTTACATTTTATTTATTTGCATACATCTTTGTATGCATATAAATATGATGCATATAAACATCTTTTATGATTACACCCATGCTCAATTTTTAACAATTAATCACGAACTGTCATTTTTGAAGAGATTGTTACTGGTATGTTTAGTTTAAATCCTTAAAAGCAACACTGGAGGGATTTTTTCCTCCTTTTATCGTAATTTTGTATTTTTTCCTAATTTTGAGTTTTAAAAACAAAAGTTCTGAGATAATGCCAAATATTCTCATATACAAAGTTTTATTTAAATTGGTCTATGCAATTGGGTTGTAGAGAACATACGGCAGACATATATGAGAAAGTAATAACCAAGGAATCAAGATACATATAATAGAATGAAAGATAAAATTAATCACAATTATGTGATGACAAAAAGCTAAATCAATTGATAAAGAAACACTAGAAAATAGCGGAATTTATTAAGTTTTATGAATTAAATGTAAGCGTCAATACAGTAGGCGAGTAGGCCATCGATTAGCTGAACTTGATTTAACTGAACCCATTTTTGGAAAAAAACATTTTTGAGGTCCATATGAAATTGTTTTAAAATGAGGTTTAATAATATGTTTTATATTTATAATTAAAAGACATTCCACCAATTCAACTAGTTAAAAATTTGACAATCACTCATAACTCTTTAAAAATTTGTCACAGAGTAAAAATTGTTGGAAAAATGAATTTCATAGACACTTTGCTATTTACTGCAATAATGGTAAATACTGTCATTTGGCTAACATTCAGTTGAACCTTTCAACCAAAAACAAGGAAACAGGAAAATAAAACAATTGTTGGTTGTTGAAAGCCAGTTGCTTCAGCAGAAAATTAATGACTTTCAGTATACATTATATAAATATTGCTTAAAATATTCATCACGATGTCTATATTGTTTAATCTTTTATTTTAAATCATTTCCATTTTGTCCTGTTCTTATTTTTATTTGGATTTAAATGTGTGTTATTTTGTAAAAGTATGTTTTGTTCTACTATATTATACATTTATGTAATAAAAATGTAAAGACAGTACTGTATTTGTGATTTTTCCGAATTTTTTTTTAGCTTATATTTTTTTATGTTTGATTATCTGGACAATCTGATAGATCCATAAAAACTAAAGTTAAGCAACATGTAAATAGGTGAAAGTATGATAAATCTGATTCTAATTTTGCAAATCATTTATTGGAAACGTCATCATTATAATCCTAAATTTAATATTAAAAAATATGGAGCAAAAAAAGTAGAACATATACGTAATTTCTCAAAATTAGCTTATTATATTAGTAAATTTAATGTAAAGATTAATGACTCTGATTCGGCTGCAAAGTCGTACTACCATCATTAAAAGCTTTATTTTTATTAAATATGATTTACGCTGAGGAAGTGTTCATGCATTAAAGAACCATGTTTTGTCCCTTTAAAGATAGCATCCTTGTTTCATTTTCACCTTTGTTTACGATTAGTTTTGGTTGGTTTTAACAATATGTGAGTGGGGAAGTTTGTGCAATATTTATAAATTCCAGATGAGATGGTCTAAGGTTTTTTTCGTTTTTAATTAATCTGACAACCTCATCATTGCTCTCAAGTATTTTATAAAGGTGGAGTATGGAACACTGACATTGGGATTGTTATAATTATCTGTTCTTGTTTCAAGATTTCTCGTTACACTATAGCTATCTATCTATGGTCAGAACTTCCCAACCATACAGGTCTGATATGTGTTTTGTAAGATTCATTCAAATCTAGAGTTCCTTCCCATTTTATCCAACCAAGTGTTTTTAAAATATTTGTTTTAGATGAAACTTTTGCAGCATCCTTTAGATTAGAGGTTTTATTATGGATTGCAACAATGTTTGAAACATGAACAACTAAGACTTATGTATTTAGGCTAGATGTAGGTGCACAGCAATGTTCCACTGTACAAAGTATCAATAACATTTTTATATTACTGTGCTTACATATACTTTGAAAAAAGTATTGTGCACTATTTATTTACATAAAAGTGAATGTCTTGTAAAATATCGCTGATAACCCTGTGATAGTTATTTAACACCTACTTAAGTATTCCTATGTATAATAAAATCTGTCGGTGCCATCTTGGTATTTAAAAAAAAAAACATCCCTCTATAAATGTATACCCCATTAGATAAGCTTAACTTACGAAAACTTTTATTGTTCAACCTAATTTTATTCACTATTGTAATCATAGTTTTACAGATTACAACCTTGTAATTACAGACTGATCAACATATCATTTGCTATCATATTAACCCAATTACCTCTGGTAATTCGTTCTGCATTTATTATCATAGTAGTTTTGGACATTTAATTTGAATGCATTTCCAGTGTTTTAATCTGATTATATGAAATTAGTTGGATTAATTCTAGTCATTCAGCTAACCTCAATTATCCTTTTTTTTAATCCTGAATTTCTTTGATTAGCGACAACATCGTAACATTATGTAGTAAAATCCAGTTTTAGAAATTGCAAATACCAAATTGTCGTATTTATTTGTTTTTTATTTTATTTTTCGCGATTTTACTCTTGTTGTGAAAAGTCCTTTTTGTATAAAATTTTATAGATCAGTCATATCACTAGCTGGTAGGCTGTGCCCTTAGATCTCCTCTGTTCACTTACTTCCACCAATTAGAGAATTAAATTTAACAAATTTTGAGGTCTAAGCAAGTGGCAACTCAACATGTATGTTTTTTTCCTAGGTCTAGTTCAATTTTCAAATATATATGGCAAGCTGTATTTTTACTTTATATTCTTAGAAAAATAAAATTTTAAAGCCATCTGGAAATAGATAAATAAAATTTGTTTTGTTTTGGTTTTTCTACTTCAAAAATTTTTTACTGATCTTCATGTTTTATGGTCTCAGCAAAACTTGATTTTCGGCATCCCGACCGTTTGTCATTGTTGTGGTCTGTATGTAAGCATGATACCGGCTATAAAAAATTATTGTGTAGGAGACTCACTATTGAATCCTATTGAATTTCAGAAAATTTTCATTGAAAATCTCAAAATGGTAGCCATTTTAAAGACTTTTTGTTCATATCTTGTATGTTATTCAACTTATTAATTGAACACTTATTATTCAACACATTAAATGGGATCAAAATTTGCAGATTTCAATTCTTCATGTAATATCAACCCTACCTCTCTCCGATGACAAATAGCGAAGTTATTGTAAAATATGTAATTTTGAACTCTCAATTCCCAAGAAAATGTGATATTTGTATACTTACGAGATCTAGGCCTAAGAAACTGGTATGTGCGAAGCGACCCTTGATATACTTATACAATTTAACATTTCCTAATTTGCCCTAAAAACTAACACTTCGGTGTTAAATTAAGAGGATCTGCTTGTATTACATTGTATGATTGGGCTAGGTAAGTACCATGATGCCACCCATCAAGTTGTTTTTAATTTAGGTTTTTTGTCACTTGTAAATGTCCAGTATAGGTCAAAAACGGATTACTCATTTGTAGATTATAACAGTGTTTGGTTTTATCATGTCTCACATAATACGATAATAGTTATGTTGTTGTTTCAAATATATGGACAGCTAACTATAATATTTAATGACACATCATCTGTCATATTTATAAAAATATATGGAAAGTGACGAACAAATTAATAAAATCATAAATCCTTTTTACAACACTCCATTGCAGGCCTAATTCTTCTGGATGGTTTTCATCATTGAGTTCATGTTTCTATAATTCTAAGTGTTATAATTAGAGTTAACTACCAGTCATCCCCCCCCACTTTTGCTACAATATTGGGCTTTTATGGAGGTCAAAACTGGATTTTCTTGCATACAAAATGAAAGTACATAATAAAGTGATATATAAATCATTGTCACACAAAAATTGAGTTAAAACAAAAATAAATGTAAAAAACTGTGAAAGAGGTGGAAACAGAAGAGAAAGCACTCTGTTTCATCAAATGAAACGAAGCAGGCAAGTAAACACAAGGACACTCTTCCTTAGTCGGTGAACCTTTTCTTGGTACTGATGAAATGTAATATTTTGTTCTTTTTGTTATTATTAATATCTTTATAGAAATTAAGTTTTTTTTAAACAAGATCATTAAACAAAAAGGATAATTTTCTTCATAAATTACATTCATAGTATACTTTTACAAAAAACCTACTGGTGGAGGTATAAAGTGTACATCTTATGAACATCTCTATAAGTAATCAGGGGAAGTAAAGCTTGATTAACATATGTTTTGACTCTGGCACAAATCAGTATTTTTAACAATCCTATTTGAAATTTCTTATTTTTCTATGTTTAATTTGTAAATCTCAGTTCACAAACATGTTTAATTGCAATGTTTGACTACAGTCAAAACAATAGGTTCAACTGATCTTAAGATTAACTGATCTTAACTTCAATTTTATATTTGTCTTCAATCCTTGAAAATTACGTAGATGGACGTACATTTCCTAGTGTTATAGTTATGTACTTGTCTTTTGACAGTAGGCACATATTTATACTTTTAGAACATTATTACCTCAAAAATGTAGATACATGGTAAAGTCAATATAGAAAGGTCTTTAAAAGCCAATTTGCAGGATTCTATTTGGCCTAGGCCATGTTCCCAATAGGCCCTTTTGGACACTGGACATTGGATATGCCCCCAGTATCTTTCAGCCTTCAGCAGTAGATCATACAACACCTTGGCTTAAGGCACCCCTCCTCTTAGTTCATCCAGGGAATTGTTGGACTTAATCCAGCTCTGAAGGGCCAGACCCTTGAAATGGAATTTTTGGAGCCCACTCCATCTGTTTCTACAGAATTCCCTTCTTAAACACAAAATATACACAAATAGCTCATTACTTACTGTTGAAGACATCTATGAACGTTATTTAAAATTGAAAGTCATAGCAACAGCTGAGAGAGTCATGAACAATACAGACCCTAAAAATACAGGCATCATATTTCTCTTATGGTTTACTAGCACCTAATATTACTAGCATATAGCTTAGTAACGATGACATGTTCATAATTTTATAAGTGAAAGTTCATAAATAACATAATAGGAGGAAAGTTACATTCAACAGGTTTGACATTTATCTGCTCCAGTATGTATAGGAATGTCATCTCTTTATGTTGCCAATAAACTTTTATTTTTTCATATCAACATCTCAATAATTTATCTATTTGTTAAGGGGGATCAATCTATTCATGTTAGGGACTTATATTCATTATTTTACTTTTTTAGAATTGTATTAAAAAACATTTCAAACTAAACCATATTGCATTATAGTTGTACCCATTGTTCATATTATTAGTATTGTTTATTGACATTATTTACAAGGTTTGTATATACAAAAATGATGACAAATGTCTAAATAAGTTATAATATTTATTATTGGTGGTATAAATCGTTAATGGTTAACCTACAGAAATGATGAAATGTAGGTCTAAAATATTATTTATCTTTCAAATACTACTGCCAAAACAGATTTTTAAGTTTGATAGTTCACAATTAATTATACTTTTTTTTTTAATTTAGTTATTTGTTTAAATAAATGTTGTTAATACCATGATTGAAGACAGTAAATGACCGGATACAAAAGAAATTGACATCTTATCGTATCTATAAAAAAATATGAGCTGTATCTAGAGAACAAAACAGAATTATTTACAAGTTCGTTATTTATTAACTAATGTAGAAAAAAATTAAATGCCATCAAGCAGGCTTGAACCTGCAGTGAGATAAGTGCATACCTAAACCAATTGAGCTACACTGCTCTTCTGTTATAGATCATAGATTATCTATTTAACTGTGTAATTTAAATGTGCAATTTTTTAACCTAACAGTAAATATACACAATTCATGAAACCATTAATTATTAGTAAATATTTAAACGATGTTAAAGTCACGGTATATTAATTACTGAAAATATTCAGTTTGGGCATTCCATACAATTACTATGCCTTAAAAAAATTTGCTTGTCTCAAATCAGCATTATCTAGCTGAATGCCAAGATTTAGTAAAAAGAAACTATAATACCCTAAATAAAATGACTTCTGTTTTATAGATCGTTCCATTATATTACTTGGAAGTAATGTTTACATTTGTAACATAATAGTTTAATAGTTTATTGCAAGTATAAACTGTTGACTTTTATCGTTTTCTTTATTTCTATTGCTTCTTGGTTTGTATTATTTAGTAGGGTTATCAAAACAATGGATCCGTTTATTAGTTTTCTCCTAATTGCTTCGAAAGAAGATTAATAGGTTTGTTCAGGAGTCAATTAATCTTTGTCTTATACATAAACGTAAACTTTTGGTGGTTTGCATAAATGGGTGAAATAAAATGTTTCTCATAAGGATTTCAAACTCAGTCTAAAGGATATTTTAGGAATTAGGGTCAATGACCTCTCTTTGAATGAGAAACTTGTATAGTCAATGGTAAGTCATTGCTAAAAATAGTAATATGTCATAAAAGGCATGCAAATCATCCGTTAATTTCTCTCTTAAAGGTGAGAGTTTAAAAAATGTATGGCTCATTTCAAAAGTAATGGTCAGTTGGTTGTAAAGAGTGATTAGCAACACTGATTAGTTGTGGATTTAAGATGTAACCATTGTTGTTTGACTTTGTGTGATGATGGGTTAATAATTAGTGCAAATAGAAACAATTGTGAAATTTGATAAATGATTAATTTCTAAACTCAAAAGGACATATTGTTGCTGAAATTCACCACCAATTAATTGTGAGATATAAGTCTACATATGAGCTAAGAGTGAAGAAAAACTTAGGCAATAGTGTTGTGTGTTTAAGGAAGGGCGTTTAAATTTTCATGATGAAGAGAGGAGTAGCAGGTCTAGCTTCTAGATTGGCTATATCTGAGTGTGTGTGTGTGTGTGTGTGTATGCAAAAGTGAATGAAAATCACTTTACGATTAGTGATCTGTCCACAGAATTTCCAGAAATTTAGAAAACAACATTATTCATAATTAGTTGTGACTGACACTCTAGGCTATCGTAAACTGTGTGCACAATGAGTGCTCAAACTTTTGACAAGTACAGACAAACACTAAGATTAACAACTGCATGTGCTCTTATGGTCTGCTTTCTTAAAATGGAGATGAATTTATTTCTCATTTTGTCTTTGGTGGTGAAATGTGGATTTTATTTGTTAATGCTGAATTGAAACAACAATCCATGTGGTAGCGTCATTCCAGTTCACCCAAACCAATACAATTCAACCAAACCCATTCTCAAAGGAAAATCAAGGCAAGTACGTTCTGAAACAAAATGGATTAACTACATTCTGCTTTTGATCGATTTATAGGACCCGAGAGCCAACCATCACATCACAAGTCTGTTGTGAAACACTTTGTTAAACAAACCGTTGACATAGAATTCTGAAATCAGAAATAGATCCTTCCTCATGATAATCTACGAGTGTCCACACAATCAAAACAATTCAAGAAATTTGATGGAAATTTTTTTCTGATCTCACACCTAATGACTACCATCTCTTCTTACACCTCTCATGAACTAGTCTGCATCTCTAAGGTTCTAGGAAACTGAAAAGTTGAAACCTCAGTGCAAAATTCGGTGAAATTCCAGACTTTGAATTTTTATGTGAAGGGTTTGAAAAGAAACACTAATAAATTTTTCATTTTCTAATTTGATCTCCTTTTATAACCAATCTGCCCTTGTTTTAGAAATGCTCCTTGTACTTTGAATATTTTTTAGAAACAAGAACCATAAACAATATGCAGACAGAAGTTAAACATGTAAAGAAATACATCGAAGATTCTTCACAAACCTATGTTGCTTTAAAGGCTAAAAATCACATTATCACTTTATAAACAATTTTTACAAAATAATTGCCTTTTATATCTCAAACTAATGAGTTTTTTCTTTTGTTACAGTTGGACAGATTTAAAGAGCCCCCTGCATTTGGACCAATGTGTGACTTGCTGTGGTCAGACCCGTTAGAAGACTTTGGTAGTGAAAAAAACGCAGAGCACTTCAGCCATAACAGTGTGCGTGGTTGCTCCTATTTCTACAGGTATAGTTAAACACAACAGACTTTAGTAGTAAATTCTTTAAACAGTTTTGTCCAACATTTTGCCCAAGATGGAATGAGAAAAGTTTACAAATCCTTATCAGATTTAACTCCTATATGCCATGGGTCATAACAGCAAACATGAGTAGTAGTTGTGGTTTCACAATATCAATCAAAAGTAATTTGTAGATCTTTTATTTAAGTTAAGATGGAAGATTTGTAAAATTCTATAACTACAAGATTTAAGCTAAATATTGCAATTTATGAGAAGTTTTTAAAAACCTAATTCTCAGAGAAGAGACTGTTAATAAGGGGGGAGAGGGTATTGTTGTAAATTTAGTTAATTTGCTACATATGCTCTGTTTGTTGATAAAATAAAGCATATGAGACTGTCATCCTTATTTGTGTCTAAACATGAATGATCATGTCTTGAGAAAATGTGTGTCACCTCATTAATCTAATTAATGCTCTTTTAAACTGTTTAAGACAGTCTTGTTTGAGTCTAACCTAACATGACAGTTTCGTTTTTGACAAATGTTCATAAAACAATATTAAGTTGATTTTTTAATTTTATTTTATATATATTTATTATTATTATTTTTTTAATAAGTTCTGCACAAAATTTTCTGAAAGCCTCGATTCTTAAACCATTTTCATTCTTTATTGAAAGCTATTATCTTGAGTTTTGTGTTGGTCATAAGTATTTATATCCTAATATCCTAAATAATTATTTTAATTTATGATTTTATATATTTATTATTTATTATTTTGTAGTTGGAGTTTGTTTACAACATAATAAAAATATTATGACATACTATGTAATAGCTTGCAATTTTTGTGTATATTAGAATATGGGATCCACTTTTTACATACTTTCAAATAGACACCAGTTTTCTGAGTTCTGAAATATAGCCACCCCAACTTTAATCATAGACACTGCCACAATGTGTAGAGTGAATTATTGCATCAAGAAAAAATGATTGTTTCTTAGTTTTGTTTAACGAGTTAATTTTGTAAAATAAGAATATTATTTCATTGTATTTACTTCTGTTTTACAACCTTTTTTGATTCCTGCTCTTCTTTAGAGTGCATGTAGGGTTGTTATTATATTATGTTAAATAATAAAAACGCACATATAAACATAAAACCACTGTACCACAATCATAAAGGGAGTAGACAGCAGGATCCATAGAATGACTAAACACTGTGGCGTGCACTCGTCTATTATGTTTCAGTTAGTGGTTTTATGCTCATATATATAAATATATATATATATATATATATGAGCATATATATATATATTTAATGTAATATAATAATCACTTTTCATAAGCAAGCTTTCCGAGGAGGATGTTACACAGTTTCCATAGCATATATGAAACAGAAACAACATTAGGTTAAATAAAAAAACAAAAAGATATAATTATATTAAGATCACAAGATCTTAATCGGTAAAAGATCTTTAATTAATCTATAATTTAACTCTGGGGCTATTGAAACTATAATAACAATTTTGCCAACTGGAGTTTTATGATAAAGTTATTTAATAAAACTGTACTTTTTAATGATTGGTAAATTTGTCTCAGTTTTCATAAATGTATGTTCAATCATACTTTAGACCTCCCATACACTATAATGGTTGTAGATTATTCAGCATGGACAAACATTTGTTTTGTTTTGAATCATTTCCTAGATTTTATGTACTAAGAATATGAGTATATAATATATATTTGTATATGATTTTGTTAAAAATTTCTCTATTTATTTCTTGGCCACAATACAGCATACAATAGGAAGATTCACATGTCAGGTAGTGAGTTAATCATTACATTTAAATAACATGCATAAAGCAATGTCAATTACACATAATTTATATAAGATAACATCCAAAATTAAAATACAATATAAAATTAAAGATGTAGACTCTACAAAATACACAATGCAAATCACATCCCAATGAAATAATGCTACATCATTTATCTCTGCAGAATAAAATCTTCTATGGAAAAAGGTAATATTTATACAAATAAGAAAGAAAAGCTTTTTTAAATTGTTTAGGACAGTTTGTTGTCCTGGTGCAAGGCGACTTTTCTTACATGGTTTTGTTTCATGTTTAATTAGGTAGCTCCTTATTTTCTTTTGGATACAGATCCATTCACACCCATTCTTCCTAACACAATCCATCTTGACTCTCCGGTCACATCCTCTCCACATCTCCAAACCAACTCAACCTCCTAGCCTTCATAAATCCCATGCTGTCCTTACTGTTCAACATGCTGTGTATTTCCACATTCTTCAAAGTTTTCCCCTCTCCATACTCGTACACCGGGCTATTGATTTTTCTTTCAGGGACACTTAGACCATTAACATTTTCAGCTGAAAGTGTTCATATTTCAGCTCCTTATGTCCACACCAGCCTAATAACGGTCTTATAAATTTTCATTTTAGTTCTACAGATGAGCAGCTTTGACTTCATCAATCGATTAGATAACTCTTGTTAAACAGATTATTATATTAAGTATTATCTGTATGTACTCTTTCTGTTTTTTGACAATGACAGGAACCGAAATATACATATATGGAGTTTTTCTTTATCTCCCCCCCTCCCTTTACAAAAGTCAAATTATTTACCTACGGCTATATATATAACTTAATTATTTATTCTTGGCAGATCTCATCATGGACCCTTTCTGCCTATAATTTCTAAACAGCATTTACTTCTTCCCTACCTGTGGCTGTCATTGTCTATACTTTAAAAATGTTTATTTGTCTATTCCACAACTCTAAATACATTGAACGAAATGATGCTCTAAGCCAGAGTATCCTTTTGATCAATAAATGAATTAATGGTTTACTCTTCCCGTACCCATCACTAAATTAGTCATTTCAATAATTATAATGTTGAAATGTCTGAACAGTAGCTTGTTAACAAATTAATCAACATTGTAAAGTCACCCCTGTTCAACCTGATGGTGTCATCATCCAGCCGTTCACCAGTCCTCCCTTAGCTTTTGTTCGAAACTTTATCTTAGCAGATTTTTAAAATTTTAATCATTGTATAAAGAATCTACTTGAATCAACATATCTGTCTTTACAGACATAAGAGGACATTACATCTTTTATTTAACGCAACAATTGTACTAGTTGTAGACTGATCTTGCTTTCTTAAGTAATACTGAGTTTCTTAGTATAATTATTTGTATTTTATAATAATAAGATCAATGGATTTTTACTAAATTTTGTTTAGTGATGCATATGAGATTCTGTGTTATTTTATGTTCTTTTCTTCCTTTTTTTAAGGTGGTGATGATCAAGAGGTTTTTCACTTTTAAAGAACACGAAGAAAAAAAATGTTTTCATTTAACTTGTTAGTTTAGCAAGGCATACAAAGAAAGTCTGCTTTTTAAATCGTATATGTAGCCAGTGAGCCCTGAGAGAAAACTATTTGTAAGCACCTTAATAATAAATAACAAAGTTCTTACTGCAATAGTTATTAATATTTATTTGGTATTTAAATAACTAAAAGTTTTTGACATGTTGAAAATTCAAAGACATTCTGCATATATACATAAGATTTCATTCCATTCTCACTTTGATTTTATGTTTTAGTTATGCAGCGTGTTGTGATTTTCTACAGAACAACAACTTGTTGTCCATCATAAGAGCACACGAAGCACAAGATGCAGGGTAAGTATTACATCATAATTTCTTCTTTAGCAACAAAACAGCAAAGTTTGTATCATTGTAGTGGTTACTATAGCTTTTCATTACTTTTAGGTATCGGATGTACAGGAAAAGTCAGACAACAGGATTTCCCTCACTCATCACAATATTCTCTGCGCCTAATTATTTGGATGTTTATAACAATAAGGTTAGTTGTAGGTTGATTATGTCTAAATGTTAAAAGCATAGTAGTAATATTTTAGTCTATATATATACACACACACACACACAGTAATTTGCCTTGTTAAGAAATAATGTTATGAATTAATTGTTACTTCTTTGAAGTCGATACCTCCCTTGTGCGTACTTTATAAATTCAGTATTCATATTAACGATATACACTCTGAAATTATATATTTTCTTGGAAAAGTTATGGAAAACAATTAAGAATTTTCAGGAAAATAGACAGGAACTTGAAGAAAAATTAAGAATATCAGTAGCAAGTGTTGGTAGATATCCTGGCATTGGTCTTTAAGCGTTGACCTTCAAACTTACCGATAAGCCGATTAGGCCTACCTGACAGACAATCTATTCAATCCATTGTCTTTCTGAATCACTCTTTCCTTATCATTGTTTCGTTTTCATATGCAACATCAAATTTAATGTTGCCTACGCTATTACATACTTATATTTGTGTTAGGGAAGTTGTTGGAAGTTGTGTTAAAATATGTGTAGTTATTTAATATTATATAATCGATGATAAAAAAATTCAAACATTACATACGAATACTGCGTGACCTTGACTTTGTGTGCTATTTAACTCCCGTTTTCTTCTAAATTATTTTTGTTTCCGACATTTTTAATGTTTTAGATTGTCATTTAAAACCTTTTTAAACAACATATGTTTTTTTCAAATTAACAAGTAAATACTAATAGAATGTTTTGATTTTTACTTTTCAAATATCTTTCTCAAACACGGAAATTGTACGAGAATTATCTGTTGTACTTATCAAATGAAAATGTATATACGAATGAAGTGTATTGCTTGTATACGTTTTTTTTCTATATTATATATCTGAATACATTTTGAACCTTAAAATGTTCTATTTTAATTTTAATTTTTTTTAAATACAAATTTCATTTATACAAATTTTTTATTGGAATTTCTAAAAGTATTATTTTCATAAATAAAAAATAACTACTTCTATAAACATATTATTTTAATCATTAAAAAAAAATAATAATAAATAAAAAATTATAATGAATTTAAATTTTGTAAAAAATATATGTTTTTATCTTCCTTTTGATTTTTGAGATATCACCTACAGTATATTAAAGCAGAATTAAATTTGTCGACAAGAGCCTTGATTTAAAAAAAATTAAAGCCTTGAAATGCTTGAATTCTTTAAGCTCAGACCACTGGACACCCTGACATCGGAATATAATATATGCCATCATTCTTGGCTAGATAATATGTATGCCGTCTGTTCATAGGTTCTATATCCTTATACTTGCAAATAATTTTATGCTATATTTTATGAAATTTTATTTTAACGAATTTGCAAATAAAACAAATTAACATAATTAGTATATTTAGTGTCTTATCTAATTAAAATAGATAATTGTTTTTATTAAAAAGGTTTTTCCACAAAATAAGAATGAAAGTCATTGAATAAAATATGGAAATGCTCCTTTAAACATTGCTGGCTGATACGAGGAGATACCCAAAATCTTTCTTCTCTTTCATTAAATTCTTAATAATGATTTAGTACTTGTTTTATTTGTAAATTGACACATGAAAGTATATAAATAATCAATAAGTAAAATGAATAAATCTAGATTATAAAAGTGAAATTTTAAAGTTAATTATAATTTTTTCAGGCAGCGGTATTAAAATACGAGAACAACGTGATGAACATTCGACAGTTCAACTGTTCACCGCATCCTTATTGGTTGCCTAACTTCATGGACGTATTTACATGGTCATTACCATTCGTCGGCGAGAAAGGTGAAAAATTAATTTAAAATTATTTCATACACACTATATTTAATATATTGAAAAAGTATTTGGAAAGACTGTTCCCAATATTTTTGAAAGTAAATTCAGTATACTATTTTACATATTTTTATTCAATACGCTTTTTTCAATTATTAAATTTTCAGAAAATGTTTTTGATTTTAGTTAACATAAAATAAAATAAGAGTAAGGTTATACTTATATTTACTTTTTTTACTATATGTATTTTTACTTATTATTAATTAAAATTATTACCTTTTAGGTCCATCACAATCTTTCCTGTTGTTTACTAGATTACTAGTTTCAACAATTATATTGTCATCCAAATACCGGTTTCAACACATCACAAATACAAAAATAAAACACTTAGACAAACTTTATCATGATACAATTATGATAAAATGATATAGTCCCCATGCATGTTCACTGTTATAATGTTTGAGTTTATCAAGTTTGTTTGATTTATCAAAGTTTGAATGAGATAACTGAATTGAATATTTCATTTGAAGCTTTGGTTTATGTTATCGTTCAAAACAAGTTCTGGTTGTATTCTTATGGGTTTATATATTTCAAATGGTTCAAGGCTATTAAAAAGTGGCTTTTTTTTCACACTTCACTTATATAAAATATTTAGATTATCCTGTATATTTTTGTATGTGTAGTCCTGATCGATCAAATGTTTTATAAAGTTAGATCTTTTTTCATCCATTTTAGGTTTAGATAAGTGTCCTGGAAACCTTTTAAAAAGTTTGTCCAATATAAAATTTTGGGTAATCAGAACATGTAATTTTGTATACACCTGATTTTGAGAACGGATCGTTACTGCCATAGGACGCTTAGATTTTGTATCGCAATTGCCCGAAGTTACCTCCAGGAAATTATAAATGTGTACTGTATAATAAACAAGATTTATTTTTACGTTAGAACATAAAAATTTATATTTTAGCTGAAAAATGTTAAAATTTATCTTTTTAACTATTAAATTCAAAATATAGACCTGGGAAAAAGTAATACAAAAATTCCATCATATATATATATATATATATATATATATATATATATAATGAGTATAAAAAAGGGGGATCATTTCGGTTATGTGTTGGCAAACTTTAAACATTTTCTAAAGAGAAACTATGAAAGGAATACCTTTATTCTAGAGGCCAGAAGGTGACAATATCTTCGAGAATTTGCTTGAATAATTCTTTCCCGTGATGCTGCCGTCGCCACAGAAATTCACACAAATATGAATCAAGCATAGAACGCTGTGTTCCACACTGAACTTTGTTACAGTGATTTGTTAGACCCAACCTAACCTAACATTTCCACCAACTTAATGAAATTCATAGAAAACTAACAGGACAGCACTGACAGGAAAGCACCGTACTGCAGACTAGCACGAACTGGCCACTGGTAATTGCTGCTCGGCCCATTTCGTTATCTTATCGCAGAGGAAAGTCCAACCATTATGAACTGTTTTCGTTTGTTTTTTGTAGTCATGATTAATGTTTCATTTCATTAGAAAGTTTTTTGTTAACGTACAGCGCTTCAAAAGTTTGCTGGTTATCTATAAAAAATGTTTAAAATTTGCTGACACAACTGAAAAGATCCAAAAAGGGTTCTAGTATTAATTAAAGTACAATATAAAATAATTGAAACTTAGGAGTATATTAATATTATTTTTAAAGTTTGTCACTATATTTTTGTTTATTATCTCACTTCACTTTCATCTTCAATCTGAACACAATTTACTCACTGTTTTGAAGCAGAGTGTTCTCGACAAATGAAAAAATTACACATCGAACATCTTATTTTTTCAGTCGATTTTTCCTCCAGTTACATCAGTAACATCTTCAGCTGGTTGAGGCCTTTGTTATTGAGATTCGTCAATGTTCATGATCTTGCACATACGTTGCTTGGTGTGACTTGGTATACTCTTGATTGATAGTCTTGACTGCATGTAATCTTGATATATATCTTTTGCCAAGTTGTGCAAAAACCATCTTCTTTTCATTTTTGGAATTTCAACATTGCTTTTATGGATAATGAAACTGTTGTGCGCTCCAATGTCCAAAAGTGAGTAAAAAATTCTCATCGTCCAACAGTTGCACACCCTTGTATGTTATTTTATACTTATACTCAGTGTCAACCCCTTTCTTGCTCGAGTTGTAAAGTAAAATAATTTTGGGTTTTCCAAAAGTTGGAGTGTCCTTATCAAGACCTGTTGCATTGTCATCATGTATTGATGATAAAAGTAATACATTTTTGTTTTTCTTTGGCATGTAAGACATCATCGTACATTCTTTTCTAAACCCAAAAAGCGAACTTCCTACTGCTGATAGCTTAGTTTCAAGGAAAGAAGAAAGAATTTATTTTTTATTTTTCCTCATTGTTCCAACTAGTGTTAGGTGGTCATTTTTCAAGAGGTCAAAACAAAGAGGTTTGGAAGTAAAAAAGTGAACAGTGATGTTTATTCCTATGCCTGATATAGGTCGAACAACACGCTGTACAACACTTTTTGATGAATTATTGGCATAAAATGGTCCTGCTGGTTGTTTACCTGCATACACTTCTAAGTTTCAGGTGTAGAATGTTCTTTCACAAACTAATGCGTAAATTTTCACGCCATACCGTGCCCCTTTTCTTTTTATTAACTGTCAGAAATTGCATCGTCCATTTTGTTTAGCATTTTGTCTACAGTCATGAATTCACTAACATCGTAGTTTCGGATAGTTTGCAATAAATTCTTCGAGTAAGTCTCATATTAGTGCCAGGTTTTCCAGTATCTTCCTCTCTTCTCTTGTAAGAATTTCATCAACCCTTACAGCCCGAAGAATAAATTTAAACCTTTTGATGGACATGACACACCTGAAAAATTCTACTCTAAATCCATCTGAAGAACATAGATCCTCTAAAATTAGATGTGATGCTCTCATAACACCTGCCATATGCAGTATACCAAAAACAGCTTTGATTTCTTGTGGTGTTGTTTCATTTGTATCTCTTTCTCTGGCGTATTTGCCTATGTTTTTGGTAATCCAAACATTATTATTTTCTGTTATCTTACTGACCATTTCTTCTGAAAAAAAATAACTTCCATACTTGAAAAGGCCCCTTTTGTGGAGCGAGTGACGCAGCTCATTCTCATTCGCAAGATGTTTGTATTTTGAGTTGATGGTCTTTGATTTGCTTGAACATCCCATAATATATATATCTGCTTTTATTAATATAGGCAAGTCTTCAATCATTACGTTGTAGATGGAAACATCTAATCTGCTTGCAAGTGACATATTTTCAAAACCATGAATATCATCAGTTTCAAGTGGTTCATTATCTGATTTTTCCAAATTTACATCTAGGCTGCCGTCTTCAACTATCCCACCTTTTTGGCTGTCTTCATCATTCGCCAAACTGTCATTTTCTTCACATTACACTGTAAGGCGCTCAAGGAAGTTATCTCCAGCGAGTAACAATAGTTTAATTCACACTGCAACTAAGATAGAATTTGCTGTAAACAATGTAACACCCTTTTCCTAGAATGAGGCTCGTAACGTAGGGCGAGGGTAAGACTACTGACCGTAGACAAATAATAATTTTAATGAAAAAAATAATAAAACCCGGAGGTACCTTCCGTGATGCACCCGATGGTAGGTTAATTACTTGTTTTTGCCCCAGAGTTATTTTAAAGTTATTTGATGTTCTGTAAGCTGGCATAATATCAAGTTTAAATAATTCTTTTTCCAAGGTGTGTTCGAGTTTATTTCCGTATTCGATAGGAAATAAATTTTGTTTCTGCTGTTTGGATTTATTGGTTTTGGTTGCAAATGTTTACACCCATTAGTTGTTTCTAATGGTTACCAACCAATGACAATACACAAACTATTTCTTTAATTATTTCAAGTTCTTTATTAATATTTTCTTTGGTTAGTGGGATGTTAATTAGTGGTATACTGCGAGTTTATTGAAAAGCATATGGTTAGAAGTAGTGTGAATAGTTATCTGTTCTGGTTGGCTTTCTGTATATATTAAAATTATGGCTGTTATGTTTTTATATATGTAAGTCTAGAATATTTATTGCTTTTTGTGTTTCTATTGCCATGGTGAATTGGATTTTTGGTTCAATATAGGTATTTTTTTGAATTTTTCTAATTGTCTGTTGTTACACATGCATATGGTATCATCAACATATATAGTAGTATACAGTTCTATCAAGGTATTTGTTGTTGTCAGAAAATATGTGTTTATTTTCATAATAATTCAAAGAAATCTCAGATAGAATGTCTGAGAGGGGCGAGCGAACCCATGACCAATCCATTTTTCTGGGAGTAGAAATTACAATTAAATTGAAAATAATTCTGTTCATTCCAATACAAAACAAATAACTTCTTTATTACTTATATTTCACAACATAATGTTTTACAGAAGATTACTTCTATAAAATCTATTTTTGTGTTACATTGTTGTTGTTTTATTTTGTAACAGTAACTGAAATGTTGGTGAACGTTTTAAACATTTGCTCTGATGATGAGCTAATGTCTGATGGAGACGACGGATTGGAAGAAGGTATGTTCTGTATATTAGACATATTTAATAGTGTAAACTTTTCTTTTCGCAGTTATATTAAATCAAACTTAATTTATTTCTATTTATTGAAGAAAAAAAATTATATAATACAATTTTATCCATTTATAATATTTTGATTGGAACATTTGATTTTTTTGTAACTAATTGTTGCTTATATTATATGAAATCGTAATATAACTATATACATATATGTGTATGTCAATTCTGGGCTAATGTATGTAATTGTGTATTGGTAATTCAAAATATAACATTATATTACTTTTTTTAAACCATGTGTTAACGCTTTCTATTATTTTTTGTATTAAATTTGTTTACAATGTACAGTCAAATAATAACGTAGTATCTTGCCATTTTTAGTTCAAATTACATTAATAGAGGAATAACGTTTTGCACCCCTTGGGTGGACTGTGGTGGGTTTTACAAAATGACTTCCAAGGTCATTGAACCCTATATATTGTACACAGCTATCTTATCTTTTATAGTAGTGATCACCCTTCTGTAGAGGTGAACATTTTAAGAAATAAACAAATTTATTTTTTTAACATCTTTTCTCATTATTTTACACATCAATTTTTTATTTTTAAAGAATAATCTATATTTGAAAAACACATGTGAAAAATACTTTAACAGTTTTCAGATATAAGATACTTTATCAGTTTTAACAAAGTGGTTGGACTTTAAGCATATTTAAAAGAATTGTTAAACTATTATAATTTATAAAAATGACTTTTTTGTTGTTTGTTTTACAGTGTTTGTAATAAAAATATATAGTTTGCTACTTTTACCAAAACGAAATATAGAAATAAAATATGTCAACAACTACTATACAGTAAACTTGAACATCCCTTCTGACTCTGAGTACGTTGTTACCAAATGAAATAGGTCTAACAATAGGAGACAATAATTTTATATCACTCTATACTAAAGCATTGGTGTACAAATTGCTTTGAAATTTAGTAGCAACAAACAGAGATCACTTGTGAGAATAAAATCATATTAGGTTATTACTCTAACCCAGCTTGGCCAAACCTACAAATAAGAAGCACTTATTTTTAATGCCATTGTATCAAATTCATATATGGAGATTAAAAAGTCAGCAATTAATGTCCTGAAATACATTCATCTTTTCTCTAACATTTTAAATATAATGCAGTAAAATGAAGATATATGGTTTTTGTTTGTTCAAAACACAAGGAAATATGATGACATACTATGTATATCTTTTTCCTGGAAAGTAAAATATTTTTGCAAAAAGTACTGTTTAAAAATGAATTTAATATATTTGATCGGTATGAATTCTTCAAAATCATTAAACAAAATTGTTACATGGCAAGTTACGCATTTTATATTTTGTGATATCAGTAATCCATTGGAATTGTATAAGCAAACATGTTGTTTCATAAATACCTTACAATATATAAGAGAAGAACTATTGTAAGGTTTTATAATTACAGTAGAACCCCTCTTAACCGGTCTAGTCGGGACTGACACCCGGGCCGTTTGGCCGGTTCATCCGAGGTTCCCGTGAAAAATCGGTTTTCGTTCAAAGAAAGCTTATTTAATCAGGTAGCACTAAGAATTATGCAATTAAGATGTTATTGCAACTCATTTAATTGTACATAAATGTATCGTTTATATTATGTTATGTATATTATACATCAAACATGAAAAAATTATACACTACACAGCTTTTTTACAGATTCCCCTCTATCAAGTCTTTTGACACATTTAACCGCGTCTCAAACGAAACCAACACACGCTTCTGAAAACTGAAAAGAAATGTTACATTTTCCATAATGTATACTAAAATGATTCGTGGAAAAAAAGCGGCCCATCAAACGTTTTTGTGGGTGTATGTCTGCTATACCGACGGGAGCCAATGCCGCGGTGTTTTTATGCCGCCGACAATAGGATACCGCTATCGACAAAATCGTTTGACTCGCCGCTGCTTTGGTGGTGCCGCGGTGTTTTTATGCCGCCGACAATGGGATACCGCCATCGACAAAGTTGTTTGATATCGACGCCGCTTTGGTGCCGCGGTGTTTTTACGCCGCCGACAATGGGATACCGCTATCACAAAGTCGTTTGATATCGCCGCTGCTTTGGTGTTTCAATTACAATTTATTTTCGGAAACTCTCATCCAACCAATACACTACGATATAGGCCGGTTAATCCGAGGACCGGTTAATCCGAGGCCGGTTAACAGAGGTTCTACTGTATAAGTAATAAATAATTAATGAGAAATTATACCTAAACTATATGACATATCAATGACTATGTCATCCTCATTTATAATTGAGAATATCTACTTATATATGGAAATGTTTACTTGTTGAAATTGTAGTTTTAAATTTATTAATGATGATAATGTTGTTTGTTTGTCTCATTTATTACTTCAACTTAAAAACAGTTTTAATAAATATTAATTCCAAGGTGGAATATGATTTAACTTATGTTGTTTTTTTAATATATGACGAATTAATGTTCAAAACCTAACATTTTTGTTAAGTAAACATATAATTATTTGATTGTACATTGTGCAGTTAGTTATTATATTGTATGTTGGGGTCAATTCTGCAGCTTTAGTATGCTTCAGTCTAAATATTAACATAGCTTAGAATGTATATTTATTTCCCCATGTCCCCTATGTGTAAATTGTATTGAAACAAGATTATAATGGCAAACATGGTTGTTTTCTAAGTCAACAAAATAAACAAAAAATAATATATTTTTCATTTTTTTTTTTGATACTAAAACATAATACATATTTTTATTTTTCAGTTGAAAAGTATTGTACATTTATATTATATTTATTTGTATATAAATGCACAATACTTCTATATAAAAGCTATTGTTAAATATGTTGATATAATGTTATTAGATAATGATGGATTGTGTTCATATTATTGATGTAATTTATTCGTACAGTTGCCATCATTTGTGTATATAAAAAATAATAATATACAATCGTTTGAGGGTATGAATCAGCCCTTGTTATCGAGTGAAACATGAAAAGGAACAATATAGCCTAATATTCTATAACTATGTAGGACTATGTATAACTATAAAGAATCCAGGGTTAAAACTAGGCCTGAGTAGCCAAAAGAACAAAGACTATGTACAAACGTGATCAGAAAAAAACACAAGTCAATGGAGCTTGAACAAAATATGGAAATACTAAATTGAACTGAGATAATGCACAGGTAGGTTATATTGATCCTTTCGTGTTAGTCGTGTTCTATGTTCACCTAATAATGAGAGTTGATCAATTAACTCAAAACACTGTAAATTTGTTTTTGTATACACAAATTATGGCAAAAATCCACATAAACTATGTTGATAATATAAATATTATTATCACCCCTAAGGTGTAACTATAAGACATTTTAATTCGTTCATGCTGATAGTACAGTCACGCCTAAAATCCTTGAAAGTTTTATGACATACTGAAATTATTGCACTTTACTTAATTTATAAGTTATAATACTTTATACCACTAATAGTAAATATTAATTTACACGCACTTATAATCAATCTACAGGTTATAAGATTTATTATATATTATTTATTTGGTTTTTAATGAGTAGGATATAACCACTTATTAGCAGAGGATAGAAATAACGGCATTGTGAAACTGTTGCAACGTTTAGTCAGTTTTAATTCCAACATATAGAGCGTCTTCAGGGCAGTCTGACTCTAATGTTTTATTAATAAATTAACACTTATTTTGACGAATAATCAATAATAGGAACAAAAATATTCTAATGTCTAAAAAAAAATACCCAAATAAGTAAATTCATGAAACATTGTAACTCTAATCTTTGTTTTCTTTATTAATGATATGACATAGCTTCAATGATATGTTTTAATGTATTACACACTATAACTTCAACCATTCTACTACTAAGCATATCTGTAGACACTGAAATATTTTTTGAGCATTGCAGTAATATTCAATCAACGAAAAGAATAATAAAAAATTTATCAATTTTAAGTTCATTAAATTTTCCTTTATATAAAATAGTAACCAAGGTAGGTTTGTTTATCTCCATCTGTACAAAAATAAACAAACAGTACATTTGGTCATTTGTACATGCAAAAATGTTTGTGACTTTAATGTGGACAGGAAAAGCCCTGTCTTGTATTCTGTTGACTATTTTGTTGTTTTTCTGAATTACATAAAAGTTATTGGTATTTTTTTTCTTATAACTTGTAATGGGGGGGGGGGGGTTATTTTTGATTAATTATATAATGGTATCTTAATCCATAGTTGTATATGTAATTCTATCCATTGTTTATTATAAAGGAATAAAATGTCATTGTTACAACTCTTCTTTTTTCAAAATCTTATTTTACCTGGATATATTTGGGGATGTGTGAGATCTCGAAAACTAGCTCTTGTCAGCAAGAACAGATGTATTACTCGGGTGTATTTTTCTTAATTCAGCCAATAATTATCCATGTCTCAAAGACAAAGTTATTCCATAAATTTTTATTGTGTTTGACCATTTAAATTTATTACAATGTCTAAAATTATGTTGCCATAAACTTCTACTTCCTTTACAGCCTTCTATAGGCAGATCTATATGTTATAAAAAAAAAATGAATCAAGGAAAACGAACACATTGTAAACGAGAGAAGCTAAACTTTTTCAATTGAATCGACATAAAGGTGTCCCAGATCCATAAAATTTCAGAGGGGGGAATTTACGTTAGAATTTAATAGGGCACATAGCTCATAGGTTAGATTTTATATGGACAGGAGACACAGGCTTACCTTGGAAAGTGGTCCTTCGTATTACCTAATAGTATACAAGTAAGAAAATACTCACAAAAACATTAAAGTTCAGAGGAGGGGGGGGATTTCTATTGTAACATGACATTTGGAAATGACGGTTGGTACAATGACCCAAACAACTATAAAATCTATGTTTTCACATTGTAGTAATATTTATTTCTTCACCCACTATATAACATGTATAAATTACAAAACACTTCCAAGGAAAAAGTAATATACTTGCAGTATTTAATTAGTGAAATTTGCCATTTGTGTGAATTTTGTAGACAGTAGTAAATCCAAGATAATTTTGCTTAATAGTAATAACTCGTGGTGCTAAGTATTTTTCTTAAATGAGCAAATGAAAATGATTGATTTTGATCATTTGTGTTGAAATATTTCTCTTTTTCTCGTCTTGAAATAAAAATCCCTCGCACACCCCTAGTTTTATATACATGTTATATACAGTATTATTTTTCACCTATAGTTAGAAATATATATATATATATATATATATATATAATGAAAAATGAAAGCCATTCATATAATTGCTACTCATATTTTCAATGTTATGTGGAACACATCATTTTATACAGTTTTTTAAAGCTTTATATGATATGACAAAATTAGTATTTATAAATTAATGTGATAGTACATTTAAATTATTCAGTTTGCCGATAAGAAAATCTTGTTTCAATATTGGCCCCAAATTTATTATGCAAATATTATTGGACGTTGATGACTATCTTGGTTTTTCTCTCTCTTTCTTTTTCTCCTTGCCCGCTGGTTTACCGCTGGTAACAGATGGTAAGAACTGCTTAGATCAATCTCTAAGTTGTTGTTCCCAAACAGTAGTTTTGTCGATTGTATTGTTTTCCCCTTCATATCCTATCCTTAGTGTACAGATTTTATATATTTTTCACATTTATTTAATTTTTCTTTCGCAAAATAAGTATACTTTTTTAAGATGTATTTAGTTTCAGTTTTAAAACATTTTCAAGAACAAATATGAAAATCAGAAATCAGTATTTTTTATTATTATTTTATTGTTATTTTTTATGTATTTTATTGACATGGGTGGAATGCTATTGTTCATAAAAAAATTATTAATAATTAACAACTTTAAAATATGAGTTTAATAATATAATTTATCCGTTGTTTTTTTAAGGTACAAAGTGTGTAAAATTTAAAAAATAAAACAAAAAACACTTCAATTAATATTGTCTGTCTATTCGACAGGTTGTGTATTTTTTTAGAAATATAATATTTTTACAGACTTCTGAAATTATTAGCTTAACTCTATAGCTTATTGGAATCATCATTATTGTGAGATCTATAGATTGAAATACTCTGCAATCATTAACTAATTCATTGTTTATTGCAGTCATCATTTTGGTCAGATCTAGACATTGATCAATGATCTGCAATTATTAATTAATTCTAGAGCTTATACAGTCATCATTTTTGTGAGACCTAGACATTAATCAATATTCTGCAGTTAGTAGCTTAATTCCTTAGCTTATTGCATATCATTATCATTGTGGTAAAACCTACTAGACATTGATTAATACTCTGCAATTAGTAACTTAATTCCCACAGCTTATAGCAATCATCATCATTATGCTGAGACCCTAGAGATTGGATCAGCACTTCTATTGTGAGGCCTAGACATTAATCAATACAGTTATTAGCTGAATTTCATAGCTTATTGCAGTCGTCATTATTGTAAAACCCTGAGATTGCTACATACTCTAAATTATTAACTTCATTCCGTAGCTTACTGCAGTCATCATTGTGAGACCGAGACATTGATCAATATTCTGTAATTAATAGCTTAATTCCATAGCTTATTGCAGTCGTCATTAAGGTGAAACCTACATAAAAATCAATACCGTGTAATTATTTGCTTATATCAATAGCTTATTATAGTTATCATTATTGTGAGACTTAGGTATTCATGTGACTTAGACTTTCAAGTGAATCATGGTTGGACAGGTCAAATAGTGGTGCCTGTAGTCCAATTTCTCAGGGGGGGGGGGATAGGATAATTATTATACATGCTGGTGGCGAAGCAGGCTTAAAAAACTATGATTTTTTAATTTTTTAACTTGCACATTGCTATAAAATGAAAGGTCGATTGTGAGAGAAATAATCGCGAATGGTGGAGTGACTCGCCAAGATTTGTATTTTCATAGTGAGTAGTAAGATTTTGGATGTGCTCACAGACTACTGGCGACAACTGTACTTTTCAGTTATTAGTTTAATTTCATAGCTTATTGTATCATCATCATTGTGGTGAGACATAGACATTGATCAATACTCTGCAGTAATAGAGTTATTACTATAGAGTTATTAGCTATTCCATAGCTTATTCCATCATAATCATCATCATTGTGGTGATATCTAGGCATTGATCAATACTCTGTTGTTAGTAGTTTAATTGCACAGCTTATTGCAATCATTATTATGGTGAGACATACACAATGATCAATACTCTGCAATTAATAGGTTAATTCATTGGCTAATTGCATCATCATCGTCATTGTGGCGAGACCTAGACATTGATCAATACTCTGTTGTTAGTAGTTTAATTGCACAGCTTATTGCAATAATTATTATGGTGAGACATAGACAATGAATGATCAATACTCTGCAATTAATAGGGTAATTCAATGGCTAATTGCATCATCATCGTCATTGTGGCGAGACCTAGACATTGATCAATACTCTGTTGTTAGTAGTTTAATTGCACAGCTTATTGCAATAATTATTATGGTGAGACATAGACAATGATCAATACTCTGCAATTAATAGGGTAATTCAATGGCTAATTGCATCATCATCATCATTGTGGCAAGACCTAGACATTGATCAATACTCTGTTGTTAGTAGTTTAATTCCTCAGCTTATTTCGATAATTATTATGGTGAGACATAGACAATGATCAATACTCTGTAGTTAATAGGTTAATTCCATGGCTAATTGGATCATCATCATTGTGGTGAGATGTAGACATTGATCAATATTCTGCAGTTATTAACTTAATTACATGTTTCTCATTATTATTGTAAAACTTAGACTTGGAGACATGGGCATACTCTACAATTATTATTAACTTCATTTCATAGCTTATTGCAGTCATCATTATTGTAAAATAACTAGCTATTGTAATACTTTTGTATATCTTTAAAATATTATGAAACATATACATTTTTATAGAGAATGGCAACCATTTCACTGACACATGTCATGATTTGAATTATGTATGTAAATCTTCATGTCACAGCATACATTAGTTACTTTCCAACTCGTAATGCACGTTCACTGTGCTCTTTTATCTAAATTTTTATCTAATTAATATAATTAGATATCGAGTGTTTTAAATAAACAGCTCTAAATGTTTTTACCTTTGTACCTTATACAAATTAAAACTTTGTTTCATTCTAATCATATAAATAAACTTTGTGTTTTTGTTTCTTTCTCTTATCTATGTTAGGTTTCTTTTATAATTACATTATAGACCCAGATATTTGATAAACAGTTCTTTCCTTCTAAATAACTCTTAAACCACGACTATTAACCATATTACACAATACATTAAGAAACATTTTAACTCAAATGGTTTATTAAGATTGACAGATTCCATCACTTCCACGTGTGTCAATAAAATGAAAGTTAAAGAGTTAGTTTTATAATTAATAACAATAATATAGTTTTCAAAATATGAAATATTATAATGTTGTCTTCCAAGATGTAAATATAGTTTACATATTATAATTTTTATAAATACTATGATTAATAATTAGTGATTTACCACCCTTGTCTCATACACCATAAGATATTATTTATTAGTTTTGTCTCTGGGCAAAAAGTGGTTTGCAAATCAGGATTAGACAAGTATTATGAAGACTCGTGTGTGAGAGTTGCTTTGCATCTCAAGACTAGGCAATTGCCATGATGAGTCCTTTGTGAGAGTTGGTTTGAATGCTAGGAATAGACAAATACCATGATGGCTTTTGTGTAAGAGTAGGTTTACATCTCAGGGCTAGACAAGTACTTTGACAGCCCCTGTGTGAGAGTTGCTTTGCATCTCAAGACTAGGCAATTGCCATGATGAGTCCTTTGTGAGAGTTGGTTTGAATGCTAGGAATAGACAAATACCATGATAGCTTTTGTGTAAGAGTAGGTTTACATCTCAGGGCTAGACAAGTATTATGAAGACTCATGTGTGAGTGTTGTATTGTATGTGAGCACTAGACAAGTACCATGATTGCACCTGTGTAAGAGTTGGTTTGTACGCCAGAATTAGACTAGTACTTTGATGGCACCTGTATAAGAGTTGGTTTGTATGCCAGGACTAGACAAGTACCATGATTGCACATGTGTAAGAGTTGGTTTGTACGCCAGAATTAGACTAGTACTTTGATGGCATCTGTGTAAGAGTTGCTTTGCATTTCTGGACTAAACTAGTACTTTGATGGCACCTGTGTAAGAGTTGGTTTGTATGCCAGGACTAGACTAGTACTTTGATGGCACCTGTGTAATATTTGGTTTGTATGCCAGGACTAGACTAGTACTTTGATGGCACCTGTGTAAGAGTAGGTTTACATCTCAGGGCTAGACAAGTATTATGAAGACTCATGTGTGAGTGTTGTATTGTATGTGAGCACTAGACAAGTACCATGATTGCACCTGTGTAAGAGTTGGTTTGTACGCCAGAATTAGACTAGTACTTTGATGGCACCTGTATAAGAGTTGGTTTGTATGCCAGGACTAGACAAGTACCATGATTGCACATGTGTAAGAGTTGGTTTGTACGCCAGAATTAGACTAGTACTTTGATGGCATCTGTGTAAGAGTTGCTTTGCATTTCTGGACTAAACTAGTACTTTGATGGCACCTGTGTAAGAGTTGGTTTGTATGCCAGGACTAGACTAGTACTTTGATGGCACCTGTGTAATATTTGGTTTGTATGCCAGGACTAGACTAGTACTTTGATGGCACCTGTGTAAGAGTAGGTTTACATCTCAGGGCTAGACAAGTATTATGAAGACTCATGTGTGAGTGTTGTATTGTATGTGAGCACTAGACAAGTACCATGATTGCACCTGTGTAAGAGTTGGTTTGTACGCCAGAATTAGACTAGTACTTTGATGGCACCTGTATAAGAGTTGGTTTGTATGCCAGGACTAGACAAGTACCATGATTGCACATGTGTAAGAGTTGGTTTGTACGCCAGAATTAGACTAGTACTTTGATGGCATCTGTGTAAGAGTTGCTTTGCATTTCTGGACTAAACTAGTACTTTGATGGCACCTGTGTAAGAGTTGGTTTGTATGCCAGGACTAGACAAGTACCATGATTGCACCTGTGTAAGAGTTGGTTTGTATGCCAGGACTAGACTAGTACCATGATTGCACCTGTGTAAGAGTTGGTTTGTATGCCAGAACTAGACTAGTACTTTGATGGCACCTGTGTAAGAGTTGGTTTGTATGCCAGAACTAGACTAGTACTTTGATGGCACCTGTGTAAGAGTTGGTTTGTATGTCAGGACTAGACTAGTACTTTGATGGCACCTGTGTAAGAGTTGGTTTGTATGTCAGGACTAGACTAGTACTTTGATGGCACCTGTGGTGTAAGAGTTGGTTTGTATGCCAGGACTAGACAAGTACCATGATTGCACCTGTGTAAGAGTTGGTTTGTACGCCAGGACTAGACAAGTACCATGATTGCACCTGTGTAAGAGTTGGTTTGTATGCCAGGACTGTACAAGTACCATGATTGCACCTGTGTAAGAGTTGGTTTGTATGCCAGGACTAGACAAGTACCATGATTGCACCTGTGTAAGAGTTGGTTTGTACGCCAGGACTAGGCAAGTACTATGTTGGCTCTGATATAAAACACTGATATTATAATGTCCAGATTATTTATTTTTATGATATGTTTAATAATGCTTAGTTTTGTGACCTCCTTAGGTCTAAAAAAATATCTCGCTCAAGTTTCTGTTGTTTACTTGTAAATTCTCTAGAGGGCACATTGTATCTAGTTTTTATTTGCTTTATTCCAATTTTTATATAATTACACAAATTATTTAATATTATACATAAACTCTTGTGAATGCATGTTTCTTGTGTGGAATCGTTTTAGTATACGTTTACAGACATTTTATTGCGAGTGTTGTTCTCTTTGGAACAGAATTGAAAAGACTTTGTTATTGGAAAGAGTGTAAGTTTTTGTTTTTCAAGATTTTGACAGTCGAAATAATGATCATTTTGACTTTAAGAATTGTAATTCCAATTACTTATTCATTGTTGTAGGAAAGAAATGCAAGAATGACCCTCGGTAATTAGAAGAATGGGCGTGAATGTCCTGATTAATATCTCTATAGAACTCGTAATAAAATTTAACATTTATCTGAAATGAAGCTGGAATTTATTACTCTTGATTAGTATGGTAAAATATTTTGAATTATTTGAAAGAATAATCAAGGAATTTCAATATTTTGTGGAAGATGCGAAAAGTAAGTGCCCTAGAAACTAAAAACACAAATCCCCTTAACTTTTTTATTTGAGTAAGTTATGTAGTAAATTTATTTTGATTTTTTAATTTTATAAAATTAAATTTGTAGAAATTTTTGTTCTATTATATTAAATATATAAATACAGTGGAACTTCTGTATAACGAAACTCAATATCCAAATAAAAAATTCGTTATTGGGGGGTATTCGTTAATGTGAGGTTAAGGCCTTGAACTCATAAATCAATCCTATGTTATGCTTTGGAGGCTAAACTACTGTATTGAATTTACTTACTTACCTTTTATCATGAAAACTCCATTTTACCATAGATTATAACGGGACCATAACACTGCGGTGTAGAATAAAAAATACTGCAATAATTACATTTGAACATTGCACAATGTTATGTATGGCAGGGATGCTGATAAAAGTCCTAAACAAAACGTTGAAGTAAAGCTTGAGTTTTTGCAGCCGAGTCTGGACGAATGTATTTGTGGACAAAGAAGATACCGTTGGACGACATTCCACACCATTTGTACTATACATAATATTAGAGGCGGTGAACCATTTACCAATATACCTCACAGTTTATCTGTCCTCCTGGCATGAAATCGATCAATAGTGTTCCTTTTCAATCCAAAAACATGGTTACCATAATTTTGGCTGTGTAAAAGTTTGTTTTTCTTCTGTTTGTTTTGTAAGAGGCCCATATCTCATTACTGGTAATAGTATAATCTAAAAGGGTTTTTTATCTTGCTGATAACAAGCGAGGAATGTCAAAGCATCATGTGTATACGCACACACACATTCCCTTCCGTTATTTTGTACTCATTATTCAACAATCCAGGAACCAATTTGCGATTGCTACACTTTTTTATTATTTACTTATTTTAATCAAGATGTATTGTGACAATTCATAAATTAAAGATCTTTAATATCAGTCAATAATTTGTAAAAAACTGTCTATCCTTCAGAATTTGTTGTTAATTTTTTATCGAGTTCTTCGGTGATGAGAAATGGCGGACCAGAACGTTCATCATCATGCATTTGTTCGTCCTTATTAAACATAATGCACCATAGAAGCCTCATTCATACACTATGACCACAGACTTACTTATTTGTCTTTAAATTTTAATTGGCCGAAACTTTTTCTCATTCAAAAATCTAACCTAATGACACAACACCCTTCACACTGGGGGGGGGGGGTTTATTTTGTCACAAATTTAAAAGGTACGAAAAAATATGTCTCCACAGTATTGCAGTTTAGCACCAACTGATCTTGTAGTAGTTAAAGGAGTTCATTGTTATAGCATCAATTTCAAACGTTCTTTACTTTGTGGATGAATCTCATACATTAGTTATTTTATAACAAAATAAACATGACACACCTTAAAGTCATTGCACTTGTCTCAATAACTTTACTCAAAGTAATGGTAACTTTAGATTTAACATTGAATTAAACTTTGTTATATTGTTGGCTCTAATATTAATTACACAATATTTTGAATATTATTTTTCAGAATATTTAAAAGATACAAGGACTCGCTGTAACATAGACAATCAGTCGATTTCTTTTGATTATTTTCACTGGATATTAATATGTTTGTGTGAATGAACATTGTGTGCTTATACAACACAAAATCAGTATGATTTACAGCTGTGGTATTTTATCCTAACAATTTTTTTTTTTTTTTTTTTAAATTAAGTACTGTAAGTTGTTCCTTTTTGTTGTAGTAATGCTGTTGTTATTAATGGTTGTATTTTATCTCCATGTATTTATCTCCGAAGATATTTACATACTTCGGAATGGTGTATAAATTTGTCTACTTAACTTAGCCTATAGAGAAAACAGAAAATTTTCCTGACCCACGGCATAGACATCATTAAATTTACGTTTGAAAAAGATTTTGTAGCAATTTCATACTTTGAAAATGAAATATAAATTTAATGTTACTTATAGGTTACATCTTGGAAGACACAAAACTTGAGTAGTGTTTGTTTTACACTTCCCTATATATAGTTGTGGTTAGGTTAGGCCCCAATCCACCACCCTGTGTGTGTTTGACCAGTTTTTGCTTGAATCATTTTTTTAGAATAGTTGATTGTTGTTTTTATAAATGTGTAATGGTTGCATTTTATTATTATTATTTTTGTTTGTTTTTCCAAAATCAATGTGTATTTTTAGTTTTGTTTTTGAGTTTCTTGTGTTCCAATCATATTCCTTCAAATTTTAAATATTTTTTAGTGTAATGTTTATAAATATAAGTTTTTTTAATTTCAAATAAATAAATATATATAGTTGAGGAATGCAACCAGGAGAACAAAAATTTTAATTTTGAGTACTTTTAATTTTTTTCACATTTTATTTAATTGGTCTTCACAAAACCCTTTCTTTCAAATTTTCACTTTATGTTTATATTTTTCTGCTTGCTTATTCAATACTATAGTAATTATTTTCAATAATATGTTTTTATAACTACTAAATCTTGTAATAGAACAAAAAGCTACTAAATATAATTTTAAGTCATAAGTGTGTTTGATTCCATATTTGGTTTATTATTTTAATTTTTTGTTCACTAAAGTCTTAAAGAATGTTACTTAGGTTATTGAATAAGTATTGTCTAGTAATAGCCCTTATTTGATATCACATAATAGTAACACCCTTTTCACCTTTTTCATGCACACTCTCTTTGAAACCTCAATTTTTTAATTTCTTGATTCTCTACTTTTCTCTATCTCACCCATCAAAAATAAATTTTGGATTTTAAATTTTATATATTTTAATCCGTATTTAAAATTGAAGGGCATTTTTATAAATGAACATATATAAAACAAATTTAATCATAACTATAAAATGTAATAGGGATTTAAAAAATAAATAATAAATATTATTTGAAAAGATAAAATGGAGGTTTCAAAATCCATTAAAAAAACAAATCTATCCTTTTCTTGGTTGAGCACTTTCTGACATGCACTTTTATTCCCTTTCTTTCTCTCTCTCTATTGTCATGCCTTGGCCTTTCCGGTCGTCTTCAGCCAAAGTAATAATAAAACAAAAGAATGGTAAGTTCTGGCTCCTCCTTATACTGTTTGGGTTTTATTCAATTTCCTTTTCAAATTTTTTAGTTTTTTTTATTTGAGTTTTTTGGGTTTGATTTATTGTATTTAATAATTAATTTTCATTTAGTTTATTTTTGTTTAATTCATTTTGTTCTCTTTTTTCTTTCTTTTGACTAACGAGATGCCCGATTCAGTCTCCCATAATTTTGTAGGATGTGGTTTTTTTAACGTTTGGAGTTTTTGAGTGTAGTTAATATTTTGTCTAACATTTGAATTTCTTTTTATAAATAATACATCCTGCATTACGTAGATATTTTTGTCTTCTCTTTAGCTTATTTCCTATACCTACAGTATTATCTCTTTATTACCTTTATCTTCACTAATTTAGTATCTATTTCCTACTTTGATCTTTAAGTAGATTAGAACTATTAAAATTCAACATAAAATATCAAACAATAATTAAATTTCATTGTACTAGTATAAATAAATTGAATAATGTTGATCATAGGATAAATCTATTAGGGATCATTATAAATTTAGTCACTTATTGTTAGTGACAATAAAATATTAACATCATTTCAATTTATTAATCTGGTTGCAATTTATTAACTTATTATAAACTAGTAAAGATAACAAAACATGAATTAGATGTGGAGGAAATTGACAGTAGAGTTAGGTGAGTGCTGTTTATCAGATCATGTAAAACTGTATAATTTGGTTTATGATTTTCACTCTTTCCTTTGAGAAATCTACTTATCAAATTTTAATTGAAAATAAAATATGATTCTTTTTTTTAAATATTATTAGTGTTTTGTTTGTTTTTGATCTCCAAATAAATCATTTATTTTTGTTTGATTAATCTAATTACAAACAAAATTAAATTATATTAATATTTTGAATTAAATTATATAAATATAAAAATAATATATTATTTAATAATAATATTTCTAGAGTTTTGGTAATTTCATCTTATTAATTTAATATTAAAAATATCTTTTTTTTGTGTTTATTTGTGTTTCAGTTTGTTATATTCATTTTGGTACCAATTTTTATAGGTTTGACTTCTTTGTTATTTTTTCTGTTTATTTTATATTTTGTTTGGAGCAAAATTTCTTGTTTAAATATTCTTTCCCAGAATAGAGAATTTGATTTGTTGTGGGCTAAATTACAATTTGAAGTGGCTCCCATACATTAGCAGTGCAATGAATGCACATTCCCAAACCTTTTCTCCCATCCCTTAGTTAGCCTATTTTGACGTAGAATATTCATGACAGCACTAATTCTGTAGATATAGCTAAGCACAAATCAATTTTTAAATCAAGTTTATATAAAATTTAAAACAGGATCATATCGTTTTATTGAATTAACTTCATTTGAAGACATTTCTTTTAAATTTTGTTGATTTTTCTTATTTTTTAAAAATTATTCTGGTTGCGTTAATTTGCATGATTTTTTTGGAATGCTGTTTTGTTGTGTTTTCATTACATTTCATTTATAATTTTCTTCACTTTTTCTAAGTTCAGTTTTTATTTTTGTTTGGTGGTTATTTTTTGTAGTCTGTGTTTGTGTGAGTTGCTCATAGTGTTGTTATCATGTGTAGTTAATCTAATGTGCATAGTTATTCAGGATTTATAAAATGAATTTTACACTTTCAAGGCCAAAACATTTCTAATATACAAAACATATCTCTGTAACATTTAAATAATATTGCCAGTAAGGTCATTTAACAAATATCATATCTTTCCAACAGTTTCTTTCTCTCAGCTCTCTATCATCTAAGATTAAAATTATTTCTGATATAAAACATGTGCATTAAAATTTAAGACGTTAATGCTATTTGGTTTTCAAGTCTGTTGTAGAGGTATATAAAACAACATTAATAAAACTCAATTTAATATAAACCTTATTTATCTGAATTTTAAAAAAATCTTAGAAACATTTATATCTAAATTTATTAAGAATGTTTATTTTTTTCACGAATTTTCTGTTATTTAAATGATTTGGTCTTGGAGTGAAATTATTTTGTTTAAAATAAAAATTATTTTGATGTATTGATATTATGTCTTTTCTAAAATCATGTTTAGTATTTTTATTATATTGTAAAGATCGTAAGGATAGGGGAATATTTCTGAAGATTCAATTTCTTTTTCTCAGACATCTGAGTTTTTGCAATATTCTTTTTAACTTCAAAATCAAAATTATACAATTATTTATTTAATATTTAGTAATATTTTTCTTGTATGAATTACAGTTTGTTTCAATAACTAATGTTTAAACTTAAAACATATTACTATAGAAAGATTTAATAAAAACATTTTGGTATAAAACAACAAATGCCTCTGCATAAAGAAAAACTAAATTTAAGTTGTTTAAAGTGAGGAAATGTACATTTATTTTAAAGAACAGCAAACTGGATGGAGTAAGTAAGAAATATGACAAATCTTGTTACTAGGATAAAACTTGCTTTAGTGTAAATATTGAGAATGCTGATTTACCATGCATAACATGTAGTTCATGTTCAAAAATAAATACACCTTTTTCAATTTGTTCTTTTACATTTGCATTATACTGTATAAAATTATATAATTAAATTTGTATTAACTTGCATTAATTTTATGACTTGATACTTTGAAATTTTTTCCTGTTATTTAGATTACCTCTGTGGCCACATTGAAGTTAATTAACATAATGTCAAGTTAATTTTTATTTAAGAGACTTAGGATAAATAATAACCTATGAAGTTTACTAGAACTTCCTAGCATAAGAAAATTTATTTTCTCAAGTCGTCACATTTTACTTGAGGTTGAAGGAAAGTCCAAATATTTCTTCTTATTTTCTACTCTCTTCTTCTGTCTTTAAGTTTTGGCACATTCTTGTTTTATAAAAATTTACATTAATTTGATATAAAAACAAAACATTTTTGTAAACATTGTATTAAAATGAATACAATTTATTTTTCTCTTTGTTGTGATAAATGTTTTGTAATATATTTGTTGTTTATTATGTATGCACACTGTTTTTTCTTATGTTTTACATATCTTTGTGTTGTTTTACATTTTATTTCCGTGGACTTTGGGTGATCTCTCTGTCTCTTCTTGATCTCGTGGGATTCTGTTGGTGAGTCGAATATATTGACGGTGGTGTTGTCTTGTTGTTTGGGTAGTGAATAGCGGCTTAGCGACTCTAGGTGTAGATGTTAAGCATTTGTGTTTTGTTTTCTCTGGACAAAATATGCAAACAATGTGACACCAAGTCAACTCTTCTATTTAGTTTTGATGTATTTTGTCCTGAGTGTAGAACCTAGTTTGTGTTAGCTTCACTAACAAAGCCGCTGTTGTTGCTTTGGGAGTGTTTAATGTTTGTTTAGGTGATATGTATGGCTGAATTTTAAAATTACAAATTTTAAAACATTCATTTATTGAAAGTCATTGAAGAATTTATTTTTGAAATGATCATCTATGACTTATTATTTGTCACTAGGATGTTTCCAATCCTTATAATTAATTAACAGAGTGTTTGTGTTTGTGTGTAGTGTGCAGGTTGTGTGTTGTGTAACAATGTTGTTTAATTCAGTGTCCTTGATGCAATGCAACCTGGGTGTGTTTTATGTACAACTAATCTTAACACTTTTCAGAAAACCAGTTACATTGTGTCTTATATTTGGTTTTCTTCCTCAAACTGTTGTGCATTTGTGTATAGTCAACATTTACAATTTATTGATTTGTAAAATTTAGTTTTTCCTATAATAATGTTTTTTCTTGTTATTTTAATGTATTTAAATAAGGACTGCAAATAAACGGGTGCATGTATTGTTACCAGACATCTGTGAGTTTATTAGTGAAACATATAAAATGTATAGACAAGAAGAAAAAAAGTATTGGAAACATTAGACGAAAATGGTCTGTTATGATATGGTGTAGGTTTATATTACTACCACTTAAGAAAATGAATAATAAACTTTATAGGACAATAAGGCCATAATTAATACCATTGGAAAAAGACTTTTAGCAACCAAACTGGTTAATATAAACACTCAGAGAAGAAAAGACTTCGGAAACATGCTTATTGTTTAATAAAATGAATAGTTAATCTTAAACATATCTAAATCATCTAAGTAATAATAGGGAATCTCTGAGTAGAGCATCCAAACCCTTTAAAAATGAATAGAAGGAATAGGGAATTAGCATTCAATTATCCGAACATCAAAAGTGAAACGATAAAGATTAACTAACCAATAACCATTGAGAAAGAAGATAGTTAATCTTGTAGAAGAAATAGTTACAGAAAATAATTTATTGCCAAAGGGGAACAAATGCTACATTGTCACTTCTATATGTCTTCATTGAACAATAGAATAACATCTAAATAATGTAAGAAAAGGAATTGTATATGAAGAAAAAATATTCATTAAACATTATTATAAAAAAACAATAAGTAGCTTCAAAGATTACAGGTGGAAGCAAAGGCAACTATCAGCAGTAAGCATGTAAGAAAAGTGTAAAAAAAAATTGTTGAAACAAGATAATACAGTTTGTTGAATTCATGCATGATCTTGGGTTATGCATGAACTAGCCTAAGTAGAAAATCCATACATATATGCAAGGTGTAAATAGCTAATAAGGAAAAACATTATTCTAAGGTATTATAAACAAACAATTTTATATCATAACATGTATTACTTATACAAGCTTATAAATTTCAAGGTAGAAATTAGTATTTAAAATTATCTTTTTAACCTTTGCTAAAATTGTAAATAATTCACCTATGCAACTAAAAATATGTTTTAAACTTTTTTGTTTATTTTTTATTTTTAATGGTTACAAAGTAAATAAACTTGAAAAAGACTCAATGTTTGAAAAACTGTATAGTTGATAATTTATGATCATTTGTTTTAGGTTTTATTCCAGGTTAAATTATAGCTAATAGTTGTCATCTGCTTCACATAGGTTGGTCTCAGTATGGGATGGGCTTACACTTTGTAAACATTGTTTAAATATTTTATTTTTGATTTGATTCCAGGAGCAGCAGCAAACTTAAGGAAGGAAGTAATTCGAAATAAAATCCGTGCAATCGGAAAAATGGCTCGAGTATTCTCTGTATTAAGGTGTGTTCTAAGTGTACATTGGTAACCCTAAATTAAGTCGTTCCAACATAGAATTTGTAGTCATTGAAAATCCTAGATATTCTGAAGAATAAAATTAACAGCTGATACCATCAAATGTAAGGCTTATCCTAGACAAAATTTCTCGTGTCACGTTTATTGCTTCCTTTTTCTCTAGATGATGAAACTATCGGAAAACCTCTTCACACATCTTAAAATGAAAAACAGAATTTTCCACAATAAACACGTTATTCCTACAATACAGTACTAGATGATATTTCAATGACTAAGTCATCATCGTCACATCCCCACAAACTTCTTGTACTGCTACAACAGATAGGCTAATGCTTCATACAGGTAATAACAGAGGAACAATATGGCCGTGCCTCCAAGTTTAAGAGCATCACAATAGAGTAAATTATATAAAGTTTAAGATCAAGATATAACAACGTTCAATGTCTTGAATCATATATACAACAATAATATATTCCTAATCCTATACTAATAAATGTTTAAAAGAATTTAGAAACACAACTGAGGTAACCCCCACCAAAACACCCATACTCAGACAAGAAGTTATATTTGTTATAAATAAAAGTATCAATATTGTGTATGGATAGGAGACAGGTTTACCTTGGAAAGTGATCTTTGGTACAGTGAACCTTCCAAATAACGGACACTGCTCGGACCATATAAAATGACCGATATCAGGAGAGGTGCAGTTATATAGGCCGGCTGATAATGCATGATAAACCACCAGAGTAGCGTCTTGTTACGATATTGAACACATATTATATGTTCACTAACCTACTGTATAATAAAGTACATTACTTTGATGCATATACAGTCAATAAAAGTGAAATAAAAATAAATATTGGTGTTTATTCACGACTGTCTACTGTATTATCAAAGTTTTAGACATAATGGTTTTAATTTCACAAAAATACACAATAAAACACAAATTTGTAAAATCAATAATATTCTTTATTTATTAATCATTTCCTACTACAGTACTGAATAAACAAATTGGTGAACTAGGAAAATATAACTTTAAAAAGGAAGGAAATTTAACTATGTAAGTTTTAAAGTTAAACATTTTAGTATGAGAGACATCACAATACACAACTATAATACACACTGTTCTCAAGGGAACTTTATTGAAACTGAATTCTTAAAGGACACTGACGACTGCTATATGAAAGACACAAATAAAGAAAGTAAACCTAGTTTCCAAGAAGTCAACTTCCGCGTAATTACCGAACACATTGCAATGTTTGTTTTGAGACATCTACAATTTTCTAGAAATTGGTGATATTTTATGCTCCACTGTCCAATATTCGGAAGTTTCAACTGATCCATTGGCCATCAATTTTGTGTCCTTGCCATTTTTGGGGAAGTCTGTTATTTAGAAACACTACAAAGGCCAGAAAAGCATGATCCCGGTCGGGGAATACAAAAATGTCTGTTTATTAGAAGTGTCCGTTAAGGGAATTTTCACTGTATTACCTGGTAGTACACAAATAGAAAAACACTAAAGTTCTGAAATATTTCATAAACGCTGTTCATCTTTTCAATCAGTAGAGAGTATAAAAAGAAAGGTAATACCAAAGACCACTTTCTAAGGTAAGCCTGTGTTTCCTATCCTTACAAAATGTAAACACTATTAAAGTCTAATCTAGTATTGATATTTTGTAGAACACAAAATTGTTAAGCTGGTGATCAAGATATATTTTCATTCCAACTATTTACTCGCAAACCAGTATCTATGTTTTCCCATATGTTAATATGAGGGCAAACGTGACAGAATAATACACTGGAAACTGTGTTTAAATATGAGCCATTAAGAGGCTCGCCTGACATGAGCAAAGCAAGTAAAAAGCCTGTCACATAATTTCAGCAAATTAAATTAAATTCAATATTTTTCATAACTTTGTCAATGTCTTCAGTTTTTCCAGAATCAGTTGCTTTTCCTTGTTGTAGGTAGTCCTTCATACTGATGGAACTGCTGATTTAACTACAACTTTATTTTTAGGGGACAACACCTTTTAGTAGGTTATGTGACTATGTAATCATTACCAAAGTAACCAGTTTGTGCATAGGTAGGGAACTTAAAAATAAAATGATTTCAGTTACTCTACGCAAAGGTATAAACTGATGTTGTATTTTTTCCCTTGTTGTTTGAAGACAAAATCTTTTTGGTTCTTATACAAAAATGAAAAAAAGAACATAAAATAAAACCCTTAGCCCTCAAATATTTTAATAGTGTCAGGGTCAAAAGAGAACAAGAGTTGGTCAAGCAAGACATGATAGGAAAGATGATAGAGAGGGATCTAGCCCATGCAAATGTGTAAATCGAGCTAAGGACTCAAGATTGCTACAACCTCTAATCACTATATTGAGCATCTGAGAGTGGGCTTGTATATAATAAATACATTCTGAGATAATATTTTCATTTTAAGTAATGTTAAACTAGTTTGTGGCATTTGCCACATCAAGTAGGCTGTGGGTTTGTGAAATTTTTGGATATTACAAGGATTTGATCTGTGTGTGTTGTGAACCATTTATGAGCTCCAAAAAGATATGGGAAGCGCATCTGTGGCAGTACAGCGAGTGCGGGACACAGAGTGGTGTGACAGGTTTTTGTTTTTTGAATTGTAAAACCAGATCTAATTTAAAATAATGACAGGCTAAAGTAATTAATTGGGAAGGTCATGGGAAACGAGGTGTTGTGAAACAATGGAGACCATATGAATTTCATAGTTGCCTGTTAATTAAACGTACAATTCGGAAAATCCCAAATAGCATTGGTTAACATGTTAATTAGGTCTTAGGTTAATTATGATCTTAGGAAGTTTTTTTCCAACTTATAATAATTGTAAATAATATTACAATTAATTACTCGTGAAAGCTGGCTGGGATTCAGTATTGGTTCAGTGAGATAATACCACAGGAAATGGGTTATTAGTTTGGGGGATTTGTCTGGCTATGGCCTTTTGACCAAAGCCAGACATATGAAATCGTTGGAAACATTCCCCGATGTGGCGAGGTTCCCTATGTATAACAGCACCGTCATGAAATTGATAACACGTAGGTAAGCATCGCCACAAATTACCTTGGTTTATTATTATTATTATTGTTGTTATTACTGTGGTTCATGGTTTTCCTGTGTGTACTAATTACATTAAATTCCTCTAAATCTACTGAAATATTTTAGTATAGTACTTTATTAATTTATGTTTAAGTTTTGTATGAATAGGAAACACAGGAGGAGCTTAACTTGGAAAGTGGTCCTTGTAATCTAAATATAATAGGCAATGCACTCTAACCTAAGATTTGTAACTTATAGATTTTCAACAACAGAAATCTACATTAAAATACATATATTTCTATAAAAAAAAATGTTCATATTGTCATAAATTAAAGGACAAACAAAGCCTATTTATTTATATTAGCCTATTTGTATTTATAGGCTAGACAAAGAAATCATTTGAAATATGTTTTTTAAAATATTTTGTGTAATATTTCAAATGATGTGTTTAACAAATCATCTAAAAGATTTCATTATTAAATTGTTCACAGAGAAGAGAGTGAGAGCGTACTTCAGCTTAAAGGTCTCACCCCAACTGGATCTCTGCCTCTTGGTGCACTCTCTGGTGGAAAAACTTCACTAAAAAATGGTAATGTTTTAATTTAACTTGAAAATACCTGTTTTAATTAATTAATTTACAAAAAATATAATTGTGGTTCAAATAAAATTTGTTTAATAAAACAAATTTAATATAACATGGTGGAGGGGTCAGACATAACAGAAATAAGATGAGCTATTGTTTTAATTTAACTTGAAAATACCTGTTTTAATTAATTAATTTACAAAAAATATAATTGTGGTTCAAATAAAATTTGTTTAATAAAACAAATTTAATATAACATGGTGGAGGGGTCAGACAACAGAAATAAGAAGAGCTATATTTCAAAATACCTGTTATTTAGCTTCTTTATTCATTCAATGAATTTGAAATCTAACAGAATTTTATATATACACAAAGATTACATATTTATAGACTTAGTTTAAATAATTTTAACCGATATTATACCTTTTTCCCAAGTAAGGAATTAGATTAAATGAATCAACCTTGTGACACATTCAGGATTTCAAACCAGAACCTCACGTTTTATTCTGGTGCTCTACACTGATCTTCTTGAACCTTTGTTGTCATTTGTATAATATTACTATTAATAGGTTAATTGTAGAGCAATTTATTTCATATGCTCAAGCTATACCCACCGTCTTTTCTTCTTTTTCAAAATACATATTATTACTTTGTGATTCTCTTAGCTCTACACTTTACATTTTCATTTACTCTTATGTTTAAAAAGCTACTTCAATTATAACAATATAGCTAAACAGCAGTAAAAAGAGTATGGGACACTTGAGGATTTTACCAATCAGGAGCTAGTCCCACATCCTGACCTAATCACATGTCCTAAGCTCCGACCACCCGTTGGGGATCATTGACATTGGTGGAAGGACTTGGGGTAATTAACCTTAGGGTCATTGACCTGGGGTTATTGACCTTGATAGAATGAATGATGTCACCTTCATCAAAATCCGTAACTCATCACGTTCGATTCTACCGTCGTCACAAAAATCCATAACGTATCACGCTTAATTGTCCAGTCACGCTCCATATGTATGTACAATTTCTATATGTTACTTGTATTGAACTATGGACACTGTCTTTACTTCCTTGTTTCATAAATATGTTATCAGTAACTATTTTATTTTATTAAATATTTCAATCGAGGTATGGTATTTCTGATTATTATTCAACCGAAATATTCATTACTTACCAAGTATACGAAGAATAGCTTGGTAATTGCAAAAATTTTCGCCGGTCCATCATATATCGGTAAATGTAGGATGAGGGGTGTATAATGTAGGGTCTAGGGCATATAATGTAGGATAGAGGGTTTTAATGTAGAATCTAGGGCTTTTAATGTAGGATGGAGGGTGTATAATGTAGGATATATGATGTAAAGTGTATAGATATCTTTGAGTTAGAACCTCTTCCTTCAGTACATTTTTCTCTCTCTTGTAAGTAAAAAACATCGTAACAATTTATGATAATAACTCTATTCAAAAAGCAACATCTGTAATGTCCATATAGTTGGAAATCAAAATAATAGGTTTTGTCCAAGTTAACAACAAATCATCTTTACATTTTAAAGGGTAAGAGTACTGTTTACCCATACACAATCTTTTCAAAAAAATCAAATTTTACATAGTCAAATCAAACTCTTCAATAATATTATTATTGAGATGTAGGCAAAGTGAGATGGTGTGATTAAAGTGGTAGTTGTGTGAATGTAGAGATTGATTTTGTGTGTAACAACTTTTTCTTAGTAGTACATTCTCGTCAGAAAACAATCACGCTAGTTGTATACTATGCAAATAATGTTAAAAGCTACTAAACAAAATCTTTGCCAAATTTTGCTACTTCACAATTTTGCTAAATTGGAGATTGGACCCTACATTAAAAAAAAATCACTGAGATGACAAAACAATGGTTTTCTTCCCATTAGTAGTTTTTTTGTTCAGTGTACAATACATCCGAATAAATATTTCGATTTTTGGCACAAAATTTTGCGGCTTACCCAGACTTCCCCCCCTCTGGCTATGGCCTTAGCTTCATGTGTTGTTTCTATCCACCATATCATCCATTGGACATTACTGCACTTTTACTCTTTAATAAACCTACTTGTTTTGTAATATATTTTAACATATCAAGGAAGGCCATCTCTTACATCTTTCCTACATTAATAGTCTCTCCACCTGCCATTTTATATCTTACTGCCATGTATCCTTCACAGTTAGATAGACCTTTCTTATCCTTAATTGAATTTTGCCTATTCAAAGCACAATGCCCTGTTCACATACCTACCATCATTCTGGAGTCGAAACTACCATTGTAGGTTGTAAGTTAATCCTCGCCATTCTCGTTTATCTGTAAAGCAACTATGATTTTTGTAATTAAGAGTTTTTACATCTCACTTACCTGTACTCTTATATTTTCTAATCAATTGCAGATGATGAATCATTCATTACAATTCTTTATTCACGTCCATTTTTACTTAATAATTTGTTCACTCTCAAAAAATTATTGTAAACAAAAACATTTTACCTCTAACACAAAATTATTTTTAATAAATTTTAATGTAATAGCAGATATATCTTGTTGAAACTCCATATCTCAAGGATAAAATAAAGCAATAAAGCTTAAGTTTCAAAATATTATTTATATATGTTATAATAAAGTATATTTTGAAACTTAAGCTTTATTGCTTTATTTTATCCTTAAATTATTTTAAAGTAAAAAGACATCGTTCATTTCAATTATTTTCACACAAAAAATGTATCGTCACCTCTTATTCACTTTATGAAACTTCAAACAGACCAAAAACTATCAATATCATTTAAGAGAACACCAATACAATTGAACTCGCCCAACAACAAAGTATACATTAAATTGAAGAAACATGTTTGGAACCATTTTTTAAGTTGCATCTTGACTTTCTCGCTTATTTGTAAAGCAACTATGATTTTTGTAATTATGAGTTCTTAGCTCTCAATTACCTGTACTCATATACTTTGCTACTTTAGACAATATCAAATGAACAGGTGTTCTCAATAATGTTTTAGAAACTCATTTCTTAAAAATTTATAAAGAAACAAAATTCATTTTTTAACCTAAATCTAAACTATGATTAACTACAATGCATTAATAAGAATCATTGTTCATTTTTAAATTCATTTCACCTTTGTATATAAAAAGAAGAAAACCAATTGTCTGTTTATAGCAGGGGTTCCCAAACTTTTTTGTACCACGCCCCCCTCTGGTTATTTGGAGACCCCCACGCCCCCCTACACATATCAGCTTTCCATTTTGCAATACCCTATTTCCACGGTGCCGTACATACCAACTCCTACTTGTACAAGTATGTGCCTACTTGATACGGTGAGTAGGTCGATTTTTCGATCACTGTTGAATGCGGTAACGCAGAATGGAAAGATTCAATAATTGTACGTATGGTGAAAATTAAAACAAGTATTACAAAAACAATTTTGAAAACTTAGAAAGACTTTATTTCAAAAATCTGAGGAAATTATTTTTGTACTTTTTTTTATTTATTTCATTTGGGTGTCACGCCCCCCCTGGACTTTCTCCACGCCCCCCCAGGGGGGCGCGCCCCCCAGTTTGGGAACCACTGGTTTATAGTGTTGATATATTAAATAAAGAAATTTAAATAGTCATATCCTATTTTAAAACTTTTTTACTTACATAGTTGCCAAGTACTTATCTATGTAATTTTGTTAACTAACAATTCATAATCTTTTATTTTTCACTTCTCGTCTTTTACACAACTCTTATAAAAGACTTTAACATTATATCCAAATAAACTTTTGTCCATCTCACTTATCAAATGTTGAGTCTAACATTGACTGAAGAACACATACGTCCATCCCCTACGGGAGACTTCTTTCGATTGACTAACTAGTAACGCCCATATCCCCTCCTGCTCCAAACTCTTTTCTCAGAATTGTCTTGTTTATTACCATATTTGGACATTGTATGATCACAAATCCCTCCTTGCTTCTAGAATGTTCTTCCGAATATATGACACACATATAAATTCACTTTTCATTTATAATTTTTTAATTATAATACATTTTTATTTACATATAATATTTTTTATTATTAAATTTGAACTAAATTATTATTTATTGGTTGGAAGATGTTCCATGCTTACAAGGTTTAGGACCTACAGAAGAAATAGATGATCATCCTTCTCTGGCCTACTTTCTAACTTCTCATTTCCCATAGTTCCATGATATCCCAACGTCCAGATCAACGAACTCTTTATTCTGTGCTAATTATATCAACACATCTTTGCACTCTTCTATTAACAACCACTTGGATCCATTTGTATAGGCAAAATTTTGTCAATTTATATAAATATTTAGGTTAATAATTTTAATTATATGTATTTTATAATCGAAAATAAATCTATCTGTGTTTTAGCTCTACAAGGGTTTTCACCAAACCACAAGATTACTTCATTCGCAGAAGCAAAAGGTTTGGATGCAATCAACGAGCGTATGCCTCCACGCAAAGACGCACCTCCGACTCCTCAAACAGAAGAGAAACCACCGCCTTCTGCCACAACCCCGACCACTGCTTCCCCTACACCCGCCAATGCACACTCGTGAACTATCAATTTAAGTTAGTTTCAATAATTTTGTTTTAGGTGTGATTAGTTTCTTATCTTCGTAGTGTAATATATCCATAAAATAGCTAAATATGTATAAGAAAGAGAAACACGTTTGTTTCCAAAATTTATTTTCATGCAAACATTTCAATATGCAGTTATATAATAAAATATTCTGGTTTTAATATTATATGATGATAATGGATTGTTCATACATTTGCCATCGTTTGTGTATATATTCATCTTTGTCATATATGTAATGTCCTGTAGTGTATGTATATTATGCTTATTTTTCTGATTGTGGTAATATTTAGTCTTAGTTATTTTGACTGCTCAGGCTTTCTAAGTCTGTGTTATTCTCTTAGGTTATTAGATTTAGTTTCCAACATGCCACAAGTTGTTATCATGTTCTAGGTTTATCCCTGGGTAATGGAAGTTGATTTATACTCTTGAAATGTCATCTATTTAGTTTTATATAAACAAATAATGGTTAACGTCTGATTAAACCATATTAATAATCATAAAATATGTTATATCATATTAATTAAAATTCAGTTGCCTCAACTTATTACAAGATCTCCCAAATCCGTGAAAATACTTCTCGCGGGTACTATTTCTATTTCAAGAAATTTCTGTTACCAAAGTATCAAGAAATATGTTTCATCAAGGCCTGTTGTCTGTATATTTGTTATACATTCCTTGGCCTAAAGAATATGTATGTCAGATCAAGAAAAGTGTCATTGTCAACAAAATGTTAAGTCATATTTCAAATTATTGAGAATAATTTTTCTTTTCTGTTGTAATATATATTGACAAAATTTTTCTCTCAAATAACTACATAAAGTTTTCAACATTTATGTTTAAAATGCAGCTGTCCTGTCAAATCAGTTACAGTAGTATACTTTGTATACAAAGTGCAATGGTTTGACACTATAGTACAACCTCGTTAAGTCGGCCCTCTTTAAGTCGGATCTCAGGGTAACCCGGACCGGATAAATAAACAAATTAATATAAAATATGCATTTTGGTAGCGCTTTTGCTTTATACGAGCGCATAATTGTAGCGTATTGTACGGTGATTGTGTTTACGCCGAGTTCGCGCAACCGAGTTTGTTTGCCGTGTACATCTGATGCCTAACTGTAGCGCTGCATGCCGGGGCATGGTGAGTCATTGTCACCCAGGTGATTGGCACGCTTTTCTGGTTATCCCACATCTCACTTGGATGAATTGATGGTGTGTTTTGAGCATCAGAACGAGACTACACCGGCCGAGCTTCTCATGTTGAAACAGATGCGCGACTGTGCAGCATGTAAACGTTACTCGAAGCTGACGCAACAGAAACTTACAAGCTTATTCTCCAAAAATTAGACATACCTGTACAGTCCACAGATGTGTTTGTTGTTTTATTGTGATGAGTAAATATTTTTTAAGTGTTTTTTCTCCGTAATAAAGGAAATTATTGTAAGTACAGTATGTATATTTTCATTTGTTTGTGCTTTCTGCTCTTTCTCCGGCTAACACGGATTTTTGTTATGTCGGATCGGCCGCAGTCTCGGCTGGTCCGACTTAACGAGGTTTACTGTACATTGTATTGTATATGTCATACTAAAATGAGTATTGTGAATTATTCACAGATATTGTGACATTGGTCTAATTACTATAATAAATTGTATAGGTCACTGATAATAAAATTAACATTTTGTTTAAATGACATTTATATTTTTAATAGATTTCTCTTCGAATTCCTTCTCATCACTGCAAAGTTGTTTCTCTCTTACAAACCCACTCGTACTCTAGAAGTCCATTATATAAATTTGTGAATTTATTGTTAACCCAAGTCTCCCAAACCATAATTGTATACATTATTTTTTGTATCCCACAACACAATCCCCTACCTACTTCAACATTCCGTTATCCTCACTTCATCAACTATACTTTCAAACAATATTTTTGTAAATAAAACGTTTTCTGTTCCAGGTGAGCCAACCAGAATCATGTATCGTCAAATCGACGGGAAAAATTCAATTTTTTCCATTTCATCCCATTTTATACGAGCGTAAACGTTGTGCAACCCATTTACTATCCCAACCCACCTGCAAACTATATGAATTAAAAGGAGAAGATAAATTCAAATTATACTTTCATAGTGTTTTAATTTTGTTTTAGTCTTGATATTTTTAAAAATTTGGATTGATATATTTCGTTTTTTTCTTGAATGGAGATAAGGCCGTGTGGCAGCGGGCTGCCTTATACGGCAATCATCGCACTCAAGTCAGCTGGCCTGCCTAATCAAACCTTCCCTCACTAGTTTGTTAAAGCTGTCTTTACTGATTTTGATTTTTTACTTTCAGATAGTAGGAATCCTAACAATAAGACTGTAAATGTAAAATGAGCAATTAGGCTCAACATATATTGTTCACTGCGTCATTTCCTGCCTCCTGCCCTCTGTCATAAGAGTCCTTCTTTGCCATTAAAAAAAGACATAAATGGGAAAATATGTTCAACTTGTGTGATATTAATATAGAAAATTAGTTTTGAATCAAATGTATATAAGAAATGTCTATTTATATGTTGTTTTTTTAAGTTTACCCCGTTATTACCTTATCAGATTTAAAATACATTACTTTTAGTAGATTAATTTGACTTTGAATAAAGTTATACAGATGGTGTCGACATCTATCGATATTAAAATATATAGATTACACTAGTCCTATGTAAAATTAAAGCTCAAATAAAGTTTCTTATGTTATACTAAAAATCAAAAATTAAATTTAAAAAACCTTAAGTTTTGAGGTAAATAATTAATAGGATACCATCCTAACTACATCACACATTTCTCCAATCCAATTTTGTACTGTCCAGTAATTGATTTCTATTTGTGCTTAGTTCAAAATTAAAATGAGTACAGATAGCGCTCTGTGTTTATTTTATGTGTGTTTGCGAGATATTGTAAAATGTGCCTGAACAGGTTTGTATTCGCGGAATTGACTTTTCTTCTTCAAACAACTACTGAGGGTTGGTTTTCAAACTGTGCGGAACTTACAAAATCATGAGAATATATTTTAGATTTTTTCAATTTCTTGGTGTTAGCATTTAACCTTTAGTCAATTAAATTGATAAACAAAAATAAGTAAACTTGTTTTGTAAATACAAATAAAAGTTGTTTTCCTTCTTAAATATTTAATAAAATTTGAGAAACCTATGATTAAACACTATTTTTCTTCCTTAGATAACTTATTTTAATCTTTGTGATTTTTCAAGGAATGTTCATTCACAAGGGGAGATATTCCCATGTTATTTAATTATTGTTAATTGCCTTTGCATGATTGTTGATGGTTTTAAAATTTATTTCTAAAATATAAATCTTATATTAACAACTTATTTAATATATTTTATTTGAAGTTGGTTTTATGGATGATGATGATATCACAAAGAGAGGATGGAATACTTAACACTTTGGAGTGAAATAAAAATTGTATGTCTTTTGTTTACAAAAATTCTATATACAGTTTAAACTTCCTAAAGATTTTAAAATGTAGTTTCGTTAACAAAATCAAAATTGTATTAATATATTTGAATTTCCATTAAAATTGTTTATCTAGATTTAAATTCAATATCTGATTACACATTTGTGTTCTGTATAATGAACAAAAATATGACTTCATTTGACCCTTTACAATTTTTAATCAGTCCAAAACTCTTACCATCTCCAAAGTGATTAAATGTTTCTGTATTTAATAAATGGATTATCCATTCTTGTAAACATATTATTAAAAAATAATTCTACGTTATTGTTGATAATTCCATATTCGTCATATCACAAAGACTTTATTTAAAAAATATATATAGAATAAATAGGTTTCATTTTGTTTTTCTACTCTATAATGTTATTGAATTTATAAACTAATACCTAATGTATTGGCACATATTAAAAGACTTAAGAAATATGTATTTTATGTTTAATTTGAATTATTACTGTTTAAAATTTACTATTTGTAGTTTTACGTCATCACATGTTAAAGGAAACATGTATATATCCTTATTATTATTTGTTTAACTCTCCTTATTGTTATTGTATGTGTAAAATACATATTCTTGTTGTCAGTTGTGTTTTGTTAAAATATTTTTTATCGAAAATGTTTTATTTTTGATGTCCAATAATTCTGTTGTTAAGTGGTTGTGTTTTTACCGCCCTTAATCCCTTGTGCAGGTGTCAGTACAAATTTCAATCAAAAGAAATATTTCATCATCGGTTGTGTACATATTATATAGTTTAACTTTGTTTAATATCTCCAACAACAATGTTATGTTTTTGTTGCTTCTTTTTAGTTTTTTGTAAATAATCACTATATCAAATGAAAAAAAAAAAAAAACATTTGTTTTTGTTCAATGTCTCCAGAATAAAAATTTGCAGTCTCCTCATCGACTGTTTTCAATTTTATCTGCCATCTCTCGTAACTTTTTTCACATGACAAATTGTGTTAGCAAATTGGACGATACTGTTTTAAATGTAAAAAGTGTTATGCCTTCTACTGATTGTAGTCAACCTTTCCTGAGTGTATAAATGATAAATACTCGAGTATATCTGTGTGTGAATGCAACCTTTCCTGAGTGTATAAATGATAAAAATACTCGAGTACGTCTGTGTGTGAATCTATGCAACAACCTTATGTTATTCTTTAATAATTTCTCAAATTCTGGTTTTTTAAAATTTATAATTTCATATCAGTTGTATACGTCCCATTTCAGCGACATAACATGTTTACTTTGGACGTGACTGTAAAATTAGAAAAAGGGGGGTACAAAAAAATTTAGTTTGTATTTTTTTATGAATTAGTTTTTCTATTAAAAATATTTTAGTCAGCAGTTTAGTCTAAACTAGTTTGTAATATGTGTGTGTGGATTATGGTTTTAAATATAAGAACTTAAAAAAAGAAGAAGAAAAAAACAGAAGTGGGAATGTTTAACGAGTGATTTATATTGGATATTATCGCATTTAAATTACTAAAGCTTTGGATATTCTGATCCCTTACGTCAGCTTTTCACTAATACCTAGATACTGTTGCATGTTTTGTGTTCAAAATCGAACAGAATTAAATCTTGAATCAGATTTTTTCCCAAGTGAGGTGAAAAGTGATTGTGAAAAGTAACAAAACAAAGATGTTAATGGTGTCGTATTTGTACATACCTGGTTAGTATACACAATTGTGATTTATGTTTGTTAAAAGGTGAACTTTGCTTACAAAACACCCTATATCTTAGCTAATCTTATCTCACTTTAAATTCATCTTTCAAAACTTATCATCTTTTTATCTAATATATATAAATATATATTAAATATTGATAAATATGCAGTTTTAACATTTACCTGTTACTAACCCAAAACAAAAAAACAAAAATACTAGATTGCCTTTCTTGTATGTATTGTTATTTCATTTTAAGATTATTGTCAATTTTATTATTAATATTCTAAGGTTGGTTTTTAATTGACTTTACAATAATTTGAATTTAAAGGTGATGGATGTATTGGCCTGTCACCTGGTTTTCACATTCAATGACTTTGTTAAATATTTAATAACTGACATTGATGAACATTATTTTTGGCACATTTTATTACATATGCCAGTGTAGAAAAACATGATATTTTAATAATTAAAATTACTGTTTCAATTGAAGATGTCACTATGCTAGAGTATTTTGAGTGGAATATTGCAACAACTTTGAATATCCCTGTCTATTTTTGTGTTGAAACTAATCATAACTTGATTTTTAAAGTATTTCTTTTACTTTACACTTTGAAAATTACAATACTAATTTTGTAGCCTTTATATATATATATATATATATATATATATATATATATATAAACTAACAGTGATCCAAATCTGTCAATAATTTTTGTACTTGAACTTTTGAATTAACATAACACAATTTATAGATTAAAATCTGTGACTTAAGTTCTTTTGTTCCTATCTGTGGCCATCTTCGGACTCTGTTGAAAATCAAAAAGATTAATATTCTACATGAAAATCAAAAATGTGTATTCAACACACACACACACACAACATAAACCAACTGTATTCCAAATCTGTCAATAATTTCTGTACTTAACTTTTAAATTTATCATGTTAATACATGTTCCTCACTCTCTCTTTTGGGTTAACATAACATAATTTATAGTTTAAAATCTGTGACTTAAGTTCTTTTGCTCCTATCTGTCGCCACCAACAGATTCTGTTGAAAATATAAATAAAAAAAAGATTAATAATTCTCTACATGAAAGTCAAAAATCTTTTATCAATGAATCATTTTCAAACAACGATAATTTTATTTTATTACTTTCAATTGTTAAAAAATCAAGTTTTGTACACATTATTTCTTTCAATATACAAACAAAACTGTCTTTTTTATCTTTTGATCTGTTTTTATTTATTTGTATGCGTTAATCTGGATATAGATGTAAACTTTTATAGTAACTTGATAGTTTTGTTGTTCAGTATTTTTACCATTAAAAAAAGAAATAAAATTTAATTATTTGTAAAGTCAGTTCAAATACTTTCAATGTTTAATTACTAACAAGTTTGGGGAATAGAGTTTTAATTTTACCAACTAAAAATAATAATATTCTACATTTGTCTATAACAGTGCTGACTATTTATATTGTTTTGGTATATTTAGTCTTAATCACAGTATAATCCTGTCAAGACATGTTCAACAGCTAAACTTTTCATATATTTGTGAGTATATGACATGTAATACATTTCTGAAGATGTGTTCTACCAAAAACTAGAAATCATGTAGAGTAAATATTTGTTAATTCAGAAATGTCCTTGACATTTGGTTTTGCACACAGATATGACCATTGCCCAATTTAAAGTTGTCCTGAAGAAAAAGTAACTTTTGTTCACATTTACTTGTAATCATGTATTTAAATGCACAGTCAAAGACACTAAATATATTAATATAGGAACAACCACACAGGCGCAAGCACGTGTACATCTATTGATGAATTACAATTTCCCAGAAACCACAAGATTAATGGAGGTTTACTGTACTCACAAATACAAATATGGTTTATTTACTTTTATTTATATTGTAATTTCGTCTTGTTTTTATCACATGTAGCAATATATTGCTATATTATTTTCAATCTTAAAACGTTTAAACACAATATTTAATTTTCTCATTAAATATTCAAACTCTCCAAACTTGTTTAATTCTTTCTTAAATTATAAACATATATCGTAGTATAACTGATCGCTGCAACATGAGTTACACTGTTCAAAATAAAGTCAGTTTCTAATTAACCTATGTAAATAAATATTTCTATGTGTACATTGTTTGAATATAGCTTAGTAAATACTCCCTTATCCCACATTTTGTGTGTAATATACATATATATACCTTGTGCATTGCACATGCGTTTGTTGAAACAACTGTTCGTTGACTTCATTCTATTCTAGGTATCGATGCATTGTAATTATTTTTATAGTCTTTTATTATCTTAAATATATACATAAAATTCATGAACTAATGGGGAAAAATGTATATTTCATGATGAAATGGTTGATGATTTTGTATTATATTTAGATTTGATTTTAGAATTAATGACAAATATATGTGTTTATTTATAAATTGACAATCTGTATGAAACTTTGTTTTTTAAGTGACCAAATCATCAATTCAAATTAAATATTAAATGCAGATTTTTATCATGATTCTTTATGTGATCAGCCATTTTGACAAACAGAAACCATTTTTTCTTGCTCTCCTCACGAAGCTTCTTACTTCTTTTCATTTTCTATGCAAAAGACTTACAATATCTTTCAGATTCAACAACAAATGTCAATATTAATGGATACTTATGCAAATCATATGTTGAGATAGAAAAGCTAAAAGAAAATGTTTCAAATTAATATTAAGTGTCTTTTTTCAAGAGCAACATGACCTTTCTTAAATTTTCTGTCATTGCCTTAAGAAAATGTCCACTTATTGTTCTAGTATTTCTTAATTAAAAATAATAACAAAATAAAAATGTAAAGTTATTAAATATTTCAATACATCCTTCCTTGATAAAACAGACAAAACTGGAAATTTTTTATATTTTCAATAATTGTTGACTTTTCAAACACAATAAATTACCATTTTGTCTAAAGAATACATGCATAAGCCCAAGTCCAACCTCCAATCTAGTCAAACTTGTATATTTTTCATTATTCTGCTATTTGTCGACTTTAGCCTTTTAATAAAAAGTCGAATTTTGTTTTATATATATTTATATATATAATGAATCGATTTTCTGTATTATTCTGAGCAAAATTGTAGTTTTCATATTTAAGTACAGTTGCAAATTTAAATGGATATAATATTTATAAATATATAATATATACTGTACATATTCTACAATACTTCAGTGCCATTTCCGCCCTCATCCCTCTTTTCATATGATTATCCATTATTATTAATATATTAAAAGTGAAATGTGAACTCACTTGTATTCCTTCTGATGAGTTGCATCTTTGTTGATATAATAAATTATTAAAATATATTTGAAAACGTTCTTTATTTCTAAACAGGACTCTTTCTTCTTACCTTACTCAAAACTAAAGTGTATTCCTCAATCAGCATGGAATATAAGCACATAATAAGTAATTATAACCTATAATAGATAATAAAAATATATTATTTCGTATACTATACAGTCCGAGTATTATTTGGCTGGGAAATCACTGTCTTGTCCTTTGGTTATACCATTGAAGAAGCCATGAATTAACAAAGTTTTGAATTCGATTTTAAAATGGTAATCACTCAACCATATTGACATATTGGCATGTAAACATGCATAATATGCCGGTGAGTATCAGTGGTGAGGTAGATAATACAACTAAATATTTAGGCATGACAGTAGATTTGAAGCAACATGTGAAGATCAAATCAATCAGCTAAGTATTCTGCAGTTGATTTGTCACAGGATATGCTGATGTTTTAACACCACCATGACTTACATAAAGACAGCTGAAAGAAACATCACAGTTTGATAACAATGCTACTGAAGAACAAAAATCTCAATATTATTCTTGTTAAATAATATTTCAAATTTACTTTTTCTAGACTTCTTTATACTTGTTAGACTGATGATAAAGAATCAGCATAATACACAAAAAATCCTACCTCAGCAACAATAAAGGATCGGCATAATACACAGGAAAAATCCTATACCATGAAGGATAAAGAATCAGCACAATACAGGGGGAAAATCCTACCTCAGCAATGATAAAGGATCAGCATAATACAGTTGTATTTTTAAATTAATTAATTTATAACATGTATTTTGCATTTCATATAGTTCATGCATAATTTTGATGGAAAAGTCGACAAGCACTATTTATTGAGTAAATTAATTCAAGACAAGGATCCATATAGTGGATATTATACAGTAAAAAAATGAACGAGTTAAATAAAGGATCTTTTATCTGTCAAAATATATGAATTATAGTGGCATATAAAATCGAATATTTCTGAAAAACAATCTGAACACGTATCTAAACCTGTTTTTAATGATTATACAATACTTCTTTACTTTCCTTGGTTTAAATAAGCTCTGTTACCAGTTATACTTTTATTTATTTGTATGTTGAGCGTGTTCTCATAGTTCAGAAGACTACCCACGTACCTGAACACAAGAGGAATTTCTGAAGGAAGCACGAGCCTTGTGAAGTGAGAGGAGGTGGAAGTGCATAGAGAACGAATGGCAACACAGCAAGAACAAGCCTAGGAAAGAGGCTGTTGCATATCTACGCCTTGGCACGGGACATGATTGTTTGGCGGTCCACTTGAAGAAGATCCATGTCCTGGATTCCGATCTTTGTGTGTTGTGCTGACAAACGGGGGAGCCAATGAATAAGGAACATCTTTTGAGGTGCCCCAGGCTTGGTTCTGAGCACCAGATTTCGAAGAATTTTCCTAAATTGTACTGGGATGCCACCCACTCATGGGTTGATTCTCATATAGTCTGCCATTGGAAACAACAACAATGTATATAACTATATTTATAGTGATAATATAATATCGTAACATACAATACAAAGAAGTACAATATGAATATTTAGAGTGGGAATAAACAACAGCTTAGCAAAGTATGTGAAATAAAATTTATACAATACCTATATAAAATATTTATATTTTTTGTTTTAAGATAAAACATCACCTTCACAAAAAAAGTATAACATGCTCCTCAGCATAAAACTAACAAATAGAACTAAAAAGAAGTTGATGAATCATCATAGTACTTACCCAATCCCATCCATCATATAATAGAAACAGATCCTCTAAATGTAATGTCCAAAAGTTCGTCTCTTATGTCTTGTAGTAAATGTTAAATTATATTTATAGATCAAGGCATTTAACCCAATATGTGTAGTACAAGGTAAGTTTTTTTTAATGGTTATTACACAGTCTTTGTTGGATAACAAAGAGTGTGAACAGCTAATTGTCTAGAATAACCTTAAAATCAGTTTTAAGGTTCAAAACTTTCATAACAATACTTTGTATGTACATCTTTCAAATTATTTACAAAGATTCCCTTGTTTAGGTAGTGAACCATATCTTATATTAAATCAGAGAACTTAAATCTAATATTGTTAATATATATATATATTAATCACATTTTCATTTATTTACTCGCCCATCATGCCGGCAGATAAATTAAATAAAGCAAACAAATTTTAACTAGAGAATGATACAAATACATCACCATTTACTAATCCAAACTGGTATGCTCCTTTATTCAAGCAACCACAGGAAGATCATAACAGCCAAACAAATGTCGCCACAATTAAGACTAACAAGCTTCCAACAATTTTTTCTGAGCAATTTACAAATAATATAAATATGGTAATAAAAACTTCCTGCTTTGATAATGTCGGACAATTTAAACACTTTACACTTAATAAAGAGAAAGTAAGATTCTGTTTTGAAACCGTGGATGATTATGGAAAAACAATATCATATCTAGAATCCCAAAATATCTTTTTTCACACATATCAACTAAAAAGTGAGCATAACTTTGAGTTGTTATTTGTTGAGGTCTACATCCTACTTGAGGCACCTCTCTTATATGGAAAGCTACAAATATTAAGATTTGAGCTGGCTAAATAAATAAATTTATCATTCTCTTTCAAAACTTCCTTTACCTCTCTTTTTTGTAAAGTTAAAACAAAACATCATTTTAAATTTAACAAACTTATCTCATTCAGTTATTTATCAAAATTTAATCTGAGCATAAATCTAGTGTTAAAAATGTCAGAAATATGGTCATAGCAAAGCTACTGTCATAATCAACCACATTGTGTAAAGTGCAATGAGAAACATCCACCCGACAAATATACCAACCTACTCAATACCTCCAGTTTGTGTTAATTGCAATATTATTCAATCAGAAATATATAAACTCTATGATGAACAATACAATAACGCCAACTACTATTACCTCTTCTAAAACAGACAACTATCGAATGGCAAACCAGCTCAAACAATAAACAACTTAGTCGATAGAATATAGTTTCACTACTGTCTTTTCTGCAACCAATAATACAAACATCTCCAAAATTCTTCCAGGTTTACTTAAAAAATAACATGCTTATAACAAACCATTAAAGAATCAATAATAAACACTTTGCATTAAAACATTTCCTAAATACATAAAATATTGATATTCTAATGGGTACTGAAATCAAATTAGCACCTCACATAGTGTTTAAAATACCAGAATATAATATGTAAGGGTATAAAGCTGATGTACTCTTTGGTAGTTCTTTGTGAGGTTTAATTTTGGTTCATATGAACTTTATGATTTTATCACTTTTGAATATAGGAAATCTTTAAAATTAATATCTCTAGCTTGGCTGTGTTTGAGGTATTTCCAATTTGAATAAGGGATAATCAATACAGCGATAGGTTTGAGTTTTAAATTTTTCATTACTTATGTTATTATTGCTTTACATTTTATTTATAAAAACTTTCGCACAAACATTTATACTAATATCAAAATCTATTATGGAATTATGGACGTTTCTTATCTAAGGTTTTTGTTTTATCTAAAGATATTTCTATTCTAATTTAATTAATTTGAATGTTTACTTCAAAGATAATATGCATTTATAAATTCAAAAAACAATTTATTTACTTTTGCACAAGAGAATTTACAGAGAGATCCCATACACCACTCCCCAACCCATTTATATACTTATCGGGCCTGTCCACCTCTCCAATCCTCCGCAGTGACACTAGAGCTCCCTTCTACATGATACTCACTTAGCTTTGGCAATCTGGCAACAAGGTCCTTTTCAGAGCAACATCTATGCCGGTTCATTCTTAATTATTTCCTGCTCTAAACCTCTCCGACCCTCCCGGGTCAATCCTCCGTCACCCACGACAGAACCATATTTTATAAAGTGTAAAGAACTATATTATATAGAAAAATGGTTAGCTAAAACCATTTGGAGGGGTCTAATTACCCACAGAAATTTGGATGATTAAGTGCTGGCGAATTTTCCCGTAAATGTATCAGAAATAGTTGACGTACAATGGTTACTTTTGACAATGGCTATCTTTGAACCAGACCACGTTTTCCCCTAACTAATTGTTAATTCATAAGTAACTACTAGATTAGGATATTAGATACAATAATAAATTGATTAACTCATTATGAGCTCGCTTAGTGTATTAGTGACCTGAAGTGTTCATAATGTTCATGGCCCTCCATTGAATTTTTGGATTATTTTCATTGTTCGTGTTTGTGAAAAATATGTTTTGTTTCCAAGGTTCTTGTGGCTCTCTCTGGAATACTTTACTTGTATCCCTGGCCATAGAGGTTTTTTTTAAATTCTGTATCTACAATCGTTCGAAATATCCCCTTTTTTGTTGCATATCCAACATGTATGTTGTGAATTGTAATTTTCTCATTTTGTGTTAGTCAGTATCTCTTTGTCAATAGTAATATACCTGCGCTCTTGTATCCTATAATCGTTGTAAGAATTTTGTCTGCATGGCGATTTATTTCTTTGAAATAGTGCACATTCGTATCTATGTTCCCTATTCTTGTTATTTTATTGTTGTAAGCATGTCTGTTGTCTGTATTTGTGTGCATTCTTAAGTTGTCGAACATTGTCATTACTTTATTGATTTTTAGGGGTTCATTTCTATGACACAGTGGTCATCTATATTATTCGTTCAATGGCATCCTAAACGTTCTCGCATTAAATAATTTGCCCTTTCATATGCTTTAATATTTGTGTCAAATTCATTTAAAGTGGTGTTGTCTAGCCTTGTTATTTGTTGTAAAAAATGTGCTTCATTTAATCCTTTTGCTATATAAGCATAAAGGTTTTGTTCCGATATGTTATTGTCCAAGCGTGCACATAAAAGTTCAATGTTCATCAAAAGATATAAATTTCATTAAAGAGTAAATGCAATTCAGTCGATAAAATGATGATAAACACAAAGAAACATGAGGCACTCGGAACAAGATACCAAGGTCAGCAGTTTTGAACGAAATTCATTACTAAACTCAATGGACAATCCAAATAAAATAAAATCTACACTAGAACACAATCGCCAAAACCAAAATCACGAGGCCAATCAAATACAAATTTATAACAAAAATAATCTCAACTCTTTATTAAAGGCTATAAACCACTTTCCTTGTGAAGTAAGACCTACAAAACGCACCACTGTCACTGAGCAAATGAAACTGCATTCCCAAATTGGTGACCTTTAGTGTCTTGAAACTAAATATATATCCAGAGATAGCCACTTACGAAACCAGTCTCCACAAATACTGTAGATAAGATACTTATTTGTCCTTATTACTTACAAATTTTTTGCTTTTTGGCAAAATCATTGCATTTATTAAGTAATGGTGTTGTGTTATTAGCAGTAAGTAGTAGTTAGTAATTGTTGTGTAAGAAATTACGTTATTGGCTGCTGATACCAAACGACTTGGCCGATTTCAATTTTTTTTTCACCAAAATACAGCATTTTTTATGAGTTTCAATTTTAGGTGTCAAGGTATACAATTAGTACTATACACTCCCGTTTACTGAATTTTGATACTTGGGCTATAAGTCTTTTAATACGAGTTTGAAGTTTTCAAATGAACACCCTATATACTCATATTTAGATTAATTATTATTATTATTAATGTTGAAGATAGTTAGGGTCTAATAACAACTTACTTTAATATAAAACTAAACACAATATTAAAATTCAAATGTACACCATTTGGTTATTGATATAAAACATGATTGTACTAGAAAAATAAGTATTCATTAATAAATATCAATCTTAGATCCTCATATATTCATTCTCAGACAGTTATTAGAATATAGGTTGGACCATGGTTGTGAAACAATGTTTTTATACAGGATGGTACAGAGTAGGTACAAAATGAATACTAACATGCTCTGCCAAATTATGTTAGATTTTAGTAGGGCACATAGACTAGATTTTGTATGGCTAGGGAACAAAGGCTTACCTTGAAATTGGTAGTCCTTGGTATTATCAGTCTTCTTTTTATACTCTCTACCGACCAAGAAGTGAACAGTGATTACATAATATATCAGAACTTTAGTGTTTTCCTATTCGTGCATTATTACATAATACCAAGGACTACTTTTCAAAGTAAGCCTGTGTCTCCTATCCATACAAAATATAAACTTCAAATTATGTTGATTATAAAGACTCATTGTTAAAGACCCACTAATGTTACGACTTCCCTTTAACCATTGTGATACACTCACCAACACTATCCTCAACAACACTATCGCTATACCCAGCATATGTAGTTCAGGTGACAATGGTCGTAAAAAAATACTTACAAATTTCTTGCCATATTTTTATGTTTCATGACCTAAAAGAACAAAATTATTTCCAACATGACATATACCTGTTGTTATCATAAGTACGCTGAATGGGAGCCTTAAAAATGAATGATAGGGACTTCAAATTTCATATAGAGGAACTCTTGTGTGTCCAAATATAAGCTATCGAAATTCATAATAATGAACAAAAGATTTTCTAAAAGCACACATTTTAAAATATCCCTCTTTCCACATATCAACTTACAACTGTATGAAATTTTATCAATTCCAACTCTTTAAAAAACTATCAAATTTATTTCCATCAAGGCCAAGAGAGTAATGAAAAAATTTAAGCAATCATTATTAAATAAAAATATATGTATATATATTTCAATATATAAATACATCGGTAGCAACAAAGTAAAGATAAAAATAATTAACAAGTATAAGCATACAAATTATCTCTTAATACAAATTTTAAAAAAATTAACGGAGATTCAATTACATTTTATTTATAATTTTACAACTTCAATTCTGCATTTTGATTACTGCTCTCAAAACACTCTTCCACCATCTCATCAGTAACTTCTTCCAATGTTTTAGGACACCATATTGGATTTTGATCTTTATCTTTCAATAAGGCTCTAACACCTAAAAACAATAAAAAATATAAACTGAATTAATTTTACACCAAATCTTTTTTAGTTTATAGTAACTGAAAAGAAGGGATGAGAAAGCAGGTACACATATGTCTTACATGTATTCTTTTAATCATATCAATATTCATTTATTCTTTGTTTAACGTTTAGTTCAACATTGACTAAAATAAATAAACTGCTATCCTTGTTTTCTAGTTATTTGATAATAACAATTGCTCATATTAATATGGTTTAATCAGATGTTCGCCATCATTTGTGTATATGAAAATTAATACACAATGTTTTGAGAGAATAAATCAACTCTCGTTATCAAGTATAGAAAATATAAAATATGTACCACTTTTAATAATCAAAACCCTGTTAGGCAGCGTCCAGTCACAACCAAACCTAAAAATGACACTCAGTGTACACTAAACACTGTATTTCCAGTATTATACGTGAATATGACAGGAAATATATTGGTAGAAAAAAGACCTCTAAATATAAGAATTAGTGAACATAAAAAGAATATGTGATTTAGCCTGATGGATAAATTGAAAATAGTTGAACATATTTGTTTAAAAACCACAAATTTACATAAAATCACAAATTTGGGAAAAGGCAAAAATAATACACTGAGAAAAAACTTATATTTAATCCTTAAAATAAATTAACAGTACTTTGTATATCTTGTGGTGGATAACAGGACATATTTTTTGACATGTCTGACCTTCTATGATTTTTGAGGAATTGAGGGGAGTGGGGGTTAAAAATCTTTTATTTGACCTACAATTAATGAATATAGAAACACATTTATTGTTACTACAAAACATTACCTAGAATAAAACTTTTTTTTCTCATGTGCAGAAATTATTGTACTTTCAGAAAACATAGAATTTCTCATTTTTTTTATTAAAATAACCATCAGAAAAGAGAATTCTGTTAAGAAGTTCAGGATCAGCATCAACTCGGCTATCAAAATCATCTTCGGAGAGCTTGTTTTCATCTCTATTCGTTCAGAAATTATTTAAGGGGTTCAATTATCTATACTTTTCTTCCGCAATATATAGAAGCCTCTTACAACATCATCAGGATGTCATGTCTATTATGTACACCATGTAGTTTTGTTCGGTGAAAGTGATGTAAGGAGCTAGAAAAAGCACAGAGAAGAGTGACACTTCGTGTTTGCAGTGCACACTGAAGCAGTCCTTGTGATTGCTGGGATGCTCCCCATCACACTTCAAGTAGAGAAAAGAATAGGCAAGGTATTTAGTGCCGGTAGAAGCAGCAGGATATCTAAAAGATGACCAATACTTAGATAAATGACAAGAGCAACGGACCCAAGAGACTGGGAAACAGCATAGAGAAAGAGTTTCATACCCAACCTCAAGACTATGGGTGGAAAGGAAACATAGAGAATGTAGCTACCATCTGACCCCAAATCCTGAATGGTCATGGCTGCTTTGGTAGCTACAAAAAAAAAAAAAAAAAAAAAAAAAAAAAAACACTGCCATCTATAAGACTGTATTTGTTTACCTAGGATGTATATGACAAAAGGAAGTAACAGAAGAAAGCCTGAGTAGAAGTATAACACAGTGGCGGCTCCAGCGGGTAGGCCGGGCCTACCCAACTTATTTGGTTTTTCACCCAATTTACGCCGGCCGGTGACACGCCACCGCAGAGTTTTTTGTTCAGCTAGCCCGCGCCCGGCCGTAGCACGCGCCCGGCCGTAGCACGCGCCCGGCCGTAGCACTCTGCTCTGACCTTAAGCACTCTTTAGTTAGATATCTTTTATTGTTATTTTGTTCGGTGATATCTAATACTAGTTATCGGTTATAATTGTAATTATCTATTCATACTATTCTTGTACACTGATTTAGTACAGCTCACAGTACTTGGTAGGTATTGGGAAAAGTAGGTAGGTAGTTTATATACAGAAGTTTAGGTAGCCACCCTAAATTTTTCTTTAAACTATGACCTTACTTCTCAGCCACCCTGATCCTGTCATTGAAGAATTAGTTTCCCAGAAGGGAAGAAGATTGCAGTTTGTCATAAAATAAACTGTATATTTGAACTGTCTTAAATGTAGAATACATATTACCGATTTAAGGTGTATTAACGAGCTGTATGGTTTACTTTGATTTAATTATTATTTCTCAACAACTATTTTTGTGACACTTATAGGCAATAAAACATATTACATATATATCATAAAATAACAAAAATATTTTTATTTTTCATAGTTGACCTAGCTCCATAGTTTTAAAATTAACAGTGTGGTGTATGCTTTTATCTTCAATAAGCAGTCCCCCCTTATCCTAGGGAGTATTTACCCAGGTCCCCCGCCATAGTCATGACACCCCTAAACTGTGCCTACCCAAAAAATAAATCCTGGAGCCGCCCCTGGTATAACAGTTGACAGTTTAGTGTCATCAATGCTGGAAAGCCCAGAAAAGGGCCAGTTTCCTCAGCAAAATAATGGGAGAATAAAAGAAAGAGGAAATATATTGAGGAAGATTCCTGCAAAAGAGAAAAAATGTTAGAATACAACAGGTTTACATTTAAATATTGCCGAAAGGTCGTTCCAGGATGTGTCAGCAGGAAGTGAAAGGGAGGAGGATTTAGTGTGGTAAGAATCATCACACTAGGTGTGGGCTAGTTGCCGTCTGTTGATTCTCCCTTTAAAACAGGTGAAAGTGAGGACGGTATCTTAGTTGGTGAAAAGTTATGTTAATAATGAATTTGTTAGTTGTGGAAATTAAATTTTAGTTGCTTTTAGTGAGTGTTATTTTATAAACTAACCTTCATAAAAATCAGGAGAAGATCGTGCTTCTAAAGCAGCTGTTGCTAATCTGAACTCCATTTGTAGACATTCTTTCAGGTCTAAAAGTTTACCTTTCTCCAGCTGAACTTTAGTTATTTTTAAAGAAATAGGTGACATTTTCTGCAACAATTTCAAAGTATCCCTTGCAAACGAAGACCCATCTGCTTTCAAACGTTCAACAATTTCTTCAACTGTTGGGGCTGAAAAACATTGATCGATTTTTGCTAAATAAGAAGCAAGACTAAAAGTATGTGATTTTACATCAACAGCAAATTTTTTAAGAATTTCATCGACAAAACAGCATTCTTTCGGATCCGCTTTCACAAGTGCATCAATAAGCTTAGGTATGTTTTGACATTCAACGAAATGTGTAGCCACGCCGACTTTAACAACATCTTTACCTTTCAATCGTTGACCAGTTAAAGCTAAGTACAGCCCTAAATTACCTCCAAGTCTTGGAAGAAAATAACTCCCACCGACATCTGGAAATAATCCGATAGCTGTTTCAGGCATTGCAAAAAGTGTTCTCTCGGTAGCAATTCTATAACTCCCATGGACTGAAAGGCCAACACCTCCACCCATAGTTATTCCATCAATTATTGCAATATAAGGTATTTTATAATGACCAATTATACTATCCATTGTGTATTCACAATGGAAAAAATTAACTCCATCCGTACAATTTGTTGGGCATCCTGACGTAACAGCTACAACATCTCCGCCTGCACAGAAAGCTTTACCACCAGCACCTTTAACAATAACACAGTCTAACAGATTTTCCCATTCTAATAATTTGCAGGTAATGGCGCCAACCATTGACATGTTCAATGAATTCAAAGCTTTCGGCCGATTTAGTGTTAATATACCCTTGTTGTTTTTAACTTCTGTTAAAACTACATCTTCACTTTGTTGTTGGCTCATAGCTCGACTTGACAATATCTTCAGCTGTTCACAGAATTGTTTCTGAAAAGGTTTAAGAACCATGAGTGGCTTCCACATTCGCATCTGCAAAAAAAAGAAAAAAATCATTTGAGGGTAAGAATTAAAAAGGGGGAAAAAAATCTCTTTTATTGATACTTCGTCATAAATATAATAGTTATTAATTATTTATAGAAAGTATCCAGCCATTTTGAACAGAAAGAATTCTAGTATGATTTATAGGATCTTCATGTAACTTAACAGCCAATCAGAGAGGACTTTTTTGTATATGCATGAACAGTCATAAACTCATTGGACTATTTAGTTGGCTGTATGATGCCATTGAGTGAGCATATATACTGTGTGATTGACACAATCATAATATCTGAAGATTCCTCTGTGGAAACTGTGGATAATTTAAGAAGTTTATATAAACCCATATAAAATTGTGATACAGGAATTTCATAGAAGGCAGAGTATCTATTGAAAGTGATTCACATTCTAGAAGATCTTCAACATCAAAACACCTGAGAATGCTGGTGATAAATGACTGTGGTTTGTAATTTATAAAAATCAGTAAATGACAATGTGAAAATTATAAAATGATCTAGAGATTCCAAAAATTACTGTTTCAAAGATAGGTAGGTTAATACTGTTTGGCGGATAGTCTGGCATGAAACGTATCTGGCAGAAAAAAAAGATAGAACAAAATCAGAGCAAAACTTCAAGGCCAAGTGAAAGTATTGAACATTAGGAGTACGCATTTCCAGGTCAAACAATTAATAACGAGTAATACATTTTAAGTTGTTTATCGGGTAAGTAATGCGGTAAAGGAGAAAATGGCCATAGATGTAAGCTTCATCACGACAATGGCCCTCACCATTCAACACATCTCGTGCAGGGTTTTTGCCAAAACATGAAATCAATAAGATGCCTCAGCCCAGAATTGGGTTCCGAAATTTCAGACCATCGACGCAATTAAGGAGAACACAGTGAGACAGCTGATGGTGATTCCAAAAGTGTACTTTACAGGGCTAATTGTCACCAAAATTATCATTTCGTTAAGTTGTCAATTAAGAAGTGAAAATGAACTATGAAATATAAAATTATAAAAATGCTGACTTAAATTATGGTAAGAAAAGAAGTGGATTGTTTCTTGATATAAAAGAGCATTTGACATCATTGAAATTAATATTTTAATGGAGGACTTTTTAATTATGGTATTAGATATGTCAGGCTCGTTAAAATTGTTTCGTTTGATCTTTAGAGAGAAAAAATATGTGAAAATAAGCAAATTTTTAATCAAATTGGAGAAATAAAAATAGGACTACTTTAAGGGTCTGTTTTAGTTCAAATTTTAATTATCATTTATGGTAACTATTTTTTATGGATATGTTATGTTACAGATAGATTGACTTCTTTGTTATATGGAAGATTCTTCCAACATGTTTTTGGCCATGAAAAATGACTTAAGGGATATCAAATATTGGTTTTTAAAAATAGGATGATTTTAAATGTATGACTAGGAAAACTTATTATATTAACTTTTCTTTGAAGGGAAAACATGACTTAATATTCAAGATAAAATATCCTTGCACAAGCAGTATGTGTAAAGACGTGTTATGTGTGTAATAAGGTATTTCACAAGTTATAAATTTAAAACCAAAATACTGAAAAGAGACGATGCATGGAAATAGAGTTGTAAACATGGAATCTCTGGTTCTGCTCACATAACTTGATATTACCGCTTACCTACAGTAGCCCTATCTCTGATTCATCAGTTGAATGTTAGTCAAAACGATTAACATGTTATATCATGGTAGTTGACCGTTTGGGTATACTCTCTTGTCTATGTCTATAATAAACAACTTGCATACAAAACAAATTAAAATGTTCCAATATTACACATATAAGATAAACCACTGCTGGAAAAACACATAGCCTATTCTATTTTATTTAAGTCATATTTTTGTTTGAGATTGTGAATAGACACCAAATTACCAAGGAAACACAATTTTGACCAAAGATGTTATGACTAAATTCACAAAATGGTTCATAGTCTCTGTCCATATACAATTGCTGTGTTGTGCTAACACTTATCAACCAATTTACAAACTACAGCCTCTCTATGTTATGCTTAAAATATGTGACAGCAGAATATCATATATTTTGTATTTTGGATAAATTAGAGCTGGTGGAATGTTCCATGTACTGCAATCAAAAGGTTAATGTTGAGTATTGTGTGTATTATAAGTACATTTTAAAACAAAAAATTTAGGTACTGGTATTCTCTCTCTCCCCCCTCTCTCTCCCTCCCTCCCAAGGTATACTTGTTTTAAGGGTTACCTTATTAAACTAAATATTGATTTATTTAAACAGTTATAGTTTAGTTATTGTAGCTCATATATCACTGAGGTTGGCGATTTTGTCGTTGAAACGTGTTTGATTAAGTAAACGTAATTTTTGTGAGATCTTGTGTTCGAGTTGTATTCTATCTGGTCACCTTATTAAGGGAAAACATAATTAAAATCTAAAAATCCGTTCAAGAATAAACTAAAAAATAATTTTTTGTTCACAATATTAATGGAATATAAAGGGAGATTACACATACTAATTATCTCAGATTATGCAATAAAAACAACAACAAAACATAACACTCTTCATTTACATACAAACACATACATAAATTTATAATTAAATAATTTGTGGCTTATTATAATAATAAAACTTAATCAGTACATATTATAAGTAGGATATAGAAAAGATATGAAATGAGCACTCAATACACATTTGCCCAGTTTCCAAATCATCAGTCACTGTCAAAATAAAAAGAATCAGGAAAAATATTATATATATATATATAAAAATTAAGCAATGTTTCAACTTCATCTTGACATAATAACCATACTTTAAATTTCTTTTCAAGTTGAAAAAATTTGCATTGCATGAGATATTCTGGCAATTCAGTACATTGAAACAAAATAGTTTCCTCTTTTAACGAAAATCAAAAAGCTTTTTTTTTTCCTGAAGGTAAAAAAATCTCCTGAACAAACCGAAAATAACCGACTCACCAACAAAAAACAATAAAATACTGAAATGAGTATTAAAGCACCTGTCATTATTTTGAATTGTAGCATAGTGGGGCTCAAACAAATACCAAAATAATAGAAAAAGGAAATAACATACCTTAATAAATTAACAACATTTGAATAAACTCCTAAAAAGCTTGACTTGCACTATTTGGAGTGCGAATCATGTGGTGGTCAGAAAGGGGGTGAGATGCGAAAGCAAGCTAAGAGTCAGTCCTCTTCTAGTGGCAGTATGGGTTGGTCACTCGTGACAAGCCATGATTTTCTTTGGCAGAAATTTGTAATTTATCTTTTTTTAACGAGGGAGGAAGGGGTCGAAGGTTCTTTTCCTTCATTTCAATATTTGATTTATATTCATTCATATCTATTATATTCGTTTCAAATTGGATACTTTTATTACATTTCAATAAGCCTCTGATATTTTCAAATGTACAAAAAAGTCTTGTTTTTTGGAATACTGGTAAAAAGTTACATAAATAATGAGTAGGCCTATACCAAATCAACACTCAATAAATTTTAACAACAATAACAAGACTAAAACTAGTCAACAAACATAAATAAATAACAAAACATAACATGTTAACAAGGATAATATTTATAAAAACAAAAAAATAATTAAATAGACAACTAAACATAATATTCAGGGGCTTAGGGGCTGGCTTAGAGATCATGCAGTTGAATATCTGGTCACTACTCTAGCCTCAGGAGCACAGCTCTTTTGCCATAGGGGTGGACCACTTGGCTCCAGTAGTTACAACTGAAGATAGCAGGGGAGAAGTTATAGGAGACCCATTGGGTAAGAAAAATTATGAAAGCATTAACTAATTACCTTGTATTCAAACATCAGATCATATTTTTCAAAGTACCAAACAAGACACTTTTCAAGTACCAAAATGCATTCTTCACTATCAAATAACACATTGAAAACAAGGGAATTCCAGCTGTTGTTGGTTAAATCCAGCTCTGATTATGAAAGCCTACGTTAAAATTAATGACAATATTAGTCAATAGTAGATGTCTCATGGTAAAAAATATTTGTTTTATTAGGTCTGGCTATTTCTATTATAACTCTTCAATCATACGCCATAATATTGAGCTGTATGTGTGTGTGTGTGTGTGTATATATATATATATAGCTTGTTTCATTAGGTTTGGCTAGGTGACTATATTTATAATATATTATATATATGATTGATGATATGAAATAGCTTCGAAACAAGCTATCACACATTTTCTGTCTTGAGGAACATATAGTTATCAATACCTTTTAACGTAAGCAGTTGTAATAAAAGCTTGATTTGGGACTTTTATAATTCTTATTTTCTACTAAATTTGAAAAAAGTCTTGCGACATAAAATATGATCTGATTGTTAGAATATAAGGTAAATACTTAACGATTTCACGTGAACTTAACAACAGCACATATTAGTAACTTGGCTCGTGTTCTTTTCAGAAAATAAAGAAACGTAAAAGTTTTTAGTATACCTTATCAAAGGTAATTGTTTACAAAGAAAGTTGGTATTTTTGGTGATTTAAAAAACCATCATATTCCACATACCTTATTTCTTAATAATAAAATAAGTTTTCAATGCGGAGCTAACTTTTTCGTGATAAAAAAAAAAAAAAACGTAATTTCAACTTTTCTACGTTAAGGTTGATTAATTGAATTCATTAAAATACATTTGTACACAAATTTTTCCCTTACAAGGTCAAGTATATAGCCACCTTGCCTGACCTACACGTAAATTTGAAAAAGAAAAAAAAGGAATAAATTGTGCATGGGTTTCTCCCAAGCAGTCACCCATCCAAGTATTACCATGCTCAATGTTGCTTGACTTCGGTGATCCATAAATGCATTGAATTCTGTAGTTTCGAAATTGCAATTTTCTGGTGAAAAAGTTAATTCCGCATTGAAAACTTATTTTATTAATAATAAATAAGGTATGTAGAACACGATTTAAAAAAATCTAAATTTCTTTGTAAATAATTACCATAACTGGGTTTTTGATAAATAAAGAACCACATGAGAATTATATATTTCTTAAACATCATATACCATAAGAAACCGGTAAGTATCTATTGCACGTTATCCTTGTTTTTTTATTATTAAAAATTATGAAATCATTAACTATTTACCTTGTATTTAAATAATCACATTTGATTATTGTTATTAATATTAAAATAACATAATATTTGTTGGACAAAACATTTAAAGTCTCAAAATGCATTTCTTCACTGTCAAATAACACATTGAAAACAAGGGAATCTAGCTGTCATTAGGTTAAATACAGCTCTGATAATGAAATCCTACGATAATAATGACTATGTTCATCAAGTGTCATCGCTCGATGTTTATTATTAAAACATATAATATAAATATTATTATTAATATTAATATTATTAAATTATTATTTGTCATGAAAAATTCCAGACTGTGTGAGGTTCCCATATTAGCGTGTCGTGGGCATGCACATTACATGTCTTTTGACAGGTTAAATATCACTACACTGTATGAGATCATAATAAATATAAATATAAATATATATATATATATATATATAAATATATATATATATATATATATATATATATATATATATATATATATATATATATATATATGGTTACCTTCCCTGACCAGTAGTTCCTTTACTAGGTCTCAAAGAGTGATATAAGATTCAACAAGCGATCAGACATTGACTGATTTGACGAATCTAGTTATCGAGTAACCTAATTTGGATTTCGTAGTTTTATATGGTAAATGCTTACTTTAAAGTGGCACCGTATTTTATTTTTTTCTGGTCTACTGCATACCTTACTTCATACGAATAAATAATGTTATTTTCCTTGCGCCAATCACTATTTTTCACTCAAAAATCACAATTTAAAAACGATCAAATTTAGTGGTTTATAGGTAACACTTAATAGCAAGACATAATAGGAATAAGAACATTGTATGGTTTGACACATCCACCTTACACAATGACTAATTTATTGAACTTAATAAGATCACTATTTTTAACTGAAAAATCACAATCTAAAAACTGTCAAATCATTGAGGGTTTTATAGGTTACACATAATGGCAAGACATAATAGGAATAAGAATATCGTATGGTTTAACGCATGCACATTACACGACTAAGCTAGATCGCTATTAACCTGGATAAACCTTTTGTACGTTTATTGAAGTTAATAATTTGCTTACTTTGTGATATAATTATATACCACGACAGGTTTGGCCAGGTAGCTATATTATATAAACACCTGGCCAAACCTTATATATATATATATATATATAACTATCTGGCCAAACCTTTCATAAGTTTATTGGAGTTAATAGTTTGAAATTAATTCACGGATAAAAACTGTGATCTCGGATATTATAAATTGAAATATCTTTAATAACAAGAGATGTAAAAATGAACATTTGTCATTATGTCTAACAAGTCTAACCTATAAATACATTATATTTGATAGTTTTTTATTGAGATGTTTGTCAAAAATAGTGATCGGGGCAAGGAAAACATTATTTATTCTTATGAAGTAAGGTATGTCATAGAAGATAAAAATAATAAAATCTGGAAAATACGGGGCCACCAAGTAAATATTTACCGTTTTATATTTCTTAATTTCTACTAAAATGTATTTTGTGACTTGAAAAGTGTCTTCTGACACAGATGTTGGAAATAAACTAATTGGTTAACACATCATAACCTAACAACAGCTAGATTACCTTGTTTTGAATGTGTTATTTGCAGTGAAAAATTGAATTGTGTAACATTTGATCACAAATATTATGAATTGATTATTTAAATATAAGGTAAATAGTTAATGATTTCATAATTTTTAATAATAAAAAACCAATGATAACGTACAATAGTTATTTAACATGAAACTTAGATATTGTTCTAAACCTAACTTACATTCTATAAAACACTTACCATGTTTAATGAAAATAATTTTAGTAATAATCTAAATAATCCTATGGAAAGTGTTGGTAATAACCTCACTTAACATGTGGCCAAAAACCATACTAATTAGATTTATAGCACAAATAAAAGATAAGACTTCATATCCAAAAATAAATTTATCTCAGTTCTACCACGCCTGATAACAGTGTTTTAAAAATATTAACATAAATATAAATTTGAATAATTTGTTAAATCACGGATGGTAGCAGAACTCCAGAACAGCTGTAATTATTTGTATCATATGTTTAATATCCAGCTGTTTTTTTTTACAGATGGCTCTGTACAATTATGTTAAAATGTTAGTATGTTCAACCAGTTCAACAGTCATTCTCATTTGATCTTGTGTTTCAGTTGATAGACTATTTTTGTTTTGTATGTGTTAGAATGCGTAAGAAGTGTTATTTTTAAGTCTTACGAAGTTGATTTTAAGAATCAAATATATAATAACTATGAGAAATAAAAGTGATTTAAGAAAGAACGACTCTAATTGTATGCTTTAAGATTAGGGAATGGTATTTTGTATAACCTAAATAAACTGTGAGTACTTCTCAAGATATTTTTACTTGATTCAAGTAAGTTCTCGTTCGTTTTTACTGTTTCTGCTTTAGAAACACTTTATCTAAATCCCCAGTTATACAGACCTTCATATTAAAAATGATTGTTTCCAAAAATGTTTGTGGTAAAATGTCCAGGAACTATTCAATGGTCCTTCTTTTATACAGAAAATTGTCAACATCGCATAATTGTAAGGATATTAAATCAGAACAAATAAAACAAACTCATTTTGGTTTTCAAACTGTAACTGAAGATGAAAAATCACAAAAGGTACTTGAAGTTTTTGAAACTGTTGCTGACACTTATGATATAATGAATGATGCAATGAGTTTTGGAGTTCATAGAATATGGAAAGATATATTCATGCAAAGGTTCAGCCCACCTCAAGATACAAAATTATTAGATGTAGCAGGTGGTACTGGTGATATAGCATTTAGGTTCTTAAAATATTTAAATAATTCACAGAGGTCTAATACACAGAAAAAGGTTTTAGGTAATGTTACAGTATGTGATATTAATCAAGCCATGTTAGATGTCGGTAAAATGAGAGCTGAAAAACTAGGCTTCCGAGAACCTGAAGTAAATTGGCTTCAAGCAGATGCTGAGAATCTTCCTATTGAAAATTCACTGTATTCAGCATATACAATAGCATTTGGAATTAGAAATGTTACTCATATTGATAAAGTTTTAGATGAAGCCTATCGTGTATTAAAACCTGGTGGAAGATTTATGTGTTTAGAGTTTAGTCATGTAAACAATAATGTATTACATTGGCTGTATGATCATTATTCTTTTCAAATGATTCCAATAATGGGTCAGTTGATTGCAGGTAAATGGCAACCTTATCAGTATCTTGTTGAAAGTATTAGACAGTTTCCTAATCAAGAACACTTTAAAGAAATGATTCAGGCTGCTGGTTTTAGCTATGTTACTTATGAAAATTTATCATTTGGTATAGTTGCTATTCATTCAGGTTTCAAATTATAAGTTTGATAATACTTCAAGATTTATAAAAAAGTACAATATTATGTTGGTGGAATATAACAATTGTTTAGTCTTAAGTTTTATGTAGAATATATCAAATATATTTTTAATATATTGGTTCAGAATTATTTAATTTCTTGTAGGCAGACCCTATTAGGCTACCAATTTAATATGGGTTAATTCATGTTTGGTATATGCCTAAGGTTTAAGAACACAATAACAAAAAACACTTGCCATTAATTTCTTAAATTTAAGTTCAAAATAAGGTAAATGAGTTTAAGGATAAATGTTTAGTACTACCAACACGTTCGTAAATGTACAATTTACTAGGAAAAACCTCTATCTGCTTCTCATCCCAACCAATATATTCACTGCCCTTGTAAAATCATTGTTTGAATAAAATTTACTGTAGATGGAAGTAAGAACGTAACATAATAAAACTTGGAGCTATTAAAAATTCCAAACTGTGAATTTTTGAGATAATGTGTAATAATGACTTTTCAATCTCACAAAAATATAATCAATCTATTGGAAACCTATCCTATATCAATCAAACTTCAAAAGTTTTCACATCTGTTCTTGAGCTAATAACCAAAAATACCATTAAGACGGACAGTAGAGTCAACATTGTGGAAAAATTTTATAGGCCTATATGTTCGTAGAGGGTAGAAACATTTAAAATATGGGATTGAATTTTTAACACCATCACAATAGTTTCCACATTTTGGAAATATAAAAAAAATAATCACATAAAAGAAATGTTTTCAAAAGTGTCAAACCTTTTGATTTTTGAGGATACATCAACCAAAGTCAAATTCGAACTCGAAACTTCAAAATATGTAGGTCTAAATATTATAAGTTCAACATCAGAGAAATCTACAATATATATTTTGTCAAATTTTATTTAATTTTAGGGGTGGTAGATGGCTCGGTACTTACATTTAGATATCAGATATGAACTAGTTTCGTAAACATGATTTTTTTTTTTTAATTGAGGAGCCAGGTACGAACAAAACAAAAAAAATCAATTGGAACTTAATGCTCCAAAATAGGCCTACATAAATATTATGTTTCATAAACATTGGGTATTGGTAATTCACATTGTCTTGATTTTCAGTACTTTTTATATAGGCTACATAAGTTATCAGTTATTTAAGTAGTTACATATGTTTTTGATTAAAAATTTTATCTTCACTGCTGAGAAATACATGAACATTATAATAGATTGATAAAAATTGGTTGTCGGTAACATTTTTTCACAATTTTGTGTCTAAGTATGTTGAAACGAATGTCAGTTTTGTACTCAATTCCAAAATATGAATATTTTATTACTTTCACTCAAATTTTGTAAACATTTTTTTAGGATTTTTGAAGCATAAGTAGGAAGAAACTAAATTTTGATCTGAGCTATGAAATACAAAATATTATGAGTTTTATTAATTTTTGTTCATTATTTCATAAATTTGGAATTATTACAAATATCTAATCAAAGTGCACAATTTAAATCATTTGGATTCAAATATGTATGACAATCACTGTTCACCCTCCATCCTATTCCATATTAACCCATAAGTGATTTGATTCTAAATCTATTCATTCTATTGGACATCCATTTTTTATTAAAATAAAATCATTACTATACAAAACACATGGGAAATAGCTTAAATTTAATCAAAATCGGCTGAGAAACAAAAATGTTGAAGTTTTTGACAATCTTTTGAGTTTTTTGCAAGTCAGGCAAAAAGTCATGTGTAAAATGTAGTAGTAAATTCGAAGTCAGTGATACAAAATCATACTGGAAATTTTTTTTTTTTTAATCAGTTAAGAAACACATTTTTGTTTTTTAAACAATTCAAACATAAACATCCTACTTAAAAGTGATAATAAATTTTAAACCTGAATCATATAAATCATTCAATAAATAAATTTGATCAAAATTGGTTGAGACACAAATCATTGATATATTGGGCCGCCTTTGTATTTTAAGACACATATTTGTTGCCTGGTTTAAAAAACAAATATCCCACTTTTAAAAAAATCAAAATTGAGTTAAATATATTATCAATATATTCAGTTGTTAAAGCTTTATAAAATGCTATTAATAATACAAATCAATAATATACTTATCTAATAGTTTTTCTGTTGTACAAAATAGGGTTGGGTTCAAAAATGTACATCTTCATACTGAACTTCTAATCAAAATAGGACTTCTCCACATTGATCTATGAGAACACTGCAAATATTGTTGTCTTGTACTTGTATGTTTAGAGGTTATATTGTTATGTTTCTTCATATTGCCATGAAGTGCTCCTCCTTGTTGAATGTAAGTGATTTTGATTTATTTATCTTGAAATAATGGGTAGATCAGCTAGTAGTAGTAGTAGTCAAATAGAATCACCTTCAAAAGCAAGCAATCTTAAAATATGTCCTGAAAAATGGAAGTGAAATGGTTGCAAATATTTAAGGTATATTAGGCTAGGTTTTAGTTATCTTATTTTTTACAGACTGTTTCATCTTGTGCTAGTTTTTCAGAACATTAATTTTATTTTGGGTGTAGTTGCCTTTGTGGATCTATTTCATAATATTAAATTGGTTATTATTTTTATTTTTCATGGTTTCTTTGCCAGTGTACCCAGAATGTAAAAACTTATTACTAAAGCATTTCGTTATAGTGTATTAAAAATGAATGACATATTATCACTCCACATTTATGTTATTCAAGACAAATTAGAACAAGATTCTTTTGAGGATAAAAAAATAAGCACTAAGCTACAGTTTCAAATGTATTTATTAACTTATTTAGCTACAATTGTTTCCCCTTGCAGCATCTACGGGCTAATGGTAATAGTAAGCCTAAACAAAGTTAAAAGTACAGAGAGACAGGTCCGGAAGTAACACAATGGAAGGGATAGCTGGAAAACCCAAGCAGGTAGGAAGGGGAATGGTTAACATGTTACACTATTGGTTTAAGAAGTGGTGAAGAGTTTAATAAAATTTGATCATTTAAATTAAAAGTATGTTTATGTAATATAGATCTATTTATTTCTAAGCATTCTAGATTATTTAGTCTAATACTTTTATTTTGAATGTGTAATAATTTTACATTCAGATTAGGATCAAAATTATGACCTGAGTCCAACAGGTGGTTAGCAAAGTTGGAGTTACTAAGCCCATGCTTCCAACTATTTATATGTTCTTTAATTCTAACATTGATCGATCTCCCTGATTGACCTATGTACTCAGAGTCACAATTCTGACAAGAAATTTTATAAACTCCACTATTTTCTAGTCTTTCTTTTCTATCTTTATACATTTGAAACTGTAGCTTAGTGCTTATTTTATCCTTATTATGGAGTTTCAACAAGTAGTTACTGCTGTTACAGTTAAATTTAAAAAAAAAAATAAATAAAATAAAAATAAATAAATAAATAAAGATTCTTTTGTTTTAAAATATATAGATTTTATACCCATTAAGAGACGAAGATTAAAAAATGAATCAAAGCAGCCTCAACAATTTCAGGAACATTCCTACGTCAGGTTATGTTATGGGAAAAAACATTCACTATGTAACCGGTATTTTACAAAAGGGAGAATTAATGGTGTAATAAAGAAATTTTTTAAATCAGGTGATATACCTAAAAAGATGAAAGGAAGGGATCATAAAACGAAAAATTTTGGAGACAAAAAATGTAGTTAAAATTTTTATTTTGTCATTATGTTGTGTTGAATCAATTTATTATCATGTTAAAAGTCTAAAAAAGTACTTTTCGTCTGACCTTAAATTAGTAAAATGTTTTAAATGTAAGATTTCGAAGAATTTTCCTAAATTGTACTGGGATGCCAGGAGACTCGTGGGTTGATTCTCAAATAGTCTGCCATTGGAAACAACAACAACAACTGTTTTAAACGTAAAACGACCAAGCAGGCGTTTCATATTAAGACAAATTTACAGTATTTTTGTCATGTTTTAATACCAATTTTTATTTGGGTTTTGGTTAGTTTAGGTCGTGAACTGACATTTCAGCAACTAACAAGGTCTCTCCAAACCAGATGGTTTCAAAATTATATTAGAACTTTTTCTTAGTTTTGATATGGAAAACCACCTCCTAAAGTGCTTTGGACATGGGTGAGTGCAGAATACGGTATAGTCCCTGGGATACCAAAATTTTTACAATAACAATACTTTTCTTAAAAGTGTTTGGAAAGTGAAAATCATGGCAGCCAACTTTGTTTCCATTATTACCTTTGATTTTCACCCTTTTTAAAAGTAATTGTGACCCAATGGTTTTTCATTTTTAATATATCAAAATTTTGTGTTTATTCTAATAGGCCTAATTTGGCCTAGTTACTATGAGGCTCATTTTTTAAGTACTGTAGTATTCATTTTAAAATAAAAATAATACATTAAAAGATAAATATTATTCATTGTACCCTTCGTATCTTCTTTATTTTTCAACATAATTACCATTGCCTTCTATGTATTTTCGATGTCGTTTTAACTGCTTCCTTGTTTCCTTTCTTAGAAGTTTGCTACCAATGTCAATCTACATCTTTTATTTATCTTATATAACTCGTTTACTTTCCACAAAGTTTCCCTTTAATAGTCGTTCTTCTTTCCATGAAATTAATCAACATAGATATTTATTTATCCCAAAAAATAGAATATTTTCAGAATCCATTGGGAACGAAAATTTCTGTCACATTAAATTATTGATCGTGAATTTTGTTCTCACACCACAATAATTGCTGACAAAATGGTCAACAGCTGGGGATTATGTCATAACAAAACACAGTGCTAGAGCAATATTTTTCTAATGTTTTAGTTTTAGTTTTTAATGGAGCTTACTATACCGCTAATGTATACAGTATCATAAAATGTAGTTCTCCGTCAAAAGTTTGATTAAGAGGCTGTTATTTCTATTAAACCTTATTGACTTTTCATCAGTTGTTAAGAACATAAGTGGTTTTATGTCAACTTTTACTTTATTTAGTACTGTTTTCTGATTTGAAAAAAAAAAAAAAAATAATAAAAAAAAAATATTAGATATATAGGTTAGAGTTTCATAGGGCACATAACCTATTAGATTTAGATTTTGTATGGATAGGAGACACAGGCATACCTTGGAAAGTGGTCCTTGGAATTACCTAGTAGTACAGAAATAATAAAACACTAAAGTTCTGAAATATTTCATAAAAACTGTTCAATTTTATCAATCATTAGAGAATATAAAAAGAAGACTAAATTGCTGTAGTTTGGTTGCAGAGGATCCTGCAATCTTTTTATCCTTAGTCCTTTTCTATACTATCCATTGATTGAAAAAGGAAACAGTGTATACGAAATATTTCAGAACTTTAAAGTTTTATTGTGTTTTTCTATTTGTGTACTACTAGAGCCATGTTCCAAGGCAAGTCTTGTGTCTTCTGTACATGCAAAATCTTAATAGACATATACATATCCAAATATAAACAAAAATTGTTGATTTTACAAACATCACATTCACTCATCCAAAATTGCAGTCTATAAAAGACAATCCTTTGAAATTATCTTTTAAAAGGAAAATAAAATTAAAGGCAAAGGAAAAGGAATTAATGTTTTAAACTCCCCGGAATTCTACCACTTTTATAAATCCCATTGTTAGAAAATTAATTTCGAATAAACGACTCCAAGGTATTTTTAAAAAAATGGTAACTCCTTCGTATCCCTGACCTTTGCCAGTTTTAGTATTTTTTTTATAACTGCTTGAATTTCTTCACTGTCAAGAAATTCATTAAAACTATCCCTTCTACGTATTGCTGTCCCTAGTGTAATTATTATAATTATTATTTTGATACTTGCTTTCCCTCTTTACACAAATAAATTAGATACAAATTGCCAATTTCATATTCTGCAAGTAATTGTACTAACAAGTACAATTGTACAACTACAACTAACTCTGTACAACGACAAGTAGCTAAGTTATTGTCAAAAAAGTAATTTCGAATCCCGACTTCCCAAAGAAATAATGAAGTTCGTACAGTTACAAAATCCGATAGAAACGAATCAGCGACACGAGTGTAGTGAGTAATTCCATCATTTGTTTCCTGATTTGTTGAAGGATCAGCGCAAGTTTTTTTTCAGTACTTCCGAATGTCTCCTGGAAAGTTTTATGAGCTCCTGGATATGATCAGATCTGTTATAGAGAAACAGAACATATCTTTTAGACGATCGGTACTTCCCGTCACGATTGGCTGTGACTCTCAGGTAAGAATTATCTATTATGTAATTTAGTTATAGCCTATAAGGGAGAAAGTAAGTGTCAGATTTCTGATACCGTTTATTTTCAATATTGGCATTTGTTTCAATTGTAATACTAGTAAATTAAACCAATATTAACGGCTCTGAACTTAAGAAGCTTGTTTTATTTCCTTAGGGTAATTAAGGTGAAATTAATACTAAACAAATTAGTTTTAACAAACATTTATTAAATTAATGGAATACTGTAGTAGCTTACAAAATCGTAAAAGACTACAATTATCAAAGGAAACAATATTGGTTACAATTTAGTTGGACTGTATTCTTGGCAGTGATTGAACATTGAATATAGATTTGATATCAAAAGTTTATTTATTTATAGCCGCGCCGCGCCGCGCCAAATCTAGCGGAATTATTCCACTCCGACTTCTCCCCAGAGTTCTCTGCCGGAATTATTCCACGGCGACTGGAGGCGGCGCGGCTTGGTGTACGCAGTGCAGTTACATTAGATTACGTGTAAAGAGTTCAGATTAAGGCGGCGCGGCGCGGCTTCCGCGCGCCTGTGTGTGGACATCCTTTAGCCGATGTGAAGAAAGTAGCCTAGTCATATTCACAATTAAGAGGTTTAGAAAACCTATGTAACAATTATTTTTAACAAATTTACCCTACTGAATAAGACCCCTTTCTCTCTCAATACTATTTACCATTTTCTAAATGATACCAACTTTTGAGCATTACCTTTAGAGTATCTGCTTGTAATATCTGGCTGGTTAAGTACCACAATTGTCTTATCGACTTTAACTTATAACACACTAAATATATAAAAATATAGATTTCAATTCAACATGTAATTGTACCAACCCCACTTCTCTTAAATAGCGAAGTTATTGTTTAAAATGTATCAGGAGCTTCATTAATAGGCATATGAATACAGGCTTGGCAATCCTGAAAAACCTAGCTGGATCTACACTCATTCATGTAGTCTTAGATTATTCGAAGGCTAGGAGTCTTTATTTTAAATTCTTTTCTTCCTTTTTTTATATAAGGCTTTGATGACAGACAGGGTTTTTGCTTTTAAACCAACAAGACAAGATAAATCTAAACTTAAAAGATCATCTTTCATCAAGCACATTGTAGTGCCAGAACAAACGGTCAGTTGTTGCTTCAGAAACAATATTCGTTGTGTGAAGTTGACGTTCGACTCGACCTTATAGAAGGTTAAGGGTGTGGGGTGTGGGTGGCAATCCTACAGTTTCAATAAATAATATGAATATTCCAAGCATTGCAACATCCGGCGGAAATGACGTGGTCTAGACTATTCCCTTTTTTAGCGACTTTTCTAACTGAAACTGAATCAAAGTATAGGAAGCCATCTTGGATTTGAATAACATAATGTTATGTATAAACTCAAATTACTCGCCCTCGACGCTGTATACGTGAAGTAGCATCCACTCGCTACGATCTTATCTGTGTTACGGATCTCGTAGCTTTAATATATATGCGCATGCGCCAATAAAGAGCAAACTGGTTTAAGGGAAGCAGAATTCCATTTTTTTCATTCCATATATATAAGGTTTGGCCAGGTGTTTATATATATATACCTGGCCAAACCTGTTGTGATATATAATTATATCGCAAAGTAAGCAAATATTGGCGCATGCGCATTAGCAACTTCTGCTGCGGTGGCGTTAATACGTAAGTACCATATATATATCGCCTGTTTAATGCCCTCCATTTTGAACATTTAAATCGATTTTGATAGGGTTCTATATACCAAATTTCATGTTATGTTATTTGTTTGTGCCTGCTATCGTGTTTACGTACAAGCGAGAGATGAAATGATTTTTTCGATTCCTGAAGCCTTGAAAAGTCAAACAACGATGGGTAATATTTTTAACTATTACCAAACTTACCCTATACTTCGTATAATTGGTGAGTAATTACTATATTCAGAATTTAATACGATTAAATAAAATTAGTTTCAATAAAATTGGATATGGTTTGTCGAAAAAGCTGCTTTAGAGTGGGAGTATATCCGCGGGTCTATCAGTGCAGCAACTAGGCATGTTAGGTACGTCTCTAGTGCTCAAAATGACACACAAAATATAAGTGCAAAAGTGTTTTGAGAACGCAATATTTGTGTAAAAGAAATGTATCTAAATGAGGCACTATAAAATGTTCATCGAGGAAAGTTCCTGCTAGGTTCTGCACACCCAAAATATCTCAACTTTCAATTAACATATAGAAATTATGCCTTAAAAACTATGGCCTCTCTAAGACACTACAATCCCATGGGACCAAGAGATATTCAAATGTCTAGTAGTTTTTATTACAATATACAAGGTGCGGCAAAAAAACCGATCTATTTTCTGCGGCGCACCGTTCAGCGACAGGACGTCTGAAGGTGGTGGGGGTAGGCTTGTTGGAAAGCCTACACGACGCCATTGTCAGTAGTCATGGAGTATAGTAAAGCCGTCTATCTGTGCGCGCGAACCCTTCGCTACTATCTTGGCAGAAAACATACTGATGGAGAGCCTATGGGCATTGTTTGCTCCTTTCCGCCCGACCCGACACTAATTTTGTGCTGTGTTATTATGCCATACTAAAAGGGATGTTTATAAAGGCAATGTAAATATGTATCAGACTATGATTTACAGTATTATGAAATATTAAATGTACCAAATCATATTAGTGTCTTTCATTATGATAAATATAAATACCATATTTAAATGGATATGTACTATCAAAAAAAATTGTATGTGTGACAACAACCTAAATTAAAACGACACACGTTATTCAATAATTAAATGTATTTGTAAATAAATGTAAGTTATGTTAATAGACTTTGTTTTTAACAATTAAAATAAACATACATTTAAATAAGAAATATTCAGGTGTGGCTACAACAACCTAAATTAAAACGTAACACGTTAGTCAAGAATTAACCCTAGATTACTACTCTTAGTTCATTGTTACGTGATCACTATTCATTCGTAAATTTTACTACTTTCTGTTTTTATTTTTATTGTTTTTTTTTTAAACTTTACTTTAGTGTTGACTATTTTTTTATATTAAATCCTTTATTGTTTTTAAGTGTTTTTAAAAATATTTAACAATGAACTCCTACATATTTTAACTGTAAAAAAATTTCTTTTACGACCACTACAAGTACGTTTAAAAAAAATAATAATTCTTGGAAAAAATCGAAAAAAATATAAATATTATTTTATTGGAAAAATTAATCGGATATTTATAAAATACATCATTTATAAGTGTTTAATTTATATAAAAATAGAAAAATGATTTACACTAAGTTCATTAGGTAGAATGCCAAAAATGCCAAAATTAGAGTCATGTCTTCACTGAGAATCACATTCCTTGCAGTGAATAATATACACTTAGTAGCTAAATCAAACCCTTTGAACTCTAAAATCACGGGCCCTGGCAATTGGAATCGTTGTAGCTTTATTGTCAGTTTCTTGTTTCATAAATGTGTAAACATTTGAAATTATTTCTCTACTTTGACTATTAACTACACGACCTTTTAACTTAGACTGTATTTCATTTTCCATTGTACATAAATAACACTGACGATGAAAACTAAAAAATATACACTTACTTAAACTATATATATATATATATATATATATATATATATATATATATATATATATATTAAAAAATAATAATAAAAATAAAAACAGAATGTAGTAAAATTTATGAATGAATAGTGATCACGTAACAATGAACTAAGAGAATCTAGGGTTAAGATGTAACAAAACAAAATGGGTCAAGTAGCTCAGCAGATGGACGGTGAAAGCAAGTGAAAGTGAGGGTCTATAAATCTATCACCGGCAACGAAGGTTTCGACTGAAAACCCTATGTTTTTAGAAAAGAGCCCCCGCACCCCCTCTCGCCTTTCAACCCAACCACCAGCCTGCGCGCACAGATAGACGGCTTTACTATAGTTGTCGCCTGAGCAACGCGCGTTTGTTATCGAGGCGTATTTTAAAAGTGGCGATTCAATCATTGCTACTCAGCGGCAGTTCCGTGCGTTCTTTCAATTAGGTCGACATGGAGAAGTTCCGTCGCGTAGCACAATTATGCGGTGGGTTACTAACTTTAGAACAACGGGTTCTGCGTTGAAAAAGAAGCCGACAGGCCGTCCAAGGTCATCTCGGACGCCAGAGAACATCGATAGAGTTCGTGCTGCTGTGGAAAACAGTCCTCGTAGGCCCGCCCGTAAACAAGCTGCTGCTTTGAACATGTCTGACCGCTCGGTCAGACGAATTTTGCGGTTCGCATGGCTTTAATTGCTGCACAATAGCCAATTTGTATGGATGAAAATTCAGATCGAACCGCAAAATTCGACCTAATTGAAAGAACGCACGGAACTGCCGCTGAGTAGCAATGATTGAATCGCCACTTTTAAAATACGCCTCGATAACTGCTCCATGACTACTGACAATAACGTCGTGTAGGCTTTCCAACAAGTCTACCCCCACCACCCTCAGACGTCCTGTCGCTGAACGGTGCGCCGCAGAAAATAGATCTGTTTTTTGCCGCACCTTCTACTTTATCTAAATTCCAATCTTGGTTCAACTGTTTTAAAGTACAGAAAATGGACCTAAAACGCCTAAAATTTTGTTTTTCAACTACAGTACTTCAAATCTCTCTAACTCCTAAACAGTTGAACTTATAAAAAAGAACACGAGAATAAGCCAAATTATGTGTAGAATCTAAAACCATCGTACAAAATGTTTTTATAAGAAGTATATAAGTTGCCCATATTGGAAAATATCAAAATTTTAAAAGGCTCCCAATAGGGCAGTATAAAAAAGTTCAGTGAAGTTACCATTTGAGTTTTTGTAATATATCGAATACTATCCAAGTAAAACAATTTGTATCAATCACTCTGTATACAGGATCAAAGCAATCAAACAAAACTTATTGCTCTATATAGGGTGTTCCAAAACTTCCGGACCTTATTCCTCACAATAAAACCAATGAAAAAAGATTACGTAAATATACTTCCTAAAATGCTGTTTTCTATCTAGACGCCATTTTATGTTTTTAACCAAAATTCATTTATTTAAACACATATTTTGAGAAAAATAATCAATCGATTTCTTTGTCATTTCAAAATGGCGGCTGTTTAAACTTTTTAACATAGTAGCCTATATCCCAAAAACCGATAATTGCAAAATATTTTCGTTTTTGGTTTTTTATACTTCTGTAGACAACTTTCAGTTATTTTTCAATAATTCTTTTGTACTTGGATTCCACTTCACTGTGATCAATAGCAATAGACGAACTGGGAATTAGTTTTTATTTATAACAATATTTTCTTAATAATCAGCTGTTGTATAACATTAAAACAGTTTTTTAACCAGCTGTTGGAAGTTCAATTTAATGTGACAGGTTACGCGATGGAATGTTTATCAACGTCCTTCGCCATTTTGAAATGAGTGAAAGAAATCTGTTGATTGTTTTTCTCAAATTGGATTTTTATAACAATAAGCAGAATGCAAAATTTCAACTTTATATCATTTACCTACCGTTACGAAGATATGATTTTTTTTTTGGTTATAATCACAAAATGGTGACTAGATAGAAAACTAAGGATTTGGAAATATAAATTTTTTTTACTCTTTTTGATGTGAAATTTTTGTAATGATTTTTTGAAACATCCTGTATAGATTCCCGTTTGGGAGTTTGAGGAAAAAAGTGAAAATATACCAAGCTATCCTAAAAGGTTACATATTTCAAAATTAGCAAAACCGATTTGACCATATTTTGTGAAATCTAAACTTGTACTTCCTAAGTCAATACGTTAAAACTGTATAAAAATATTATTCTTGTTGTATAGGCGATAAACCTCTGCCACATCGTCTTATAAAAGTAAAGAATACAATAATATCCTCTAGACCTCGTATATTCTAATAGAGTCAGATTCGGAATAGAACAAGTGTTGGTCAAGAGAGACCTGATAGGAAAGAGAAGGATCTAATCCAAAACTACACGAAAAAAGGTCTAGTTCCAGCTAAGACCCTCGGAATTGCTAAGCCCGTATTGAATACTAAATAGAAGCCCCGAGGGCATATAAAAGCATGTAAAAGAAAATATCTCGAATAAATTAGGAAATAAATTCGCCATGTGGTTGATCCCCTCCCCCAATTACTCGTACACTTTAATTTGTAATTATTTACAGTTTGATACGTTGGTTTAGATGACGAATAATCACATTTCATTGAAATAGTTTGATTCGGTTTTTAAATATATCACCTTTTTGACTTTGTCAGGTAGATAGTGATGAAAAGTTTTGTTAGCTTTGATTTTGGATGTGAGGAAGTGAGACAGTTAATGTATGATTTATCCACAGTTTACTGTCTGTTTTTCTCTTGAAACAATATACAATTAATTGATATAGACTGTTCACATCACAATTCAAAATAATATTGGATTGTAATTATCTGCTAATTTTTCAAATAACCGTTTCAAAATGGCAGCCATTTAAATGTTTTGATTTTAAATCGGTTATGTTACAATTTATTTTATTGAAAATAAAATAAAAATCAACTTTTGAGTTTCTATTCCCCCCCCTCAGAAAGATCTAGTTGGAGGAATAATAAATGTAATTTTTTTTTCTTTACAAATTTGGTAAAATCATATGAAAATTGGGTTATCAAGATAGTATTTCAAAACGCACATTGACATTTCTTAATAATTCATATAATACACAAAACTTAAAGATTTTAACGATCGGTCAACAAGAAGTTCCAGATATCAAGAATCAGTAGACCAAAAAGATGTGAACGTTCGGTCGAAACGTGATTTCCATCACTACAATGACAACATTTAAAAAAAGTAATTTATCTATCAAAAACATTTTATTAAACACATCACACATCCTAAACTAGTAGATGGCGCCATCATGATACTTACCTAACCCATTATATTATACAATGTAATACAACTAGATCCTCTAAACGTAATTTCTTGTGCCTTGAACGAAATGTTAAATTGTATTTGTAGATCAAGGAAATCAAGGAGTATTTGTAGAATTCGGAGGTAGGGTAAGTTTGTTTAAAACAGTTGTTACACAGGTATCTGAATCTTGTAATTGTGTATATTGTATATTAGTACTTTCCTGATGTCGGCTATGTCCCAACGGGCCTCGTATATGTGTATATATTAAAGTCTCCACTCGCTACGCTCGTGTCAGTGTCGCGGCCATGAAGTAGTCTCCTGTCGTTACGCTCGAGACGGGGACTCGGCACATATTTTCTTGGAAGGTGAGAGTATATTTTTGACAATAACTGCTTTTTCTCATCGTAGAGAATTGGGGTTGTTACACCTACATGCAGATTTTCTGTTACAGTAATCTGCACGTTTTGTCTAATTTAGTGTGTTTAGTAATAATAGTGATATTTTCAATTCAATTTGTCTGAATATCAATAGGGTTTATATAAGCACACTATATTCCCCTATACTTTCCTACCTTGTGGCTGTTATTTTGTTTAAGTACACAACATGACAAAGTAAAGGCGAGACGGGAAAAGCAAACATTATGTTTCCTAGAATTTGTCCCTCTGTGCAAGGAGGAGGAGGAGGGGGGGGGGGGTCAGTCTTTATCCAAACACTTGATTTCCTGTCGCCCGCTCAGTTTCATTACTTTAGTAGAGTTGAGACATTCGTATTTTTATTTTAGTTGAAATTAACAATAATTTCAAATTGGTTTATTAAAATCTGTGTGATGTGTGTGTTTAATTAATGTTAATTAATAATGTTGACAATTGATGTGGTATAAGTGTAATGATAGTGTTCAATCAATGAAGGGAAGTGAGTAGGTGTAAGGTTGAGGTTAATATTCTCTTGAACAGCTTGTATTGTTTATAAAATAGTTACGATATTCAGAAGAAAATTAAATCCACCTTCTGCAAACATGTAGCCAAGGTATACTAGTAAAATATTATTTAAATTCGGAGTTAGTAGCCTAGGATAGATGATGTTTTTTACAATGTTTAGATCTATTCTAGCCCTATTTGAAAATAATACATATTAGCTAAACTAAAAACATTGATTGTTAAAAAACATTAGTAGGTTCAAGTATTTATTTTATTTTTTAATTTACATTAGGACGAATAACAAACCAGGACAGTAAATTTCTAAAAACGTATATTTTGACTGCTGAATTTTGAGTAATTTAATAAAGTTACCCCCAAAAGTAGGGTTAGATGGAACTAATTAATTGTCAAATAAAAGATGTCATTAAATTCGTTTTTAAAACTAACTTAAATTTGTTAAAATTAAATATTTTTAGATGCATTTTTCATTTTAGTAGGCTATATAGAGCATGCGCAGAAGTTTGAGCAGGCAGATGTCTGTTATTGAAGGTAGGTACTCTAGTTTCCAACATTATTTTAATAACTTATTATAGTCGTTTTCCTTTAAAATTTATAATTTTGAAATATAAATTCCATGCAAAATTAAATATTTAAACAAATCCAATATAAATTTAATTCAAATTCAGTAATTAATTTTTAGAACACTAAAATTGTTAATTATTATTTTCTAAACTCCTATAGAATTTGATCTCTTTGTCCCGTCTCTGATTGAATTTTTGTTACCATTCATTTCCGCCCCCTTCATCCATTACTCAAGAACATCGTCATTTGTAACAGTTTGTGGACATTTATTTTCCTACTTTTTCAGTATTTTCCATCACATAAATTGGACGTTTTGATATTATTTTCTTGTCACATTGACAGTTGTCACACAACTAAAACAGCAGACTTTTAAATTGAATCTTAAAAGTGATATTTTTAACTTATAAAATTAGAAAACTATTTTGTCAAATTTCAAATATGTTTGGTAAGTTTGCATACTTTTGGTCGAGACTTGGTAAGTATAAAATTATTATCAGTACCTACATTATGTTTTACAATATTAAAAATACATTTTATTATTTGTATATTTTGTTGTTTCTTGTTTTGTATTTATAATGTAGGCCTATTTGTATTCCATAATTACGACTTTATAAAAAACTGTAGCCCAGTTTTCGTTAAAAAATTAAATAGGTATTGTTTGAATTTTTATAAAAGTTGACCTTTATTAACTGCAATAGTATGCAATTTAAATATTTTAATTAGCGTCTAAATATTTTAATAATTTAAAAACTGAAGAATATATCCAGTTTCTGTAACCATTCCCCAACTCTGATAAGAAATATTATATTTAGAAAATAGTTGTTTTACTTTAGTTGTATTGTTGTCATAACTTAGACATTTTACCACTAGAATGTGTACCAATCTGTTTTCAGTGATCACTCTGGTTTCCAACATTAACTATTGTAGTATAATCTTTATAATGATTCACTTTTCGTTGTAAAATGAAATTTTTTTTATAAAGTTGACCTTTATTAACTCAAAACTATACAATTTTAATCAATATAACATTGAGTTAGTTTTAAACATTAAAAATGAGTAAGAACTATTTTTTTTGCGCAATTTTTATGACGTCATCGCGGAAGGATACTTGTCACTGTAGAATAGAGTGAGTAGATTTTCGAATATTCAAACTGAGTAAGAACTATTTTCTTGTGCCTACAATGTGTTGTATTGCCGCCGTTACGGTTGCGGAAGAATATTTGCCATAATGTAGAGTAGAAGAACGTTGTGAATTGTTTGTACAAAGCTCTTACATTCTAAAAAGTGTTTTACATGTGAGTATAAATAATATTTTGTTTATGTTAATTAAAGTGTAGGTAACATTATAATATTTTCAAATCAGATTTATTTTTTTTATTAGTTTTAAAATAGAAATCTGTGATTGAAATTGTAGACTGTTAGATTTTTTTCAACCCTAGTGTTCGCACTTTAATTAAATAATTCCAGTCTGGTAAAGTTCGATATCTAATTAATTATAAGATTAACCAGTGTGTAAATACAATAGCCTATAGTTCAGGGGTCATGCCTCATTTATTTGATAATTTTTATTTAATATTTGAAGTGATAATTTTAAAAATAAAATCTTTATTATTTCAGGTGGATTTTTTTAGTGTTTTAATTGTTTGTTGTTGAAATAATTATGATTGTTTTTAAGTTGTTGTTGTGTGTGTGTGTGTGTGTTTTACTAGTAAGCCTATGATTCGCCTATTGTGTCTTACCATAAATAGGCTAGTAACATGTAGACCAGACACATGTTTTAATTTTCTTTATAATTAGGTTATATTGTAATAAATTTTGTAATCCCTCTAATGCACACATGTTTCCAAAATGAAACTGTTTTTCAAATGTTCACAACACCGCCCTAGGGAAATCATTGATTTTAATTGCAGTTTGCAACTTTAAAATAATTCAAAATTGAGAAGTAGAATAATTTTATGTTGTTTTTTTTTGTTATCTTCCTTTATGTAGAACTATTCCAAAAAGTCTGGTATCATGTATTTTGCTAAAAATAGTATTTTGAATTCTTAAAGTATTGATAATTTAATTTGTAAGTATTGAAATTGTATAGGTTGTTAGTTTTGTGTGGAAAATGTTTGAAGGTGATTATACAACTGTACAAAATTCGTTACATTTGTTTGTCGGTAGGCCTATATATTCTGTAAAACATGTGGGTTTCTAAATTTTTTGTTTAAAACCTACAATTCATCACTGTTTTTTTCCTACAAAATTGTGACCACTTTACTAAAATTAGTTAAATTTTCATCGACCACTATGTTACAACAGTGAAACAAATTGAAATTACCTATAATAATATCACCTCAGATAAACCACCTAAAAATCTAGTACATATAGTCTACTCAAAAAATTTAGCACATACACATTACAATTGATATGTATAACGAAAAAACCTAGTCGTAGAACATCTGTGACAACATTTTTTGGTTGTTTCATCCAAGATAACATCCAAATAAAACTAAACTCCATGATGCAACAGCACATAAAGAGCCGAGGTCTGCTAGAAGGGTTTCAATACATTGAAATTCCCGAATGACACTCAACAGAAATCAACTGTTGTAAATTTTATTAATGTAATACAAGATTTTAGCTAAGAAAAAAAAACTATTTCTATATTCATCTTAAATGAAAAAAAAGAAGATTATGGCAGTTGAAGATGGATTAGTATATAGTCAAATTTGGGCTCTGGTGAGGAGCCTTAACCCCTTACTGCTCCCATGTCACTGATATAAGTAAAATGTGAATTCATTATAAAATATATGGTTTTTAATTTCAGGATACATACATGAAACAAACTGACCAAGTTAAAGAAAAAAAAATCACTCATGTCCACTACAGAAGTGTTTAGACACAAACTTATAGATCAGCTGATGAGATGGTAAGAAACGACAGATTTTATTGTTTTAGACGGTAATTATTTTAGTTGGTATGTTTATTAACAGAATGTAACTTAGATAAATATTGTCAGATTTGAATTCTGCATATGATGATACCTTCCCACATTTCTTCGATGACAAATAGCAAAGTTATTGTCAAAAATGTAATTTCTAATGCAAACTTCTCAAAAATTGTGTATTTGTATAGTTATGAGATCTGATAGGGTCGATTAATTTACGTGAGTATAGCATCTTTCGGCTCCTTACATCAGTAGAGCTGACACTGACATGAGTGTAGACTTTTTAACACCTAAGAAGCTCACTAAGACCTAGGCCGACATCAAGAGGTGTAGTGATATACACAATTATGAATTTCAGTAAACCTGTGTAACAACTGTTTTAAACAAACTTACCTTACTGGGTAAGACCAATACAATTAAACATTTCCTACAAGACTCAGGAAACATACTCTTGGTCATTATATTTAGTGGATCTGTTGGTATTAGTACAATGTATGATCTGGTTGGATAAATACCTTATTAGCCCCATAAACTCTTTCCATACTTTTCTATTCTAACAATCTGTATAACGTAGCAGTGTGCTTTACTTTAATGGATAAAAATCAATAATTTGTAACTTAGACATTTTACCACTAGAATATGTACCAATCTGTTTTCTGTGTTTACTCTGATTTATAACTACTATTGTAGTATAATCTTTATAATGATTCAGTTGATGGATAATGTTATCAATATTTATTTATTTATTTGCATCATTAATGGCATAACATAGTGCAGCAGTGCTGTGGTATACAACCCTAGGCTTTAACATTTAGTGATGTAGGTTATTGATGGGTTGACACAGCATGCCTGATACATCCTTCCCTCTTGTTAGGTTTACCTAGCAAGGGGTTGTACATCATCACCTTGGTTGGATCTACTCAACAAGGATTTTCATGTCCTTTTGTTAATGTCTAGTTACAACATTTATCACATACTTGTACAAATTGTCCTAGTGTACACCACTTTTGTTACACTTCTTCAGGCATAAGTCCTCGACACTTTAGAGGATGCATTAGCATTCGGGTTGATTTATGATTACATTTATATGATAAGAATATGTGGACCCTCTTAGATAGTATTGGTAGGATGTATATATTTCAGGATTTTAGGTTTTACAACGGAAAACAAAATAGTTTTCAATCAACATCATCAGAAAACAAAATTGTTTTCAATCAGCAACATCAAACAACATAGATGAAGTGCATTAGTATTTTTTTATAATGTTTTTCTACATCATCGAATGGGCTGTTCTAGTTCTAAGTACTCTTTTTTCTTTACAAGAAATTTAGTTATCTCTAGCACTTATATTAGGTTTTGAAAACCAAAATTCTCTAACTACATCTTCAAGAAGATGTCAATCTGCAATGAAACAAGTGGTGAGTAGTAAAACAATTGTGTTTTTTTAGATTTGTATTATGTATGTTTTTGTGTGTTAGTTGTTATCATCACAATCAAGGCTGATAAGTAGTGTAATATAATATGATAAGGTTGCTTTGCTATAGTAAGATTACAGATCAAGCTATGTTTACCCATTTAACATTTCTTTGTTGTGATGGTTGTTCAATCTTATTAGCCTAACTTTCAAATAGTATAGATGTGTACGACTGTGAGGCATTCTTCATTTGGCAGAATAAAATTAATTTATGTTTTTCATTGTTAAATAGGTTTTGCAGAACTGTTTTGTGTTATTTGTAGTCAGATAACTTAATTGTCTTGGAAACTTCATACTTTCACTCAACTTCTCAGATTTTGATTCGGTAAACTTCGGACAGAAGAAAGCCAGATAAGAATATGTGAGTAAATATAAATGGTTTAGCATGTGTCATTTATAATACCGGCTGTTTTATATCCTTTTGTTGACGGCTCGTTACAATATTGATCACACACTTGTACAAATTGTCCAATATTTTGTAAAGTTGAAGTTTAACTCTGCAAAGTTGGCTGCTTGATCCCTCCAATATAGTTTAAGCCTTGATTTCATTTCCTTATTCAACAATTATAGTGGATATATATTATATATATATATATATATTATATATATATATATATATAACAAAACTAAATAAATAATGGTTGTAAATGTTTCTCTAATTTTAATAGTAGTACAATAAAATTAAAAAATGAATATTTATTTTAAATGTGTAATTTTTGAAGTACAAAAATTTAAGGTTATATATACTGTACAAAATTCATGTAGCCAAAACTAATTAATAAAATAATTAGGTGTAAGAAAATAAAACACGTGGGTTTAGTGTTGGAACACAATGTGAAAGAGTTGCCAATTTATAATTATTAAGAATATGTAGGGATAAGGTTTTTTATATAAAAAATCTATATAGGTTAGAGCAACACAATTATTAGGTGTAAGAAATAAACAAAAAAAAAATCTTGTATTGTGGATATCTATCTAATGATATTAAATATTATTGGTTATATCTCTTAGCCTACCGGTACGTATTTTAGATATAAATAATGCCATTTAAAAACTTTTTTTAAAGTTTTAGTTATATTTAATGTAATTAATTATTTTGTTAAATCTGTTATCTTTGTTGAGTTTTGAAATGGAGCAAGTTAGTTGTAATTATTTTAAGTTTTGTATATTAATGTATGTATACGTGTTTCTCTTTCAGGCCAACTTACACTTGGCTCAGCAGAATGGTGAGTATAATCTTCTGTTGAGTCCATCGCACTAACAACCCTAGGTCTTAACATTTAGTGATGTAGGTCATTGATGGGTTGAAGCAGCATTTGTGATACATCCTTTCCTCTTGTTAGGTTTACCTAGCAAGGGGTTGTACATCCTCACCTTGGTTGGATCTACTCAACAAGGATTTTCATGTCCTTTTGTTAATATCTAGTTACAACATTTATCACATACTTGTACAAATTGTCCTAGTGTACACTTCTTTTGTTACTCTTCTTCAGGTGAAATTACTCGACAATTAAGTGACTGCATTAGTAATCGGGTTGAATTATGATTAAATTTATATGATAAGAATACACAGACCCTCTTAGAATGTATTTGTAGGATGTATGTATTTCAGGATTTTAGTTTTTACAACGGAAAAGAAAATAGTTTTCAATCAAAATCATCGGAAAACAAAATTGTTTTCAATCAACATCATGAAACAACATTGATCAAATGCAATAGTATTAGATCTAATGTTTTTCTACATCATCGAATGGGCTGTTCTAGTTATAAGTACCCTTTTTTTACAAGAAATTTAGTTATCTTCAGCATTTATTTTAGGTTTTGAAAACCAATATTCTCTAACTACATCTTGAAGAAGATGTCCATCTGCAATGAAACAAATGGTGAGTAGTAAAATAATTGTGCGTTTTTTTAGTTTGTATTATGTGTGTTTGTTGTAATCATCACAATCGAGGCTGCTAAGTAGTGTAATATAATATGATAATTAATGATATGATATGATAATATAATTTGCTTTGCTATAGTAAGATTACAGATCAAGCTATGTTTACCCATTTAACATTTCTTTGTTGTAATGGTTGTTCAATCTTATTGGCCTAACTTTCAAATAGTATAGATGTGTACGACTGTGAGGCATTCTTCATTTGGCAGAATAAAATAATTTCTGTTTTTCATTGTTAAATTGGTTTTGCAGAACTGTTTTGTGTTATTTGTAGTCAGATAACTTAATTGTCTTGGAAAACTTCATACTTTCACTCAACTTCGCAGATTTTGTTTTGGTGAACTTCGGACAGAAGAAAGCCAGATAAGAATATGTGAGTAAATATATGGTATAGTATGTGTCATTTATAATACTGGCTGTTTTATGTCTTTTTGCTGATGTCTAGTTACAATATTTATCACTCATTTGTATAAATTGTTCAAGTGTACACCACTTTTGTTACTCTTCTTCAGGTGAAATTACTCGACAAATAAGTGACTGCATTAGTAATCGGGTTGAATTATGATTAAATTTATATGATAAGAATATGCTGACCATGTTAGGATGTATTGGTAGGATGTATTTATTTCAGGATTATAGGTTTTACATCGGAAACTAAAATCGTTTTCAATCAGCAACAATAAAAAACATAGATCAACTGCATTAGAAATATTTCTAATGTTTTTCTTTATCGTCGAATGGGCTCTTCTTGTTTTTAGTACCTTTTTCTTCTTTACAAAAAAATTAGGTTTTTCCAGCATTTATTTTTGGTTTTGAAAACCAAAATTCTCTAACTGCATCTTGAAGACGATGTCAATCTGCAATAAAACAAGTGGTGAGTAGTAAAATAATTGTTTTTTAAATTTGTATTGTGTGTGTTTTGTGTGTTTGTTGTTATCATCACAATCGAGGCTGCTATGTAGTGTAATATAATATGATAAAGTTGCTTTGGTATTGTAAGATTACAGATCAAGCTATGGTTACCCATTTAACATTTCAGTATAGATGTGTACGACTGTGAGTCATTCTTCATTTGGCACAATAAAATTAATCTCTGGTTTTCATTGTTAAATAGGTTTTGCTTGCAGAACTGTTTTGTATTATTTGTAGTCAGATAACTTAATTGTCTTGGAAAACTTCATACTTTCACATAACTTCGCAGATTTTGATTTGGTGAACTTCGGACAGAAGAAAGCCAGATAAGAATATGTGAGTAAATATATGGTATAGTATGTGTCATTTATAATACTGGCTGTTTTATGTCCTTTTGCTGATGTCTAGTTACAATATTTATCACTCATTTGTATAAATTGTCCAAGTGTACACAACTTTTGTTACTCTTCTTCAGGTGAAATTACTCGACAATTAAATGACTTCATTAGTAATCGGGTTGAATTATGATTAAATTTATATGATAAGAATATGCTGACCATGTTAGGATGTATTGGTAGGATGTATTTATTTCAGGATTATAGGTTTTACATCGGAAAACAAAATTGTTTTCAATCAGCAACATCAAAAAACATAGATCAACTGCATTAGAAATATTTCTAATGTTTTTCTTTATCGTCGAATGGGCTCTTCTTGTTTTTAGTACCTTTTTCTTCTTTACGAAAAAATTAGGTTTCTCCAGCATTTATTTTTGGTTTTGAAAGCCAAAATTCTCTAACTGCATCTTGAAGACGATGTCAATCTGCAATAAAACAAGTGGTGAGTAGTAAAATAATTGTTTTTTAAATTTGTATTGTGTGTGTTTTGTGTGTTTGTTGTTATCATCACAATCGCGGCTGCTATGTAGTGTAATATAATATGATAAAGTTGCTTTGGTATTGTAAGATTACAGATCAAGCTATGGTTACCCATTTAACATTTCAGTATAGATGTGTACGACTGTGAGTCATTCTTCATTTGGCACAATAAAATTAATCTCTGGTTTTCATTGTTAAATAGGTTTTGCTTGCAGAACTGTTTTGTATTATTTGTAGTCAGATAACTTAATTGTCTTGGAAAACTTCATACTTTCACATAACTTCGCAGATTTTGATTTGGTGAACTTCGGACAGAAGAAAGCCAGATAAGAATATGTGAGTAAATATATGGTATAGTATGTGTCATTTATAATACTGGCTGTTTTATGTCCTTTTGCTGATGTCTAGTTACAATATTTATCACTCATTTGTATAAATTGTCCAAGTGTACACAACTTTTGTTACTCTTCTTCAGGTGAAATTACTCGACAATTAAATGACTTCATTAGTAATCGGGTTGAATTATGATTAAATTTATATGATAAGAATATGCTGACCATGTTAGGATGTATTGGTAGGATGTATTTATTTCAGGATTATAGGTTTTACATCGGAAAACAAAATTGTTTTCAATCAGCAACATCAAAAAACATAGATCAACTGCATTAGAAATATTTCTAATGTTTTTCTTTATCGTCGAATGGGCTCTTCTTGTTTTTAGTACCTTTTTCTTCTTTACGAAAAAATTAGGTTTCTCCAGCATTTATTTTTGGTTTTGAAAACCAAAATTCTCTATGTGCATCTTGAAGACGATGTCAATCTGCAATAAAACAAGTGGTGAGTAGTAAAATAATTGTTTTTTAAATTTGTATTGTGTGTGTTTTGTGTGTTTGTTGTTATCATCACAATCGAGGCTGCTATGTAGTGTAATATAATATGATAAAGTTGCTTTGGTATTGTAAGATTACAGATCAAGCTATGGTTACCCATTTAACATTTCAGTATAGATGTGTACGACTGTGAGTCATTCTTCATTTGGCACAATAAAATTAATCTCTGGTTTTCATTGTTAAATAGGTTTTGCTTGCAGAACTGTTTTGTATTATTTGTAGTCAGATAACTTAATTGTCTTGGAAAACTTTATACTTTCACATAACTTCGCAGATATTGATTTGGTGAACTTCGGACAGAAGAAAGCCAGATAAGAATATGTAAGTAAATATATGGTATAGTATGTGTCATTTATAATACTGGCTGTTTTATGTCCTTTTGCTGATGTCTAGTTACAATATTTATCACTCATTTGTATAAATTGTTCAAATGTACACCACTTTTGTTACTCTTCTTCAGGTGAAATTACTCGACAAATAAGTGACTGCATTAGTAATCGGGTTGAATTATGATTAAATTTATATGATAAGAATATGCTGACCATGTTAGGATGTATTGGTAGGATGTATTTATTTCAGGATTATAGGTTTTACATCGGAAAACAAAATTTTTTTCAATCAGCAACATTAAAAAACATAGATCAACTGCATTAGAAATATTTCTAATGTTTTTCTTTATCGTAGAATGGGCTCTTCTTGTTTTTAGTACCTTTTTCTTCTTTACAAAATAATTAGGTTTCTCCAGCATTTATTTTTGGTTTTGAAAACCAAAATTCTCTAACTGCATCTTGAAGATGATGTCAATCTGCAATAAAACAAGTGGTGAGTAGTAAAATAATTGTTTTTTTAATTTGTATTGTGTGTGTTTTGTGTGTTTGTTGTTATCATCACAATCGAGGCTGCTATGTAGTGTAATATAATATGAAAAAGTTGCTTTGGTATTGTAAGATTACAGATCAAGCTATGGTTACCCATTTAACATTTCAGTATAGATGTGTACGACTGTGAGTCATTCTTCATTTGGCACAATAAAATTAATCTCTGGTTTTCATTGTTAAATAGGTTTTGCTTGCAGAACTGTTTTGTATTATTTGTAGTCAGATAACGTAATTGTCTTGGAAAACTTCATACTTTCACATAACTTCGCAGATTTTGATTTGGTGAACTTCGGACAGAAGAAAGCCAGATAAGAATATGTGAGTAAATATATGGTATAGTATGTGTCATTTATAATACTGGTTGTTTTATGTCCTTTTGCTGATGTCTAGTTACAATATTTATCACTCATTTGTATAAATTGTCTAAGTGTACACAACTTTTGTTACTCTTCTTCAGGTGAAATTACTCGACAATTAAGTGACTTCATTAGTAATCGGGTTGAATTATGATTAAATTTATATGATAAGAATATGCTGACCATGTTAGGATGTATTGGTAGGATGTATTTATTTCAAGATTATAGGTTTTACATCGGAAAACAAAATCGTTTTCAATCAGCAACATCAAAAAACATAGATCAACTGCATAAGAAATATTTTTAATGTTTTTCTTTATCGTCGAATGGGCTCTTCTTGTTTTTAGTACCTTTTTCTTCTTTACGAAAAAATTAGGTTTCTCCAGCATTTATTTTTGGTTTTGAAAACCAAAATTCTCTAACTGCATCTTGAAGACGATGTCAATCTGCAATAAAACAAGTGGTGAGTAGTAAAATAATTGTTTTTTAAATTTGTATTGTGTGTGTTTTGTGTGTTTGTTGTTATCATCACAATCGAGGATGCTATGTAGTGTAATATAATATGATAAAGTTGCTTTGGTATTGTAAGATTACAGATCAAGCTATGGTTACCCATTTAACATTTCAGTATAGATGTGTACGACTGTGAGTCATTCTTCATTTGGCACAATAAAATTAATCTCTGGTTTTCATTGTTAAATAGGTTTTGCTTGCAGAACGGTTTTGTATTATTTGTAGTCAGATAACTTAATTGTCTTGGAAAACTTCATACTTTCACATAACTTTGCAGATTTTGATTTGGTGAACTTCGGACAGAAGAAAGCCAGATAAGAATATGTAGTAAATATATGGTATAGTATGTGTCATTTATAATACTGGCTGTTTTATGTCCTTTTGCTGATGTCTAGTTACAATATTTATCACTCATTTGTATAACTTGTTCAAGTGTACACCACTTTTGTTACTCTTCTTCAGGTGAAATTACTCGACAAATAAGTGACTGCATTAGTAATCGGGTTGAATTATGATTAAATTTATATGATAAGAATATGCTGACCATGTTAGGATGTATTGGTAGGATGTATTTATTTCAGGATTATAGGTTTTACATCGGAAAACAAAATCGTTTTCAATCAGCAACATTAAAAAACATAGATCAACTGCATTAGAAATATTTCTAATGTTTTTCTTTATCGTCGAATGGGCTCTTCTTGTTTTTAGTACCTTTTTCTTCTTTACAAAAAAATTAGGTTTCTCCAGCATTTATTTTTGGTTTTGAAAACCAAAATTCTCTAACTGCATCTTGAAGATGATGTCAATCTGCAATAAAACAAGTGGTGAGTAGTAAAATAATTGTTTTTTAAATTTGTATTGTGTGTGTTTTGTGTGTTTGTTGTTATCATCACAATCGCGGCTGCTATGTAGTGTAATATAATATGATAAAGTTGCTTTGGTATTGTAAGATTACAGATCAAGCTATGGTTACCCATTTAACATTTCAGTATAGATGTGTACGACTGTGAGTCATTCTTCATTTGGCACAATAAAATTAATCTCTGGTTTTCATTGTTAAATAGGTTTTGCTTGCAGAACTGTTTAGTATTAATTGTAGTCAGATAACTTAATTGTCTTGGAAAACTTCATACTTTCACATAACTTCGCAGATTTTGATTTGGTGAACTTCGGACAGAAGAAAGCCAGATAAGAATATGTGAGTAAATATATGGTATAGTATGTGTCATTTATAATACTGGTTGTTTTATGTCCTTTTGCTGATGTCTAGTTACAATATTTATCACTCATTTGTATAAATTGTCCAAGTGTACACAACTTTTGTTACTCTTCTTCAGGTGAAATTACTCGACAATTAAGTGACTTCATTAGTAATCGGGTTGAATTATGATTAAATTTATATGATAAGAATATGCTGACCATGTTAGGATGTATTGGTAGGATGTATTTATTTCAAGATTATAGGTTTTACATCGGAAAACAAAATCGTTTTCAATCAGCAACATCAAAAAACATAGATCAACTGCATTAGAAATATTTCTAATGTTTTTCTTTATCGTCGAATAGGCTCTTCTTGTTTTTAGTACCTTTTTCTTCTTTACGAAAAAATTAGGTTTCTCCAGCATTTATTTTTGGTTTTGAAAACCAAAATTTTCTAACTGCATCTTGAAGACGATGTCAATCTGCAATAAAACAAGTGGTGAGTAGTAAAATAATTGTTTTTTAAATTTGTATTGTGTGTGTTTTGTGTGTTTGTTGTTATCATCACAATCGAGGATGCTATGTAGTGTAATATAATATGATAAAGTTGCTTTGGTATTGTAAGATTACAGATCAAGCTACGGTTACCCATTTAACATTTCAGTATAGATGTGTACGACTGTGAGTCATTCTTCATTTGGCACAATAAAATTAATCTCTGGTTTTCATTGTTAAATAGGTTTTGCTTGCAGAACTGTTTTGTATTATTTGTAGTCAGATAACATAATTGTCTTGGAAAACTTCATACTTTCACATAACTTCGCAGATTTTGATTTGGTGAACTTCGGACAGAAGAAAGCCAGATAAGAATATGTGAGTAAATATATGGTATAGTATGTGTCATTTATAATACTGGTTGTTTTATGTCCTTTTGCTGATGTCTAGTTACAATATTTATCACTCATTTGTATAAATTGTCCAAGTGTACACAACTTTTGTTACTCTTCTTCAGGTGAAATTACTCGACAATTAAGTGACTTCATTAGTAATCGGGTTGAATTATGATTAAATTTATATGATAAGAATATGCTGACCATGTTAGGATGTATTGGTAGGATGTATTTATTTCAAGATTATAGGTTTTACATCGGAAAACAAAATCGTTTTCAATCAGCAACATCAAAAAACATAGATCAACTGCATAAGAAATATTTTTAATGTTTTTCTTTATCGTCGAATGGGCTCTTCTTGTTTTTAGTACCTTTTTCTTCTTTACGAAAAAATTAGGTTTCTCCAGCATTTATTTTTGGTTTTGAAAACCAAAATTCTCTAACTGCATCTTGAAGACGATGTCAATCTGCAATAAAACAAGTGGTGAGTAGTAAAATAATTGTTTTTTAAATTTGTATTGTGTGTGTTTTGTGTGTTTGTTGTTATCATCACAATCGAGGATTCTATGTAGTGTAATATAATATGATAAAGTTGCTTTGGTATTGTAAGATTACAGATCAAGCTATGGTTACCCATTTAACATTTCAGTATAGATGTGTACGACTGTGAGTCATTCTTCATTTGGCACAATAAAATTAATCTCTGGTTTTCATTGTTAAATAGGTTTTGCTTGCAGAACGGTTTTGTATTATTTGTAGTCAGATAACTTAATTGTCTTGGAAAACTTCATACTTTCACATAACTTTGCAGATTTTGATTTGGTGAACTTCGGACAGAAGAAAGCCAGATAAGAATATGTAGTAAATATATGGTATAGTATGTGTCATTTATAATACTGGCTGTTTTATGTCCTTTTGCTGATGTCTAGTTACAATATTTATCACTCATTTGTATAACTTGTTCAAGTGTACACCACTTTTTTACTCTTCTTCAGGTGAAATTACTCGACAAATAAGTGACTGCATTAGTAATCGGGTTGAATTATGATTAAATTTATATGATAAGAATATGCTGACCATGTTAGGATGTATTGGTAGGATGTATTTATTTCAGGATTATAGGTTTTACATCGGAAAACAAAATCGTTTTCAATCAGCAACATTAAAAAACATAGATCAACTGCATTAGAAATATTTCTAATGTTTTTCTTTATCGTCGAATGGGCTCTTCTTGTTTTTAGTACCTTTTTCTTCTTTACAAAAAAATTAGGTTTCTCCAGCATTTATTTTTGGTTTTGAAAACCAAAATTCTCTAACTGCATCTTGAAGATGATGTCAATCTGCAATAAAACAAGTGGTGAGTAGTAAAATAATTGTTTTTTAAATTTGTATTGTGTGTGTTTTGTGTGTTTGTTGTTATCATCACAATCGCGGCTGCTATGTAGTGTAATATAATATGATAAAGTTGCTTTGGTATTGTAAGATTACAGATCAAGCTATGGTTACCCATTTAACATTTCAGTATAGATGTGTACGACTGTGAGTCATTCTTCATTTGGCACAATAAAATTAATCTCTGGTTTTCATTGTTAAATAGGTTTTGCTTGCAGAACTGTTTAGTATTATTTGTAGTCAGATAACTTAATTGTCTTGGAAAACTTCATACTTTCACATAACTTTGCAGATTTTGATTTGGTGAACTTCGGACAGAAGAATGCCAGATAAGAATATGTGAGTAAATATATGGTATAGTATGTGTCATTTATAATACTGGCTGTTTTATGTCCTTTTGCTGATGTCTAGTTACAATATTTATCACTCATTTGTATAAATTGTCCAAGTGTACACAACTTTTGTTACTCTTCTTCAGGTGAAATTACTCGACAATTAAGTGACTTCATTAGTAATCGGGTTGAATTATGATTAAATTTATATGATAAGAATATGCTGACCATGTTAGGATGTATTAGTAGGATGTATTTATTTCAAGATTATAGGTTTTACATCGGAAAACAAAATCGTTTTCAATCAGCAACATCAAAAAACATAGATCAACTGCATTAGAAATATTTCTAATGTTTTTCTTTATCGTCGAATGGGCTCTTCTTGTTTTTAGTACCTTTTTCTTCTTTACGAAAAAATTAGGTTTCTCCAGCATTTATTTTTGGTTTTGAAAACCAAAATTTTCTAACTGCATCTTGAAGACGATGTCAATCTGCAATAAAACAAGTGGTGAGTAGTAAAATAATTGTTTTTTAAATTTGTATTGTGTGTGTTTTGTGTGTTTGTTGTTATCATCACAATCGAGGATGCTATGTAGTGTAATATAATATGATAAAGTTGCTTTGGTATTGTAAGATTACAGATCAAGCTACGGTTACCCATTTAACATTTCAGTATAATAGATGTGTACGACTGTGAGTCATTCTTCATTTGGCACAATAAAATTAATCTCTGGTTTTCATTGTTAAATAGGTTTTGCTTGCAGAACTGTTTTGTATTATTTGTAGTCAGATAACTTAATTGTCTTGGAAAACTTCATACTTTCACATAACTTCGCAGATTTTGATTTGGTGAACTTCGGACAGAAGAAAGCCAGATAAGAATATGTGAGTAAATATATGGTATAGTATGTGTCATTTATAATACTGGCTGTTTTATGTCCTTTCTGATGTCTAGTTACAATATTTATCACTCATTTGTATAACTTGTTCAAGTGTACACCACTTTTGTTACTCTTCTTCAGGTGAAATTACTCGACAAATAAGTGACTGCATTAGTAATCGGGTTGAATTATGATTAAATTTATATGATAAGAATATGCTGACCATGTTAGGATGTATTGGTAGGATGTATTTATTTCAGGATTATAGGATTTACATCGGAAAACAAAATCGTTTTCAATCAGCAACATTAAAAAACATAGATCAACTGCATTAGAAATATTTCTAATGTTTTTCTTTATCGAAGAAATGGGCTCTTCTTGTTTTTAGTACCTTTTTCTTCTTTACAAAAAAATTAGGTTTCTCCAGCATTTATTTTTGGTTTTGAAAACCAAAATTCTCTAACTGCATCTTGAAGACGATGTCAATCTGCAATAAAACAAGTGGTGAGTAGTAAAATAATTGTTTTTTAAATTTGTATTGTGTGTGTTTTGTGTGTTTGTTGTTATCATCACAATCGAGGCTGCTATGTAGTGTAATATAATATGATAAAGTTGCTTTGGTATTGTAAGATTACAGATCAAGCTATGGTTACCCATTTAACATTTCAGTATAGATGTGTACGACTGTGAGTCATTCTTCATTTGGCACAATAAAATTAATCTCTGGTTTTCATTGTTAAATAGGTTTTGCTTGCAGAACTGTTTTGTATTATTTGTAGTCAGATAACTTAATTGTCTTGGAAAACTTCATACTTTCACATAACTTCGCAGATTTTGATTTGGTGAACTTCGGACAGAAGAAAGCCAGATAAGAATATGTGAGTAAATATATGGTATAGTATGTGTCATTTATAATACTGGCTGTTTTATGTCCTTTTGCTGATGTCTAGTTACAATATTTATCACTCATTTGTATAAATTGTCCAAGTGTACACAACTTTTGTTACTCTTCTTCAGGTGAAATTACTCGACAATTAAGTGACTTCATTAGTAATCGGGTTGAATTATGATTAAATTTATATGATAAGAATATGCTGACCATGTTAGGATGTATTGGTAGGATGTATTTATTTCAGGATTCTAGGTTTTACATCGGAAAACAAAATCGTTTTCAATCAGCAACATTAAAAAAGATAGATCAACTGCATTAGAAATATTTCTAATGTTTTTATTTATCGTCGAATGGGCTCTTCTTGTTTTTAGTACCTTTTTCTTCTTTACAAAAAAATTAGGTTTCTCCAGCATTTATTTTTGGTTTTGAAAACCAAAATTCTCTAACTGCATCTTGAAGATGATGTCAATCTGCAATAAAACAAGTGGTGAGTAGTAAAATAATTGTTTTTTAAATTTGTATTGTGTGTGTTTTGTGTGTTTGTTGTTATCATCACAATCGCGGCTGCTATGTAGTGTAATATAATATGATAAAGTTGCTTTGGTATTGTAAGATTACAGATCAAGCTATGGTTACCCATTTAACATTTCAGTATAGATGTGTACGACTGTGAGTCATTCTTCATTTGGCACAATAAAATTAATCTCTGGTTTTCATTGTTAAATAGGTTTTGCTTGCAGAACTGTTTTGTATTATTTGTAGTCAGATAACTTAATTGTCTTGGAAAACTTCATACTTTCACATAACTTCGCAGATTTTGATTTGGTGAACTTCGGACAGAAGAAAGCCAGATAAGAATATGTGAGTAAATATATGGTATAGTATGTGTCATTTATAATACTGGCTGTTTTATGTCCTTTTGCTGATGTCTAGTTACAATATTTATCACTCATTTGTATAAATTTTCCAAGTGTACACAACTTTTGTTACTCTTCTTCAGGTGAAATTACTCGACAATTAAGTGACTTCATTAGTAATCGGGTTGAATTATGATTAAATTTATATGATAAGAATATGCTGACCATGTTAGGATGTATTGGTAGGATGTATTTATTTCAAGATTATAGGTTTTACATCGGAAAACAAAATCGTTTTCAATCAGCAACATCAAAAAACATAGATCAACTGCATTAGAAATATTTCTAATGTTTTTCTTTATCGTCGAATGGGCTTTTATTGTTTTTAGTACCTTTTTCTTCTTTACGAAAAAATTAGGTTTCTCCAGCATTTATTTTTGGTTTTGAAAACCAAAATTCTCTAACTGCGTCTTGAAGACGATGTCAATCTGCAATAAAACAAGTGGTGAGTAGTAAAATAATTGTTTTTTAAATTTGTATTGTGTGTGTTTTGTGTGTTTGTTGTTATCATCACAATCGCGGCTGCTATGTAGTGTAATATAATATGATAAAGTTGCTTTGGTATTGTAAGATTACAGATCAAGCTATGGTTACCCATTTAACATTTCAGTATAGATGTGTACGACTGTGAGTCATTCTTCATTTGGCACAATAAAATTAATCTCTGGTTTTCATTGTTAAATAGGTTTTGCTTGCAGAACTGTTTTGTATTATTTGTAGTCAGATAACTTAATTGTCTTGAAAAACTTCATACTTTCACATAACTTCGCAGATTTTGATTTGGTGAACTTCGGACAGAAGAAAGCCAGATAAGAATATGTGAGTAAATATATGGTATAGTATGTGTCATTTATAATACTGGCTGTTTTATGTCCTTTTGCTGATGTCTAGTTACAATATTTATCACTCATTTGTATAAATTGTCCAAGTGTACACAACTTTTGTTACTCTTCTTCAGGTGAAATTACTCGACAATTAAGTGACTTCATTAGTAATCGGGTTGAATTATGATTAAATTTATATGATAAGAATATGCTGACCATGTTAGGATGTATTGGTAGGATGTATTTATTTCAAGATTATAGGTTTTACATCGGAAAACAAAATCGTTTTCAATCAGCAACATCAAAAAACATAGATCAACTGCATTAGAAATATTTCTAATGTTTTTCTTTATCGTCGAATGGGCTCTTCTTGTTTTTAGTACCTTTTTCTTCTTTACGAAAAAATTAGGTTTCTCCAGCATTTATTTTTGGTTTTGAAAACCAAAATTCTCTAACTGCATCTTGAAGACGATGTCAATCTGCAATAAAACAAGTGGTGAGTAGTAAAATAATTGTTTTTTAAATTTGTATTGTGTGTGTTTTGTGTGTTTGTTGTTATCATCACAATCGCGGCTGCTATGTAGTGTAATATAATATGATAAAGTTGCTTTGGTATTGTAAGATTACAGATCAAGCTATGGTTACCCATTTAACATTTCAGTATAGATGTGTACGACTGTGAGTCATTCTTCATTTGGCACAATAAAATTAATCTCTGGTTTTCATTGTTAAATAGGTTTTGCTTGCAGAACTGTTTTGTATTATTTGTAGTCAGATAACTTAATTGTCTTGGAAAACTTCATACTTTCACATAACTTCGCAGATTTTGATTTGGTGAACTTCGGACAGAAGAAAGCCAGATAAGAATATGTGAGTAAATATATGGTATAGTATGTGTCATTTATAATACTGGCTGTTTTATGTCCTTTTGCTGATGTCTAGTTACAATATTTATCACTCATTTGTATAAATTGTCCAAGTGTACACAACTTTTGTTACTCTTCTTCAGGTGAAATTACTCGACAATTAAGTGACTTCATTAGTAATCGGGTTGAATTATGATTAAATTTATATGATAAGAATATGCTGACCATGTTAGGATGTATTGGTAGGATGTATTTATTTCAAGATTATAGGTTTTACATCGGAAAACAAAATCGTTTTCAATCAGCAACATTAAAAAACATATATCAACTGCATTAGAAATATTTCTAATGTTTTTCTTTATCGTCGAATGGGCTCTTCTTGTTTTTAGTACCTTTTTCTTCTTTACGAAAAAATTAGGTTTCTCCAGCATTTATTTTTGGTTTTGAAAATCAAAATTCTCTAACTGCATCTTGAAGACGATGTCAATCTGCAATAAAACAAGTGGTGAGTAGTAAAATAATTGTTTTTTAAATTTGTATTGTGTGTGTTTTGTGTGTATCATCACAATCGAGGATGCTATGTAGTGTAATATAATATGATAAAGTTGCTTTGGTATTGTAAGATTACAGATCAAGCTATGGTTACCCATTTAACATTTCAGTATAGATGTGTACGACTGTGAGTCATTCTTCATTTGGCACAATAAAATTAATCTCTGGTTTTCATTGTTAAATAGGTTTTGCTTGCAGAACGGTTTTGTATTATTTGTAGTCAGATAACTTAATTGTCTTGGAAAACTTCATACTTTCACATAACTTCGCAGATTTTGATTTGGTGAACTTCGGACAGAAGAAAGCCAGATAAGAATATGTGAGTAAATATATGGTATAGTATGTGTCATTTATAATACTGGCTGTTTTATGTCCTTTTGCTGATGTCTAGTTACAATATTTATCACTCATTTGTATAAATTGTTCAAGTGTACACCACTTTTGTTACTCTTCTTCAGGTGAAATTACTCGACAAATAAGTGACTGCATTAGTAATCGGGTTGAATTATGATTAAATTTATATGATAAGAATATGCTGACCATGTTAGGATGTATTGGTAGGATGTATTTATTTCAGGATTATAGGTTTTACATCGGAAAACAAAATCGTTTTCAATCAGCAACATTAAAAAACATAGATCAACTGCATTAGAAATATTTCTAATGTTTTTCTTTATCGTCGAATGGGCTCTTCTTGTTTTTAGTACCTTATTCTTCTTTACAAAAAAATTAGGTTTCTCCAGCATTTATTTTTGGTTTTGAAAACCAAAATTCTCTAACTGCATCTTGAAGACGATGTCAATCGCAAAAAAACAAGTGGTGAGTAGTAAAATAATTGTTTTTTAAATTTGTATTGTGTGTGTTTTGTGTGTTTGTTGTTATCATCACAATCGCGGCTGCTATGTAGTGTAATATAATATGATAAAGTTGCTTTGGTATTGTAAGATTACAGATCAAGCTATGGTTACCCATTTAACATTTCAGTATAGATGTGTACGACTGTGAGTCATTCTTCATTTGGCACAATAAAATTAATCTCTGGTTTTCATTGTTAAATAGGTTTTGCTTGCAGAACTGTTTTGTATTATTTGTAGTCAGATAACTTAATTGTCTTGGAAAACTTCATACTTTCACATAACTTCGCAGATTTTGATTTGGTGAACTTCGGACAGACGAAAGCCAGATAAGAATATGTGAGTAAATATATGGTATAGTATGTGTCATTCATAATACTGGCAGTTTTATGTCCTTTTGCTGATGTCTAGTTACAATATTTATCACTCATTTGTATAAATTGTCCAAGTGTACACAACTTTTGTTACTCTTCTTCAGGTGAAATTACTCGACAATTAAGTGACTTCATTAGTAATCGGGTTGAATTATGATTAAATTTATATGATAAGAATATGCTGACCATGTTAGGATGTATTGGTAGGATGTATTTATTTCAGGATTATAGGTTTTACATCGGAAAACAAAATCGTTTTCTATCAGCAACATTAAAAAATATATATCAACTGCATTAGAAATATTTCTAATGTTTTTCTTTATCGTCGAATGGGCTCTTCTTGTTTTTAGTACCTTTTTCTTCTTTACGAAAAAATTAGGTTTCTCCAGCATTTATTTTTGGTTTTGAAAACCAAAATTCTCTAACTGCATCTTGAAGACGATGTCAATCTGCAATAAAACAAGTGGTGAGTAGTAAAATAATTGTTTTTTAAATTTGTATTGTGTGTGTTTTGTGTGTTTGTTGTTATCATCACAATCGAGGATGCTATGTAGTGTAATATAATATGATAAAGTTGCTTTGGTATTGTAAGATTACAGATCGAGCTATGGTTACCCATTTAACATTTCAGTATAGATGTGTACGACTGTGAGTCATTCTTCATTTGGCACAATAAAATTAATCTCTGGTTTTCATTGTTAAATAGGTTTTGCTTGCAGAACGGTTTTGTATTATTTGTAGTCAGATAACTTAATTGTCTTGGAAAACTTCATACTTTCACATAACTTCGCAGATTTTGATTTGGTGAACTTCGGACAGAAGAAAGCCAGATAAGAATATGTGAGTAAATATATGGTATAGTATGTGTCATTTATAATACTGGCTGTTTTATGTCCTTTTGCTGATGTCTAGTTACAATATTTATCACTCATTTGTATAAATTGTTCAAGTGTACACCACTTTTGTTACTCTTCTTCAGGTGAAATTACTCGACAAATAAGTGACTGCATTAGTAATCGGGTTGAATTATGATTAAATTTATATGATAAGAATATGCTGACCATGTTAGGATGTATTGGTAGGATGTATTTATTTCAGGATTATAGGTTTTACATCGGAAAACAAAATCGTTTTCAATCAGCAACATTAAAAAACATAGATCAACTGCATTAGAAATATTTCTAATGTTTTTCTTTATCGTCGAATGGGCTCTTCTTGTTTTTAGTACCTTTTTCTTCTTTACGAAAAAATTAGGTTTCTCCAGCATTTATTTTTGGTTTTGAAAACCAAAATTCTCTAACTGCATCTTGAAGACGATGTCAATCTGCAATAAAACAAGTGGTGAGTAGTAAAATAATTGTTTTTTAAATTTGTATTGTGATTGTGTGTGTTTTGTGTGTTTGTTGTTATCATCACAATCGAGGCTGCTATGTAGTGTAATATAATATGATAAAGTTGCTTTGGTATTGTAAGATTACAGATCAAGCTATGGTTACCCATTTAACATTTCAGTATAGATGTGTACGACTGTGAGTCATTCTTCATTTGGCACAATAAAATTAATCTCTGGTTTTCATTGTTAAATAGGTTTTGCTTGCAGAACTGTTTTGTATTATTTGTAGTCAGATAACTTAATTGTCTTGGAAAACTTCATACTTTCACATAACTTCGCAGATTTTGATTTGGTGAACTTCGGACAGAAGAAAGCCAGATAAGAATATGTGAGTAAATATATGGTATAGTATGTGTCATTTATAATACTGGCTGTTTTATGTCCTTTTGCTGATGTCTAGTTACAATATTTATCACTCATTTGTATAAATTGTTCAAGTGTACACCACTTTTGTTACTCTTCTTCAGGTGAAATTACTCGACAAATAAGTGACTGCATTAGTAATCGGGTTGAATTATGATTAAATTTATATGATAAGAATATGCTGACCATGTTAGGATGTATTGGTAGGATGTATTTATTTCAGGATTATAGGTTTTACATCGGAAAACAAAATCGTTTTCAATCAGCAACATTAAAAAACATATATCAACTGCATTAGAAATATTTCTAATGTTTTTCTTTATCGTCGAATGGGCTCTTCTTGTTTTTAGTACCTTTTTCTTCTTTACGAAAAAATTAGGTTTCTCCAGCATTTATTTTTGGTTTTGAAAACCAAAATTCTCTAACTGCATCTTGAAGACGATGTCAATCTGCAATAAAACAAGTGGTGAGTAGTAAAATAATTGTTTTTTAAAATTTGTATTGTGTGTGTTTTGTGTGTTTGTTGTTATCATCACAATCGAGGATGCTATGTAGTGTAATATAATATGATAAAGTTGCTTTGGTATTGTAAGATTACAGATCAAGCTATGGTTACCCATTTAACATTTCAGTATAGATGTGTACGACTGTGAGTCATTCTTCATTTGGCACAATAAAATTAATCTCTGGTTTTCATTGTTAAATAGGTTTTGCTTGCAGAACGGTTTTGTATTATTTGTAGTCAGATAACTTAATTGTCTTGGAAAACTTCATACTTTCACATAACTTCGCAGATTTTGATTTGGTGAACTTCGGACAGAAGAAAGCCAGATAAGAATATGTGAGTAAATATATGGTATAGTATGTGTCATTTATAATACTGGCTGTTTTATGTCCTTTTGCTGATGTCTAGTTACAATATTTATCACTCATTTGTATAAATTGTTCAAGTGTACACCACTTTTGTTACTCTTCTTCAGGTGAAATTACTCGACAAATAAGTGACTGCATTAGTAATCGGGTTGAATTATGATTAAATTTATATGATAAGAATATGCTGACCAAGTTAGGATGTATTGGTAGGATGTATTTATTTCAGGATTATAGGTTTTACATCGGAAAACAAAATCGTTTTCAATCAGCAACATTAAAAAACAAAGATCAACTGCATTAGAAATATTTTTAATGTTTTTCTTTATCGTCGAATGGGCTCTTCTTGTTTTTAGTACCTTTTTCTTCTTTACGAAAAAATTAGGTTTCTTCAGCATTTATTTTTGGTTTTGAAAACCAAAATTCTCTAACTGCATCTTGAAGACGATGTCAATCTGCAATAAAACAAGTGGTGAGTAGTAAAATAATTGTTTTTTAAATTTGTATTGTGTGTGTTTTGTGTGTTTGTTGTTATCATCACAATCGAGGATGCTATGTAGTGTAATATAATATGATAAAGTTGCTTTGGTATTGTAAGATTACAGATCGAGCTATGGTTACCCATTTAACATTTCAGTATAGATGTGTACGACTGTGAGTCATTCTTCATTTGGCACAATAAAATTAATCTCTGGTTTTCATTGTTAAATAGGTTTTGCTTGCAGAATGGTTTTGTATTATTTGTAGTCAGATAACGTAATTGTCTTGGAAAACTTCATACTTTCACATAACTTCGCAGATTTTGATTTGGTGAACTTCGGACAGAAGAAAGCCAGATAAGAATATGTGAGTAAATATATGGTATAGTATGTGTCATTTATAATACTGGCTGTTTTATGTCCTTTTGCTGATGTCTAGTTACAATATTTATCACTCATTTGTATAAATTGTTCAAGTGTACACCACTTTTGTTACTCTTCTTCAGGTGAAATTACTCGACAAATAAGTGACTGCATTAGTAATCGGGTTGAATTATGATTAAATTTATATGATAAGAATATGCTGACCAAGTTAGGATGTATTGGTAGGATGTATTTATTTCAGGATTATAGGTTTTACATCGGAAAACAAAATCGTTTTCAATCAGCAACATTAAAAAACAAAGATCAACTGCATTAGAAATATTTTTAATGTTTTTCTTTATCGTCGAATGGGCTCTTCTTGTTTTTAGTACCTTTTTCTTCTTTACGAAAAAATTAGGTTTCTTCAGCATTTATTTTTGGTTTTGAAAACCAAAATTCTCTAACTGCATCTTGAAGACGATGTCAATCTGCAATAAAACAAGTGGTGAGTAGTAAAATAATTGTTTTTTAAATTTGTATTGTGTGTGTTTTGTGTGTTTGTTGTTATCATCACAATCGAGGATGCTATGTAGTGTAATATAATATGATAAAGTTGCTTTGGTATTGTAAGATTACAGATCGAGCTATGGTTACCCATTTAACATTTCAGTATAGATGTGTACGACTGTGAGTCATTCTTCATTTGGCACAATAAAATTAATCTCTGGTTTTCATTGTTAAATAGGTTTTGCTTGCAGAATGGTTTTGTATTATTTGTAGTCAGATAACGTAATTGTCTTGGAAAACTTCATACTTTCACATAACTTCGCAGATTTTTATTTGGTGAACTTCGGACAGAAGAAAGCCAGATAAGAATAAGTGAGTAAATATATGGTATAGTATGTGTCATTTATAATACTGGCTGTTTTATGTCCTTTTGCTGATGTCTAGTTACAATATTTATCACTCATTTGTATAAATTGTTCAAGTGTACACCACTTTTGTTACTCTTCTTCAGGTGAAATTACTCGACAAATAAGTGACTGCATTAGTAATCGGGTTGAATTATGATTAAATTTATATGATAAGAATATGCTGACCATGTTAGGATGTATTGGTAGGATGTATTTATTTCAGGATTATAGGTTTTACATCGGAAAACAAAATCGTTTTCAATCAGCAACATCAAAAAACATAGATCAACTGCATTAGAAATATTTCTAATGTTTTTCTTTATCGTCGAATGGGCTCTTCTTGTTTTTAGTACCTTTTTCTTCTTTACGAAAAAATTAGGTTTCTCCAGCATTTATTTTTGGTTTTGAAAACCAAAATTCTCTAACTGCATCTTGAAGACGATGTCAATCTGCAATAAAACAAGTGGTGAGTAGTAAAATAATTGTTTTTTAAATTTGTATTGTGTGTGTTTTGTGTGTTTGTTGTTATCATCACAATCGAGGCTGCTATGTAGTGTAATATAATATGATAAAGTTGCTTTGGTATTGTAAGATTACAGATCAAGCTATGGTTACCCATTTAACATTTCAGTATAGATGTGTACGACTGTGAGTCATTCTTCATTTGGCACAATAAAATTAATCTCTGGTTTTCATTGTTAAATAGGTTTTGCTTGCAGAACTGTTTTGTATTATTTGTAGTCAGATAACTTAATTGTCTTGGAAAACTTCATACTTTCACATAACTTCGCAGATTTTGATTTGGTGAACTTCGGACAGAAGAAAGCCAGATAAGAATATGTGAGTAAATATATGGTATAGTATGTGTCATTTATAATATTGGCTGTTTTATGTCCTTTTGCTGATGTCTAGTTACAATATTTATCACTCATTTGTATAAATTGTTCAAGTGTACACCACTTTTGTTACTCTTCTTCAGGTGAAATTACTCGACAAATAAGTGACTGCATTAGTAATCGGGTTGAATTATGATTAAATTTATATGATAAGAATATGCTGACCAAGTTAGGATGTATTGGTAGGATGTATTTATTTCAGGATTATAGGTTTTACATCGGAAAACAAAATCGTTTTCAATCAGCAACATTAAAAAACATAGATCAACTGCATTAGAAATATTTTTAATGTTTTTCTTTATCGTCGAATGGGCTCTTCTTGTTTTTAGTACCTTTTTCTTCTTTACGAAAAAATTAGGTTTCTTCAGCATTTATTTTTGGTTTTGAAAACCAAAATTCTCTAACTGCATCTTGAAGACGATGTCAATCTGCAATAAAACAAGTGGTGAGTAGTAAAATAATTGTTTTTTAAATTTGTATTGTGTGTGTTTTGTGTGTTTGTTGTTATCATCACAATCGAGGATGCTATGTAGTGTAATATAATATGATAAAGTTGCTTTGGTATTGTAAGATTACAGATCGAGCTATGGTTACCCATTTAACATTTCAGTATAGATGTGTACGACTGTGAGTCATTCTTCATTTGGCACAATAAAATTAATCTCTGGTTTTCATTGTTAAATAGGTTTTGCTTGCAGAATGGTTTTGTATTATTTGTAGTCAGATAACTTAATTGTCTTGGAAAACTTCATACTTTCACATAACTTCGCAGATTTTGATTTGGTGAACTTCGGACAGAAGAAAGCCAGATAAGAATATGTGAGTAAATATATGGTATAGTATGTGTCATTTATAATACTGGCTGTTTTATGTCCTTTTGCTGATGTCTAGTTACAATATTTATCACTCATTTGTATAAATTGTTCAAGTGTACACCACTTTTGTTACTCTTCTTCAGGTGAAATTACTCGACAAATAAGTGACTGCATTAGTAATCGGGTTGAATTATGATTAAATTTATATGATAAGAATATGCTGACCATGTTAGGATGTATTGGTAGGATGTATTTATTTCAGGATTATAGGTTTTACATCGGAAAACAAAATCGTTTTCAATCAGCAACATCAAAAAACATAGATCAACTGCATTAGAAATATTTCTAATGTTTTTCTTTATCGTCGAATGGGCTCTTCTTGTTTTTAGTACCTTTTTCTTCTTTACGAAAAAATTAGGTTTCTCCAGCATTTATTTTTGGTTTTGAAAACCAAAATTCTCTAACTGCATCTTGAAGACGATGTCAATCTGCAATAAAACAAGTGGTGAGTAGTAAAATAATTGTTTTTTAAATTTGTATTGTGTGTGTTTTGTGTGTTTGTTGTTATCATCACAATCGAGGCTGCTATGTAGTGTAATATAATATGATAAAGTTGCTTTGGTATTGTAAGATTACAGATCAAGCTATGGTTACCCATTTAACATTTCAGTATAGATGTGTACGACTGTGAGTCATTCTTCATTTGGCACAATAAAATTAATCTCTGGTTTTCATTGTTAAATAGGTTTTGCTTGCAGAACTGTTTTGTATTATTTGTAGTCAGATAACTTAATTGTCTTGGAAAACTTCATACTTTCACATAACTTCGCAGATTTTGATTTGGTGAACTTCGGACAGAAGAAAGCCAGATAAGAATATGTGAGTAAATATATGGTATAGTATGTGTCATTTATAATACTGGCTGTTTTATGTCCTTTTGCTGATGTCTAGTTACAATATTTATCACTCATTTGTATAAATTGTTCAAGTGTACACCACTTTTGTTACTCTTCTTCAGGTGAAATTACTCGACAAATAAGTGACTGCATTAGTAATCGGGTTGAATTATGATTAAATTTATATGATAAGAATATGCTGACCAAGTTAGGATGTATTGGTAGGATGTATTTATTTCAGGATTATAGGTTTTACATCGGAAAACAAAATCGTTTTCAATCAGCAACATTAAAAAACATAGATCAACTGCATTAGAAATATTTTTAATGTTTTTCTTTATCGTCGAATGGGCTCTTCTTGTTTTTAGTACCTTTTTCTTCTTTACGAAAAAATTAGGTTTCTTCAGCATTTATTTTTGGTTTTGAAAACCAAAATTCTCTAACTGCATCTTGAAGACGATGTCAATCTGCAATAAAACAAGTGGTGAGTAGTAAAATAATTGTTTTTTAAATTTGTATTGTGTGTGTTTTGTGTGTTTGTTGTTATCATCACAATCGAGGATGCTATGTAGTGTAATATAATATGATAAAGTTGCTTTGGTATTGTAAGATTACAGATCGAGCTATGGTTACCCATTTAACATTTCAGTATAGATGTGTACGACTGTGAGTCATTCTTCATTTGGCACAATAAAATTAATCTCTGGTTTTCATTGTTAAATAGGTTTTGCTTGCAGAATGGTTTTGTATTATTTGTAGTCAGATAACTTAATTGTCTTGGAAAACTTCATACTTTCACATAACTTCGCAGATTTTGATTTGGTGAACTTCGGACAGAAGAAAGCCAGATAAGAATATGTGAGTAAATATATGGTATAGTATGTGTCATTTATAATACTGGCTGTTTTATGTCCTTTTGCTGATGTCTAGTTACAATATTTATCACTCATTTGTATAAATTGTTCAAGTGTACACCAATTTTGTTACTCTTCTTCAGGTGAAATTACTCGACAAATAAGTGACTGCATTAGTAATCGGGTTGAATTATGATTAAATTTATATGATAAGAATATGCTGACCAAGTTAGGATGTATTGGTAGGATGTATTTATTTCAGGATTATAGGTTTTACATCGGAAAACAAAATCGTTTTCAATCAGCAACATTAAAAAACATAGATCAACTGCATTAGAAATATTTTTAATGTTTTTCTTTATCGTCGAATGGGCTCTTCTTGTTTTTAGTACCTTTTTCTTCTTTACGAAAAAATTAGGTTTCTTCAGCATTTATTTTTGGTTTTGAAAACCAAAATTCTCTAACTGCATCTTGAAGACGATGTCAATCTGCAATAAAACAAGTGGTGAGTAGTAAAATAATTGTTTTTTAAATTTGTATTGTGTGTGTTTTGTGTGTTTGTTGTTATCATCACAATCGAGGATGCTATGTAGTGTAATATAATATGATAAAGTTGCTTTGGTATTGTAAGATTACAGATCGAGCTATGGTTACCCATTTAACATTTCAGTATAGATGTGTACGACTGTGAGTCATTCTTCATTTGGCACAATAAAATTAATCTCTGGTTTTCATTGTTAAATAGGTTTTGCTTGCAGAATGGTTTTGTATTATTTGTAGTCAGATAACTTAATTGTCTTGGAAAACTTCATACTTTCACATAACTTCGCAGATTTTGATTTGGTGAACTTCGGACAGAAGAAAGCCAGATAAGAATATGTGAGTAAATATATGGTATAGTATGTGTCATTTATAATACTGGCTGTTTTATGTCCTTTTGCTGATGTCTAGTTACAATATTTATCACTCATTTGTATAAATTGTTCAAGTGTACACCACTTTTGTTACTCTTCTTCAGGTGAAATTACTCGACAAATAAGTGACTGCATTAGTAATCGGGTTGAATTATGATTAAATTTATATGATAAGAATATGCTGACCATGTTAGGATGTATTGGTAGGATGTATTTATTTCAGGATTATAGGTTTTACATCGGAAAACAAAATCGTTTTCAATCAGCAACATCAAAAAACATAGATCAACTGCATTAGAAATATTTCTAATGTTTTTCTTTATCGTCGAATGGGCTCTTCTTGTTTTTAGTACCTTTTTCTTCTTTACGAAAAAATTAGGTTTCTCCAGCATTTATTTTTGGTTTTGAAAACCAAAATTCTCTAACTGCATCTTGAAGACGATGTCAATCTGCAATAAAACAAGTGGTGAGTAGTAAAATAATTGTTTTTTAAATTTGTATTGTGTGTGTTTTGTGTGTTTGTTGTTATCATCACAATCGAGGCTGCTATGTAGTGTAATATAATATGATAAAGTTGCTTTGGTATTGTAAGATTACAGATCAAGCTATGGTTACCCATTTAACATTTCAGTATAGATGTGTACGACTGTGAGTCATTCTTCATTTGGCACAATAAAATTAATCTCTGGTTTTCATTGTTAAATAGGTTTTGCTTGCAGAACTGTTTTGTATTATTTGTAGTCAGATAACTTAATTGTCTTGGAAAACTTCATACTTTCACATAACTTCGCAGATTTTGATTTGGTGAACTTCGGACAGAAGAAAGCCAGATAAGAATATGTGAGTAAATATATGGTATAGTATGTGTCATTTATAATACTGGCTGTTTTATGTCCTTTTGCTGATGTCTAGTTACAATATTTATCACTCATTTGTATAAATTGTTCAAGTGTACACCACTTTTGTTACTCTTCTTCAGGTGAAATTACTCGACAAATAAGTGACTGCATTAGTAATCGGGTTGAATTATGATTAAATTTATATGATAAGAATATGCTGACCATGTTAGGATGTATTGGTAGGATGTATTTATTTCAGGATTATAGGTTTTACATCGGAAAACAAAATCGTTTTCAATGAGCAACATTAAAAAACATATATCAACTGCATTAGAAATATTTCTAATGTTTTTCTTTATCGTCGAATGGGCTCTTCTTGTTTTTAGTACCTTTTTCTTCTTTACGAAAAAATTAGGTTTCTCCAGCATTTATTTTTGGTTTTGAAAACCAAAATTCTCTAACTGCATCTTGAAGACGATGTCAATCTGCAATAAAACAAGTGGTGAGTAGTAAAATAATTGTTTTTTAAATTTGTATTGTGTGTGTTTTGTGTGTTTGTTGTTATCATCACAATCGAGGATGCTATGTAGTGTAATATAATATGATAAAGTTGCTTTGGTATTGTAAGATTACAGATCAAGCTATGGTTACCCATTTAACATTTCAGTATAGATGTGTACGACTGTGAGTCATTCTTCATTTGGCACAATAAAATTAATCTCTGGTTTTCATTGTTAAATAGGTTTTGCTTGCAGAACGGTTTTGTATTATTTGTAGTCAGATAACTTAATTGTCTTGGAAAACTTCATACTTTCACATAACTTCGCAGATTTTGATTTGGTGAACTTCGGACAGAAGAAAGCCAGATAAGAATATGTGAGTAAATATATGGTATAGTATGTGTCATTTATAATACTGGCTGTTTTATGTCCTTTTGCTGATGTCTAGTTACAATATTTATCACTCATTTGTATAAATTGTTCAAGTGTACACCACTTTTGTTACTCTTCTTCAGGTGAAATTACTCGACAAATAAGTGACTGCATTAGTAATCGGGTTGAATTATGATTAAATTTATATGATAAGAATATGCTGACCAAGTTAGGATGTATTGGTAGGATGTATTTATTTCAGGATTATAGCTTTTACATCGGAAAACAAAATCGTTTTCAATCAGCAACATTAAAAAACATAGATCAACTGCATTAGAAATATTTTTAATGTTTTTCTTTATCGTCGAATGGGCTCTTCTTGTTTTTAGTACCTTTTTCTTCTTTACAAAAAAATTAGGTTTCTCCAGCATTTATTTTTGGTTTCGAAAACCAAAATTCTCTAACTGCATCTTGAAGACGATGTCAATCTGCAATAAAACAAGTGGTGAGTAGTAAAATAATTGTTTTTTAAATTTGTATTGTGTGTGTTTTGTGTGTTTGTTGTTATCATCACAATCGAGGCTGCTATGTAGTGTAATATAATATGATAAAGTTGCTTTGGTATTGTAAGATTACAGATCAAGCTATGGTTACCCATTTAACATTTCAGTATAGATGTGTACGACTGTGAGTCATTCTTCATTTGGCACAATAAAATTAATCTCTGGTTTTCATTGTTAAATAGGTTTTGCTTGCAGAACTGTTTTGTATTATTTGTAGTCAGATAATTTAATTGTCTTGGAAAACTTCATACTTTCACATAACTTCGCAGATTTTGATTTGGTGAACTTCGGACAGAAGAAAGCCAGATAAGAATATGTGAGTAAATATATGGTATTGTATGTGTCATTTATAATACTGGCTGTTTTATGTCCTTTTGCTGATGTCTAGTTAAATTATTTATCACTCATTTGTATAAATTGTCCAAGTGTACACCACTTTTGTTACTCTTCTTCAGGTGAAATTACTCGACAAATAAGTGACTGCATTAGTAATCGGGTTGAATTATGATTAAATTTATATGATAAGAATATGCTGACCATGTTAGGATGTATTGGTAGGATTTATTTATTTTCAGGATTTTAGGTTTTACATCGGAAAACAAAATTACTTTCAATCAGCAACATAAAACATTATAGATCAACTGCATTAGAAATATTTCTAATGTTTTTCTTTATCGTCGAATGGGCTCTTCTTGTTTTTAGTACCTTTTTCGTCTTTACAAGAAAATTAGGTTTCTCCAGCATTTTTTTTAGGTTTTGAAAACCAAAATTCTCTAACTACATCTTGAAGACGATGTCAATCTGCAATAAAACAAGTGGTGAGTAGTAAAATAATTGTGTTTTTTAAATTTGTATTTAAACTGATAGCTAATTTGTAATAAAATTTGTATTCTAATAGCCCAAACTAATTAATAAAATTATTAGGTGTAAAAAAAAAAACCTGTGGGTTTAGCGTTGGAATACAATGTGAAAAAGTTGCCAATTTATAATTATTAAGAATAGGTAAGGATAAGGTTTTTTATATAAAACAATTAATATAGGTTAGAGTAACACAAAATATTAGGTGTAAAAAAAAAAAAAAATTGTTGTATTGTGGATATCTATCTAATGATATTAAATATTATTGGTTATATCTCTAAGCCTACCGGTACGTATTTCAGATATAAATAATGACATTTAAAAAATATTTAAAGTTTTAGTTATATTTATTGTAAATAATTGTTTTGTTAAATCTGTTATCTTTGCTGAGTTTTGAAATGGAGCAAGTTAGTTGTAATTATTTTAAGTTTTGTATATCAATGTATGTATATGTGTTTTTCTTTCATTCCAACTTACACTTGGCTCAGCAGAAGGGTGAGTATAATCTTCTGTTGAGTCCATCGCACTAAGAACCCTATGTCTTAACATTTAGTGATGTAGATCATTGATGGGTTGAAGCAGCATTCTCGATACGTCCTTCCCTCTTGTTAGGTTTACCTAGCAAGGGGTTGTACATCCTCGCCTTGGTTGGATCTACTCAACAAGGATTTTGATGTCATTTTGTTAATGTCTACAACATTTATCACATACTTGCACAAATTGTCTTAGTGTACATCACTTTTTTTACACTTCTTCAGGCGTAAGTCCTCGACACTTTAGAGACTGTGATAGCATTTGGGTTGAATTATGATTAAATTTATATGATAAGAATATGCAACCCTCTTAGAATGTATTGGTAGGAGGTATGTATTTCAGGATTATAGGTTTTACAATGGAAAATAAAATAGTTTTCAATTAGCAACATCGGAAAACAAAATTGTTTTCAATCAGCAATATCAAACAACATAGATCAAATGCATTAGTATTAAGTCTAATGTTTTTCTACTTCATCGAATGGGCTGTTCTAGTTTTAAGTACCCTTTTTTTCTTTACAAGAAATTTAGTTATGTCCAGCATTTAATTTATGTTTTGAAAACCAAAATTCTCTAACTACATCTTGAAGACGATGTCAATCTGCAATGATACAAATGGTGAGTAGTAAAATAATTATTGTGTTTTTTTTAGTTTGTATTATGTGTTTTCTTGTGTGTTTTTTGTAATCATCACAATCGAGGCTGCTAAGTAGTGTAATATAATAAGATAAGTTTGCTTTGCTATTGTAAGATTACAGATCGAGCTACGGTTACCCATTTAACATTTCTTTGTTGTGATGGTTGTTCAATCTTATTAGCCTAACTTTCAAATAGTATGGATGTCTATGACTGTGAGGCATTCTTGATTTGGTAGAATAAAATTAATTTATGTTTTTCATTGTTAAATAGGTTTTGCAGAACGGTTTTGTGTTATTTGTAGTCAGATAACTTAATTGTCTTGGAAAACTTCATACTTTCACTCAACTTCGCAGATTTTGATTTGGTGAACTTCGGACAGAAGAAAGCCAGATAAGAATATGTGAGTAAATATATGGTATTGTATGTGTCATTTATAATACTGGCTGTTTTATGTCCTTTTGCTGATGTCTAGTTAAATTATTTATCACTCATTTGTATAAATTGTCCAAGTGTACACAACTTTCGTTACTCTTCTTCAGGTGAAATTACTCGACAATTAAGTGACTGCATTAGTAATCGGGTTGAATTATGATTAAATTTATATGATAAGAATATGCTGACCATGTTAGGATGTATTGGTAGGATGTATTTATTTCAGGATTATAGGTTTTACATCGGAAAACAAAATTGTTTTCAATCAGCAACATCAAAAAACATAGATCAACTGCATTAGAAATATTTCTAATGTTTTTCTTTATCGTCGAATGGGCTCTTCTTGTTTTTAGTACCTTTTTCTTCTTTACGAAAAAATTAGGTTTCTCCAGCATTTATTTTTGGTTTTGAAAACCAAAATTCTCTAACTGCATCTTGAAGACGATGTCAATCTGCAATAAAACAAGTGGTGAGTAGTAAAATAATTGTTTTTTAAATTTGTATTGTGTGTGTTTTGTGTGTTTGTTGTTATCATCACAATCGAGGCTGCTATGTAGTGTAATATAATATGATAAAGTTGCTTTGGTATTGTAAGATTACAGATCAAGCTATGGTTACCCATTTAACATTTCAGTATAGATGTGTACGACTGTGAGTCATTCTTCATTTGGCACAATAAAATTAATCTCTGGTTTTCATTGTTAAATAGGTTTTGCTTGCAGAACTGTTTTGTATTATTTGTAGTCAGATAACTAAATTGTCTTGGAAAACTTCATACTTTCACATAACTTCGCAGATTTTGATTTGGTGAACTTCGGACAGAAGAAAGCCAGATAAGAATATGTGAGTAAATATATGGTATAGTATGTGTCATTTATAATACTGGCTGTTTTATGTCCTTTTGCTGATGTCTAGTTACAATATTTATCACTCATTTGTATAAATTGTTCAAGTGTACACCACTTTTGTTACTCTTCTTCAGGTGAAATTACTCGACAAATAAGTGACTGCATTAGTAATCGGGTTGAATTATGATTAAATTTATATGATAAGAATATGCTGACCAAGTTAGGATGTATTGGTAGGATGTATTTATTTCAGGATTATAGGTTTTACATCGGAAAACAAAATCGTTTTCAATCAGCAACATTAAAAAACATAGATCAACTGCATTAGAAATATTTCTAATGTTTTTCTTTATCGTCGAATGGGCTCTTCTTGTTTTTAGTACCTTTTTCTTCTTTACAAAAAAATTAGGTTTCTCCAGCATTTATTTTTGGTTTTGAAAACCAAAATTCTCTAACTGCATCTTGAAGACGATGTCAATCTGCAATAAAACAAGTGGTGAGTAGTAAAATAATTGTTTTTTAAATTTGTATTGTGTGTGTTTTGTGTGTTTGTTGTTATCATCACAATCGAGGCTGCAATGTAGTGTAATATAATATGATAAAGTTGCTTTGGTATTGTAAGATTACAGATCAAGCTATGGTTACCCATTTAAAATTTCAGTATAGATGTGTACGACAGTGAGTCATTCTTCATTTGGCACAATAAAATTAATCTCTGGTTTTCATTGTTAAATAGGTTTTGCTTGCAGAACTGTTTTGTATTATTTGTAGTCAGATAACTTAATTGTCTTGGAAAACTTCATACTTTCACATAACTTCGCAGATTTTGATTTGGTGAACTTCGGACAGAAGAAAGCCAGATAAGAATATGTGAGTAAATATATGGTATAGTATGTGTCATTTATAATACTGGCTGTTTTATGTCCTTTTGCTGATGTCTAGTTACAATATTTATCACTCATTTGTATAACTTGTTCAAGTGTACACCACTTTTGTTACTCTTCTTCAGGTGAAATTACTCGACAAATAAGTGACTGCATTAGTAATCGGGTTGAATTATGATTAAATTTATATGATAAGAATATGCTGACCATGTTAGGATGAATTGGTAGGATGTATTTATTTCAGGATTATAGGTTTTACATCGGAAAACAAAATCGTTTTCAATCAGCAACATCAAAAAACATAGATCAACTGCATTAGAAATATTTCTAATGTTTTTCTTTATCGTCGAATGGGCTCTTCTTGTTTTTAGTACCTTTTTCTTCTTTACGAAAAAATTAGGTTTCTCCAGCATTTATTTTTGGTTTTGAAAACCAAAATTCTCTAACTGCATCTTGAAGACGATGTCAATCTGCAATAAAACAAGTGGTGAGTAGTAAAATAATTGTTTTTTAAATTTGTATTGTGTGTGTTTTGTGTGTTTGTTGTTATCATCACAATCGCTGCTGCTATGTAGTGTAATATAATATGATAAAGTTGCTTTGGTATTGTAAGATTACAGATCAAGCTATGGTTACCCATTTAACATTTCAGTATAGATGTGTACGACTGTGAGTCATTCTTCATTTGGCACAATAAAATTAATCTCTGGTTTTCATTGTTAAATAGGTTTTGCTTGCAGAACTGTTTTGTATTATTTGTAGTCAGATAACTTAATTGTCTTGGAAAACTTCATACTTTCACATAACTTCGCAGATTTTGATTTGGTGAACTTCGGACAGAAGAAAGCCAGATAAGAATATGTGAGTAAATATATGGTATAGTATGTGTCATTTATAATACTGGCTGTTTTATGTCCTTTTGCTGATGTCTAGTTAAATTATTTATCACTCATTTGTATAAATTGTCCAAGTGTACACAACTTTTGTTACTCTTCTTCAGGTGAAGTTACTCGACAATTAAGTGACTGCATTAGTAATCGGGTTGAATTATGATTAAATTTATATGATAAGAATATGCTGACCATGTTAGGATGTATTGGTAGGATGTATTTATTTCAGGATTATAGGTTTTACATCGGAAAACAAAATCGTTTTCAATCAGCAACATTAAAAAACATAGATCAACTGCATTAGAAATATTTCTAATGTTTTTCTTTATCGTCGAATGGGCTCTTCTTGTTTTTAGTACCTTTTTCTTCTTTACAAAAAAATTAGGTTTCTCCAGCATTTATTTTTGGTTTTGAAAACCAAAATTCTCTAACTGCATCTTGAAGACGATGTCAATCTGCAATAAAACAAGTGGTGAGTAGTAAAATAATTGTTTTTTAAATTTGTATTGTGTGTGTTTTGTGTGTTTGTTGTTATCATCACAATCGAGGCTGCTATGTAGTGTAATATAATATGATAAAGTTGCTTTGGTATTGTAAGATTACAGATCAAGCTATGGTTACCCATTTAACATTTCAGTATAGATGTGTACGACTGTGAGTCATTCTTCATTTGGCACAATAAAATTAATCTCTGGTTTTCATTGTTAAATAGGTTTTGCTTGCAGAACTGTTTTGTATTATTTGTAGTCAGATAACTTAATTGTCTTGGAAAACTTCATACTTTCACATAACTTCGCAGATTTTGATTTGGTGAACTTCGGACAGAAGAAAGCCAGATAAGAATATGTGAGTAAATATATGGTATAGTATGTGTCATTTATAATACTGGCTGTTTTATGTCCTTTTGCTGATGTCTAGTTACAATATTTATCACTCATTTGTATAAATTGTTCAAGTGTACACCACTTTTGTTACTCTTCTTCAGGTGTAATTACTCGACAATTAAGTGACTGCATTAGTAATCGGGTTGAATTATGATTAAATTTATATGATAAGAATATGCTGACCATGTTAGGATGTATTGGTAGGATGTATTTATTTCAGGATTATAGGTTTTACATCGGAAAACCAAATTGTTTTCAATCAGTAACATCAAAAAACATAGATCAACTGCATTAGAAATATTTCTAATGTTTTTCTTTATCGTCGAATGGGCTCTTCTTGTTTTTAGTACCTTTTTCTTCTTTACGAAAAAATTAGGTTTCTCCAGCATTTATTTTTGGTTTTGAAAACCAAAATTCTCTAACTGCATCTTGAAGACGATGTCAATCTGCAATAAAACAAGTGGTGAGTAGTAAAATAATTGTTTTTTAAATTTGTATTGTGTGTGTTTTGTGTGTTTGTTGTTATCATCACAATCGAGGATGCTATGTAGTGTAATATAATATGATAAAGTTGCTTTGGTATTGTAAGATTACAGATCAAGCTATGGTTACCCATTTAACATTTCAGTATAGATGTGTACGACTGTGAGTCATTCTTCATTTGGCACAATAAAATTAATCTCTGGTTTTCATTGTTAAATAGGTTTTGCATGCAGAACTGTTTTGTATTATTTGTAGTCAGATAACTTAATTGTCTTGGAAAACTTCATACTTTTACATAACTTCGCAGATATTGATTTGGTGAACTTCGGACAGAAGAAAGCCAGATAAGAATATGTGAGTAAATATATGGTATAGTAAGTGTCATTTATAATACTGGCTGTTTTATGTCCTTTTGCTGATGTCTAGTTACAATATTTATCACTCATTTGTATAAATTGTTCAAGTGTACACCACTTTTGTTACTCTTCTTCGGGTGAAATTACTCGACAAATAAGTGACTGCATTAGTAATCGGGTTGAATTATGATTAAATTTATATGATAAGAATATGCTGACCATGTTAGGATGTATTGGTAGGATGTATTTATTTCAGGATTCTAGGTTTTACATCGGAAAACAAAATCGTTTTCAATCAGCAACATTAAAAAACATAGATCAACTCCATTAGAAATATTTCTAATGTTTTTCTTTATCGTCGAATGGGCTTTTCTTGTTTTTAGTACCTTTTTCTTCTTTACAAAAAAATTAGGTTTCTCCAGCATTTATTTTTGGTTTTAAAAACCAAAATTCTCTAACTGCATCTTGAAGACGATGTCAATCTGCAATAAAACAAGTGGTGAGTAGTAAAATAATTGTTTTTTAAATTTGTATTGTGTGTGTTTTGTGTGTTTGTTGTTATCATCACAATCGCGGCTGCTATGTAGTGTAATATAATATGATAAAGTTGCTTTGGTATTGTAAGATTACAGATCAAGCTATGGTTACCCATTTAACATTTCAGTATAGATGTGTACGACTGTGAGTCATTCTTCATTTGGCACAATAAAATTAATCTCTGGTTTTCATTGTTAAATAGGTTTTGCTTGCAGAACATTTTTGTATTATTTGTAGTCAGATAACTTAATTGTCTTGGAAAACTTCATACTTTCACATAACTTCGCAGATTTTGATTTGGTGAACTTCGGACAGAAGAAAGCCAGATAAGAATATGTGAGTAAATATATGGTATAGTATGTGTCATTTATAATACTGGCTGTTTTATGTCCTTTTGCTGATGTCTAGTTACAATATTTATTCCTCATTTGTATAAATTGTTCAAGTGTACACCACTTTTGTTACTCTTCTTCAGGTGAAATTACTCGACAAATAAGTGACTGCATTAGTATCCGGGTTGAATTATGATTAAATTTATATGATAAGAATATGCTGACCAAGTTAGGATGTATTGGTAGGATGTATTTATTTTAGGATTATAGGTTTTACATCGGAAAACAAAATCGTTTTCAATCAGCAACATTAAAAAACATAGATCAACTGCATTAGAAATATTTCTAATGTTTTTCTTTATCGTCGAATGGGCTCTTCTTGTTTTTAGTACCTTTTTCTTCTTTACAAAAAAATTAGGTTTCTCCAGCATTTATTTTTGGTTTCGAAAACCAAAATTCTCTAACTGCATCTTGAAGACGATGTCAATCTGCAATAAAACAAGTGGTGAGTAGTAAAATAATTGTTTTTTAAATTTGTATTGTGTGTGTTTTGTGTGTTTGTTGTTATCATCACAATCGAGGCTGCTATGTAGTGTAATATAATATGATAAAGTTGCTTTGGTATTGTAAGATTACAGATCAAGCTATGGTTACCCATTTAACATTTCAGTATAGATGTGTACGACTGTGAGTCATTCTTCATTTGGCACAATAAAATTAATCTCTGGTTTTCATTGTTAAATAGGTTTTGCTTGCAGAACTGTTTTGTATTATTTGTAGTCAGATAATTTAATTGTCTTGGAAAACTTCATACTTTCACATAACTTCGCAGATTTTGATTTGGTGAACTTCGGACAGAAGAAAGCCAGATAAGAATATGTGAGTAAATATATGGTATTGTATGTGTCATTTATAATACTGGCTGTTTTATGTCCTTTTGCTGATGTCTAGTTAAATTATTTATCACTCATTTGTATAAATTGTCCAAGTGTACACCACTTTTGTTACTCTTCTTCAGGTGAAATTACTCCACAAATAAGTGACTGCATTAGTAATCGGGTTGAATTATGATTAAATTTATATGATAAGAATATGCTGACCATGTTAGGATGTATTGGTAGGATGTATTTATTTTCAGGATTTTAGGTTTTACATCGGAAAACAAAATTACTTTCAATCAGCAACATAAAACAACATAGATCAACTGCATTAGAAATATTTCTAATGTTTTTCTTTATCGTCGAATGGACTCTTCTTCTTTTTAGTACCTTTTTCGTCTTTACAAGAAAATTAGGTTTCTCCAGCATTTTTTTTAGGTTTTGAAAACCAAAATTCTCTAACTACATCTTGAAGACGATGTCAATCTGCAATAAAACAAGTGGTGAGTAGTAAAATAATTGTGTTTTTTAAATTTGTATTTAAACTAATAGCTAATTTGTAATAAAATTTGTATTCTAATAGCCCAAACTAATTAATAAAAGTATTAGGTGTAAAAAAAAAAACCTGTGGGTTTAGCGTTGGAATACAATGTGAAAAAGTTGCCAATTTATAATTATTAAGAATAGGTAAGGATAAGGTTTTTTATATAAAAAAATTAATATAGGTTAGAGTAACACAAAATATTAGGTGTAAAAAAAAAAAAAATTCTTGTATTGTGGATATCTATCTAATGATATTAAATATTATTGGTTATATCTCTAAGCCTACCGGTACGTATTTCAGATATAAATAATGACATTTAAAAAATATTTAAAGTTTTAGTTACATTTATTGTAAATAATTTTTTTGTTAAATCTGTTATCTTTGCTGAGTTTTGAAATGGAGCAAGTTAGTTGTAATTATTTTAAGTTTTGTATATCAATGTATGTATATGTGTTTCTCTTTCAGGCCAACTTACACTTGGCTCAGCAGAAGGGTGAGTATAATCTTCTGTTGAGTCCATCGCACTAAGAACCCTATGTCTTAACATTTAGTGATGTAGATCATTGATGGGTTGAAGCAGCATTCTCGATACGTCCTTCCCTCTTGTTAGGTTTACCTAGCAAGGGGTTGTACATCCTCGCCTTGGTTGGATCTACTCAACAAGGATTTTGATGTCATTTTGTTAATGTCTACAACATTTATCACATACTTGCACAAATTGTCTTAGTGTACACCACTTTTTTTACACTTCTTCAGGCGTAAGTCCTCGACACTTTAGAGACTGTGATAGCATTTGGGTTGAATTATGATTAAATTTATATGATAAGAATATGCAACCCTCTTAGAATGTATTGGTAGGAGGTATGTATTTCAGGATTATAGGTTTTACAATGGAAAATAAAATAGTTTTCAATTAACAACATCGGAAAACAAAATTGTTTTCAATCAGCAATATCAAACAACATAGATCAAATGCATTAGTATTAAGTCTAATGTTTTTCTACTTCATCGAATGGGCTGTTCTAGTTTTAAGTACCCTTTTTTTCTTTACAAGAAATTTAGTTATGTCCAGCATTTAATTTAGGTTTTGAAAACCAAAATTCTCTAACTACATCTTGAAGACGATGTCAATCTGCAATGATACAAATGGTGAGTAGTAAAATAATAATGGTGTTTTTTTTAGTTTGTATTATGTGTTTTCTTGTGTGTTTTTTGTAATCATCACAATCGAGGCTGCTAAGTAGTGTAATATAATAAGATAAGTTTGCTTTGCTATTGTAAGATTACAGATCGAGCTACGGTTACCCATTTAACATTTCTTTGTTGTGATGGTTGTTCAATCTTATTAGCCTAACTTTCAAATAGTATGGATGTCTATGACTGTGAGGCATTCTTGATTTGGTATAATAAAATTAATTTATGTTTTTCATTGTTAAATAGGTTTTGCAGAACGGTTTTGTGTTATTTGTAGTCAGATAACTTAATTGTCTTGGAAAACTTCATACTTTCACTCAACTTCGCAGATTTTGATTTGGTGAACTTCGGACAGAAGAAAGCCAGATAAGAATATGTGAGTAAATATATGGTATAGTATGTGTCATTTATAATACTGACTGTTTTATGTCCTTTTGCTGATGTCTAGTTACAATATTTATCACTCATTTGTATAAATTGTCCAAGTGTACACAACTTTTGTTACTCTTCTTCAGGTGAAATTACTCGACAATTAAATGACTTCATTAGTAATCGGGTTGAATTATGATTAAATTTATATGATAAGAATATGCTGACCATGTTAGGATGTATTGGTAGGATGTATTTATTTTCAGGATTTTAGGTTTTACATCGGAAAACAAAATTGTTTTCAATCAGCAACATAAAACAACATAGATCAACTGCATTAGAAATATTTCTAATGTTTTTCTTTATCGTCGAATGGGCTCTTCTTCTTTTTAGTACCTTTTTCGTCTTTACAAGAAAATTAGGTTTCTCCAGCATTTATTTTAGGTTTTGAATACCAAAATTCTCTAACTACATCTTGAAGACGATGTCAATCTGCAATAAAACAAGTGGTGAGTAGTAAAATAATTGTGTTTTTTAAATTTGTATTTAAACTAATAGCTAATTTGTAATAAAATTTGTATTCTAATAGCCCAAACTAATTAATAAAATTATTAGGTGTAAAAAAAAAAAACCTGTGGGTTTAGCGTTGGAATACAATGTGAAAAAGTTGCCAATTTATAATTATTAAGAATAGGTAAGGATAAGGTTTTTTATATAAAACAATTAATATAGGTTAGAGTAACACAAAATATTAGGTGTAAAAAAAAAAAAAAATTGTTGTATTGTGGATATCTATCTAATGATATTAAATATTATTGGTTATATCTCTAAGCCTACCGGTACGTATTTCAGATATAAATAATGACATTTAAAAAATATTTAAAGTTTTAGTTATATTTATTGTAAATAATTGTTTTGTTAAATCTGTTATCTTTGCTGAGTTTTGAAATGGAGCAAGTTAGTTGTAATTATTTTAAGTTTTGTATATCAATGTATGTATATGTGTTTCTCTTTCATTCCAACTTACACTTGGCTCAGCAGAAGGGTGAGTATAATCTTCTGTTGAGTCCATCGCACTAAGAACCCTATGTCTTAACATTTAGTGATGTAGGTCATTGATGGGTTGAAGCAGCATTCTCGATACGTCCTTCCCTCTTGTTAGGTTTACCTAGTAAGGGGTTGTACATCCTCGCCTTGGTTGGATCTACTCAACAAGGATTTTGATGTCATTTTGTTAATGTCTACAACATTTATCACATACTTGTACAAATTGTCTTAGTGTACACCACTTTTTTTACACTTCTTCAGGCGTAAGTCCTCGACACTTTAGAGACTGTGATAGCATTTGGGTTGAATTATGATTAAATTTATATGATAAGAATATGCGACCCTCTTAGAATGTATTGGTAGGAGGTATGTATTTCAGGATTTTAGGTTTTACAATGGAAAATAAAATAGTTTTCAATTAACATCATCGGAAAACAAAATTGTTTTCAATCAGCAATATCAAACAACATAGATCAAATGCATTAGTATTAAGTCTAATGTTTTTCTACTTCATCGAATGGGCTGTTCTAGTTTTAAGTACCCTTTTTTTCTTTACAAGAAATTTAGTTATGTCCAGCATTTTAATTTAGGTTTTGAAAACCAAAATTCTCTAACTACATCTTGAAGATGATGTCAATCTGAAATGATACAAATGGTGAGTAGTAAAATAATTGTGTTTTTTTTAGTTTGTATTATGTGTTTTCTTGTGTGTTTTTTTTAATCATCACAATCGAGGCCGCTAAGTAGTGTAATATAATAAGATAAGTTTGCTTTGCTATTGTAAGATTACAGATCGAGCTACGGTTACCCATTTAACATTTCTTTGTTGTGATGGTTGTTCAATCTTATTAGCCTAACTTTCAAATAGTATGGATGTCTATGACTGTGAGGCATTCTTGATTTGGTAGAATAAAATTAATTTATGTTTTTCATTGTTAAATAGGTTTTGCAGAACTGTTTTGTGTTATTTGTAGTCAGATAACTTAATTGTCTTGGAAAACTTCATACTTTCACATAACTTCGCAGATTTTGATTTGGTGAACTTCGGACAGAAGAAAGCCAGATAAGAATATGTGAGTAAATATATGGTATAGTATGTGTCATTTATAATACTGGCTGTTTTATGTAATTTTGCTGATGTCTAGTTACAATATTTATCACTCATTTGTATAAATTGTCCAAGTGTACAAAACTTTTGTTACTCTTCTTCAGGTGAAATTACTCGACAAATAAGTGACTGCATTAGTAATCGGGTTGAATTATGATTAAATTTATATGATAAGAATATGCTGACCATGTTAGGATGTATTGGTAGGATGTATTTATTTCAAGATTATAGGTTTTACATCGGAAAACAAAATCATTTTCAATCAGCAACATCAAAAAACATAGATCAACTGCATTAGAAATATTTCTAATGTTTTTCTTTATCGTCAAATGGGCTCTTCTTGTTTTTAGTACCTTTTTCTTTTTTACAAAAAAATTAGGTTCTCCAGCATTTATTTTTGGTTTTGATACCCAAAATTCTCTAACTGCATCTTGAAGACGATGTCAATCTGCAATAAAACAAGTGGTGAGTAGTAAAATAATTGTTTTTTAAATTTGTATTGTGTGTGTTTTGTGTGTTTGTTGTTATCATCACAATCGAGGCTGCTATGTAGTGTAATAATATGATAAAAGTTGCTTTGGTATTGTAAGATTACAGATCAAGCTATGGTTACCCATTTAACATTTCAGTATAGATGTGTACGACTGTGAGTCATTCATCATTTGGCACAATAGAATTAATCTATGGTTTTTCATTGTTAAATAGGTTATGCTTGCAGAACTGTTTTGTATTATTTGTAGTCAGATAACTTAATTGTCTTGGAAAACTTCATACTTTCACATAACTTCGCAGATTTTGATTTGGTGAACTTCGGACAGAAGAAAGCCAGATAAGAATATGTGAGTAAATATATGGTATAGTATGTGTCATTTATAATACTGGCTGTTTTATGTCCTTTTGCTGATGTCTAGTTACAATATTTATCACTCATTTGTATAACTTGTTCAAGTGTACACCACTTTTGTTACTCTTCTTCAGGTGAAATTACTCGACAAATAAGTGACTGCATTAGTAATCGGGTTGAATTATGATTAAATTTATATGATAAGAATATGCTGACCATGTTAGGATGAATTGGTAGGATGTATTTATTTCAGGATTATAGGTTTTACATCGGAAAACAAAATCGTTTTCAATCAGCAACATCAAAAAACATAGATCAACTGCATTAGAAATATTTCTAATGTTTTTCTTTATCGTCGAATGGGCTCTTCTTGTTTTTAGTACCTTTTTCTTCTTTACGAAAAAATTAGGTTTCTCCAGCATTTATTTTTGGTTTTGAAAACCAAAATTCTCTAACTGCATCTTGAAGACGATGTCAATCTGCAATAAAACAAGTGGTGAGTAGTAAAATAATTGTTTTTTAAATTTGTATTGTGTGTGTTTTGTGTGTTTGTTGTTATCATCACAATCGCTGCTGCTATGTAGTGTAATATAATATGATAAAGTTGCTTTGGTATTGTAAGATTACAGATCAAGCTATGGTTACCCATTTAACATTTCAGTATAGATGTGTACGACTGTGAGTCATTCTTCATTTGGCACAATAAAATTAATCTCTGGTTTTCATTGTTAAATAGGTTTTGCTTGCAGAACTGTTTTGTATTATTTGTAGTCAGATAACTTAATTGTCTTGGAAAACTTCATACTTTCACATAACTTCGCAGATTTTGATTTGGTGAACTTCGGACAGAAGAAAGCCAGATAAGAATATGTGAGTAAATATATGGTATAGTATGTGTCATTTATAATACTGGCTGTTTTATGTCCTTTTGCTGATGTCTAGTTAAATTATTTATCACTCATTTGTATAAATTGTCCAAGTGTACACAACTTTTGTTACTCTTCTTCAGGTGAAGTTACTCGACAATTAAGTGACTGCATTAGTAATCGGGTTGAATTATGATTAAATTTATATGATAAGAATATGCTGACCATGTTAGGATGTATTGGTAGGATGTATTTATTTCAGGATTATAGGTTTTACATCGGAAAACAAAATCGTTTTCAATCAGCAACATTAAAAAACATAGATCAACTGCATTAGAAATATTTCTAATGTTTTTCTTTATCGTCGAACGGGCTCTTCTTGTTTTTAGTACCTTTTTCTTCTTTACAAAAAAATTAGGTTTCTCCAGCATTTATTTTTGGTTTTGAAAACCAAAATTCTCTAACTGCATCTTGAAGACGATGTCAATCTGCAATAAAACAAGTGGTGAGTAGTAAAATAATTGTTTTTTAAATTTGTATTGTGTGTGTTTTGTGTGTTTGTTGTTATCATCACAATCGAGGCTGCTATGTAGTGTAATATAATATGATAAAGTTGCTTTGGTATTGTAAGATTACAGATCAAGCTATGGTTACCCATTTAACATTTCAGTATAGATGTGTACGACTGTGAGTCATTCTTCATTTGGCACAATAAAATTAATCTCTGGTTTTCATTGTTAAATAGGTTTTGCTTGCAGAACTGTTTTGTATTATTTGTAGTCAGATAACTTAATTGTCTTGGAAAACTTCATACTTTCACATAACTTCGCAGATTTTGATTTGGTGAACTTCGGACAGAAGAAAGCCAGATAAGAATATGTGAGTAAATATATGGTATAGTATGTGTCATTTATAATACTGGCTTTTTTATGTCCTTTTGCTGATGTCTAGTTACAATATTTATCACTCATTTGTATAAATTGTTCAAGTGTACACCACTTTTGTTACTCTTCTTCAGGTGTAATTACTCGACAATTAAGTGACTGCATTAGTAATCGGGTTGAATTATGATTAAATTTATATGATAAGAATATGCTGACCATGTTAGGATGTATTGGTAGGATGTATTTATTTCAGGATTATAGGTTTTACATCGGAAAACCAAATTGTTTTCAATCAGTAACATCAAAAAACATAGATCAACTGCATTAGAAATATTTCTAATGTTTTTCTTTATCGTCGAATGGGCTCTTCTTGTTTTTAGTACCTTTTTCTTCTTTACGAAAAAATTAGGTTTCTCCAGCATTTATTTTTGGTTTTGAAAACCAAAATTCTCTAACTGCATCTTGAAGACGATGTCAATCTGCAATAAAACAAGTGGTGAGTAGTAAAATAATTGTTTTTTAAATTTGTATTGTGTGTGTTTTGTGTGTTTGTTGTTATCATCACAATCGAGGATGCTATGTAGTGTAATATAATATGATAAAGTTGCTTTGGTATTGTAAGATTACAGATCAAGCTATGGTTACCCATTTAACATTTCAGTATAGATGTGTACGACTGTGAGTCATTCTTCATTTGGCACAATAAAATTAATCTCTGGTTTTCATTGTTAAATAGGTTTTGCATGCAGAACTGTTTTGTATTATTTGTAGTCAGATAACTTAATTGTCTTGGAAAACTTCATACTTTTACATAACTTCGCAGATATTGATTTGGTGAACTTCGGACAGAAGAAAGCCAGATAAGAATATGTGAGTAAATATATGGTATAGTAAGTGTCATTTATAATACTGGCTGTTTTATGTCCTTTTGCTGATGTCTAGTTACAATATTTATCACTCATTTGTATAAATTGTTCAAGTGTACACCACTTTTGTTACTCTTCTTCGGGTGAAATTACTCGACAAATAAGTGACTGCATTAGTAATCGGGTTGAATTATGATTAAATTTATATGATAAGAATATGCTGACCATGTTAGGATGTATTGGTAGGATGTATTTATTTCAGGATTCTAGGTTTTACATCGGAAAACAAAATCGTTTTCAATCAGCAACATTAAAAAACATAGATCAACTCCATTAGAAATATTTCTAATGTTTTTCTTTATCGTCGAATGGGCTTTTCTTGTTTTTAGTACCTTTTTCTTCTTTACAAAAAAATTAGGTTTCTCCAGCATTTATTTTTGGTTTTAAAAACCAAAATTCTCTAACTGCATCTTGAAGACGATGTCAATCTGCAATAAAACAAGTGGTGAGTAGTAAAATAATTGTTTTTTAAATTTGTATTGTGTGTGTTTTGTGTGTTTGTTGTTATCATCACAATCGCGGCTGCTATGTAGTGTAATATAATATGATAAAGTTGCTTTGGTATTGTAAGATTACAGATCAAGCTATGGTTACCCATTTAACATTTCAGTATAGATGTGTACGACTGTGAGTCATTCTTCATTTGGCACAATAAAATTAATCTCTGGTTTTCATTGTTAAATAGGTTTTGCTTGCAGAACATTTTTGTATTATTTGTAGTCAGATAACTTAATTGTCTTGGAAAACTTCATACTTTCACATAACTTCGCAGATTTTGATTTGGTGAACTTCGGACAGAAGAAAGCCAGATAAGAATATGTGAGTAAATATATGGTATTGTATGTGTCATTTATAATACTGACTGTTTTATGTCCTTTTGCTGATGTCTAGTTACAATATTTATCACTCATTTGTATAAATTGTCCAAGTGTACACAACTTTTGTTACTCTTCTTCAGGTGAAATTACTCGACAATTAAATGACTTCATTAGTAATCGGGTTGAATTATGATTAAATTTATATGATAAGAATATGCTGACCATGTTAGGATGTATTGGTAGGATGTATTTATTTTCAGGATTTTAGGTTTTACATCGGAAAACAAAATTGTTTTCAATCAGCAACATAAAACAACATAGATCAACTGCATTAGAAATATTTCTAATGTTTTTCTTTATCGTCGAATGGGCTCTTCTTCTTTTTAGTACCTTTTTCGTCTTTACAAGAAAATTAGGTTTCTCCAGCATTTATTTTAGGTTTTGAATACCAAAATTCTCTAACTACATCTTGAAGACGATGTCAATCTGCAATAAAACAAGTGGTGAGTAGTAAAATAATTGTGTTTTTTAAATTTGTATTTAAACTAATAGCTAATTTGTAATAAAATTTGTATTCTAATAGCCCAAACTAATTAATAAAATTATTAGGTGTAAAAAAAAAAAACCTGTGGGTTTAGCGTTGGAATACAATGTGAAAAAGTTGCCAATTTATAATTATTAAGAATAGGTAAGGATAAGGTTTTTTATATAAAACAATTAATATAGGTTAGAGTAACACAAAATATTAGGTGTAAAAAAAAAAAAAAATTGTTGTATTGTGGATATCTATCTAATGATATTAAATATTATTGGTTATATCTCTAAGCCTACCGGTACGTATTTCAGATATAAATAATGACATTTAAAAAATATTTAAAGTTTTAGTTATATTTATTGTAAATAATTGTTTTGTTAAATCTGTTATCTTTGCTGAGTTTTGAAATGGAGCAAGTTAGTTGTAATTATTTTAAGTTTTGTATATCAATGTATGTATATGTGTTTCTCTTTCATTCCAACTTACACTTGGCTCAGCAGAAGGGTGAGTATAATCTTCTGTTGAGTCCATCGCACTAAGAACCCTATGTCTTAACATTTAGTGATGTAGGTCATTGATGGGTTGAAGCAGCATTCTCGATACGTCCTTCCCTCTTGTTAGGTTTACCTAGTAAGGGGTTGTACATCCTCGCCTTGGTTGGATCTACTCAACAAGGATTTTGATGTCATTTTGTTAATGTCTACAACATTTATCACATACTTGTACAAATTGTCTTAGTGTACACCACTTTTTTTACACTTCTTCAGGCGTAAGTCCTCGACACTTTAGAGACTGTGATAGCATTTGGGTTGAATTATGATTAAATTTATATGATAAGAATATGCGACCCTCTTAGAATGTATTGGTAGGAGGTATGTATTTCAGGATTTTAGGTTTTACAATGGAAAATAAAATAGTTTTCAATTAACATCATCGGAAAACAAAATTGTTTTCAATCAGCAATATCAAACAACATAGATCAAATGCATTAGTATTAAGTCTAATGTTTTTCTACTTCATCGAATGGGCTGTTCTAGTTTTAAGTACCCTTTTTTTCTTTACAAGAAATTTAGTTATGTCCAGCATTTTAATTTAGGTTTTGAAAACCAAAATTCTCTAACTACATCTTGAAGATGATGTCAATCTGAAATGATACAAATGGTGAGTAGTAAAATAATTGTGTTTTTTTTAGTTTGTATTATGTGTTTTCTTGTGTGTTTTTTTTAATCATCACAATCGAGGCCGCTAAGTAGTGTAATATAATAAGATAAGTTTGCTTTGCTATTGTAAGATTACAGATCGAGCTACGGTTACCCATTTAACATTTCTTTGTTGTGATGGTTGTTCAATCTTATTAGCCTAACTTTCAAATAGTATGGATGTCTATGACTGTGAGGCATTCTTGATTTGGTAGAATAAAATTAATTTATGTTTTTCATTGTTAAATAGGTTTTGCAGAACTGTTTTGTGTTATTTGTAGTCAGATAACTTAATTGTCTTGGAAAACTTCATACTTTCACATAACTTCGCAGATTTTGATTTGGTGAACTTCGGACAGAAGAAAGCCAGATAAGAATATGTGAGTAAATATATGGTATAGTATGTGTCATTTATAATACTGGCTGTTTTATGTAATTTTGCTGATGTCTAGTTACAATATTTATCACTCATTTGTATAAATTGTCCAAGTGTACAAAACTTTTGTTACTCTTCTTCAGGTGAAATTACTCGACAAATAAGTGACTGCATTAGTAATCGGGTTGAATTATGATTAAATTTATATGATAAGAATATGCTGACCATGTTAGGATGTATTGGTAGGATGTATTTATTTCAAGATTATAGGTTTTACATCGGAAAACAAAATCATTTTCAATCAGCAACATCAAAAAACATAGATCAACTGCATTAGAAATATTTCTAATGTTTTTCTTTATCGTCAAATGGGCTCTTCTTGTTTTTAGTACCTTTTTCTTTTTTACAAAAAAATTAGGTTCTCCAGCATTTATTTTTGGTTTTGATACCCAAAATTCTCTAACTGCATCTTGAAGACGATGTCAATCTGCAATAAAACAAGTGGTGAGTAGTAAAATAATTGTTTTTTAAATTTGTATTGTGTGTGTTTTGTGTGTTTGTTGTTATCATCACAATCGAGGATGCTATGTAGTGTAATATAATATGATAAAGTTGCTTTGGTATTGTAAGATTACAGATCAAGCTATGGTTACCCATTTAACATTTCAGTATAGATGTGTACGACTGTGAGTCATTCATCATTTGGCACAATAGAATTAATCTATGGTTTTTCATTGTTAAATAGGTTATGCTTGCAGAACTGTTTTGTATTATTTGTAGTTAGATAACTTAATTGTCTTGGAAAACTTCATACTTTCACATAACTTCGCAGATTTTGATTTGGTGAACTTCGGACAGAAGAAAGCCAGATAAGAATATGTGAGTAAATATATGGTATAGTATGTGTCATTTATAATACTGGCTGTTTTATGTCCTTTTGCTGATGTCTAGTTACAATATTTATCACTCATTTGTATAACTTGTTCAAGTGTACACCACTTTTGTTACTCTTCTTCAGGTGAAATTACTCGACAAATAAGTGACTGCATTAGTAATCGGGTTGAATTATGATTAAATTTATATGATAAGAATATGCTGACCATGTTAGGATGAATTGGTAGGATGTATTTATTTCAGGATTATAGGTTTTACATCGGAAAACAAAATCGTTTTCAATCAGCAACATCAAAAAACATAGATCAACTGCATTAGAAATATTTCTAATGTTTTTCTTTATCGTCGAATGGGCTCTTCTTGTTTTTAGTACCTTTTTCTTCTTTACGAAAAAATTAGGTTTCTCCAGCATTTATTTTTGGTTTTGAAAACCAAAATTCTCTAACTGCATCTTGAAGACGATGTCAATCTGCAATAAAACAAGTGGTGAGTAGTAAAATAATTGTTTTTTAAATTTGTATTGTGTGTGTTTTGTGTGTTTGTTGTTATCATCACAATCGCTGCTGCTATGTAGTGTAATATAATATGATAAAGTTGCTTTGGTATTGTAAGATTACAGATCAAGCTATGGTTACCCATTTAACATTTCAGTATAGATGTGTACGACTGTGAGTCATTCTTCATTTGGCACAATAAAATTAATCTCTGGTTTTCATTGTTAAATAGGTTTTGCATGCAGAACTGTTTTGTATTATTTGTAGTCAGATAACTTAATTGTCTTGGAAAACTTCATACTTTTACATAACTTCGCAGATATTGATTTGGTGAACTTCGGACAGAAGAAAGCCAGATAAGAATATGTGAGTAAATATATGGTATAGTAAGTGTCATTTATAATACTGGCTGTTTTATGTCCTTTTGCTGATGTCTAGTTACAATATTTATCACTCATTTGTATAAATTGTTCAAGTGTACACCACTTTTGTTACTCTTCTTCGGGTAAATTTCTCGACAAATAAGTGACTGCATTAGTAATCGGGTTGAATTATGATTAAATTTATATGATAAGAATATGCTGACCATGTTAGGATGTATTGGTAGGATGTATTTATTTCAGGATTCTAGGTTTTACATCGGAAAACAAAATCGTTTTCAATCAGCAACATTAAAAAACATAGATCAACTCCATTAGAAATATTTCTAATGTTTTTCTTTATCGTCGAATGGGCTTTTCTTGTTTTTAGTACCTTTTTCTTCTTTACAAAAAAATTAGGTTTCTCCAGCATTTATTTTTGGTTTTAAAAACCAAAATTCTCTAACTGCATCTTGAAGACGATGTCAATCTGCAATAAAACAAGTGGTGAGTAGTAAAATAATTGTTTTTTAAATTTGTATTGTGTGTGTTTTGTGTGTTTGTTGTTATCATCACAATCGCGGCTGCTATGTAGTGTAATATAATATGATAAAGTTGCTTTGGTATTGTAAGATTACAGATCAAGCTATGGTTACCCATTTAACATTTCAGTATAGATGTGTACGACTGTGAGTCATTCTTCATTTGGCACAATAAAATTAATCTCTGGTTTTCATTGTTAAATAGGTTTTGCTTGCAGAACATTTTTGTATTATTTGTAGTCAGATAACTTAATTGTCTTGGAAAACTTCATACTTTCACATAACTTCGCAGATTTTGATTTGGTGAACTTCGGACAGAAGAAAGCCAGATAAGAATATGTGAGTAAATATATGGTATAGTATGTGTCATTTATAATACTGGCTGTTTTATGTCCTTTTGCTGATGTCTAGTTACAATATTTATTCCTCATTTGTATAAATTGTTCAAGTGTACACCACTTTTGTTACTCTTCTTCAGGTGAAATTACTCGACAAATAAGTGACTGCATTAGTATCCGGGTTGAATTATGATTAAATTTATATGATAAGAATATGCTGACCAAGTTAGGATGTATTGGTAGGATGTATTTATTTTAGGATTATAGGTTTTACATCGGAAAACAAAATCGTTTTCAATCAGCAACATTAAAAAACATAGATCAACTGCATTAGAAATATTTCTAATGTTTTTCTTTATCGTCGAATGGGCTCTTCTTGTTTTTAGTACCTTTTTCTTCTTTACAAAAAAATTAGGTTTCTCCAGCATTTATTTTTGGTTTCGAAAACCAAAATTCTCTAACTGCATCTTGAAGACGATGTCAATCTGCAATAAAACAAGTGGTGAGTAGTAAAATAATTGTTTTTTAAATTTGTATTGTGTGTGTTTTGTGTGTTTGTTGTTATCATCACAATCGAGGCTGCTATGTAGTGTAATATAATATGATAAAGTTGCTTTGGTATTGTAAGATTACAGATCAAGCTATGGTTACCCATTTAACATTTCAGTATAGATGTGTACGACTGTGAGTCATTCTTCATTTGGCACAATAAAATTAATCTCTGGTTTTCATTGTTAAATAGGTTTTGCTTGCAGAACTGTTTTGTATTATTTGTAGTCAGATAATTTAATTGTCTTGGAAAACTTCATACTTTCACATAACTTCGCAGATTTTGATTTGGTGAACTTCGGACAGAAGAAAGCCAGATAAGAATATGTGAGTAAATATATGGTATTGTATGTGTCATTTATAATACTGGCTGTTTTATGTCCTTTTGCTGATGTCTAGTTAAATTATTTATCACTCATTTGTATAAATTGTCCAAGTGTACACCACTTTTGTTACTCTTCTTCAGGTGAAATTACTCGACAAATAAGTGACTGCATTAGTAATCGGGTTGAATTATGATTAAATTTATATGATAAGAATATGCTGACCATGTTAGGATGTATTGGTAGGATGTATTTATTTTCAGGATTTTAGGTTTTACATCAGAAAACAAAATTACTTTCAATCAGCAACATAAAACAACATAGATCAACTGCATTAGAAATATTTCTAATGTTTTTCTTTATCGTCGAATGGGCTCTTCTTCTTTTTAGTACCTTTTTCGTCTTTACAAGAAAATTAGGTTTCTCCAGCATTTTTTTTAGGTTTTGAAAACCAAAATTCTCTAACTACATCTTGAAGACGATGTCAATCTGCAATAAAACAAGTGGTGAGTAGTAAAATAATTGTGTTTTTTAAATTTGTATTTAAACTAATAGCTAATTTGTAATAAAATTTGTATTCTAATAGCCCAAACTAATTAATAAAAGTATTAGGTGTAAAAAAAAAAACCTGTGGGTTTAGCGTTGGAATACAATGTGAAAAAGTTGCCAATTTATAATTATTAAGAATAGGTAAGGATAAGGTTTTTTATATAAAAAAATTAATATAGGTTAGAGTAACACAAAATATTAGGTGTAAAAAAAAAAAAATTCTTGTATTGTGGATATCTATCTAATGATATTAAATATTATTGGTTATATCTCTAAGCCTACCGGTACGTATTTCAGATATAAATAATGACATTTAAAAAATATTTAAAGTTTTAGTTATATTTATTGTAAATAATTTTTTTGTTAAATCTGTTATCTTTGCTGAGTTTTGAAATGGAGCAAGTTAGTTGTAATTATTTTAAGTTTTGTATATCAATGTATGTATATGTGTTTCTCTTTCAGGCCAACTTACACTTGGCTCAGCAGAAGGGTGAGTATAATCTTCTGTTGAGTCCATCGCACTAAGAACCCTATGTCTTAACATTTAGTGATGTAGATCATTGATGGGTTGAAGCAGCATTCTCGATACGTCCTTCCCTCTTGTTAGGTTTACCTAGCAAGGGGTTGTACATCCTCGCCTTGGTTGGATCTACTCAACAAGGATTTTGATGTCATTTTGTTAATGTCTACAACATTTATCACATACTTGCACAAATTGTCTTAGTGTACACCACTTTTTTTACACTTCTTCAGGCGTAAGTCCTCGACACTTTAGAGACTGTGATAGCATTTGGGTTGAATTATGATTAAATTTATATGATAAGAATATGCAACCCTCTTAGAATGTATTGGTAGGAGGTATGTATTTCAGGATTATAGGTTTTACAATGGAAAATAAAATAGTTTTCAATTAACAACATCGGAAAACAAAATTGTTTTCAATCAGCAATATCAAACAACATAGATCAAATGCATTAGTATTAAGTCTAATGTTTTTCTACTTCATCGAATGGGCTGTTCTAGTTTTAAGTACCCTTTTTTTCTTTACAAGAAATTTAGTTATGTCCAGCATTTAATTTAGGTTTTGAAAACCAAAATTCTCTAACTACATCTTGAAGACGATGTCAATCTGCAATGATACAAATGGTGAGTAGTAAAATAATAATGGTGTTTTTTTTAGTTTGTATTATGTGTTTTCTTGTGTGTTTTTTGTAATCATCACAATCGAGGCTGCTAAGTAGTGTAATATAATAAGATAAGTTTGCTTTGCTATTGTAAGATTACAGATCGAGCTACGGTTACCCATTTAACATTTCTTTGTTGTGATGGTTGTTCAATCTTATTAGCCTAACTTTCAAATAGTATGGATGTCTATGACTGTGAGGCATTCTTGATTTGGTAGAATAAAATTAATTTATGTTTTTCATTGTTAAATAGGTTTTGCAGAACGGTTTTGTGTTATTTGTAGTCAGATAACTTAATTGTCTTGGAAAACTTCATACTTTCACTCAACTTCGCAGATTTTGATTTGGTGAACTTCGGACAGAAGAAAGCCAGATAAGAATATGTGAGTAAATATATGGTATAGTATGTGTCATTTATAATACTGACTGTTTTATGTCCTTTTGCTGATGTCTAGTTACAATATTTATCACTCATTTGTATAAATTGTCCAAGTGTACACAACTTTTGTTACTCTTCTTCAGGTGAAATTACTCGACAATTAAATGACTTCATTAGTAATCGGGTTGAATTATGATTAAATTTATATGATAAGAATATGCTGACCATGTTAGGATGTATTGGTAGGATGTATTTATTTCAGGATTATAGGTTTTACATCGGAAAACCAAATTGTTTTCAATCAGTAACATCAAAAAACATAGATCAACTGCATTAGAAATATTTCTAATGTTTTTCTTTATCGTCGAATGGGCTCTTCTTGTTTTTAGTACCTTTTTCTTCTTTACGAAAAAATTAGGTTTCTCCAGCATTTATTTTTGGTTTTGAAAACCAAAATTTTCTAACTGCATCTTGAAGACGATGTCAATCTGCAATAAAACAAGTGGTGAGTAGTAAAATAATTGTTTTTTAAATTTGTATTGTGTGTGTTTTGTGTGTTTGTTGTTATCATCACAATCGAGGCTGCTATGTAGTGTAATATAATATGATAAAGTTGCTTTGGTATTGTAAGATTACAGATCAAGCTATGGTTACCCATTTAACATTTCAGTATAGATGTGTACGACTGTGAGTCATTCTTCATTTGGCACAATAAAATTAATCTCTGGTTTTCATTGTTAAATAGGTTTTGCATGCAGAACTGTTTTGTATTATTTGTAGTCAGATAACTTAATTGTCTTGGAAAACTTCATACTTTCACATAACTTCGCAGATATTGATTTGGTGAACTTCGGACAGAAGAAAGCCAGATAAGAATATGTGAGTAAATATATGGTATAGTAAGTGTCATTTATAATACTGGCTGTTTTATGTCCTTTTGCTGATGTCTAGTTACAATATTTATCACTCATTTGTATAAATTGTCCAAGTGTACACAACTTTTGTTACTCTTCTTCAGGTGAAATTACTCGACAATTAAGTGACTGCATTAGTAATCGGGTTGAATTATGATTAAATTTATATGATAAGAATATGCTGACCATGTTAGGATGTATTGGTAGGATGTATTTATTTTCAGGATTTTAGGTTTTACATCGGAAAACAAAATTGTTTTCAATCAGCAACATAAAACAACATAGATCAACTGCATTAGAAATATTTCTAATGTTTTTCTTTATCGTCGAATGGGCTCTTCTTCTTTTTAGTACCTTTTTCGTCTTTACAAGAAAATTAGGTTTCTCCAGCATTTATTTTAGGTTTTGAATACCAAAATTCTCTAACTACATCTTGAAGACGATGTCAATCTGCAATAAAACAAGTGGTGAGTAGTAAAATAATTGTGTTTTTTAAATTTGTATTTAAACTAATAGCTAATTTGTAATAAAATTTGTATTCTAATAGCCCAAACTAATTAATAAAATTATTAGGTGTAAAAAAAAAAAACCTGTGGGTTTAGCGTTGGAATACAATGTGAAAAAGTTGCCAATTTATAATTATTAAGAATAGGTAAGGATAAGGTTTTTTATATAAAACAATTAATATAGGTTAGAGTAACACAAAATATTAGGTGTAAAAAAAAAAAAAAATTGTTGTATTGTGGATATCTATCTAATGATATTAAATATTATTGGTTATATCTCTAAGCCTACCGGTACGTATTTCAGATATAAATAATGACATTTAAAAAATATTTAAAGTTTTAGTTATATTTATTGTAAATAATTGTTTTGTTAAATCTGTTATCTTTGCTGAGTTTTGAAATGGAGCAAGTTAGTTGTAATTATTTTAAGTTTTGTATATCAATGTATGTATATGTGTTTCTCTTTCATTCCAACTTACACTTGGCTCAGCAGAAGGGTGAGTATAATCTTCTGTTGAGTCCATCGCACTAAGAACCCTATGTCTTAACATTTAGTGATGTAGGTCATTGATGGGTTGAAGCAGCATTCTCGATACGTCCTTCCCTCTTGTTAGGTTTACCTAGTAAGGGGTTGTACATCCTCGCCTTGGTTGGATCTACTCAACAAGGATTTTGATGTCATTTTGTTAATGTCTACAACATTTATCACATACTTGTACAAATTGTCTTAGTGTACACCACTTTTTTTACACTTCTTCAGGCGTAAGTCCTCGACACTTTAGAGACTGTGATAGCATTTGGGTTGAATTATGATTAAATTTATATGATAAGAATATGCGACCCTCTTAGAATGTATTGGTAGGAGGTATGTATTTCAGGATTTTAGGTTTTACAATGGAAAATAAAATAGTTTTCAATTAACATCATCGGAAAACAAAATTGTTTTCAATCAGCAATATCAAACAACATAGATCAAATGCATTAGTATTAAGTCTAATGTTTTTCTACTTCATCGAATGGGCTGTTCTAGTTTTAAGTACCCTTTTTTTCTTTACAAGAAATTTAGTTATGTCCAGCATTTTAATTTAGGTTTTGAAAACCAAAATTCTCTAACTACATCTTGAAGATGATGTCAATCTGAAATGATACAAATGGTGAGTAGTAAAATAATTGTGTTTTTTTTAGTTTGTATTATGTGTTTTCTTGTGTGTTTTTTTTAATCATCACAATCGAGGCCGCTAAGTAGTGTAATATAATAAGATAAGTTTGCTTTGCTATTGTAAGATTACAGATCGAGCTACGGTTACCCATTTAACATTTCTTTGTTGTGATGGTTGTTCAATCTTATTAGCCTAACTTTCAAATAGTATGGATGTCTATGACTGTGAGGCATTCTTGATTTGGTAGAATAAAATTAATTTATGTTTTTCATTGTTAAATAGGTTTTGCAGAACTGTTTTGTGTTATTTGTAGTCAGATAACTTAATTGTCTTGGAAAACTTCATACTTTCACATAACTTCGCAGATTTTGATTTGGTGAACTTCGGACAGAAGAAAGCCAGATAAGAATATGTGAGTAAATATATGGTATAGTATGTGTCATTTATAATACTGGCTGTTTTATGTAATTTTGCTGATGTCTAGTTACAATATTTATCACTCATTTGTATAAATTGTCCAAGTGTACAAAACTTTTGTTACTCTTCTTCAGGTGAAATTACTCGACAAATAAGTGACTGCATTAGTAATCGGGTTGAATTATGATTAAATTTATATGATAAGAATATGCTGACCATGTTAGGATGTATTGGTAGGATGTATTTATTTCAAGATTATAGGTTTTACATCGGAAAACAAAATCATTTTCAATCAGCAACATCAAAAAACATAGATCAACTGCATTAGAAATATTTCTAATGTTTTTCTTTATCGTCAAATGGGCTCTTCTTGTTTTTAGTACCTTTTTCTTTTTTACAAAAAAATTAGGTTCTCCAGCATTTATTTTTGGTTTTGATACCCAAAATTCTCTAACTGCATCTTGAAGACGATGTCAATCTGCAATAAAACAAGTGGTGAGTAGTAAAATAATTGTTTTTTAAATTTGTATTGTGTGTGTTTTGTGTGTTTGTTGTTATCATCACAATCGAGGCTGCTATGTAGTGTAATAATATGATAAAAGTTGCTTTGGTATTGTAAGATTACAGATCAAGCTATGGTTACCCATTTAACATTTCAGTATAGATGTGTACGACTGTGAGTCATTCATCATTTGGCACAATAGAATTAATCTATGGTTTTTCATTGTTAAATAGGTTATGCTTGCAGAACTGTTTTGTATTATTTGTAGTCAGATAACTTAATTGTCTTGGAAAACTTCATACTTTCACATAACTTCGCAGATTTTGATTTGGTGAACTTCGGACAGAAGAAAGCCAGATAAGAATATGTGAGTAAATATATGGTATAGTATGTGTCATTTATAATACTGGCTGTTTTATGTCCTTTTGCTGATGTCTAGTTACAATATTTATCACTCATTTGTATAACTTGTTCAAGTGTACACCACTTTTGTTACTCTTCTTCAGGTGAAATTACTCGACAAATAAGTGACTGCATTAGTAATCGGGTTGAATTATGATTAAATTTATATGATAAGAATATGCTGACCATGTTAGGATGAATTGGTAGGATGTATTTATTTCAGGATTATAGGTTTTACATCGGAAAACAAAATCGTTTTCAATCAGCAACATCAAAAAACATAGATCAACTGCATTAGAAATATTTCTAATGTTTTTCTTTATCGTCGAATGGGCTCTTCTTGTTTTTAGTACCTTTTTCTTCTTTACGAAAAAATTAGGTTTCTCCAGCATTTATTTTTGGTTTTGAAAACCAAAATTCTCTAACTGCATCTTGAAGACGATGTCAATCTGCAATAAAACAAGTGGTGAGTAGTAAAATAATTGTTTTTTAAATTTGTATTGTGTGTGTTTTGTGTGTTTGTTGTTATCATCACAATCGCTGCTGCTATGTAGTGTAATATAATATGATAAAGTTGCTTTGGTATTGTAAGATTACAGATCAAGCTATGGTTACCCATTTAACATTTCAGTATAGATGTGTACGACTGTGAGTCATTCTTCATTTGGCACAATAAAATTAATCTCTGGTTTTCATTGTTAAATAGGTTTTGCTTGCAGAACTGTTTTGTATTATTTGTAGTCAGATAACTTAATTGTCTTGAAAACTTCATACTTTCACATAACTTCGCAGATTTTGATTTGGTGAACTTCGGACAGAAGAAAGCCAGATAAGAATATGTGAGTAAATATATGGTATAGTATGTGTCATTTATAATACTGGCTGTTTTATGTCCTTTTGCTGATGTCTAGTTAAATTATTTATCACTCATTTGTATAAATTGTCCAAGTGTACACAACTTTTGTTACTCTTCTTCAGGTGAAGTTACTCGACAATTAAGTGACTGCATTAGTAATCGGGTTGAATTATGATTAAATTTATATGATAAGAATATGCTGACCATGTTAGGATGTATTGGTAGGATGTATTTATTTCAGGATTATAGGTTTTACATCGGAAAACAAAATCGTTTTCAATCAGCAACATTAAAAAACATAGATCAACTGCATTAGAAATATTTCTAATGTTTTTCTTTATCGTCGAATGGGCTCTTCTTGTTTTTAGTACCTTTTTCTTCTTTACAAAAAAATTAGGTTTCTCCAGCATTTATTTTTGGTTTTGAAAACCAAAATTCTCTAACTGCATCTTGAAGACGATGTCAATCTGCAATAAAACAAGTGGTGAGTAGTAAAATAATTGTTTTTTAAATTTGTATTGTGTGTGTTTTGTGTGTTTGTTGTTATCATCACAATCGAGGCTGCTATGTAGTGTAATATAATATGATAAAGTTGCTTTGGTATTGTAAGATTACAGATCAAGCTATGGTTACCCATTTAACATTTCAGTATAGATGTGTACGACTGTGAGTCATTCTTCATTTGGCACAATAAAATTAATCTCTGGTTTTCATTGTTAAATAGGTTTTGCTTGCAGAACTGTTTTGTATTATTTGTAGTCAGATAACTTAATTGTCTTGGAAAACTTCATACTTTCACATAACTTCGCAGATTTTGATTTGGTGAACTTCGGACAGAAGAAAGCCAGATAAGAATATGTGAGTAAATATATGGTATAGTATGTGTCATTTATAATACTGGCTTTTTTATGTCCTTTTGCTGATGTCTAGTTACAATATTTATCACTCATTTGTATAAATTGTTCAAGTGTACACCACTTTTGTTACTCTTCTTCAGGTGTAATTACTCGACAATTAAGTGACTGCATTAGTAATCGGGTTGAATTATGATTAAATTTATATGATAAGAATATGCTGACCATGTTAGGATGTATTGGTAGGATGTATTTATTTCAGGATTATAGGTTTTACATCGGAAAACCAAATTGTTTTCAATCAGTAACATCAAAAAACATAGATCAACTGCATTAGAAATATTTCTAATGTTTTTCTTTATCGTCGAATGGGCTCTTCTTGTTTTTAGTACCTTTTTCTTCTTTACGAAAAAATTAGGTTTCTCCAGCATTTATTTTTGGTTTTGAAAACCAAAATTCTCTAACTGCATCTTGAAGACGATGTCAATCTGCAATAAAACAAGTGGTGAGTAGTAAAATAATTGTTTTTTAAATTTGTATTGTGTGTGTTTTGTGTGTTTGTTGTTATCATCACAATCGAGGATGCTATGTAGTGTAATATAATATGATAAAGTTGCTTTGGTATTGTAAGATTACAGATCAAGCTATGGTTACCCATTTAACATTTCAGTATAGATGTGTACGACTGTGAGTCATTCTTCATTTGGCACAATAAAATTAATCTCTGGTTTTCATTGTTAAATAGGTTTTGCATGCAGAACTGTTTTGTATTATTTGTAGTCAGATAACTTAATTGTCTTGGAAAACTTCATACTTTTACATAACTTCGCAGATATTGATTTGGTGAACTTCGGACAGAAGAAAGCCAGATAAGAATATGTGAGTAAATATATGGTATAGTAAGTGTCATTTATAATACTGGCTGTTTTATGTCCTTTTGCTGATGTCTAGTTACAATATTTATCACTCATTTGTATAAATTGTTCAAGTGTACACCACTTTTGTTACTCTTCTTCGGGTGAAATTACTCGACAAATAAGTGACTGCATTAGTAATCGGGTTGAATTATGATTAAATTTATATGATAAGAATATGCTGACCATGTTAGGATGTATTGGTAGGATGTATTTATTTCAGGATTCTAGGTTTTACATCGGAAAACAAAATCGTTTTCAATCAGCAACATTAAAAAACATAGATCAACTCCATTAGAAATATTTCTAATGTTTTTCTTTATCGTCGAATGGGCTCTTCTTGTTTTTAGTACCTTTTTCTTCTTTACAAAAAAATTAGGTTTCTCCAGCATTTATTTTTGGTTTCGAAAACCAAAATTCTCTAACTGCATCTTGAAGACGATGTCAATCTGCAATAAAACAAGTGGTGAGTAGTAAAATAATTGTTTTTTAAATTTGTATTGTGTGTGTTTTGTGTGTTTGTTGTTATCATCACAATCGAGGCTGCTATGTAGTGTAATATAATATGATAAAGTTGCTTTGGTATTGTAAGATTACAGATCAAGCTATGGTTACCCATTTAACATTTCAGTATAGATGTGTACGACTGTGAGTCATTCTTCATTTGGCACAATAAAATTAATCTCTGGTTTTCATTGTTAAATAGGTTTTGCTTGCAGAACTGTTTTGTATTATTTGTAGTCAGATAATTTAATTGTCTTGGAAAACTTCATACTTTCACATAACTTCGCAGATTTTGATTTGGTGAACTTCGGACAGAAGAAAGCCAGATAAGAATATGTGAGTAAATATATGGTATTGTATGTGTCATTTATAATACTGGCTGTTTTATGTCCTTTTGCTGATGTCTAGTTAAATTATTTATCACTCATTTGTATAAATTGTCCAAGTGTACACCACTTTTGTTACTCTTCTTCAGGTGAAATTACTCGACAAATAAGTGACTGCATTAGTAATCGGGTTGAATTATGATTAAATTTATATGATAAGAATATGCTGACCATGTTAGGATGTATTGGTAGGATGTATTTATTTTCAGGATTTTAGGTTTTACATCGGAAAACAAAATTACTTTCAATCAGCAACATAAAACAACATAGATCAACTGCATTAGAAATATTTATAATGTTTTTCTTTATCGTCGAATGGGCTCTTCTTCTTTTTAGTACCTTTTTCGTCTTTACAAGAAAATTAGGTTTCTCCAGCATTTTTTTTAGGTTTTGAAAACCAAAATTCTCTAACTACATCTTGAAGACGATGTCAATCTGCAATAAAACAAGTGGTGAGTAGTAAAATAATTGTGTTTTTTAAATTTGTATTTAAACTAATAGCTAATTTGTAATAAAATTTGTATTCTAATAGCCCAAACTAATTAATAAAAGTATTAGGTGTAAAAAAAAAAACCTGTGGGTTTAGCATTGGAATACAATGTGAAAAAGTTGCCAATTTATAATTATTAAGAATAGGTAAGGATAAGGTTTTTTATATAAAAAAATTAATATAGGTTAGAGTAACACAAAATATTAGGTGTAAAAAAAAAAAAAATTCTTGTATTGTGGATATCTATCTAATGATATTAAATATTATTGGTTATATCTCTAAGCCTACCGGTACGTATTTCAGATATAAATAATGACATTTAAAAAATATTTAAAGTTTTAGTTATATTTATTGTAAATAATTTTTTTGTTAAATCTGTTATCTTTGCTGAGTTTTGAAATGGAGCAAGTTAGTTGTAATTATTTTAAGTTTTGTATATCAATGTATGTATATGTGTTTCTCTTTCAGGCCAACTTACACTTGGCTCAGCAGAAGGGTGAGTATAATCTTCTGTTGAGTCCATCGCACTAAGAACCCTATGTCTTAACATTTAGTGATGTAGATCATTGATGGGTTGAAGCAGCATTCTCGATACGTCCTTCCCTCTTGTTAGGTTTACCTAGCAAGGGGTTGTACATCCTCGCCTTGGTTGGATCTACTCAACAAGGATTTTGATGTCATTTTGTTAATGTCTACAACATTTATCACATACTTGCACAAATTGTCTTAGTGTACACCACTTTTTTTACACTTCTTCAGGCGTAAGTCCTCGACACTTTAGAGACTGTGATAGCATTTGGGTTGAATTATGATTAAATTTATATGATAAGAATATGCAACCCTCTTAGAATGTATTGGTAGGAGGTATGTATTTCAGGATTATAGGTTTTACAATGGAAAATAAAATAGTTTTCAATTAACAACATCGGAAAACAAAATTGTTTTCAATCAGCAATATCAAACAACATAGATCAAATGCATTAGTATTAAGTCTAATGTTTTTCTACTTCATCGAATGGGCTGTTCTAGTTTTAAGTACCCTTTTTTTCTTTACAAGAAATTTAGTTATGTCCAGCATTTAATTTAGGTTTTGAAAACCAAAATTCTCTAACTACATCTTGAAGACGATGTCAATCTGCAATGATACAAATGGTGAGTAGTAAAATAATAATGGTGTTTTTTTTAGTTTGTATTATGTGTTTTCTTGTGTGTTTTTTGTAATCATCACAATCGAGGCTGCTAAGTAGTGTAATATAATAAGATAAGTTTGCTTTGCTATTGTAAGATTACAGATCGAGCTACGGTTACCCATTTAACATTTCTTTGTTGTGATGGTTGTTCAATCTTATTAGCCTAACTTTCAAATAGTATGGATGTCTATGACTGTGAGGCATTCTTGATTTGGTAGAATAAAATTAATTTATGTTTTTCATTGTTAAATAGGTTTTGCAGAACGGTTTTGTGTTATTTGTAGTCAGATAACTTAATTGTCTTGGAAAACTTCATACTTTCACTCAACTTCGCAGATTTTGATTTGGTGAACTTCGGACAGAAGAAAGCCAGATAAGAATATGTGAGTAAATATATGGTATAGTATGTGTCATTTATAATACTGACTGTTTTATGTCCTTTTGCTGATGTCTAGTTACAATATTTATCACTCATTTGTATAAATTGTCCAAGTGTACACAACTTTTGTTACTCTTCTTCAGGTGAAATTACTCGACAATTAAATGACTTCATTAGTAATCGGGTTGAATTATGATTAAATTTATATGATAAGAATATGCTGACCATGTTAGGATGTATTGGTAGGATGTATTTATTTCAGGATTATAGGTTTTACATCGGAAAACAAAATTGTTTTCAATCAGCAACATCAAAAAACATAGATCAACTGCATTAGAAATATTTCTAATGTTTTTCTTTATCGTCGAATGGGCTCTTCTTGTTTTTAGTACCTTTTTCTTCTTTACGAAAAAATTAGGTTTCTCCAGCATTTATTTTTGGTTTTGAAAACCAAAATTTTCTAACTGCATCTTGAAGACGATGTCAATCTGCAATAAAACAAGTGGTGAGTAGTAAAATAATTGTTTTTTAAATTTGTATTGTGTGTGTTTTGTGTGTTTGTTGTTATCATCACAATCGAGGCTGCTATGTAGTGTAATATAATATGATAAAGTTGCTTTGGTATTGTAAGATTACAGATCAAGCTATGGTTACCCATTTAACATTTCAGTATAGATGTGTACGACTGTGAGTCATTCTTCATTTGGCACAATAAAATTAATCTCTGGTTTTCATTGTTAAATAGGTTTTGCATGCAGAACTGTTTTGTATTATTTGTAGTCAGATAACTTAATTGTCTTGGAAAACTTCATACTTTCACATAACTTCGCAGATATTGATTTGGTGAACTTCGGACAGAAGAAAGCCAGATAAGAATATGTGAGTAAATATATGGTATAGTAAGTGTCATTTATAATACTGGCTGTTTTATGTCCTTTTGCTGATGTCTAGTTACAATATTTATCACTCATTTGTATAAATTGTCCAAGTGTACACAACTTTTGTTACTCTTCTTCAGGTGAAATTACTCGACAATTAAGTGACTGCATTAGTAATCGGGTTGAATTATGATTAAATTTATATGATAAGAATATGCTGACCATGTTAGGATGTATTGGTAGGATGTATTTATTTTCAGGATTTTAGGTTTTACATCGGAAAACAAAATTGTTTTCAATCAGCAACATAAAACAACATAGATCAACTGCATTAGAAATATTTCTAATGTTTTTCTTTATCGTCGAATGGGCTCTTCTTCTTTTTAGTACCTTTTTCGTCTTTACAAGAAAATTAGGTTTCTCCAGCATTTATTTTAGGTTTTGAATACCAAAATTCTCTAACTACATCTTGAAGACGATGTCAATCTGCAATAAAACAAGTGGTGAGTAGTAAAATAATTGTGTTTTTTAAATTTGTATTTAAACTAATAGCTAATTTGTAATAAAATTTGTATTCTAATAGCCCAAACTAATTAATAAAATTATTAGGTGTAAAAAAAAAAAACCTGTGGGTTTAGCGTTGGAATACAATGTGAAAAAGTTGCCAATTTATAATTATTAAGAATAGGTAAGGATAAGGTTTTTTATATAAAACAATTAATATAGGTTAGAGTAACACAAAATATTAGGTGTAAAAAAAAAAAAAAATTGTTGTATTGTGGATATCTATCTAATGATATTAAATATTATTGGTTATATCTCTAAGCCTACCGGTACGTATTTCAGATATAAATAATGACATTTAAAAAATATTTAAAGTTTTAGTTATATTTATTGTAAATAATTGTTTTGTTAAATCTGTTATCTTTGCTGAGTTTTGAAATGGAGCAAGTTAGTTGTAATTATTTTAAGTTTTGTATATCAATGTATGTATATGTGTTTTTCTTTCATTCCAACTTACACTTGGCTCAGCAGAAGGGTGAGTATAATCTTCTGTTGAGTCCATCGCACTAAGAACCCTATGTCTTAACATTTAGTGATGTAGGTCATTGATGGGTTGAAGCAGCATTCTCGATACGTCCTTCCCTCTTGTTAGGTTTACCTAGTAAGGGGTTGTACATCCTCGCCTTGGTTGGATCTACTCAACAAGGATTTTGATGTCATTTTGTTAATGTCTACAACATTTATCACATACTTGTACAAATTGTCTTAGTGTACACCACTTTTTTTACACTTCTTCAGGCGTAAGTCCTCGACACTTTAGAGACTGTGATAGCATTTGGGTTGAATTATGATTAAATTTATATGATAAGAATATGCGACCCTCTTAGAATGTATTGGTAGGAGGTATGTATTTCAGGATTTTAGGTTTTACAATGGAAAATAAAATAGTTTTCAATTAACATCATCGGAAAACAAAATTGTTTTCAATCAGCAATATCAAACAACATAGATCAAATGCATTAGTATTAAGTCTAATGTTTTTCTACTTCATCGAATGGGCTGTTCTAGTTTTAAGTACCCTTTTTTTCTTTACAAGAAATCTAGTTATGTCCAGCATTTTAATTTAGGTTTTGAAAACCAAAATTCTCTAACTACATCTTGAAGATGATGTCAATCTGAAATGATACAAATGGTGAGTAGTAAAATAATTGTGTTTTTTTTAGTTTGTATTATGTGTTTTCTTGTGTGTTTTTTTTAATCATCACAATCGAGGCCGCTAAGTAGTGTAATATAATAAGATAAGTTTGCTTTGCTATTGTAAGATTACAGATCGAGCTACGGTTACCCATTTAACATTTCTTTGTTGTGATGGTTGTTCAATCTTATTAGCCTAACTTTCAAATAGTATGGATGTCTATGACTGTGAGGCATTCTTGATTTGGTAGAATAAAATTAATTTATGTTTTTCATTGTTAAATAGGTTTTGCAGAACTGTTTTGTGTTATTTGTAGTCAGATAACTTAATTGTCTTGGAAAACTTCATACTTTCACATAACTTCGCAGATTTTGATTTGGTGAACTTCGGACAGAAGAAAGCCAGATAAGAATATGTGAGTAAATATATGGTATAGTATGTGTCATTTATAATACTGGCTGTTTTATGTAATTTTGCTGATGTCTAGTTACAATATTTATCACTCATTTGTATAAATTGTCCAAGTGTACAAAACTTTTGTTACTCTTCTTCAGGTGAAATTACTCGACAAATAAGTGACTGCATTAGTAATCGGGTTGAATTATGATTAAATTTATATGATAAGAATATGCTGACCATGTTAGGATGTATTGGTAGGATGTATTTATTTCAAGATTATAGGTTTTACATCGGAAAACAAAATCATTTTCAATCAGCAACATCAAAAAACATAGATCAACTGCATTAGAAATATTTCTAATGTTTTTCTTTATCGTCAAATGGGCTCTTCTTGTTTTTAGTACCTTTTTCTTTTTTACAAAAAAATTAGGTTCTCCAGCATTTATTTTTGGTTTTGATACCCAAAATTCTCTAACTGCATCTTGAAGACGATGTCAATCTGCAATAAAACAAGTGGTGAGTAGTAAAATAATTGTTTTTTAAATTTGTATTGTGTGTGTTTTGTGTGTTTGTTGTTATCATCACAATCGAGGCTGCTATGTAGTGTAATAATATGATAAAAGTTGCTTTGGTATTGTAAGATTACAGATCAAGCTATGGTTACCCATTTAACATTTCAGTATAGATGTGTACGACTGTGAGTCATTCATCATTTGGCACAATAGAATTAATCTATGGTTTTTCATTGTTAAATAGGTTATGCTTGCAGAACTGTTTTGTATTATTTGTAGTCAGATAACTTAATCGTCTTGGAAAACTTCATACTTTCACACAACTTCGCAGATTTTGATTTGGTGAACTTCGGACAGAAGAAAGCCAGATAAGAATATGTGAGTAAATATATGGTATAGTATGTGTCACTTATAATACTGGCTGTTTTATGTCCTTTTGCTGATGTCTAGTTACAATATTTATCACTCATTTGTATAAATTGTCCAAGTGTACACCACTTTTGTTACTCTTCTTCAGGTGAAATTACTCGACAATTAAGTGACTGCATTAGTAATCGGGTTGTATTATGATTAATTTATATGATAAGAATATGCTGACCATGTTAGGATGTATTGGTAGGATGTATTTATTTTCAGGATTTTAGGTTTTACATCGGAAAACAAAATTGTTTTCAATCAGCAACATAAAACAACATAGATCAACTGCATTAGAAATATTTCTAATGTTTTTCTTTAACGTCGAATGGGCTCTTCTTCTTTTTAGTACCTTTTTCGTCTTTACAAGAAAATTAGGTTTCTCCAGCATTTATTTTAGGTTTTGAATACCAAAATTCTCTAACTACATCTTGAAGAAGACGTCAATCTGCAATGAAACAAGTGGTGAGTAGTAAAACAATTGTGTTTTTAAATTTTGTATTTAAACTAATAGCTAATTTGTATTTATATAGCCCAAACTAATTAATACAATTATTAGGTGTAAGAAAAAAAAAATGTGCGTTTAGTGTTGGTATACAGTGTGAAAGAGTTGCCAATTTATAATTATTGAAAATAGGTAGGGATAAGGTTTTTATATAAAAATCAATATAGGTTAGAGTAACACAAAATTATTAGGTGTAAGAAATAAACTAAAATTCCTTGTATTGTGGATATCTATTTAATGATATTAAATATTATTGATTATATCTATTAGCCTACATATTTGAGATATAAATAATGCCATTTAAAAACTTTTTTTAATGTTTTAGTTATATTTAATGTAATTAATTATTTTGTTAAATCTGTTATCTTTGTTGAGTTTTGAAATGGAGCAAGTTAGTTGTAATTATTTTAAGTTTTGTATATCAATGTATGTATATGTGTTTCTCTTTCAGGCCAACTTACACTTGGCTCAGCAGAAGGGTGAGTATAATCTTCTGTTGAGTCCATCGCACTAAGAACCCTATGTCTTAACATTTAGTGATGTAGGTCATTGATGGGTTGAGCAGCATTCTCGATATATCCTTCCCTCTTGTTAGGTTTACCTAGCAAGGGGTTGTACATCCTCGCCTTGGTTGGATCTACTCATCAAGGATTTTGATGTCCTTTTGTCAATGTCTAGTTACAACATTTATCACATACTTGTACAAATTGTCCTAGTGACCACCACTTTTGTTACACTTCTTCATACGTAAGTCCTCGACACTTTAGAGTCTGCATTAGCATTCGAGGTGAATTATGATTAAATTTATATGATAAGAATATGCGGACCCTCTTAGAATGTATTGGTGGGATGTATGTATTTCAGGATTTTAGGTTTTACAACGGAAAACAAAATTGTTTACAATCAGCAACATCGAAGAATATAGATTAACTGCATTAGAAATATTTGTAATGTTTTTCTACATCATCGAATGGGATCTTCTAGTTCTAATTACCCTTTTTTTCCTTTACAATAAATTTATTTATCTCCATCATTTATTTTAGGTTTACTTGGCAAGGGTTGTATGTCCTTACTTTGGTTGGATCTACTCAACAAGGGTTTTTATATTATTCTGTTCATGTCTAGTTACAAAATTTATCACACACTTGTACAAATTGTGCAAGTATACACCACTTTTGTGTTACACTTCTTCAGGCGTAAGTCCTCGACACTTCAGAGGCTGCATTATAGTACTCAGTTTGAAAATAAACTAGATAATAAATATCCACTGCCCCTGTTAGAAATGTTATTATGTACTTTTTGTAAGGATGTTTTTGTTTCAGGTTCTGCATGAGAAAACATTTGTTTTCAATCTTAACATTAGAAAACTTTGATCAGCTTCAATAGAAAATGTCTAATGAATTGCTACATCTTTATAATGGCTTTTTTAGTTTTAAGTCACTTTTTAAAAATAGAATTAGATTTTTAGTTTTGAGACCAAAAGTGAAGAGGATTTTTAAATTGATGAAGGCGCTGCTCTGCTACGAAACATATATTGGGTTTTCTAATAATTATGTTTTTGTTTCACATTATGTGAGTTTGGGAGTGTGTATGTTTTCTTTGGTTGGTATTATCACAATCAAAGTTGATAGGTTGTTGGTTCGCTGTATTGAGATTAAATAGATCGAGCCACAGTTACCCGCTTATATCTACTCTATTGTGATAGTTACAGATCATGTTAGCCTCGCTGGCGAAAGTTTGAATATGTGTGAATGTAAGGCATTTTTTATTTGTCATAGTAAAATTAATATTTCATCTTTATTGTCAAATAGGTTTTAATTGAATTAATTTTAATGTAACAGCAGATATTTTTTGTTGAAACTCCATATTCAAGGATAAAATAAAGCAATAAAGCTTAAAGTTTCAAAATATTTTAATAATATAAATGAGCTACAATTGTTTCGCCTTGCGGTATCATCGGGCATTCAGTCACCCGATGATGCGGCAAGGCGAAACAATTGTAGCTCATTTATATTATTAAAATATTTTGAAAGTTTCAGCTTTATTACTTTATTTTATCCTTTTCTTTGAATTGGTTTACTTGTTAATCATTCATTGTAGTGCGGTATCTTCACAGATTTGGAAGACTTTGTAATTGGAGAAATTTACAAACTCAGAGGACTTCATAGACTCGGAGAACTGAGAGCAGAGGGGGGCCAGATGATAACAGGTAAATAAATATGTTTTACGATATGTCATTGAATTAAAATACTTTGTATGTTTTTATAAAACATGACAAAAAGAAGAATGAAGCCAAAATGGATTGAGCTGAAATAGTATGTTTAAATGTAACACTATTTATGTCTTGTCTTGTGTCTATGATAAGATTCTGAATAAAATATATGGTGTTTTGAAGAAGTGACATCACGATATAATAATTTTCAGTGCTCAAAATTGGCAATTTGGAGATTCTTCACTTCACAATATTCTTGTCCTTCTTTTTTTTTTCAATTTTTTAAGCTCTTTTCTACGCTCCACTTTGCATTTTCACATCTTTTTATTAATTCCACAAAGCTGTGAACAAACTTATGATTTAAATTTTTACAATTAATTGACAATGTTTTCAGTTCAAATGACAAACCCACAATGTTTTCAATCACCTTTAGTATAGTGAAAATGAAACCAAACACTTGCAGCACATAGTATACTAATAATCAACCACTTTGGCATGCTGTTACAAGCTGTCATATCCGAAGTGTCTTATTTTAGTGAGTATGGTCTTGGGAATCTCGAGGCAACCTAGTTGGAT